>CM077093.1:47577934-48777934 GCA_039513925.1 Platanthera zijinensis | reverse complement strand
TTTAAAACAGTGTCTTCCATACTTCGGCTCGCAGGCCGGTCACACATGAATTAAACAAGTAAACAAAACAAGGCCTTCAAGGGCCAGTTAAGCGACAAGGGCTTTGGCCCGCTATTTGCCACTCGGGTCCGCAGCACCTGCAAGCACAATTCACCGCAACGGTGGCAAACAAAAGCAACGGTCAGCTAAATCTGACCAAATTATAACGATCCCGTCCCCAAACTCGGGACGAAGATGCTCCTTCCCTGCACTTATTAGCATATTAAGCATTATAGTGAATAATCACAACACCACAGGTGCAGGCACTCACAAACGCACACCCCGTGCTCTCAGGGCACTTACACGGTGAACCCTGTCAAAATGCGGTCTCACCACCGCCCCTTGGAAGGCAATACTCTTGAGCATTTTAGTCTTTCTGAGCTAAGCCTAAGACCCTCCATCTATGCTAACGGTAAGTACCATGCACTTTAAGTCTCTTTAACCGAACGACATAGAGCGGGTATGGTTCTGCCTAACCCGTTGCTCACACCGCAATGTCAATTTAAGCCATATGCGCGGATCAAGCTTCCCAGAGTCCCAAAACGATCAAACATGCACATAACCAAGTTATGTTCAAGGCTTGTTCTCAGGACACCAAGTTGGCAGAAATGCGTTTCCGCCCAGTTTTCTGAGTGCACCTTGGAGTTAATCCCTAAGACTCCCTATTGCAATCTACCGCGTAGAAAACACGAAAACAACCAAAGGCACAAAGTCTTCTCCGGCTAATCATGCATAATGAAACATCACAATTCCAGACCAACTTATCCGGGTAGGTTTCACAAACCATGCCTATGTCCGTATCTCGATTTCAGACTCTACATGCAAATAAGGGGGACTATTCACATCTACCCCAAGGAACACCGCACACTCACCATACACTCGCGGGAGTAGGTTTTCTTATGAAAAAGATGGAGAGGTTCACATGCTCAAGAAGAGAATCATTACCCAAGCATTTCTCTTTGGCGCCATGGAAATCTATACGGATGAAAAGCACCGCGATGACCTCGCCTCCGTAGATCTCGACTCGGCTTGCGATTTGGCCCTCTGAATCTCCTCCGGCAACCAGATTTCTCTCCCTTCTTATTCCTTGCTCTCCCCTCTCTCTAGAACTTTAGAAAGAGAAAACCCAAATAGAATGAAGGTTTCTAAGCCCTATTCCCGGGTATATCCAAGCAAGAACAACCCTGAGCCGTTGGATCCCAAAATAAGGAAACATAAGACCACGATTCGCACTTAAAATCCAAAACCTTGGCCGAACACGGCTTGCGAAACGCCCATGTCCAAGGCCGTGTGCCTCATTCAATGCCGAAATCATCGCATCCTAAAAAGAACACGAGCTCTCTGCACGCCCGTGTCAAGCTCTACACGCCCATGTAGCTGGTTGTGTTCCTCCATCAACATAGGTCCAGCACCAACCCGAGGAGAACACGGGTATTCGACACGCCCGTGTTGAATTTTACACGCCTGTGTCGGACCCTAACACGCCTGGGCTAAGGCCTTGTCTCTCCCCCGACACAACTCGGCTAACAACCCGAGTAGGACACGGCCTGGGACACGCCCGTGTCTCAGGCCGTATTCGTTGTTCGACGCTCGTCGACTGCAATTTCGTCGACCAAACGGCCATCTTCGAAACCGATCACGACACGCCCCTGGGACATGCCTGTGTCCCAGGCTGTGTGACTTCAACCAAGTCCCAGACTTGGCTCAAAATGCCACCTGTCCCTCTTTTGAGTTTCGGGGCATTACACACCCCCTCTAGGTGATTAAGGTAGGCAACTAGACACTTTCAAGGGGGTTTCAGAACACATCAAAAAATGGGCATAACGTAAAAGGCTAACATAAATGAGCAGATCCATAACTCAAAAGCAAACAATCATTCCTACATATAAGAGCAAATAATAACATGCTATGGTGCTACACTGCACCTTATACAACAAATAAAAATCATGTGAAACATGAAAAAACCGCATAAGATCGGCCAGCTACTAGGGTCACCCCTCAAAATAAACATCAGAGAAGTTCTCCTCAGAAGCGTCATTCACTCCTAGAAAAATATGATTGTCAAATTTTTTTTGGCTTTGCTTTCTCAAGGAGAAACAACTAGAAATTGGGTGGCAATTGATAGGGATCTCCATAATGTTGAGGTGGTTGAACTATGTACTTTTCATACCCCCGACGCCAACTATCTCATCATAATAAGTCCAGCCTGATGCAGAAGTCCCACTATAACCAAGACAACAATGTATGCATAGCTAGAACGTCACACATTCACGTGGGGTAGCACACACAATGATGCACTCGTCTGTGTATGTCACTATACACGATCTTTTGCATGCGTTTTAGCACACATTACTTTGATCTCATGACATTGGTATCGCACAGCGGCATGCAAGTGAACTCATACACTTGTACAGTGGCACGCAAGTGTGCCCTTGCTCTTGTGTGGTGGTGCGCAAACTCGCTAAAACTCTTTGTTTCAAGAATAGCTTTACACCTCGGGGGGGGGGGGGGAATAAGTTTCTTTGTCTTTTGACTATCTTTTTAATTAGTTGAATTGTGTGTTTAGTTAGTTCTGTTTGCTTTAGAGAAAGAGATACACAACACAGGTATTTATATTGGTTCCCCAAGGTATGGTTATATCCACTATCCCTCCTACCTTTCTAATAGTGTGTTAGACAAAGCCAACTTCTCCAATCTCATCTCAAAGAGCTTAAACCACAGATCTCTCGGGATCTATCAGACTCCTCCAAGTCCTACCACAGGCCCAAGGCCCTACCACTCAGAGTAAATGATACTCCTTCAGCTCAGTAATCCAAAGATAACCTACATCAAAATTAATCAAAGTCCTACACTCAGGCTAGGAGGATAGCCCTACACTCAGATCCACCATTAGATCCTACCACAGAAAATAAATCTCTTACCTCTGGCACACAGACCTTAACTCAGATCTATGATGAGTCCGATTTATATTGGGTTTTTCGGACTCATCTGGGCCTGTATTCTCACTCGTGCACTGCTTTTTTTACTTGAAATCGGTTATATTTGCTTCGATCGGTCAATGACCACTTTGTGAACCGCTTTGGACCAAGGGTGTGCAATTGCACATTTTGTAATCGGGGGTAGGTACTGGGGTACTCCCCGTAAGAATTTGTTTGTCTTTATGTTGTGTATTGGTGCTGGGAGCTGGTGCTCCAGTTCTGGTTTTTGTTGTGCAGGTGGTGCGTTTTCCCCAAGGCAGGAATTCTAATTTGTGGAAAATGCACGGTCGTGCGTTTTCTTAGCGCGCGTTTTCTTACAAACTGTGCGTTTTACTCGATGGAATATAGTCGAGTGAAACTCGAAGAATTTCATCAAGCTGTGCTCGACGATCTTAACGCACGGTTAAATCATGGTTTCTTCTAAACCGTGCGTAAAGAAAATGCATGGTTTTTCTTTAGCTTCCTTGTTTTATTTTTCCCTGTGGTTAATTGTGTGATTTGCTCAAGCACGGGCGGAAGTGCCCGTGCGTGAGTAAAACGCACGGTTTACCTGCTTGCAGGAAAATTCTGCTCTCTGTGGTTACCCGTGCAATTTCCTTTATGCACTGGAGGAAGCGTCCGTACGCGAGGTAATGCACGGGTCAACGCTTCTTCTTCCTCCGCAAGCCTGTTCTATAATTAAATAATGCACGGTAAGCGCACGGTCGTGCGCCTAACCTTGCGTGACCATTATTTATGACTTTTCTATTTAAGTCGCATGTCTTATTCTCCAAAGCATCCGCACGCCATTTCCGCTCCTCTGAGCGGGAAAAGCTTCTTCCTGCCGTTTTCTTCTCTCTCCTCCATTGAGAGCTCATCTGGCCACCAATATCCCTCCAAATGCTCTTAATAGCTTCATCTCCGGCCGCCATCATCTTCTCCAACCTCAAAGCTCCATTTCAAGCTCTTTTGTGCAGCATACGTGGAGTTCTCCGGTCAGGTTTAACCCGACATCTATTCACGAAGAATATGGGCTAATAGAAGGAAGTGATAACCCTTCTCAACCCCGGACGTCATCCGTAGACCGAGCACAGACAAGTCCTAACAACCCTTGGCTCCGGCCGCAAATCTCGGAAAGTCTTTGTGCGTTTGGTTGTATCTCTCCACCTTCTCTTGTAGTAACTTTATTCTTGACTGCATGGTTCTTGGTTTGATGAGTAAGAGCATGATTTGCTTAATGATTTCAGCATATCTATATGTTGATATATTTTAGTTCTAGTTTATGTTGGTGCGCTTCCATCTTTTATGTTATTGCCGTGTTAGTGTCGTCCTAACGATTGCTAGGAGCGTGCGTGGAGAAGAGGTGATTGCGACCCTCAACGGTTTGTCCATCCTCCTCATTACTCATTTGAGTAATCCACCCAAGCGATGCGGTGAAGGCGACCCTCAATAGATTTATTAGTGTTAAAATTAGGAAACCAAAAATCTAAACCCTTTTGTTTACATCGACACTTGCAATCCTTCTTTCTATAGCGAAGTCACACTCCCTACCTGCACTCCTCGATAGATCGATATCCGGGGATTCAACTCCTCAACTTTATTACTTAAGTACGATCGATACACTTGCCGAAATTGCATCAAGTTTTTGGCGTCGTTGCCGGGGGGTGCAACCGTTGTGTGTATTTTTCTATAGGAAAAGTTTTTCAAGTGTTTTTGCTCTTTGATCATTTTTTAGTGTGTTGTATGACAGATCCAAACCCCCAGGATAGAGGTGAAGATCTTGGAGTAGATCTAGAAACCGCACGAGCGAGATGAGCTCGCCAGCGTGCCGCTACTGCTGAAGAAAGAATTGAAGAGTTAAGGCAAGGAGGAAATGGCCTTGGTGAACGGGTGGTTGAGGACCAGGAGGTGGTCCAACCCCGCATTAGGACAATGCGAGACTTCACGATCCCTACCGCAGTGTGCGAATAAAAAAATAGAAGGCCGAAAAATAGAATAATCAAATCTTTATTATCCAAAAAAGGTGAGTATTACAAAGTATAGCCTCCTTTTAATAGAATGGAGGAGATGAGAGAGATAACACTTAAACAATGTGGGACTAAAAAACTATACAGATATAAGCGGTTTAACAATATACAAGCCGATCAAGCCACGTGTTTAGATGAATGTGCTAACCGCCCGGCAATCACCAGAAGGAGAGAACAAGCAGCTCATGGAGTCCGCCAGATCGCCCGGTCTCCAATTCTCCAGAGATACATCGGCAGATCGCCAGGACACAAACAGTAACAATCCTGCAACCAAACCGTTATGGAGAAGCCGACAGACCGCACGGTCTGTAATCCGCCAAGGTTAGACCGCTAAACCTCCCCGTCTACATTCTGCAACACTCCCCCTCAAGCTGGAGCATATATATCGATCATGCCCAGCTTGTTGCAAATGTGATGAAAGGAGGTGGATACCGGCTTGGTGAAGATATCAGCCAACTCTTTGTCGGAGGTGATAAATGGTGTACAGATTTGTTCCTTCAAAATCTCTCCCGAATAAAGTGGCAGTCGACTTCAAGTTGCTTCATTCTCTCGTGGAAGAACGGATTTTTGGAGATGTATATGGCGGCCGTGTTGTCACAAAACATAGGAAAAGGATAGTTGTAGACCTCTCCTAAGTCAAGCATGAGAGATAGTAACCACTTCAACTCACACATGGTCGATGTCATACTTCGATACTATGTTTCTGCACTAGACCTAGAGACGACCGACTGTTTCTTTCTCTTCCAGCTTACAAGGTTTCCCCCCACGAAGGTGCAAAAACCCGATGTTGACTTACTGTCTCCTTTTTCATCAGCATAGCTTGAATCTGAGTATGCTTCAACCTTCAAATGACCATTTTTCTGAAAGAGTAGTCCTTTCCCAGGCGCTGATTTAACATACTCCAATATCCTCAGGGCAGACTGAAGATGGAACTCCCTGGGAGCTTACATAAACTGACTAACCTTGCCAACAACATAGGTGATATCTGGTCTGGTCACCGTGAGATATATAAGTTTACCAACCAAATGTCTGTACCTCGTACTATCTGAAAGAAGCGGAGAGTCATCCGTCAAGGTTTTGTCTTCTCCATTCGCCATTGGGCATCGGGCAGGTTTATCCCCAGTCAGTCCTTCCTATTTTAGTAAATCAAGAGCATACTTGCGTTGGGAGAGGACAAGAGAATTGGGCTTCCGAGAGATTTTTATCCCTAGAAAATATTTTGGAGAGCTCATATCCTTTGTGACCAGGTGCTAACGAAGATGCTTCTTTGTAAATGTTATCCCAGCTTGGTCATCTCTAGTGAGAAGAAAATCATCCACATATACCGCAAGCACTACTAGGCCCAGGGATGTTTTGCGAAAAAACATGGAGTGATCGGTAGAACTTCTTTTGAAACCCACGACCGCCACAATCCTGCTAAATTTGTCAAACCAAGATCGAGGGCTTTGTTTTAGGCCATATATAGCTTTCTTGAGTCGACATACCCGTGTCTCCCCCTGAGCAACATACCCTGGAGGTTGCTATATGTAAACATCTTCCTGAAGATCCTAATAAAGAAAAGCATTCTTAACATCTAGCTGTGAAATCGGCCAATCCTTATTGACAACCACACTGAGAAGGACCCTGATGGTGCTGCGACGAGCAATTGGGGAGAAGGTATCAAAATAGTCAACCCCATAAGTCTGTGTAAAGCCCTTGGCAACCAGCCTGACCTTGTAACGATCCACACTACCGTCTGGGCGGAATTTGACCACAAATACCCCGCGAAAGCCAACAACATCGGTGTCATAGAGAGGAGGAACCAGGGTCCACGTACCCCATTAAGTGAGAGTAGCAATCTCCTCATCCATGTCTGCCTTCCAATGTGGAATATTAAGGGCCTCCTGATAAGATCGGGGAGTGGCAGTGGAAGAGATAGCAAGAGCAAAAGCTCTGCGAGAAGGGCTAAGATGATCATATGAAACCACATCAGCAAGCGGGTGCTGGGTACAGGCTCGAACCCCTTTGCGAAGAGCAATGGGAAGATCCAGGTCAGCAAGTTCTTCATCATCCAAAGCATCCGTGGTGGAGAGAGCTGGCCCGGGAGGAGAGAGCGGCAGCGGAGAAGAGGATGGAGATAGCGGAGGTGTGGAGAGTGGAGGAGATTATTGAGATAGTGGGGGTGGAGAGTCCTCAATAGGTGTCGAGGGAACAAAGGAAGTGGTCGGTGGGTCAGAAGTTGCAGGAGGAGAGGAGTTATCAGAAAAATAGGGAGCATTCTCGAAAAAGGTAACGTCCGCAGAGTCGAACTATTTGCGGAGAATGGGGTCAAAACAACAATAGACTTTCTGAGTGGGAGAGTAGCCCAGAAAGATACATTTTGTAGAGTGAGGGGAGAGTTTGTCGCAGGTGGCGGACGGAGCATGCACAAAGGATATGCACCCAAAGATACAGAGAGGAAGAGGAAAGGGATCCTTTCTCGGATACAGAATGGAGAATGGTGTTTGGTCGTAGAGAATGGTGGAGGGAATGCGATTGATGAGATAATAAGAAATGAGAACGGGAAAGCCCCAGTAAGAGCGGGGGACATGCATCTGCATGAGAAGAGTGCGAGCAACATCAAGGAGGTGACGATTTTTGCGTTCCGCCACGCCATTTTGTTGGGAGGAATTGACACAACTTGTTTGATGAATAATACCACGTTGCGTACATAAAGAGGAAAAAGCTTGACTAACATACTCTTTAGCATTATCAGAGCGTAAGATTTTAATTGAAACGTCAAACTGAGTTTTTATTAAATGTTAAAAAGATTGCCATACATCAAATAATTCAGAGCGTTCTTGTAAGAGATACACCCAAGTACAACGAGAGTAGTCATATATGAAAGTAACAAAATAAGAACTCCCCCGACCAACGGTGAGGGTAGGAGCAGGACCCCAGATGTCGGAGTGAATGAGATCAAACGGACGGGTAGAGCCACGATCTTGCTTCGGCGAGAATAAGGAATGGTGACGTTTGCCAAGCTGACAGACGTCGTAGTGGAGAGGAGAACATTGTGGAGGAAGGTGAGGTAGAAGTTGATGCAAAAGTCGTAGAGGAGGATGACCATGGCGGAGATGCCACTTGAGAAGATCTGTAGAGGAGGAGGAGAAGGCGGATAGAGTGGAAACGTTGTTGAGGAAGTAGAGGTCGCCGCTCTCAGTCCCAGGAGCAATCGTCCGTTGGGAGCTCGGATCCTGAGAAGAACAAGAAGTAGGAGTGAATGTTACAGAGCACTGAAGCTGCTTGCATAAAGAGGTATCCGATAATAAGTTGCACGGAAACTTGGGCACATAGAGAGTATCAGCCAGACGAAGTGACGGAGTGACATGAACCACTCCCGTCCCATAAACCGGGGAGGGAGAACCGTCTGCAACAAGGATCGGGGAAACCGATCATGTGTTTCTAGGAGAGAAAAGCATTGAGGATTGCCGGTCATGTGATTAGTCGCACCAGAGTCGATGAGCCATTTACCTTGAGAAACTACGTGAGCACTACCTGATGAAGTGACCACTGAGATGGACGGCTTGGAGGAGGAGGTGGAAGATTCACCAGAGGGGCGAAGATGTGGATGCTTCAGCCAACAACGATCCACGAGATGCCCGGTGCGGCCATAGTGAGAGCAGAGGATGCGGGAGTTGCCACAGCCACCAGAATGATTGTTGCGGCTACCAGTGTAAGATCCGCCTTTTCCTTTTCGAAGGCAACCCGGATCTTATGCCCAGAACCGCCGCCTTACGGTGACACTAACTCCTGAGTTAGTCGACACTATAACACGCCGATTCTGCCGGCTATTACGATCATTTTTCACTAGAGATGCGGAAGTAAAAGTGTATAAACAAACTAATACACAAGTCCACAGAAGTCACAGAGCATATCATACATATGGAAATGAAGGAGCTACTACAGTCCATAAATGAGTACAAAAGTGAAGCGAATTAGGGCTTATGCCCATATACATCAATAGTAATCAAACTCTCTCTCACAAAACAGAAAGATGTAAACTAGCTATCCACTACATCTCCTCCCACCTGAGGACGTACGACAGTAGTGTCTGGTGGTGGTGGTAGCTGCTCCTCATTCCTTGCCTCCTCGTCCCGCTGGACGTGCTGGTCTATCTCCTCGAACTCCTAAAAAGGGGGAGTCAACATATGTTAGTCAAAAAGACTAAGTCGTATCCTCAATACCTCCTCCTGTCGCTCTTAGGCACCGAGTGGAAGGAGGATGCGGAGGACGACAAGGGGTAGCAAAGTGGAAGCAGGTGACAATTCTAAACTAGCAGGAGTAGGTATAATCTAGCAGTTCTATATATAGTCTAGTGGTTCTATATAAGGTGCAAGTAAGTAAAGACAGTGCAAAAAGAAAAGAACTGCAGTAAGAAGGTAGAACTAGAAGTAAGTGCAGTACGGAAAGGAAAGTACACTACTGCTACTCCTATTCCTATCAATATCACAGACGTACCTTAACTTATAAAAATGCCCATACAAATTTATAAGTTAAGGTTTCCAGGAATTGTAACTCATCTATAAAAGAGCCCATACTAATTTATATGATAAGGATCTATGATTGCGTATGCCCTAATATGTATGAATGATTATGATGCAATTTATGTAGCAGGCAAGTGCAACACACACACACGACTCCGTGATCACAGACCTTTAGTTCCCTCTTTTTGAGAGCTTGCATCACTCTCGGGTACTACCGTTGTGGCTACGGCAACAGTGGAGCGGGCTCTCCACTTCTAGGTGGGTATAAGCACTACCAGACCTAGACCCCTCTCATACGCCTCTGTACACGTCCCAGGTGCACTCTAGAGTCTTGCGTACATATTTTGCTGACTACCCGTCAGTCTTGTAGGTCGAGTGTACGTCTTCGGGGATTTCGCAGTATTATATATATAGCATACTGGCCCCTCCACCCGTACCCCTCGCCCGAGTCATCGTACTGCCATCGGTGCATCGACTGGCCAGTCCCGCGTGACTCACCACTAATGTTATGCACATACAAGGTATTAATCTGAGCTTCCTGCTCGTACTGATATTATTAACACATTCCCTCCAATCCAATTTGGGTGAGCAAGTGCTTGTATCCCTCCAACCTTATGAAACAGGTGAGCAAGTGCTTGTATCCCTCCAACCCGGTTAGGATGAGCTCATTACTTGTATCCCTCCAACCTTATGAAACAGGTGAGCAAGTAATCCATATGAGGTTTCCAACCTTATTAAACCGGTGAACCTATCGCGTAGATCTCCAAGCCTATTAGACTACTCTCGTCTAAGGTTTATTACACATAGTAGTTTAGGGTGAATCCCAGGACTGCCCAAGGTATGCCCAATGAAGGGGTCTCGAAGGCACTAGGAATTACGATGGGATGACAAGCCCAAAGTTCCCTTTCGCAAGGATAATTACTTTTAGTTGATGTCTACCCAAGATCCACAACCAACTCTCATTGTTACTTTAGGACTATTCTAATGACTTAAGGTATCATTATCGGAAGGGCGACGGTCTTCCGTCGGCCTCCGTTCTAGTGGTTACCCAAAGACTTGCACTTTTACTCTCGTCACTAATACGACACTAACCACCAGGGTCATATTTCCAATCACATCTCAATTTCAATCGTCGGTCTATCCCCCGGTGGGCCCTAAGCTATAACTACTTTTACTATGCGCAGCCCATGACCTAATACCACCCCGAAATCGAACTCCTAAATCCTTGGGCCAACATACCCCAAATGTTTATCCTAGGGTGGTATGGACTAATTAAATGAATGTATTGATTTTCATAATTTTCCTAGGTCATTAAGGTCTTTAATTAAATCCTTTAAATCATTCCCTAGGTCATTTTACACATGAAGTGGTATCAATTAAAATCTACTGACCTAAGGGAATTTTCCTGAGTTGCATATGAGTAAAATATTACTGTCTACAAGATCTCATAATTTACCTTTTTATATTTCTATTTATCCCATAATTAATACAGATTCCACATAATTATCATTTTCCAAATGAAGTATAAGAAATATATTAACCAAAATTCCAGGAAAATTACTGAGAATATATATCACTACTTTATGACTAATGGCAGAGTTGCATCAAATTCTACAGTGTAATGACCCATCAAATTCCATTCTTAATTAATTACCAAAATGCCATTATGCTAACTCAATATATTAATAGTGCATCCAAAAATTCTGAAATAATTCTATGAGGCTAGTGTCACAATTATACAACTCTTAGAAATAAATGCACAATTTTCCAACATGTAATTCCAATAATTCATGAATAAATACTAAAAGGGTAAAAGAGTAAATTCAGTGTATTTTGCTCCAATAATTCTCAAACTGAGATATAAAAATTTTCCTAAGTCAATTAACACCTCATTATTGACTTGACAGATTTTGGGGATTTTCCTTTGTAAAAATCTATTTTTTTCAATTTCTTTTCCAAAAAGAGCTATCTTTTGATAATTCCAAATAATGGGATTTTGATCCCAAAAATCCCATAATTAATTCTAGGGGGTTAGTTATACCCTAATTAATCCCTGGAACAAATTCCATGATTTTTGCATGCCTCAACTAGGCTAAATACACAATATTTCATTTCTTGCTAATAGCACCCCAAGGCTATAAGTAGCCAACACATGCAAGTGGGTTAACCCAATATGCAGTGACTCAAATGTGCTTAAATTTCTACCACTGGTCTATATGGTCCCTAAGGGCCAGCCACCAAAATTTGGGGCCATTTGGAGTTAGTTAACTCCAAGAATCACCTAGTTAAGCCCTAGGGGTATTTTGGTAATTTCCCATATTTTATTTTCCAATCAAGCCCATTTTTTGGGCAGGGCCTAAATATGCCCTAATTATACCTCTGACCAAAATCTCAGGTCAAGGGGGCTTCTGGTTTGGCTTGGGCAGCCATTTAAAATTCTGCAAAATTACTATTTGCAGCCCAAGTCAAATCCTATTTCTCAAACTTGCAAGTGAGATTCCTCATCATGCAGTGAATAAATTTAGCCCAAAGTTTAACCATGGGTCTAATTTAACCATGAGAGGGTGCCACCAAAATTTGGGGCCTATTAGAGTTGGAGAACTCCACAAATCACATTTATTTACTCTTGGGTATTTTTGTAAAAACTATAGCAAAATGTTCCCCAAAAATTCTGATTTTTGGGGAGGGCTTAGATGAACATAAATGAGTAACCTATCCCAAATTTCAGCCCATTTGGACCAAGGGTTTGGGCTGGGGAATTATTTTAGTTTCTGTCCTACCTTAGGAGTAGTCCTAGTAAAATAGACCTACAGGGCAGAATACTTAACCAAATTTAATGAGTAATATGTCAAATCAAAGTTAACACAGAGATCTACATTGGTTATGTTGGGCAAAAGTTCATCAGGTGTCTGTAAGGGCCTTATTATCATCATGCAAGGTGACTGCTAAAAACTTACCAATATTAATCCCTATTCATACATTTAATATTAAAAAAATGAATTATAAGGCCTGCACGAATCTTAAAGCCAATCGGACGGCGGTGGACTTTCTTCCCCATGCAGCATGCATGGCCAACCCGACGCAGGGCATATTTGCGGGGCGGTTCCCGGCCATCGCCGGCGGCGGAACCTCCGGCCAAGCCCTTCCCCGGCCTCACGGTGGTCGGGGCTTGAGCTGGCCGGCGGCTGGGCGGCGGAGAGCGGCGGACGGCGGCGGCGCAACCGAGCCGAAAGCTCCAGGACGCCATTTTCAACAGAAAATTTCGAGCTTTTGATTCCTAACGTCGAGCTCGTTTGAGCTCGACCTCTAGCCTAGTTGATCTAGGATACTAGTACACTTGGAGGAGAAGGGATACGGACCATTGGCGGCGGTTGTGGTTGAGGGTGGCGGCGGGTTCCCATGGAATGAAAATTCCGTCGAGCTCCTCGGTTAGCCATGGCTGCAGCTGGTTCTCTCTCTCTCTCTCTCTAGGGTAGGGATGAAGTGGGAATGAGGGGATGGGCTCGGTTTGAGCTGAGATAAGAGTGGGGGCGGGGGGCGATTTCACCAAGGCATGGGTGATTTCACCAAGGTGGGCGATTTCACCAAGGTTGGGCTCGGGCTGGGTGTTTGGGAGTGGGCTCCACTGCTCCAGCTGGGTTAAGTGATCCCTAATGGGTTGGGTTCCATGGGTAGGAGCTGAATTGGGTGAGTGGAGAGAAGGGTTGGCTCACATGAATGAGATAAGAGAGAGGGGGGGCTCGGTTTTGGGCTTGGGCTAGACCCAACGCTGCATGGTGGGTCCCCACACCTTCTAGTACACCTATATGGTCAGCCAACCAATCATGAGTTGATGGGATGAGCCCAAGTGGCCCAAACCAATTTCTTAACACTTTCTCTCTCCTATTTATCATCTTTTCTCTCTCCTAGGTAATTCCCAAAATTACCATTGCATGCCCCTATTTTTCTCTTCCATAGGGGGTATAGGGTCACTTTAGACCCACCTAGTGATTTTGGGTTGGTTTGGGTGGACCCAACCCAGTGAATTGGGCTAGGGCACCATTTTCACTCATTAGGTCAAAATGTTGACTTGACTCAACATGGGTCAACTATTTGACCCCATGGCCTACCTTAGGGTCCACTTAGATTGTATTTAGGGTTAGGGCAATGTGGTGGGGTCATGGTGTGGCTAGGGTTTGTATTTAGCCCAGTTTGACCTAGGTTGACTTGGGCCCCATAGTGGGCCCCATAGTGGGCCCCACATGGTCTAAATCCTCCTCCTTGGGTCAAACCTAGCTAAACCCTAGCATCCACCACATGCCTAACCCAAATCTAAGTTATTTGAAATTTGGGATGTTACAAACCCTATAAACAAAAAAAATAATTTCGTCCCCGAAATTTAAGTTCGGGCTACGGGGTTTCTACGACAGGCTTATAA
Source organism: Platanthera zijinensis (assembly GCA_039513925.1). NCBI lineage: Eukaryota > Viridiplantae > Streptophyta > Magnoliopsida > Asparagales > Orchidaceae > Platanthera > Platanthera zijinensis. The sequence continues at coordinate 48,763,989 of CM077093.1, read as the reverse complement.
AAGATTCGAAACGTAACTAAAAAGGAAACTATAAAACTAAGTTGTACCTGAGGAGAATAGCTCCGGGTGTCGCTCCCTCATGAGATCCCTCGGCTCCCAGGTGTGCTCCTCCCGTCCGTGGTTGGACCACAAAATCTTCACGAGAGGGACCTTCTTCTTCCGCAACACTCGGACGGCGGTATCGTCGATCCGGACCAGCTCTAAACGAACTGATCGATCTGATGCTACTGGCCCGTCGGTAGTATAAATATGCTGCTCAGGCCGAAGGAGTGCTCGTCGCATGGAGGATACGTGAAATACGTCGTGCAGAGTTCCCAACTCTATCGGTAGCTGCAGTCGGTAAGCCAAGGGGCCGATCCGCTCCAGGATCAAGTAAGGCCCCATATATCTCGGACTGAGCTTCTTGTGTCTCCGCACCCGGGAAACACCGTGCACCGGACGTATCTACAAAAATACCTTGTCCCCTACCTGGAACTCCACCTTCCGATGTCGCGCCTCGTAATACCTGGTCTGTCTACTCCGAGCCTCTAGCATCCGGTCCCTGATCAGTAAACTCTGAGCCTCCATATCATCTATGTACTCTGGTCCAAGTGCCCCGGGGGTCCACATCCAGAACCCAAGAAAGAGGTGTTCAACACTTCTTCCTAGGGTAAGCCTCATGGCTATTATTATGAGAAACCTATTAGGGTAACAATCCTCTTCCGAATGTACTTTCCTTATATTTCGGACTACTCTTCTTTCAAACTGTGAGGACTCATTTCCAAGTCCTCCGCCAATTAACAATCAGAATATTTCTCAATCGCAATTTAGATTGTAGTCCCTTACAACCACGATCACTCAAAATATATATAATTCAACGATCTCGTAAGTAGAAGTCTCTTCTATTCACGTCCCCTTAGATTATTACTTATCCACCAACGTGAACTTATGGTCACCAAAAGAGAATTCAGGCACACTAGACCAACACTATTATGTATATTAGCTAACCCATCTTCCGAGATCATGGTGTGATGGAAAATTATCATTTTGCTTTTCCCCAAATTTAAGACTTATCACAACTCAACCTAAAAAGTAATACATAATTCATAGTGTGTTCACCTTTTGAGCATACATCAAGCGATCACTATTGATATTGATGTTCGTACAAATTACTCCCAATCGCTTTTCACACGTAGTATAATTCATAGCTTTACGAGTGTATCTTTTCAAAAAATGGTGGGGTCTAGCACAAATCGATTTCGGCATAAAGAGAATCTTATTAATCACTAATTACTTCTCGTGTGGTTTCTCCGTATACGCCTTTGATAGTCAAGAACTATATATCATTGTCATGAATCCTCCTAACAGTGATTATAATGGTATCAACGTATGTATCTCGGTTCTTAACGCTATCATAATTAATGGGCACATATATGTGTACAATTTTAACTCATCATCCACCCCTTTTTCAATTGATTGAGTCCTTACATTTCAAATGTCATGCCACAAGAAATTAATCTTATCTACCAAAATATTATCTTATTTCAATTCTTAAGTTCCAAAATAATGACTTTTGCTTAATTGAGTCATTCAAGGTTATAGTTCATCATTATGATCAAGTAATCGACTATATCACGTAAGCGTGGGTAGTACTGATATTTCATCATTGTGTTTAATTCTCCAAATCTCAGCCCCTTTTAGGATCAAATAAGGTAGTACTAAATCATGCATAACCATAGTAAAACTTAATTATTATATCCTAAACACAAGATGTTATCTTATCAAGATTTCTGATTATAACTTAAACTATCTCTCAAGTATAATGGTAAGTAGACCATTCAAATTGAAAAGGATTGATTCTTTGAGAGAACGCACCATTTGTAAATCATCATCGAACACTTTTGTTTTGGTTCCTGAGATCATCAGAGTCACATCCACACGATTATTCTTAGAGTATACATCCTTCAATTAAGTAAGATTCTTCACTTGATTCTCCGTTTGCTGGGGCTACTATACTCTCATTATTATAGACGTAATCGTTTAGAGATTCAACATTTTCACTTTATGGACTCTCATCCTATAATAGTTAAGACTTGCGATCATTCCTTCATATTAACATGAAGTTACTTTGTCCTAATATGTATGTTTCCAACCTAATGACTTGTGTATGTCAAGTAGGCATAGGTAGCAATGATCGATTATTGTGTTTACTTCTTCCAACCTGTAACTATCAAAGTCACTTTCCTAAGAGTCTTAACTGTGCAAAAACCTTTTTGATTATTCTTCTTACTTGAACGCATCTTCAATTCGCACTGATTCTTCCCATGGTATATCTGAGTTCCTTAATTATGTGTTACATTGATCGGTTCGAGGTGTTAGAGCATCTCGGAACATACTTGTGGAGGAGATAATCAATCAACCCTTAATTGTATGTAAATCCGTCTACAACTCATACTGGTCCAAATTTGATCCTTGAACACAATTTCTTCGGTTTCACGTGTATATGTAATTGACTTATACCGTGTCGGTATTAAGGAAGATCACGAGTGCTCATTAGAATGTGGACTAAGTAGTTACTTACTTCCTTAAATTCGAAATTGGGAAACTTATTGAAGTCTTATACGGTCTCCCCTAGTTTCAAGGTCATATATACACGTCACTAAGCCACTCTTTATATATCTTTCAAGGAATTAAACTTAATGTTCTCCTTGTTCACTTACACATATGGTCTTGGAGTAATTATGAGGGTGGAAAGTCATTCTCGAAACATTCTACTTTCCTATTTCACTCGTGAATTTGTTGTGTTCACAACTTGTCGTTAATAGTCTATACTATTTAAGATAAATAAATAGTGTGAAATTCTTCAAGAGTCTTAACCTTCTAGGAAGGATTGATCATCATACCGGTCATGTATATACAAACCCACATCTTTACTTGAGCGATCTTTGAATAAGCCAAGTTTTTAGATCGCTATGCTTGCGACACATGCTTTATGAGAAAGGCTTAAAGAATTTCGAGTTGCTATCAATTTAAACCTATAAACAAAAGGTTAAGCCCCCATATATTTTGGTTAATTTCCTTTAACATTCACAATGTAGTCCTCATGTACATGCCTTAATCATTAGGGCTAACAATCTTTGGCATGGATTTCCACTTCAATTGATATGTTTTCTATTTTAGGTCTTCAAGGTTACCATACGACAATCTGTTCAAGGTCAACATGTGACCAAACAAGGAAGTGTCAATTCTAGAATTTGAATTCTTATTCGATCTTTGGTATTTATCATCATGATTGTCTTGACGTAATCCAGTCATCAGTACTAGGATTAAGCTTATGAGTACCCTACTGTTCCACTAATAAACTTATGCACCAACTTCTCCTCGAAGCGGTCCTATCAATTTGAGTAAGAATTGGTAATATCACTCGATATGCAGAGTAGGGACATCGATGTTTAAGCTTTAAGCAGGGATTCTGGCGTTAAGATCTTTCTTTAATCGATTTGGTTATCCACGTACCTCAACTAATCTACATCTTAAGTCGATCTTCGGCCTTAGGTACGACACAAAATCCTCTTGGTAAGTCAAATAAGGGTGGTGTCCTAGTTGGATTGGCCTAACTCATTGCTTAAAATGGATTGTTTTATGTGACTTTTTACACATGGGCGCACCATTGCTTCCGCTGAATAGTTTGTCCGCAAACTACTCTCGAGCGGGGTGTTCCAGTGTTGTGGACTTCTTTCTCTAATGATCGTATTTTTCAAGTGATACCAGTTTGTAAGATCCGCCTTTTCCTTTTCGAAGGCAACCCGGATCTTATGCCCAGAACCGCCGCCTTACGGTGACACTAACTCCTGAGTTAGTCGACACCATAAGACGCCGATTCTGCCGGCTATTACGATCATTTTTCACTAGAGATGCGGAAGTAAAAGTGTATAAACAAACTAATACACAAGTCCACAGAAGTCACAGAGCATATCATACATATGGAAATGAAGGAGCTACTACAGTCCATAAATGAGTACAAAAGTAAGCGAATTAGGGCTTATGCCCATATACATCAATAGTAATCAAACTCTCTCTCACAAAACAGAAAGATGTAAACTAGCTATCCACTACATCTCCTCCCACATAAGGACGTACAGTAGTAGTGTCTGGTGGTGGTGGTAGCTGCTCCTCATGCCCTGCCTCCTCGTCCCGCTGGACGTGCTGGTCTATCTCCTCGAACTCCTAAAGAGGGGGAGTCAACGTATGTTAGTCAAAAAGACTAAGTCGTATCCTCAACACCTCCTCCTGTCGCTCTTAGGCACCGAGTGGAAGGAGGATGCGGAGGACGACAAGGGGTAGCAAAGTGGAAGCAGGTGACAATTCTAAACTAGCAGGAGTAGGTATAATCTAGCAGTTCTATATATAGTCTATCAGTTCTATATAAGGTGCAAGTAAGTAAAGACAGTGCAAAAAGAAAAGAACTGCAGTAAGAAGGTAGAACTAGAAGTAAGTGTAGTACGGAAAGGAAAGTACACTACTGCTACTCCTATTCCTATCAATATCACAGACGTACCTTAACTTATAAAAATGCCCATACAAATTTATAAGTTAAGGTTTCCAGGAATTGTAACTCATCATATAAAAGAGCCCATACTAATTTATATGATAAGGATCTATGATTGCGTATGCCCTAATATGTATGAATGATTATGATGTAATTTATGTAGCAGGCAAGTGCAACACACACACACGACTCCGTGATCACAGACCTTTAGTTCCCTCTTTTTGAGAGCTTGCATCACTCTCGGGTACTACCGTTGTGGCTACGACAACAGTGGAGCGGGCTCTCCACTTCTAGGTGGGTATAAGCACTACCAGACCTAGACCCCTCTCATACGCCTCTGTACACGTCCCAGGTGCACTCTAGAGTCTTGCGTACGTATTTTGCTGACTACCCGTCAGTCTTGTAGGTCGAGTGTACGTCTTCGGGGATTCCGCAGTATTATATATATAGCATACTGGCCCCTCCACCCGTACCCCTCGCCCGAGTCATCGTACTGCCATCGGTGCATCGACTGGCCAGTCCCGCGTGACTCGCCACTAATGTAATGCACATGCAAGGTATTAATCTGAGCTTCCTGCTCGTACTGATATTATTAACACATTCCCTCCAATCCAATTTGGGTGAGCAAGTGCTTGTATCCCTCCAACCTTATGAAACAGGTGAGCAAGTGCTTGTATCCCTCCAACCCGGTTAGGATGAGCTCATTACTTGTATCCCTCCAACCTTATGAAACAGGTGAGCAAGTAATCCATATGAGGTTTCCAACCTTATTAAACCGGTGAACCTATCGCGTAGATCTCCAAGCCTATTAGACTACTCTCGTCTAAGGTTTATTACACATAGTAGTTTAGGGTGAATCCCAGGACTGCCCAAGGTATGCCCAATGAAGGGGTCTCGAAGGCACTAGGAATTACGATGGGATGACAAGCCCAAAGTTCCCTTTCGCAAGGATAATTACTTTTAGTTGATGTCTACCCAAGATCCACAACCAACTCTCATTGTTACTTTAGGACTATTCTAATGACTTAAGGTATCATTATCGGAAGGGCGACGGTCTTCCGTCGGCCTCCGTTCTAGTGGTTACCCAAAGACTTGCACTTTTACTCTCGTCACTAATACGACACTAACCACCAGGGTCATATTTCCAATCACATCTCAATTTCAATCGTCGGTCTATCCCCCGGTGGGCCCTAAGCTATAACTACTTTTACTATGCGCAGCCCATGACCTTATACCACCCCGAAATCGAACTCCTAAATCCTTGGGCCAACATACCCCAAATGTTTATCCTAGGGTGGTATGGACTAATTAAATGAATGTATTGATTTTCATAATTTTCCTAGGTCATTAAGGTCTTTAATTAAATCCTTTAAATCATTCCCTAGGTCATTTTACACATGAAGTGGTATCAATTAAAATCTACTGACCTAAGGGAATTTTCCTGAGTTGCATATGAGTAAAATATTACTGTCTTCAAGATCTCATAATTTCCCTTTTTATATTTCTATTTATCCCATAATTAATACAGATTCCACATAATTATCATTTTACAAATGAAGTATAAGAAATATATTAACCAAAATTCCAGGAAAATTACTGAGAATATATATCACTACTTTATGACTAATGGCAGAGTTGCATCAAATTCTACAGTGTAATGACCCATCAAATTCCATTCTTAATTAATTACCAAAATGCCATTATGCTAACTCAATATATTAAAAGTGCATCCAAAAATTCTGAAATAATTCTATGAGGCTAGTGTCACAATTATACAACTCTTAGAAATAAATACACAATTTTCCAACATGTAATTCCAATAATTCATGAATAAATACTAAAAGGGTAAAAGAGTAAATTCAGTGTATTTTGCTCCAATAATTCTCAAACTGAGATATAAAAATTTTCCTAAGTCAATTAACACCTCATTATTGACTTGACAGATTTTGGGGATTTTCCTTTGTAAAAATTTATTTTTTTCAATTTCTTTTCCAAAAAGAGCTATCTTTTGATAATTCAAAATAATGGGATTTTGATCCCAAAAATCCCATAATTAATTCTAGGGGGTTAGTTATACCCTAATTAATCCTTGGAACAAATTCCATGATTTTTGCATGCCTCAACTAGGCTAAATACACAATATTTCATTTCTTGCTAATAGCACCCCAAGGCTATAAGTAGCCAACACATGCAAGTGGGTTAACCCAACATGCAGTGACTCAAATGTGCTTAAATTTCTACCACTGGTCTATATGGTCCCTAAGGGCCAGCCACCAAAATTTGGGGCCATTTGGAGTTAGTTAACTTCAAGAATCACCTAGTTAAGCCCTAGGGGTATTTTGGTAATTTCCCATATTTTATTTTCCAATCAAGCCCATTTTTTGGGCAGGGCCTAAATATGCCCTAATTATACCTCTGACCAAAATCTCAGGTCAAGGGGGCTTCTGGTTTGGCTTGGGCAGCCATTTAAAATTCTGCAAAATTACTATTTGCAGCCCAAGTCAAATCCTATTTCTCAAACTTGCAAGTGAGATTCCTCATCATGTAGTGAATAAATTTAGCCCAAAGTTTAACCATGGGTCTAATATACCCATGAGAGGGTGCCACCAAAATTTGGGGCCTATTAGAGTTGGAGAACTCCACAAATCACATTTATTTACTCTTGGGTATTTTTGTAAAAACTATAGTAAAATGTTCCCCAAAAATTCTGATTTTTGGGGAGGGCTTAGATGAACCTAAATGAGTAACCTAGCCCAAATTTCAGCCCATTTGGACCAAGGGTTTGGGCTGGGGAATTATTTCAATTTCTGTCCTACCTTAGGAGTAGTCCTAGTAAAATGGACCTACAGGGCAGAATACTTAACCAAATTTAATGAGTAATATGTCAAATCAAAGCTAACACAGAGATCTACATTGGTTATGTTGGGCAAAAGTTCATCAGGTGTCTGTAAGGGCCTTATTATCATCATGCAAGGTGACTGCTAAAAACTTACCAATATTAATCCCTATTCATACATTTAATATTAAAAAAAAATGAATTATAAGGCCTGCACGAATCTTAAAGCCAATCGGACGGCGGTGGACTTTCTTCCCCATGCAGCATGCATGGACAACCCGATGTAGGGCATATTTGCGGGGCGGTTCCCGGCCATCGCCGGCGGCGGAACATCCGGCCAAGCCCTTCCCCGGCCTCACGGTGGTCGGGGCTTGAGCTGGCCGGCGGCTGGGCGGCAGAGAGCGGCGGACGGCGGCGGCGCAACCGAGCCGAAAGCTCCAGGACGCCATTTTCAACAGAAAATTTCGAGCTTTTGATTCCTAACGTCGAGCTCGTTTGAGCTCGACCTCTAGCCTAGTGGATCTAGGATACTAGTACACTTGGAGGAGAAGGGATACAGACCATTGGCGGCGGTTGTGGTTGAGGGTGGCGGCGGGTTCCCATGGAATGAAAATTCCGGCGAGCTCCTCGGTTAGCCATGGCTGCAGCTGGTTCTCTCTCTCTCTCTCTCTCTGGGGTAGGGATGAAGTGGGAATGAGGGGATGGGCTCGGTTTGAGCTGAGATAAGAGTGGGGGCGGGGGGCGATTTCACCAAGGCATGGGTGATTTCACCAAGGTGGGCGATTTCACCAAGGTTGGGCTCGGGTTGGGTGTTTGGGAGTGGGCTCCACTGCTCCAGCTGGGTTAAGTGATCCCTAATGGGTCGGGTTCCATGGGTAGGAGCTGAATTGGGTGAGTGGAGAGAAGGGTTGGCTCACATGAATGAGATAGGAGAGAGGGGGGGCTCGGTTTTGGGCTTGGGCTTGACCCAACGCTGCATGGTGGGTCCCCACACCATCTAGTACACCTATATGGTCAGCCAACCAATCATGAGTTGATGGGATGAGCCCAAGTGGCCCAAACCAATTTCTTAACACTTTCTCTCTCCTATTTATCATCTTTTCTCTCTCCTAGGTAATTCCCAAAATTACCATTGCATGCCCCTTTTTTTCTCTTCTATAGGGGATATAGGGTCACTTTAGACCCACCTAGTGATTTTGGGTTGGTTTGGGTGGACCCAACCCAGTGAATTGGGCTAGGGCACCATTTTCACTCATTAGGTCAAAATGTTGACTTGACTCAACATGGGTCAACTATTTGACCCCATGGCCTACCTTAGGGTCCACTTGGATTGTATTTAGGGTTAGGGCAATGTGGTGGGGTCATGGTGTGGCTAGGGTTTGTATTTAGCCCAGTTTGACCTAGGTTAACTTGGGCCCCATAGTGGGCCCCACATGGTCTAAATCCTCCTCCTAGGGTCAAACCTAGCTAAACCCTAGCATCCACCACATGCCTAACCCAAATCTAAGTTATTTGAAATTTGGGATATTACAACCAGAGCCACTCCATTGAGTTTGGTGAGCAAAGTTGTCAGGAGGAGGAGAAGCCAAAAGCACACGCTGAAGTAGAGAAGTAACTGCAGCAATGCGTGCAGCAGTTGTATCCAAGATGGGAGAGTCTGCTTCGCCCAAGATTTGTTGGCGGATCTTGTCATACGACTCAGGCAGTCCTAGAAGATAGCATACAACAAGAAGTTCCTGGAAGTGCTTGTGTTGTTTGGCCAGATCCGCAGAGAAGGGACGATGTTGAAGAATCTCAGCATCGAGAGCCTGAACTTGTTGATATGAGGCAGTAGGAGACATGGAAGGCCGATCAAAGAGTTCCATATATAAAGTATATGTGTGGGACATCTGAGCCCCCTTCGAGTACAGATCAGCAAGATGAAGCCATGCCTTCTTGACCATCTCATAATGACTGATGACAGGAAGACATTCATCCGAAAGACTGTTAGCGAGCCACGTACGCACAAGGGCATCGCTTGAATCCCAGTCGTCAAATTTAGCGGAAGTGGGAGGACGAGGGTCATCGGTGAGGTGGTGGCGTTTGCATTAGGAGCGAAGGAGGAAGGTGAAGGAAACACTCCAGTCCGGGTAGTTGGAACCGTTGAGTTTGGAGGCGGTGCCAAGATTCCCGGAAGCAGTGGGAGGGGGGGGGGATTGGCTATAGAAGAGGTGGTGGTGGTAGAGGAACTGGACAGGGCTATGGAAAGAAGTCGCTTTTTGCAGTGAGCTGCAAAGAGGAGAAATTCAGCGGTCTCGGTGGCAACACTAGTGGCTAGAAAGGCCACGACCAAGCCGCAGAGATTAGAAGAAGAAGAGATCACAACGGATAAGGCAAGAAGCCGCAGCGGACAAGAAGAAAGGTCTGCGGCAGTCACAGTGTCAAGACACTAGCGGCAAGAAAGGCCACGACCAAGCCACAGAGGCAAGCAGAGGGAAAGAAGTCGTGCGGTTGAAAAGAAGTGTTGGGTATTGTATCCACAATATACCTGATTTGAAGAAGCCCCTGAACAAGCTAAGGTGAATTGACAGTGTATTTGATCACTTGTCTTCAAGTTGTGCTTGCAGTTATTCCTCGCTAAGTACACACCAATGTCAGGGTGCAGTAGGTCAATATACACGGGTCTGTGCAACGTAATCCCTTGTTGAGCAGATCAGTGTGTTGGCTTACGTGTACTCTCTCTATTGGAGTGTACTTACTTTCAAGCACAGGGTTAAGAAAGATCAAGAGCAGACAAGGAGCAAGGATGGGCCAAAGACCAGCTCAAGGGAAGAAAGGCGAAAATCGTCTAAGTAGAAATCGTCGAGAATCACTAAGTGATTCTCGCCGATTCGACGAGAATCACTAGTGATTCTCGCCGAATAGACGAGAATCACTCGCTGACTCTCGCCGAATGCTGTCGGCTGTCTCGACGTCGCCCTGAATTCTACTAAGGAAGAATCGTCGAGAATCACGAAGTGATTCTCGCCGATTCGTCGAGAATGACTCTGCATTCTCGACGATTCGGCGAGAATCAATTGTGATTCTCGCCGTTTCTCTCCGGCTTGCTATTTCAATGAAGCTAGAATTCTGCTAAGTGGAATTCGGCGAGAATCGTAGGTGATTCTCGCCGATTCGTCGAGAATCACCTTCGATTCTCGCCGAATTTGACTTGGGCAAATTTCTGCTATTCTCTGGACCGGTCCAAGTTAACATGCGCCGTTTGGAGCCGGTCTTAGGGCTTCTTTTTGGTGGGGCCCACAACGGTCACTTTGGATGACCTAATGTATAAATACATCGGTATTGTTGAGCAGCAGACATACGAATACACGGATTCAAAAAGACAAGACGCCGACGTGACCTAGATCGTGAATCTTGCTCCGCTGCCGTCGCCACTCGTGCTAGTTGATTGCCGTCGCTGATCGAGGTTTCTTCCAGATCTCCCGGCTGCAGAAGCTCATCCAAGCACAGCGTCTCACGCGTCTAACCAGAGATCCTTTGTCTCTTGATTCGTAGATCGGGAAAACCTTCCCCTTCCGAATCGATCGAGACGATCGATCCTAGTGTGACCGTCGGTAGACCTTGCCGACTTTGCTACGAAGTTTGAATCTCCAAAGAACAGCCGAAGCACTCTGTTGTCGCCGCCAATCCCGAGAGCCAAGCCGCCGCCCTTCTTGCCGCCGCCGGTTTCAGGGAGATTCACTCCAAGTGAGATTTAGGGTCGTGTACTCTTCGTCGACTTCAAGAACACGTTGTCGTACGAAGAGGGACACCCTATTCTCCATAAGTAGTTTGTATTTCTAATACACTCCATTTTCAATTTTGTTGTAAAGGAACGTTGGTTCCTAGTTATAAGGGTTGGGTGCAACCCGTGGTTTAGGAGTGGTGACTCCTTCGTTTGGAAGGGTTCCTTCCGTTAGTGTGAGGATTGGATTTCAATCCTGTTGGTGAAGTGACCGAGTCATCCCTGGTTGGGAGATAGGTCGAAGGGGGAGAGTGGACGTACCCAAATCGGGGAACCACTATAATTTGCCTGTGTCTTTCTGTGCTGTGTTGTTTGAAATATTTGTGCAGGTGCAATTCTAATTCCGCAAAAACGCTGCAAGACACCTATTCTCCCCCCCCCATAGGTGAAGGTAGTTGGCACTAGGTGGACTTTCAAGTGGTATCAGAGGGAGGTTGCTCATCAAAGGGGTTAACACCTCGAGTAAGTTCCTGCCACTAGTGTCAAGAAGAAGGCAGATATCTACTATGGACGGACTCAAGTACTTAGGCAAGATCCCAGTGTGCACCAGGCTAAACTTTCCTATCTGGAAGGAAAGGATTAGATTTTACATGGAAGCAGTCGACCCTCGACTCTTCATGGTCGTGGAGGTGGGACCTTATATTCCCACTAAGGCCTCCACCATTGATCCTACCAAAATGGTGCCAAAGATGCTTTCTGAAATGGACAAGGACGAGATGGTGCTGGTCGAACTTGACAAGAAGGCACAGAACATACTGATCAGTGCAGTCGATGACTCCATGATGCAGAACTTCTGCAACTACAGGACGGCTAAGGATATCTGGCACAGCTTGATTATCCTGATGGAGGGCACAACCGAAGTGAGGGATGATCAGAGATCCCTCCTGAATCAGAAATATGAGGCCTTCAGGCAGAGGCCCAAGGAAGAGATCGGATTTACCTTCGAAAACTTCCTCAAGATCGTCAATGCTCTCAAGGGATACGGAAGAGTGTTCACTAATGGTGAACTTAATGATAAATTCCTTTGGTCTCTTACTAAGGAACGGGACACGAAGATTTGCGCCATCCGAGAGTTTGGCAGATTAGCTGAAACTGATCCTCAGATACTCTTTGGGAAGCTCATGTCCTATGAGCTCCAGTTGAACACGGGGAAAGCTGAAGAAGAAGCAGAGAAGGCTGCAGCCAAGGAAAAGACTGTGGCCCTAAAAGCCATTCACTCCAGGAAGGGCAAGGGTGCAGCTTCATCCCGTGCGGGGAAAAAGGATAAGGAGGAAGACTCCGAGCCATGCTCCTCCGGCTCAGAGTTGTCTGAAGAAGATTTCTACCTCATCACCCGAGAATTCAAGAAGTTCCTCAAGATGAGGAATCAAAGAAAGAGAGACGGCTCCTCCTCCAGAATTCAGAAGAGGAATTATTCTTCTGACAGGTATGAATCAAAACCGAACAAACATCGTAATACTGACATCATTTGTTTTGGATGCAATAAGCCAGGAAACGTCGTGGCCGACTTCCATCAAGGAAAGAGAGAGAAGGGGAAGGGAGAAGAGCATAGGACCTCTAGAGATAAGAAGAAGGAGAGGAGCTACATCGCCAAAAAGTCAAAGACACTGAGTGAGTCTGATTCCTCAGACTCCAGTGATGATGAGGAAGCCTACTTCGGGCTGGTGGGTTGCTCTGACTCAGAAGGAGAATGCCCCCCATTCACTGGGAAGGTAAAAGCTCGTACCCACCTCTCTGACTCTGACAATGAGTCTCCTGATGATGATCTCGAGGACAGCCCATCTGCCCGAGAAGCTGAGCTCCTCAAAAAGTATGAGCTTTTGCTCAACACCTTCGAGGAATGCCGCAAGAGATTGAGGGCTAAGAAAAAGGAAGTCAAATTCCTTAAGGTCGAGGGTGTCTCCCTAAGGGAAGAGATCACTAGCTTGATTTCTCTCCGACAGGAGCACCAGGACCTTATCTCTAAGCACTCAGAGTCTCTAAGTCTCCTTGACCTTAAACATGAAGAAATCAATAAGTTGGAAGAACAACTTACGGCAGAAAAGAAGATTGTCCAAAGCTTCTCTATGCCAAAGACTGTTCTTCCACTGGTTGATACCTTCTTTGCTCAGGCTAAGGGGGCTGGCTTGGGGCATGTGGGTGTGCCTGGTAAATCATCCAAGAGAAACAAAAAGCAGAGGAGAAATAAGTTTGCTAAGAAGGCCTCTACTGCAGAAAAGGGAAAGGCCCCACTCAACCCTGTTGTATTCAGGAAGCCTGGCTATCCCTGCAATGAACAGGACTGAAAGTGAAGGGATAGATACTACTCTAGAGGGGGGGTGAATAGAGTTATCAAATTTTGCACAGACAAAACTTAATAGTCTACCCAACTCCCTTGGAGTGAAGTGCGGAATGAAAAGATTATAGATATTGATTTAACCTTAAAGCCTAACACAAGTGATGTGTACAAACACAAGCTAACTGTAATTACAGTTAAGCTTGGAAAAACCTAATCAGCAACTAGCAACCTAGTTATATCTAATCACAGCCACAATGCAGGAATTAAACAATGGAATCCAGACGACACAAGGAAATTTATAGTGGTTCCCCAAACAACTTGGGTACGTCCACTCTTCTACCCACACGGTAGGAATCCACTCAGGTTTTTGATCAGGTGCCCTGCCACCAACAGGATCTGCTTCAGGTAGATCCAGAAACCCTTTAGACTTTTGATCAGGTGTCTAAAAACCAAGCACAGGTTTTTGATCAGGTGCCCTGCCACCAAGGGATACTTTTGAAGGGAGTAATAACCATGTACAGGAGGGGGAAGAAGGTTAAGATGTCTTCTCTATTTTACAATAGATTAGAGAAGCACAAAAACTTGCACTGAGCTAGAATGCTCTAAAGAATCAAGGCTCCCCCTGGCTCAAAGATGTCTAGGTGAAGTCTTGCTTCAGTGCAGAAAATCTCTTCAGAAAATTCTGAAGGAAAAGCTACAGGAAGAAAATAAATAATAAAATCAAATATCTTCAAGCAGCTATCTTCTTCTTCTTCTTCTTCAAAGGAACTCTGAGTTGAACTTCCTGAAAGCAGGAGAACTCAGGTGAAGAAGAGATGAAGATCTTAACACATCTCAGTTAGATGGAGATTGTTGAGAGCAGGAAGCTTGAACTGGATGAAGGCTTGAGTGCTTGAATGAACAACTGGTTAGCTATTAGCTAGCTTGAATCCTTCTTCAAAGGGTCCTTTTTATAATCATCAGCAAGCAACGACTCTCTTCCATTTGAATTATTTGTCTTCTTCTAAGCCTTGAGACCTGGGCTGTAAATATCAAGAAGACAGAAATATCTCTGCAGCAAAACATTCTATAAAGGGAATAAACCACTTTCTAAGAAGCTGCAGGCTTAAATCAGATAACAGAAGGACTAAATAAAGTCACATCAGAAATAATCTCTTTATAGCAAAAGAAGACTTTTCAGTCTAACGGCTATAAAGGGCTGACAATAGATAAAGTAAATTACAATGACAGCTAATAAGACAAACAACTTTATCTTAAAAAGATTTGACTCAGGCAAAAGAGATGGAGCAAATATTGCATGGTTATTTTATCATACAGCTTAAAATACTGTGCCAGAAAATGTATTAATTAATTAAATATAATAAATAAATACAAAATACAAAGGCAGACAGAAAACGTCGAACGACCTTAGAAGATCGTCGAACGACGCACGGAGATCGTCGAACTATCGGGCAGATAGTCGAACGATCCAGATAGTCGACCTATCGAAGAAGATAGTCGAGCTACCCCGGCAGATAGTCGAACTATCAGAACAGATAGTCGAACTATCAGATAGTCGATCTATCAAGGACAGATAGTCGAACTATCAAGCGCACAGAGATAGTCGACCTATCAAGCAGATAGTCGACCTACCTCAGAAAACAGATAGTCGATCTATCAAAAGATAGTCGAACTATCAAAACAAACTAGATAGTCGATCTATCAGCAGATAGTCGAACTATCAGATAGTCGACCTATCAGGACAGATAGTCGAACTATCAAAGGCAACAGATAGTCGAACTATCAACAGATAGTCGAACTATCAAGACGAAACAGATAGTCGATCTATCAACAGATAGTCGAACTATCAAGGCGGAACAGATAGTCGACCTATCAATAGATAGTCGAACTATCAGATAGTCAAACTATCAGAACAGATAGTCGAACTACCTCGCCAAGCAGATAGTCGAACTATCAACAGATAGTCGAACTATCAACGCAAAACAGATAGTCGATCTATCAACAGATAGTCGAACTATCAACGCAGACAAAGCGTCGACCAACTGATAGACGATCGTCGATCAGCCGATAGACGATAGTCGAGCGGCGTTCGACTATCGTCGAACGAAAAACCTACTTAACCAAATTCTCAATCTGGAAAAGTGAGGACTCTACAGCTAGACTCCTAACCATTGACCATAAGTATTTCTTGGGTCAAGGGGCACAAAGGAGAGGACTAAACTCAAATCAAAACTAGGGTACCAACAAGGACTTTGAGTCAACTTATGGCCACTTCTTCCGGCGCTCGGTTGAAAAGCCCAAGAGCCGGTATGAGGGGTGGGCCTTCCCCCGCAACTTTGGCGAGAGTGTCTTCAAGGCACCTTATGAGGAAGTTCAGATGGAGGATTATGGCCACTTCTCTAGCGGCCATAATAGGAAGCAGGCACCCAAGTCCAAGCCTGTTACACTGAGAAACCAGGAGGTGAAGAAATCATGCGACTGTTATCATCATGATGCCTTCACCTCCAGGTCCGAGGCCCCGACTTAACCTTCCGTTCCAAGGGTGAAGCAGGTGCCTAGGAGAAAGTATAACAGATTTGACTGCTGGTGCTGTGGCAAAGTTGGTCACTTTGCCGTGGATTACTGGTTTAATCCGAGGAATAACGAGACTCCTCATGTTGGCAATGCGAGGCAGACCACTCGTAGGGCTAACCATTCGAGGGGGAGCATGCTAACGAGGAATCTAGGACCCAAGTTCGATTGGGTTCCTAAGGGAAATTAATTCTGTTTTGCAGGAACGTCCAAAGGCCACCAAGACTCCTATATGGTATTTGGATAGTGGATGCTCCCAACATATGACTGGGACAAGAAGCCTGCTGCGGGAGTACTCTCCAATCGAGAATGGACCCAAAGTCATCTTTGGGGGATCTGATCGGGGAGTCACCAGAGGTTACAATATGATTTCCAACGGTATACTCTCTATCACTGATGTGGCTTATGTTGAAGGGTTAAATCATAACCTGATCAGTGTAAGCCAGTTATGTGATAAAGGGTATGACGTTAAGTTCTGCAAGGATAAATGCCTGATAATATCATGTGCCTCTTCGGAGACGGTATTAACCGGCATTAGGAGCAGAAACATTTTCTGTTTAGATTTTCTTAGTCTAGATTCTTCTACCCCTGTATGCCTAGTAGCAAAAGGCAGTGCATCTCTTTGTGAACAGTGGCACAAGAGATTGGCACATATTAATTTCAAGACAATTAGTATGTTGTTTTCTAAAGATTTAGTAAGGGATGCTCCCATTATTAAGTGCATCAAAGATAGCCCCTGTCCTGCATGCCAGAAGGGCAAACAGACTCGGGCTACCTTTAAGGGCATCTTAGACAAAGACTCCTCCAGATGTCTTTATCTTCTGCACATGGAATTGTTTGGTCCAATGCAAGTTCATAGCTTAGGAGGCAAGTCTTATACGCTAGTGATTGTAGATGATCACTCTCAGTTTACTTGGGTGTTTTTTTTAAAACGCAAGTCTGATACATTTGACATCTTCACCAGTTTTGTCAAGCAGATTCAGAACGAACTTAACTGCTCAGTGGTCAAAATCAGAAGTGACCATGGAACAGAGTTCGAGTCTGGTGCTATGACAGAGTTCTGTGAAGAACTTGGTATCTTTCATAAGTTCTCCTCCCCGCGCACTCCTCAACAGAATGGAGTTGCGGAGAGGAGGAATAGAACACTCATTGAAGCATGCACGACAATGTTGAATGACGCCTCTCTCCTAGAATACTTCTGGGCCGAGGCTATCAATATGGTGTGTCATGTGCAAAACCGGGCGTTGATCAACAAGAACTATCGTAAGACGCCTTATGATCTTCTGAAAGGCAGGAAACCAACCATGTCCTATTTGAGGATCTTTGGTAGCAGATGTTATGTACTGAATAATGGGAAGTACCCGCGTACTAAGTTTGGTGAAAAATGCTTCGAAGGCATATTCATGGGCTATAGTAGCCATAGCCGGGCTTATAGGGTTTTCAACAAGAACACCCTAGTGGTAGAGGAATCAATAAATGTTGTATTTGATGAAGGAAGTTTGCTTAATTGCAATTCTTCCAGTGGTCCTCTTGAAGATGCAGGTGCGAGACTCGAAAAGCTACACCTGGATGTGCCCGAAAAAGATGCAACTCCAAAGTACGTCAAGGTCTCCACCTCAACACCGATCCGGGAGGATGACGGTCAGGATGGAGTAGTCCTCCCTGAAGAGGAAGGTGCCCCAGAAATTGCCAGAGCTCCTGATGCAAGACTACTATAGCTCCGACACGTGAGGGATCATCCTAGAAATAAAATCATCGGAGATCCCTGAGACGGTGTCAGAACTCGCCGAGGTACTCTTAACGAGATTCTGCATTTTAGCTTCCTGTCGCAAGTTGAGCCAAAGAAGTTCGACGAAGCGAACAAAGATGCGTCATGGATATTGGTCATGCAAGATGAGCTGCATCAATTCGAAAGATGCAACGTCTGGATGCTGGTTCCCAGACCTAAGACGCAAAACGTGATTGGCACCAAGTGGATCTTCAGAAACAAGCTGGATGAACACGGGGTCATCATCAAGAACAAGGCCAGACTGGTGGCTCAAGGATACAGACAGGAGGAGGGGATTGACTTCGACTAGACGTTTGCGCCAGTTGCTCGGCTCGAGGCAATCCGACTGTTCTTTGCCTATGCCTCTCACAAAGGATTCACAGTGTATCAGATGGACGTGAAATCGACATTCTAGAATGAAGACTTGAAAGAGGAATTATATGTCGCTCAACCCCCAGGTTTTGTCAATCCTACTTATCCTAATCATGCATACTTTCTTAATAAAGCTCTATATGGGTTAAAACAAGCTCCTCGAGCTTGGTATAAGACCTTGTCTAGCTTTCTTCTTGAGAACAAGTTCTCTAGAGGAAAAATAGACAAGACATTATTTCTCAGGGAAGTCAAAGGCAAGATCTTGCTGGTGCAAATCTATGTCGATGACATTATATTCGGCTCAACGGACAACAATCTTTGCAAAAAGTTTTCTAAACTTATGCAAGGAAAGTTTGAAATGAGCAGTATGGGAGAGCAAAAGTATTTCTTGGGACTTCAAGTGAAACAGTCTGAGGAGGGAATTTTCATTTCTCAGATGAAGTTCACCAATGAACTCCTCAAGAAATTCGGAATGGAGAATGCAACCTCTATGAGGACTCCAATGGGATCTACCATGTCTCTGCATAAGGATGAGAAAGGGAAACCTTTTGATGAAACCAAATAAAGAAGCATCATTGGATCCCTGCTCTACCTTACTGCAAGTAGACCGGATATCATGTTCTCCACATGTGTTTGTGCCAGATATCAGGTGAACACTAAGGAATCTCATTATGTCGCTGCAAAGCGAATTCTTAGATACCTTAAAGGTACCCCTAATCTTGGCTTGTGGTACCCGAGAAACAATGATGTCGAGCTAATAGGTTTTTCAGATGCTGATTTTGCAGGGAGTAGGGATGACAGGAAAAGCACTTCCGGGACCTGTCAATTCCTCGGAAGAAGGCTTATCTCATGGAACAGCAAAAAACAGAATTGTGTAGCGACCTCCACAGCTGAATCTGAGTATATCTCAGCAGGCAGCTGTTGCGCACAACTCCTATGGATCATAAACCAGTTAGCAGACTATGACCTTCAGTTCAAGGAAGTACCAATGTACTGCTACTCCTCCAGTGCAATTGCTATTGCCAACAATCCGGTATCGCACAGCAGAACGAAGCATATTGAAGTGCGCTACCACTTCATTCGGGAGCACGTGGAGAACAAGGACATCTCTCTCTGCTATGTCCCCACAGATAAGCAGATTGCAGATATTTTCACAAAGCCCCTAGACGAGGCCAAGTTCAGTCTCTTCAAAACTGAACTGGGGATGCTAAACTATGAGAAATGAAAACTTCAGAAGCCCCTGGCTCGTGCATCTAGGGGAGCATCTGCTAGGAACTCAAGTGTAAGAACAGGTGCAAGAACTGAGGGGGAGCATGGTATCAAGTGCAACTGTCCCAGATTTGCAGAAGCCTAAAAGGGGGAGATTACCCTCTCGGCTAAGGTGCTAAGGTGTATGCTCCAATTGCTCTAAAAGATAATGGTATGGAACTTCTATTCTCATCTTTCAAAGTTGTGTTTTCTTCCAGCCGTTATTTTCACCTTAGCTTGTAGGGTTTAGGCTTCTTCAAATAGGGGGAGATTGTTAGGTATTGTATCCACAATGTACCTGATTTGAAGAAGCCCCTGAACAAGCTAAGGTGAATTGACAGTGTATTTGATCACTTGTTTTCAAGTTGTGCTTGCAGTTATTCCTCGCTAAGTACACACCAATGTCAGGGTGCAGTAGGTCAATATACACGGGTCTGTGCAACGTAATCCCTCGTTGAGCAGATCAGTGTGTTGGCTTACGTGTACTCTCTCTATTGGAGTGTACTTACTTTCAAGCACAGGGTTAAGAAAGATCAAGAGCAGACAAGGAGCAAGGATGGGCCAAAGACCAGCTCAAGGGAAGAAAGGCGAAAATCGTCTAAGTAGAAATCGTCGAGAATCACTAAGTGATTCTCGCCGATTCGACGAGAATCACTAGTGATTCTCGCCGAATAGACGAGAATCACTCGCTGACTCTCGCCGAATGCTGCCGGCTGTCTCGACGTCGCCCTGAATTCTACTAAGGAAGAATCGTCGAGAATCACGAAGTGATTCTCGCCGATTCGTCGAGAATGACTCTGCATTCTCGACGATTTGGCGAGAATCAATTGTGATTCTCGCCGTTTCTCTCCGGCTTGCTATTTCAATGAAGCTAGAATTCTGCTAAGTGGAATTCGACGAGAATCGTAGGTGATTCTCGCCGATTCGTCGAGAATCACCTTCGATTCTCGCCGAATTTGACTTGGGCAAATTTCTGCTATTCTCTGGACCGGTCCAAGTTAACATGCGCCGTTTGGAGCCGGTCTTAGGGCTTCTTTTTGGTGGGGCCCACAACGGTCACTTTGGATGACCTAATGTATAAATACATCGGTATTGTTGAGCAGCAGACATACGAATACATGGATTCAAAAAGACGAGCCGCCGACGTGACTTAGATCGTGAATCTTGCTCCACCGCTGTCTCCACTCGTGCCAGTTGATTGCCGTCGCTGATCGAGGTTTCTTCCAGATCTCCCGACTACAGAAGCTCAGCCAAGCACAGCGTCTCACGCGTCTAACCAGAGATCCTTTGTCTCTTTATTCGTTGATCGGGAAAACCTTCCCCTTCCGAATCGATCGAGACGATCGATCCTAGTGTGACCATTTGTAGACCTTGCCGGCTTTGCTACGAAGTTTGAATCTCCAAAGAATAGCCGCAGTACTCTGTTGTCGCCGCCAATCCCGAGAGCCAAGCCGCCGCCCTTCATGCCGCCGCCGGTTTCGGGGAGATTCACTCCAAGTGAGATCTAGGGTCGTGTACTCTTCGTCGACTTCAAGAACACGTTGTCGTACGAAGAGGGACACCCTATTCTCCATAAGTAGTTTGTATTTCTAATACACTCCATTTTCAATTTTGTTGTAAAGGAACGTTGGTTCCTAGTTGTAAGGGTTGGGTGCAACCCGTGGTGTAGGAGTGGTGACTCCTTCGTTTGGAAGGGTTCCTTCCGTTAGTGTGAGGATTGGAATTCAATCCTGTTGGTGAAGTGACCGAGTCGTCCCTGGTTGGGAGATAGGTCGAAGGGGGAGAGTGGACGTACCCAAATCAGGGAACCACTATAATTTGCCTGTGTCTTTCTGTGCTGTGTTGTTTGATTTATTTGTGCAGGTGCAATTCTAATTCCGCAAAAACGTTGTAAGGCACCTATTCCCCCCCCCCCCCATAGATGAAAGTAGTTGGCAGTAGGTGGACTTTCAAGAAGCACACGCGAATAGGAGAAAAAAATACCGCAAAAGAAGTCGCAGAAAGAGGAAGAAGGTCGCACACACAAAGGAGGTGACAAAGCAAGGAGAGGGAGAGAGACCGTACAAATGGCCAGAAAGGAGAGGGATAAGCCGCGCGGTCAGAAGAAGGCACCGAATCAGGCGGAAAAGACCGAGCCCTCTGATACCATGTGCAAACAGAAAAGTAGAAAGCCAGAAAATGGAATAATCAAAGATTTGTTATCCAAAAAAGGTGAGTATTACAAAGTATAGCCTCCCTTTTATAGAATGGAGGAGATGAGAGAGATAACACTTAAACAATGTAGGACTAAAAACTATACAGGTATAAGCGGTTTAACAAATACATGCCGATCAAGCCGCGCGGTTAGATGAATGTGCTAACCGCCCGACAACCACCGGAAGGAGAGAACAAGCCGCTCATGGAGTCCTCCAGATCGCCCGGTCTCTAATTCTCCATAGATACATCGGCAGACCGCAAGGACACCAACAATAACAATCTTGCAACCAAACCGTTGTGGAGAAGTCGACAGACTACACGGTCTGTAATCCACCAAGGTCAGACTGCCATACCGCCCGGTCTACATTCATCAACACGCAAGAAGTGTTTACCCTGGCTTCAGCCCGACCATCGTAAACAACCACTTTGAGATAAAGCCTGCCATACTAAACATGATCCGAAATAACACACAGTTTTCAGGCTTGCTAAGTGAGGATCCGCAGCTCCATCTGGCGGAATTCTCGTAGATTTTTGGCACCTTCCGCTACGCCAGCATTACTGATGACGTGGTGAAGCTAAGGCTGTTCCGTTTTCGCTGAGGGACAAGGCAAAAGCTTGGCTCCACACTATTTATCCCAGTACTACAACTACGTGGGAGGCTCTTTCCACGAAGTTTCTAGCTAAATTCCACCTAGTGGATAAAATAGTGAACGCCCGAAGAGAGATAGCCACTTTTCGGCAGCTGGACCAGGAAACTTTGTCTGAGGCTTGGGAGAGATTTGCTGATCTGCAGCGTCGATGCCGCCAGCACGGTTGTGATCCGTGGAATTTAGTGGAAATATTTTATTTTGCTATTGAGCCAATTACAAGGCTATGATCGACGCAACGGCTGGAGGAACTACCATGAACCTGACTCTTGAAGAGGCATTGCAGCTCCTTTGTGACACCGCTTCGTATAGTATGTATTGGACTGCAGGAAGAAATGACCTAAGGGTGCATGAAATTTTTTTGAGATGAATGATGTGCAACCACAAGTTGAGGCAAGCCATCCTACGATGGATGGAATGATGATGCTGACCAGATCGACCCCTCCTCCGGCTCGGGTGATGGCTATTTCATGCCAGGGTTATGGAAACCCCGGCCATCATACATATGAATGCACAGCTGGAGAAGATTTTGCTGATCCCTCAGGTATATCTACTGACGAGAGTATAAATTTTATAAATAATCAGAACCGCGCTGCTCCTTATAATAATACTTATAACCCGAATGCGAGAAATCATCCGAATTTCTCTTGGAACAAAAATGCTCCCGGTCAAAGATGGCAAGGAGGACAGAATCAGTTTGATGCTCAAGCCTCTAATAGCCAGCTGTGACTGTCGTAACCGAGTTATAATCAGAATGCGCAGGGTACGCAAAAGAGTGCGTTGGAAGAAATGATGGAGAAATTCGTCGAGATGGCCCAATCCAACATGGCCACTATGACCGTCTCCATGATAAACTTGGAGACGCAATTGGGGCAACTTGCCCAAGTGTTCTCCGAGCGTACTCGTGGCGCCCTAAAGAGCGACACGGAAAAAAATCCTCGTGAGCAAGGGAAGAGTGTCGGGGAGGCGGATGAGTGCGATAAAAAGGACGTGGTTGTTAAGTGTGAGATAAATGAGGTCGCGATGGAGGCCTTATGTGATTCAGGATCTTCTTACAACATCCTTGATTTGCAAGATGTTGAGAAATATAATTTAAATATTGAATTGAATGACCAAAAATCGCTCGTGCATGCCGATGGGTCGATAATGAAGACCGATGGTGGGATAAAGGAGGTGGAAGTGAACTTGAACGGGGCTGTAGTGATCACGGATTTTAAGGTATTAGGACCATTGGAGAATAATTCAAAACCCATCTTAGGGGTTAAAGCTAGTGAAGCGACGCTACAGTTTTACGCGAGCGGCATCACCTTGGCTTCCAAGTTTGCTTTGCCTTTACCGCCGTCCCTTCCCCCTATAATTCAAAATGAAATGGAAACTGCTGAAATTGAATGATGTGTTATCTGATGGTTTACCTAGTGCTGCTGATAAAGGTGTGCTATTGAAAGAGGAAGACAAGGCCATGAAAGTGGCAGAAGTGCTGATGTTAGCTGAAGAGGAGATGAAGACGGAGTTGCTTGGGGTGAAACAAGATTCAGATGATAAGAAAAGTGGGTGGAGTACGGCTGCTGATAGCGTGCTTAAAAGATATTCAAACACTTTTATTGAGCTGAATAACTTGTGTAAAACTGCTAAACAGGTTACTTGGGCTGATCTATCACCTACCACGGGTGAGTAAAGGATGCCCCTGGATAGAAAATCCAGGATGACTTCTAAAGAGGATGGGGTGGTTGTTCCGCCATGGAGATCCCCATCCATAGATAAAAAAAGAGAACTGAGAAAGCGTAAGGTGCTAGGTTTTGCCCGCCGGCGTGAGAAGGAAGAGGCTAGGGGCGGGGGAGATTAGTCTTCTCTGGGCCCTAAAGATTTCACTTCTTCCTTAACTCGTATGACTGGGGGATCAATCACAAGTCAGCCTTTAACTGAGAAGTGAAGGATCTCTGGGGCATTCTCCCCTTCTTTTAGTTTTATTTTTGCTTATAGCTGCGTGAGATTTTAGTCTTTCTCTTTGTGTATTGAACTTATGGTCTGAACATTATAGAAGACTGCTAATACAGGTATTTGGTCCACCTTAAGGATGGTAAAAAGGGGCTTATGGGAGACAACCCAATTTTGCTGCATTTAAATTGTTCAATTATGTTGCTGTGAATATATGTTTATAGTATTCATGCTGTGCTTGGAGGGAATCTCTTTTGCAGGTGGAGTTTGTTTGGGGTCGTGGACTTTCTAATGAAAATAACACCAGTCTTCTGGTATGCTCATTTACTAAGCATGGGGTAACCTCTCCCCCAACTTTTATTTCATTAATTTTATTACAAATCTTGTGTTAGGTTGTTTAGATTAAGTCTGATGGGGGAGAGATATGCGGTTACCTATGCACATGCTTAGCTTTCACTTGCATACCAAAAGCACATTTTGATTTTCTGTTTAATGTATTCTCATTCGCATAATGCACCTACACCCACATGAGCACGATCTTAACCACGCGCGCGACTCGAGTCAAATGCATTGCTTATGTGTAAACTTTAAAATAGCAGTGCTGGCTTAGGATTTTAGGATAGAGTAGTGTGAAACTCGTGCAGTGCTCCTAATCGAGTACTCATGGTCTGTGTAGAAATAGTATAGATTTAATTTTTTTTTTATGCTCGTAGATTTATATTTTTTCTGCAGATGTAAATATTGTTTGTACTACTCAAAAATATTGAATCTGGAGTAATCGAACGGTAGTGTAGGGATGTGTGTAGCCATCACTAGACTTTTTTTGCTCGAGTCGGGAGGAAGGATCATCTTTCTCAATGGCTAAGAACTTGCCCCAAGCTACTCTCGAAGCATTAGTGCATGGTTAGTCAAGCGTGAGCGTGATGTAGTCCATCATTTTGGCCCGGTTGAGCTTTGTACCCCATCCTAACTTTAATCCTTGTTAGCATATGTTGTGCTTATCCCTCTTGTTGATTTAGCCCTACTCTGTGATCACCAATACCTAAAAGACTTTCCCAATAGCACGCCCCTATCTCGAGCTATTAGTTTGTTACTTCTTGAATTTGGTGTTGTTGCTATGGTGTTGTTATGTGATTGTGAGTTGGAGTTCTCATGATAATATGTGTTGAATGTGGGTTTTGAAAAAAAAATATTTGGAAGAAGAAAAGAAAAGTAAAAAAAAAATGTTGCTTGATACGAAATAAGATAGTGAAAAAGAAAATTCCATTTGCATTATTGCTGTGGTGGTAGGCGTTGCAAACACACTTTTAGTCAAGTTTAAGTCTAGTGGTGTGGTGCACCTGCAATTTTTGTTGGTTTGAGGATAATTTTTGTATGAGCTCATTTGGTTTGTGTGTAGCCGTCATTTTTTATCCTTGTGCATCCTTACCTATGTATGCACCCAAGCCCCACGATTATCCTAAAGTCCTACGGATTCACGCTTGAGTCGAACTAGTATTGTTGAGAGAGTGTGAATGGGAATGAGTATGGTCCCCGACATTGATGGATTTCTTTGGAGGTGATCCCGAGCCTCGGTCTTTGGCAATGCTCATTAGAGTGGCCAGCCTACTTTCTTCCTATGTATGACTGAATGATTCTCCAGAATTCTAATTTTGAGTAGATATAATATTTATTTACGTCTATTGAAAAGTATAAATTACGTAGTATAATTAAAAGTTTGTATATTATATTTTCTATGCCCATGATGTATTTGATTTCTCTCAATACTTTATTTGGAAATTACTAAGCCAACTAACTATTTTCGAGTCCACGGAGTGATGATTTACTCGGGACGAGCAAATGTTTAAGTCTGGTAGTGTGATGAGTCTGATTTATATAGGGTTTTTCGGACTCATCTGGGCCTATATTTTCACTCATGCACTGCTTTTTTACCCGAAATCAGTTATATTTGCTTTGACCGGTCAAGGACCACTTTGTGCACCGCTTTGGCCCAAGGGTGTGCAATCGCGCATTCTGTAGTCGGGGGTAAGTACTAGGGTACTCCCCATGAGGATTTGTTAGTTTTTATTCTGTATATTGGTGCTGGGACCTGGTGCTCCAGTTTTGGTTTTTGCTGTGCAGGTGGTGCGTTTTCTCCAAGATAGGAATTTTGATTTGTGGAAAATGCATGCTCATGCGTTTCCTTAGCGCACGTTTTCTTCCAAACCGTGCGTTTTACTCGATGGAAGATAGTCGAGTGGAACTCGATGAAATTCGTCAAGCTTTGCTCGACGATCTTAACGCACGGTTAACACACGGTTTCTTCTAAACTGTGCACAAAGGAAATGCACGATTTTCCTGTAGCATCCTTGTTTTATTTTTCTTTATGGTTAATCGTGCGATTTTCTCACGCACAGGCGGAAGTGCCCGTGCGCGAGTAAAACACACGATTCACCTGCTTGCCGGAAAATTCCGCTCTCTGTGGTTACTCGTGCAATTTCCTTCACGCACTGGCGGAAGCATCCGTGCACGAGGTAATGCACGGGTCAACGCTTCTTCTTCCTCCGCAAGCCTATTATCTAATTAAATAATGCACAGTTAATGCACGGTCGTGCACCTAAACGTGCATGACCATTATTTCTGACTTGTTTATTTTAGCCGCAGGTCTCATTCTCCAAAGCATCTACCCACCATTTCTGCTCCTCTAAGCGGGAAAAGCTTCCTCCTGCCATTTTCTTCTCTCTCCTCCATTGAGAGCTCGTCCGGCCACCAATCTTCCTCCAAAAGCTCATAATAGCTTCATCTCCGGCCGCCATCATCTTCTCCAACCTCAAAGCTCTGTTTCATGCTCTTTGGTGTTGCATACGTGGAGTTATCTGGTCAGGTTTAACCCGACGGTTATTCATGAAGAAGACGGGCTAATAGAAGGAAGTGAAAGCCCTCCTCAACCTCGGACGTCATCCGTAGACCGAACACGGACAAGGCCTGACAACCCTTGGCTCCGGTCACAAATCTCGGAAAGTCTTCGTGCGTTGGGTTGTATCTCTCCCCCTTCTCTTGTAGTAAATTTATTCTTGATTGCTTGGTTGTTGGTTTGATGAGTAATAACTTGATTTGCTTAATGATTTCAGCATGTCTATGTGTTGATATATATTAGTTCTAGTTTGTGTTGGTGTGCTTCCATCTTTTGTGTTCTTGGCATGTTAGTACTGTCCTAACGATTTCTAGGAGCGTGTGTGGCGAAGAGGTGACTGCGACCATCAATGGTTTATCCATCCTCCTCATTACTCATTTGAGTAATCCACCCAAACGACGTGGTGAAGGAGACCTGCAATAGATTTATTAGTGTTAAAATTAGGAAACCAAAAATCTAAACCCCTTTGTTTACATTGACACTTTCAATCCTTCTTTCTATAGCGAAATCACGCTCTCTACCTGCACTCCTCGAGAGATCGATATCCGGGGATTCAACTCCTCAACTTTATTACATGACTACGATCAGTATACTTGCCGAAAGTTCATCAATCTACATAAGGATCCTACAACTCAGTTTTTATATTTTAGGCTTACAACTCAGATCTAAAAAGATTCTACGGAGTGATTGAGTTTGTTGTTGATGACTTGCTCCAGATAAAGTGTTCTATGAGCTTGCTTGCTGAACTGATTAAACTCTGCTCTTTCTTCTTTACAGCACCAAAAATGGATCTTCAAGGTTGTTCTGCAAGTGCTGAGAAGTAACTGTAGAGTATTGTTTCTTCTTACTCAAAAAGAAAGCTTTCTAACCTTGTTGTTGAGAGTTGATTTAATCTCCAGTGAATAATTTCTTCAACAATAACCATTGTCTGTGATTCACAAACTAAATTTAGAGCAAGTTCTTGGAATGCTTCAACTTTGTCGAGAGGAAGAAGCTGACCAGAAAAAACTCTATCTGCAATACTCCTATTTTTCTTTCTTGGAACTCTGCTTTTGTATCCCGCCGTCCAACAGCTATATGCGCAGTGTGGACCACCGGAATGGGCAACTACAACACAACTTTTGCATTAACTGCAGTACTAAAGGCAAGTAACGCCTTTTGTCTTCTAGCAAGTAAAACCCGCAATATTTGAATTTCTTCTGACATCAGCATGACTCAGCTCCTGTAGACTTAGAAAATTCCAGATAAACTGCACAGGCATTGAGTGAAGTATTGTCACTCAACGCAAAAGTATATAACTGAATTTTTCATCTTTAAGCTTTGAGTGAACCTTCATCACTCAATGCATATAAAATTTAATAATCTAATAGCTTAGGCGTCGAGTGAGCCTTCATCACTCGGCGCTTATTCACTTAGTTTAATTTCTCTGAATGAAGGCGTTGAGTGCAACTTCTTCACTCAATGCTTCTGTCCTTGGCCTGGATTCTTGATGAGGTGTTGAGTGAACTGACTTCACTCAACGCTTCTATCCTTAGACAAATTTCTGTTGAGTAAGCATTGAGTGATCTATCTTCACTCAACGCTTCTGTCTTTGAATAGATTTCTTGATGAGGCATTGAGTGGTCTATATTCACTCAACGCACGTGTACTTAAGCAGATTTCCATATGAGTAGGCATTGAGTCAACTGCCTTCACTCAACGTTTTTATCCTTAGAAAGATTTCTAGACAACAACCCTGAGGCTTTGACTATTTGAGCTTCTATCAATGCTTATAGTCTCTTAGCGTTGAGTGAACTGCCTTCACTCAATGCTTCTAAACTTATCCAGATTTTTTCTTTGCAAGCATCCTGTCTTGAGTACATCTATCATTGTGACTCAGACTACCTATCAAATCAATGTAATAAAGAACAACCTTCATACATTGAACTTAGAGCATGCATAAAATACAATCATGTGTATACCATTATCCTGTGGGCCTTCTTCAAATTTGGGACATTGGAATCAATGGATCCAACAATCTCCCCCTATTTGAAGAAGTTAGAACCCTAGACAATGATATACACTACCTCAAATAGAAGATAAACATTCACAGAATTTAAGAACAGAAAATGAAGCACACACACAAACATATGATATCATTAAAGGCAATAATCATAATTATACAGTGTGCTTAAAATAATGTTCACTTTCCTACAACCCTTAAGGAAAATACAAAACATATTATGTTTCTTGTTCCTTAATCACTATCCCCCTGCTGGGTTTCTTGGCAGCCTTTTCCTTATCTTCATCCTTCTTTTCCTTTTATCTCTCAAAATAGCTGTAGATCTTAAGAAAGTACTTGCTGGGCTCCACAACATCTAGTGGCAGTGCACCTGACTTTTATCTCTTTTGAATTTTCTATTGGCCTCTTCATTTTTTTCTAGTTTGGCCCATTCTAGGGAGCTATAAAGCTTTTCCCTCTTAGTTTTCTTTTCTTTGACCTGATCTCAGGCAGACAAGATAATTATCCTAGATTGAGGACTCCACTTCTCAAAATTTGGCTTGGTTTCCATCTCCTCTCTATACCTTTTCTTGTTAAGCCTGATTTCTTCCTCTTCTTCAACAACTGACTTGCCTCTGGCTCTGGCTACCTGTTCAGCAGTGAGATTGAATGTGGGAATTTCAGCAATAGTAGATGGTTTAGTCCACTAAGCACCAATTTGATCAACATCTTAATCTCCCCCCTGAACACCATGCTGTTCATATAATACATCTTGAATGGTTCAAGGAACATTAGGAATGTTTTCATATGTATGTGGTTCAAGGCCAAATGAACCTTTGATTACATTTGTTACCCTGACAACATTCTTAGTGTTAACCTTGATCATTGCCTTCTCCTCCTTTATGACTTCTTCAGATAAAGCAACAGTCAAGGAGTTTTTGTCTATAAAGAGTCTTTATTCCAGAAAATTTACACCCATGGTGACATGATTCTTTACCTCTAACATGTGATCATCCAGAATCTGAGTGCAGACATCCATTCTTATTTCCAAAATTGTCTTGTGGGCTTCCATTAGATTTTTCTGCGCATTGTGAACCATTTCCTTTTTGCTGGAGGTTATGTTCTGATTCACCAGAATATCATGCTAGGTTTTGCTAATTTCTCCTAGCTTTCTTTCAGTAAGAGTTATAGTTGGAGCAGCCCTCATGAAGAATACTAATACATTAGCTTTCCGCAAGTTTACCTCAAACCTGATGGACTTGATTTCAGTGGAAAGATCCATTTTAACTTCCTTGATAGAATTATCAATGTAGTGCTCCAACTGCCTTTTTTGATCATCCAGTAGACCCTACAGTTGAGCAAAGAATGTTCGTGACATCTGTTTAGCTTGATGAGATGTACATTGATCACAGACATCTTCATCCCTTTCCCTGGAAACAATTCTATCTTCTGAGTTAGCCATTATATACTCAGAAGAATGAGCATCAACATGGGCATTAGCAGCAACTGCAGTAATAGTTCCCTTTTCAGACTCAGATAAGTCTATGTTATACATTTCTCTATAGAAGGGAGTTCAGAGTGAATCTCCCCCTCAGACTCAGTATTCTCCATGGGAATTTACTGCTCTACAGTGGCTGTGACTAGAGCATCTTCTATTTTCCTCTCAAGGACTTGCTCCCCCTCAACTTGAGGACAGAATAGAACAACTATAGGACACTCTGGAGTTTGAGCAATCCCGTTCTACAGATTTTCAATGAAGGAGTCTAGTTGTTCTTGAACTGATTGGATAGTCTCCCCCTCATCATGGGCAAGTATCTATGAAGTCTTCCCCTCAACATTTGCACATATATTTTCTATTACTTGTCCAGTCAGTATTTCCAGAGCTTCAGCTAAAATCTCTTCAGACTGGGCTCCAACCTCTTGTTTCCTTATTGCAGGTTCAGAAGAAATTGAAACCTGAGCACTCATATCTTTCCTTGTTTCTTTAGAAGAACTGCTTTTAGTCAGCTGAGGATCATGTTGCTCTTCCTATCTCTTCTTAGAAGAACTACTTTTGTGCTTTCCTTAGTCACTGGAATAGCCTTCTCTTTCTTCTTCTCAACAGTCTGTTGATGTGGCAACAAAACTCTTTCCCACCTGTCAAACATTTTTGAGTCCATTCTCCTCATGTGATGGATATTTGTCCCTAGCCTCATGTTGAGGATCCCTGGAATAGTATTATGAAGATATAAAGATAAGAACATTCCTATGTTTGGTTATGGGATGCATTCCACTATTCTATCAAACAATACTTTTCCCCAGCCTATTTTCTTAGATTGAATAATTCGGGTCATGAATTCAAACATCTTCCTTGATATCATATAATGCGAGGCAGGCTTGCAAAGCAGAGCCTTTCCAATGATATCTGCTAGGAACTTTCCTCTCAGATTCATCTCTTTCCTCAACACAGAACCAGTGGTATGCTTAGAAATCCCACACTACTTGAGGGCTATCTTTACATCATCTTGAAACAAGTCTGTATCGTCATCAGACCGCTTCACCTTGGGGAGATGCAGTGCTTTGAATAATCTCTTGGGAGTAATCTTGATCTTATACCCATTGATTGAGGGTTTGATTTTGTTTGAAGCTAAGTCCACAGTGGCAGTTGAGTACAGTTCTAGAACTTCTCTCTTCCAAATCAAAATTGGCTCAGACAGAATGAAATCTAGGTCAGCGACCTCAAGTAAGTGTAGGACTTGCATAACCTCCTCGGGAGAATCCTTGAAATCATGTCACACAAGTTCAGCGCCCTCGAACAGGAAATCCACTCCTTTCGGCGCAATGAATTTACTGAGTTTCTGAAGGTTTGACGAGCTTTCGTCGCAGGGAGACATCAGGTCGCAAGTGATAGGAATAGTGTTTCTTATTCTAAGAACACTCAGTTCTATTTATACTTGCCTCTAAGTATAGAATGTGGAGAAGCACGCACCTATTGTTGTGATCAAGAAAAGATCAACGACTGAGATTAAAAGCCATAATTTTTAAGTCCCTGGGAGTATGCGTTGAGTGGATTCAATGCATTTGACGCACTCGATACCTGATGTTATCTCAGCGCATTCGACTTCTGGGTACTTAGACTCAGCCCATTCGACGCTTGGACACTTATTCCATAACTCCTTTGTTATCTTGCAAGGATTAATAATGCATGCAACAAAAATACATGAAGAGCTACTGAAGCTAGACTAAGTTCATCATACCCAATTCAAATTTGAAGATGTTGAACTTGACTTCATTTAGTGGCTTAGTGAAAATTCTAGCCACTTGCTTATCTGTAGAGACAAACTTAAGTCTGATGTCCTCACATTCTACATGGTCTCTAATGAAATGATATCTAATCTCTTTGTGCTTAGTCCTGTTAGGAGAAATAAGATTCCTAGAAATAGAGATTGCACTAGTAGAATCACAAAATATAGGAGTTCTACTTAGCTTGAGATTATAGTCATGGAGCTGATGTTGGATCCACAGTAGCTGTGCACTACAACTACTAGCTGAGATGTACTCTAATTCAGCTGTTGAGATAGCAACACTTGTTTACTTCTTACTGCTCGAAGAGAACAATCTTTCTCCTAAAAACTGACAGGTGTCAGAGGTGTTTTTCCTATCTTCTTTTCAACCTGTAAAGTCTGCATCTGAATACCCAGTTAGTTCAAAGTCATTATTCCTAGGGTACCATAGACCAATATCAGGTGTGCCTTGAGATATCTCAAAAATCTTTTAGCTACTAAATAATGAGATTCCTTAGGGCTAGCCTGGTATCTAGCACAAACACATGTAGCATACATAATATCTGTCATACTAGCAGTAAGGTAGAGGAGGTATCCAATTATGCCTCTATATAAGGTTTCATCAACAGGTTTCCTAGTTTCATCCTTGTTTATTGACACACTTGACCCCGTAGGAGTTTTCATTATGGAGGCACTCTCCATTCCAAAATTTTTAATCAACTCCTTCATGAACTTAGACTGAGAGATGGATAGTCCATCCTCTGATTGCCTAACTTGGAGACCCATGAAATACTTGAGTTCACCCATACTGCTCATCTCAAATTGCCCCTGCATAAGTTTAGCAAACTTTTTTTAGAGGTCATGATCAGTAGACCCAAATAATATGGAATCTACATAAATTTATACTAGAATGATCTTACCCTTGACTTACCTTAGGAATAATGTCTTGTCTATCTTTCCCCTTAAGAATTTATTCTCAATGAGAAAGCTAGACAAGGTTTCGTACCATACCCTAGGGGATTGCTTCAAGCCATATAAGGCTTTTCTAAGCCTAAATACATAATCATGAAGGTTAGAATTAACAAAACCTGAGGGTTGCTCAACATAGACCTCTTTTTTTATGTCACTATTTACGAAAACTGACTTTACATCCATTTAGTAAACCTTGAATCCTTTATGTGTGTTGGGTCCATTCATCACAATATCTTAGATTTTAAGAAGGCACAAAAGTCAATGGTATATACATGAATGTATTTGATGCATGCCCTTAGTTCAATGAATGCAGGTAGTTCTCTGTTGAACTGATTTGATAGGTAGTTTAAGTCACAAAGACAGATGAGCTCATGATAGGATGTTGGCAAAGCAGAAATTTTGCTAAGTCCAGAAGCGTTAAGTGTAGGCAGTTCACTCAACGCAAAGAGGCTAAAAGCATCGACTGATGTTCAGGTAGTCAAAGACTATATTGCCTAAGTAGTAATCTGGCGAAGTACAAAAGCGTTGAGTGAAGGCAGCTCACTCAACGCCAAGAGGCTAAAAGCATCGACTGAGTGGTAGGGCCTTGGGCCTATGGTAGGACTTGGAGGAGCCTGAGAGATAATGAGGGATCTGTGTTGTAAGCTCTTTAAGCTGAGATTGGAGAAGTTGTTCTTGTCTAACACACTATTAGAAAGGTGGGAGGGATAGTGGATGTACCCATACCTTGGGGAACCATCATAAATACCTGTGTGCTACGTCTCTTACTTGAAAGCGAACTAAACTAACTAAACACATATCACAACTAATAAAAAAGATAGTGAAAAGACTAAGAAACCTATTCACCCCCCTCTACGTGTAAAGCTACTCTTGAAACAAATACTTTCAAGTGGTATCAGAGGGAGTTTGTTCAAAAAGTACTTAACAATCTAAACAGATCTCCAAGAGTAGCTGAAAATTTGCTCCATGGGTTCAGGTGAGAACCACAAGGAGTTGAGCTCCATGAAGCTCCCTATCTATAGAAAAGAGAATTTCGGGATTTGGAAAGAAAGGGTCAGACTATTCATGGAAGCCTCAGACCCAAGGATTTTCATCACAGTATAAGAGGGACCCTTCATTACCATGAATATATCTGTCCTGGATGCAAATGATCAAACTCCCAAGATGTACTCTGAGATGACCAAAGATGAGGTCATCCTTGCAACCATGGAAAAGAGGCCACAGAACATTATTGTGAGTGCCATTGATGACTCCACATTCCAGAACCTTGTTCACTGCAAGACAGCCAAGGAAATGTGGGACTCTCTTATTGTCTACATGGAGGGGACAAAGGAGGTGAGGGATGACAGGAAATCCCTCCTGAATCAACAGTTTGAAGCCTTCAAGCAAGGGAAGAAGGACTCCATTGCTGAATGCTATGAAAAGTTCTTCATAATTGTTAACATTCTGATCACCTATGGCAGACCGTTCACTAATTATGAGATGAATCACAAGTTCTTGAGATCCCTAAATAAGGAATAAGATATCAAGATCTGTGCCATCA
The DNA here is from genome assembly GCA_039513925.1 of Platanthera zijinensis. Taxonomy (NCBI): domain Eukaryota; kingdom Viridiplantae; phylum Streptophyta; class Magnoliopsida; order Asparagales; family Orchidaceae; genus Platanthera; species Platanthera zijinensis. The sequence goes on along the minus strand of CM077093.1, from coordinate 48,729,195 downwards.
GAGAAGTTGGTAACCTGGCTAACACTTTGCCTCAGAACTTATTTGGGAATCATCTATCCTATGAGATGTAGATGAACTCCAGAAAGGCTAAAGAGGATGTAGCCAAATCTCTTAGTAAAGAGGAGATAGTGGTGTTCAGAACTGAAGCCACAATAAGAAGCAGAGAAAAGACTCCTTCTCCTCCAAGGAGAGTTGCTGAATCAGAATGCTCAGAACCCAGCTCATTTGGGAATGAATTGTTAGATGGAGAACTAGCAATGTTCTCTAGGCAGTTCAAAAGGTTGCTGAGCAGGAGAAGACAGTGGAAGAATAGGGGCTCTTCAAGCTCTTTATAAGAGAAATCCCTACTCTAGCAAAGACAAGTCCAGAATTGACCCCTTTGGGGAAAGGTATGACAGAACAAATATATTAAGACTAATATTGTTTGTTACTATTACAACAGGAATGGATATGTTATTGTTGACTGTCCAGTTAAGAGGAAGGAGCAATGAAGACTGATGGAAAAAACCATCACAAGGTCTAGAAGACTGAAAAGAGTTTCTTGGCCAAGAAGACTATCAGCCTATCAGACAGTGATTTTAAATCTTCAGAATCAGAAGAAGAGGAGGCCTACATTAGCCTCATGTCCATTGAAGAAGATGCTGAACTTCCTGTTGCCCTATCTGGCATCAGGGACCCATTGTACTCAATTGATAGTGATTGTGAAGAGGATGAGGAGTACTGTCTCATGGCTATATCAAAAGACAATCAGGACCTTTCTGTTCCTGATGAGGTATATTCTATCCCTATCTCTCCTTCCATCTATGAGTCTGGCTTAAACTCAGATGCATCCACTTCCTCTAGTGGGGAAGAGGGATCAGATTCTGAAGGTGATGTTAATCAATTGATTGATAAATATGGTGCAATTCTGGATGCTCTGATAAGGAGCAAAAGACTTGTCAAGAGGCAAGATAAAGAGATTGTCTCCCAACAGCAAGTTGCTTCCCTACAGTCTGAATCAACACCATTGCTTGATCAGATGAGGAGGGAAGTTATCCAACTAAGGACAATCTCAATCATCCAAATTGGGACCATCATCTATAAGAAAAAGACCATCTTAGATCTTGAAGAGATGCTCCTTAAGGAGAAAAAGATTGTGGTTGAATTCAGTAAGCCCAAGATAGTGTTGCCACATATAGACTCTTTCACCTCTCAAAAGTACAAGAGAGATTTGGGGTTCAAGTAGAAGTCTAGAGATGCCCATCCCAAAGGGAAAGACAAAACTCCTGTAGTGCCTCAAACAACCTTTCACAAGAAAATACTCCTACCAAACATGTATTACCAAGATAACATTTATGGTCATTGGAAAAATGGGAACTCTGCTTGTAAGGATACAAGGGTAACTTATAATGTAGGGAGAAAGGAAATGGGTATGAGTGCACTAAAGGCTACCCATGAGGAAATCCAAATGACCTATCATGGATGAAAGAGAGGGATAGATCTTAACTTTCTTCTAAACTAGAGTTAATGTAAAAGGTCACAACATAAAGTTAAAGAAGGAAAAGCAAGCACACAGATGACACAAGGATTACAGTGGTTCCCGAAAACTGGGTACATCCACTCTTCTACCACCCTGGTAGGAATCCACTACAGGTTTTTGATCAGGTGCCCTACCACCACAAGATCTCTTTCAGGTAGATCTAGAAACCATTTAGGATGTTGATCAGGTGCCTAAAAACCAATAGGTTTTTGATCAGGTACCCTATCACCAAGAGTTCACTTTTGAAGGGAGTAATAACCCTGTACACAGGAAAGGGAAAAGAAATGATGTTGTCTTCTCTGTTAATGATTTGAGAGAAGACTAGTGGATTGTTGATGATGTCAAAGCTCCCCCTGAGATGTAGAATAGTTCAGGAGTTGAAGATTTGCTTCAGGGTGTAGGGCTTCAAGTTGATGTTGCTCTCTAACAAGCTTTTAGACTGATATTGATTAATTGTCTCTTGAAAGCCTGGAGCAGATAATGAAGAACATTGTATGAAAGAAAGCTATGTTGTGTTCTTCTAAATCCATATTCTGATTACTATTTTGTTATTTTCAGTCACTTCCTCTGTTCTTGTTATCTGCCCTACAAACTTCCAAAACCATATATATTCCCCATGGCTGTAATTCAAATGTTTGAATTAATTATATCTTGTAACGACTTTGGCATTCTCAAGAGAGAGAAAGATGCCTGGGGAATTAATCACATTAACTACTGCTATTAAACGACTAAAAGCATTAACTCTGAGAGATATTAAATGCCTTAATAAAATTTGCCAACTGTCAAAATCTGTCTGTAAGACTGCACAGATTTTGTCGACCTCAGTCTACTATTCGTCGACCTCAGCTCAGAGATTGTTGACCTGAATAATCTTTGCGTCGAGCTGAGATTTTGGCTTTAAGAACAGTGATCGTCGACCGGAGCTCGGAGATCGTCGAGCTGAACTTCTGGCTTGAGATAAGAGATCGTCGACCTAAACTCAGAGAAGGAGCTCTGAGTTAGTCCACCTGAGATCGATGTTCGTTGATCTGAGTTCGACAATCGTCGAACAGATTTTCTGCCTTTGACAAACTGCATTTCCTCTGGAAATCTTCTGAAGGAGCAAACCTGGAATTAAGCTAATGACCCATGACTATACATTTTAGGGTCAATCTAATCAATCCTAATAGTACTCCTTCCCCAAATCCAAACTAGGGTTCCAACAATCTCCACCTATTTGGGTGAGGATACTTTTTACATAAAGGCTAAACACAAAGCAAAATAATCTGTCTGAATCATAAGTTTTTCAGAAGATTTACAAAGGTGCTTTTAAAAAAAATAAAAAGCAATAAAGATTCAATTATTAAAATACATAAGAATCTTCCTAAGGAACTGCAGATGGAAGAACTGAAGATATTTCATGAGAGTAAGCTCTCTGAATGTATCTTCTGCTTTTCATTTTATTCAGCCTTATATCCAGACAACCAATCAAATTCTTTTCCTGAAAAGAGAGGTTAGAAGTTTTGGACCCAGATTACCTTGGGTCCTGGTTCTCTTTTAAAATAATTGGAAATGAAAGAATATTAAGGTTGATCCTTGTAACCTAGTGGATGAAATTTCCTAGAAGGGATATACCACTGGGAAAAATGATTTTTAGGATTTTGAATCTGATTATAATTTGAAAAGATACAAAAAATTCTGTTATAAGATTTTGAGTTCGACGAATTAAGATATTTTCGTCGATCTGAGTTCGACGTTCGTCGAACTCGGTTCGACAAAGGATATTTATTTCGTCGATCAAAGTTTCCTGACCAGAAATATTTGTTCATTATTCGTCGAGCTGAGTTCGACGAATGGTGTTGTTTTCATCGAGCTTGGTTCGACGAATTATGTTGAGCAAATTTTTTTTGAAAATTTATTAATTCTTCTTTATCTTTAACTGATTTTAATGATGCTATTTGTTCTGAAGCAATTGAGAATTCTTCATTGAGTTTCATGTTTTCAGAAGTAGCAATCTTTAATTTTTCTCTAAGAAGTTTTATTTCTTTCTCAGATTGAATTAAATCTTTACAGAGGAATTTAAAATCTTCTTTGAATTGATATGAAGAAAAATCAAAGAAAGAGATTACCTCATCCTCTTCTGATTCACATTCTGATTCAGATTCTTTTTCAGCATTACTGCATGAGGTATTGATTGCCATCAGACAGAACTCTCTTGCTCTTATCTCTTCTTCATCTTCAGTTGTACAGGATGAAGCTTCAGAGTCAGAGTCACTCCATGATCCAACATCAAGTTTTCTCTTTTTAGCTGATCCAGCAACCATTGCTGTGAGGGAGTCCCACATATCCTTTGCTGAGGAGCATTCAACAATTTCTTGAAAAATGTCATCAGACATTGATTGAGCAAGAATGTTCATTGCTTGTGCATCAGCCATCTTTAGCCTTTTCTGGGCTTCTGTCCATTGAGATGATGGAACAGTATTCATGCTGTTGTTTCCAATGGTTGATAAGGACCTGTCAAAATGGAATTGAAAATTTCTTCATCAATAGAGTTCATAAAAAGCCTAATCCTTGTCTTCCATAGTGCAAGCTTATCTAGATTGCACATAGGAGGTCTGGTGCTTGAAAACTCCTCATTTTGTGCCATGAAATACTCTTAAGAAAAATAAGATCTATCAGATCATTTTGGTTCAGGTGTTAGCCTGTACAACCAAGGGAACCTCCTCTGATACCAATTGAAAGATAGGGGATAGATCTTAACTTTCTTCTAAACTAGAGTTAATGTAAAAGTTCACAACACAAAGATAAAGTAGGAAAAGCAAGCACACAGATGACATAAGGATTACAGTGGTTCCCCAAAACTGGGTACATCCACTCTTCTTCCACCCTGGTAGGAATCAACTACAGGTTTTTGATCAGGTGCCCTGCCACCACAAGATCTCTTTCAGGTAGATCTAACAACCCTTTAGGCTGTTGATCAGGTGCCTAAAAACTAATAAGTTTTTGATCAGGTGCCCTATCACCAAGAGTTCACTTTTAAAGGAAGTAATAACCCTATACACAGGAAAGGGAAAAGAAATGATGTTGTCTTCTCTATCAATGATCTGAGAGAAGACTAGTGGATTGTTGATGATGTCAAAGCTCCCCCTGAGATGTAGAATAGTTCAGGAGTGGAAGCTTTGCTTCAGGGTGTAGGCCTTCAAGTTGATGTTGCTCTCCAACAAGCTTTTAGACTGATATTGATTAATTGTCTCTTGAAAGGCTGGAGAAGATGATGAAGAACACTGTATGAAAGAAAGCTGTGTTGTGTTCTTCTGAATCTCTATTCTGATTACTTTTTTGTTGCTGTCAGTCACTTCCTGTGTTCTTGTTATCTGCCCTGCAAACTTCCAAAACCGTATATATTCCCCCTGGTTGTAATTCAAATGTTTGAATTAATTCTATCTTGAAACGGCTGAGGCATTTCCGAGAGAGAGAAAGATTCCTAGGGAATTAATCACATTAATTGCTGCTGTTGAACTACTAAAAGCATTAACTCTGAGAGATAATAAATTCCTTAATAAAATCTGCCAACTGTCAAAATCTGTCTGTAAGACTGCATAGATTTCGTCGACCTCAGTATGCTATTCGTCGACCTCAGCTCAGAGATCGTCGACCTGAATAATCTTTGCGTCGAGCTGAGATTCTGGCTTTAAGATCAGTGACCGTCGACCGGAGCTCGGAGATCGTCGAGCATAACTTCTGGCTTGAGAAAAGAGATTGTCAACCTGAACTCAGAGAAGGAGCTCTGAGTTAGTCCACCTGAGATCGACGTTCGTCGATCTGAGTTTGACAATCGTCGAACTGATTTTCTGCCTTTGACAAACTGCATTTCCTCTGGAAATCTTCTGAAGGAGAAAACCTGGAATTAAGCTAATGACCCATGATTATACATTTTAGGGTCAATCTAATCAATCATAATAGCTCCTTGCCCAAATCCAAACTAGGGTTCCAACAATTGACCCTTTGTATTTGGTGCTCTAGCCCCCACACTCATGGATAGGGGAGTAGCCTATTCTAAGGCTCTTCAGCAAAAACCCAGACCAAGGGTAAGTCAGTCAGTAAGCCTGACTTGGTTGTCTCTGAGGCCATTAACAACATGTCAAATGCAAAGAAAACTGCTGTTGGTGGAACTCAGAGTAAGCCAAGTACATCTACTAGTAGAATCACTTTTAGTCAAATTCTTGCTAAAAGAAACAAGAAAAAAGCTGCTGCTCTCCCTTCTTAATAGATAGTTATTGACTCTTTGCACTCCACAAGGGTTGTTCAAAAGAGGAGATACAACATTCATGAATGTTGGTGCTATGATAAAGTGGGACACATTAACATAGATAGTTGGCACAACCCTAGTGTGCCAAGGGAAAATGTAAGTCTTCCTAACAAGAGTATTATGGGTTGAAATGCCCAGTTTCAAGCTAACAAGAACTAAGGACACAATCCCTTTTAGTGTCCTAAGGTAAACTAAATTGTATTTGCAGGATAGTCCAAGTACCCATGCACCAATATGGTACCCTGACAATGGATGTTCCTGACATATGACTGGAATAAGAATCAACCTAAAGGATTATACTCCTATGAAGAATGGACCTAAGGTGATCTTTGGAGGTTCAGACAGAGGAGTCACCAAAGTTTATGGTATGATCACAAATGGAATAGTATCCAACAAAAAAGTAGCTTATGTGGAAGGATTTCAACACAATCTGATTAGCATAAGCCAACTATATGACATTGGCTATATCATTGTTTTCCACAAGGATGAGTTTTGGATCAAAATGTCAAGTGACCAAGTGGTCATTTTTATAGGCACTAGGAGTGTAAAAATATTTTATTTAAACTTCTTGTGTTTAAGTACAGACTCACTAGTATGTTTAGTAGCAAATAAGAAAGTCTCTTATTGTGTGCAATGGCACAAGTGGCTTGCTCACTTTCACTATAAGACAATTAGCTTGCTCTTTAGTGAAGGGCTAGTCAGAAATTGACCCAATATAAGATGGACCAAGGAGGGAATTTGCCCAGCATATCAAAGGGCAAGCATACCAAAGCATCTTTTAAGTGTATTAGGGCAAATGACTCTTAGAGGTATTTGTACCTCTTGCATATGGACTTATTTGGTCCTATGTCAGTTCATAGTATAAGTAGAAAAGTCCATACAATAGTGATAGTTGATGACTATTCCAGATTTTCTTGAGTTTTCTTTCTAAAGATAAAGTTTGAAACCCTGGACATCTTCATGACCTTTGTTAGGCAAATTCAAAATGAAAAGAGCAATTCTGTGGTCAAAATATGAAGTGACCATGGTACTGAATTTCAGTCTGATAGCATGACAAAGTTCTGTGAAGAACAATCGATTCATCAAGAATTTTCTTCTCCTAGAACACCCCAGCAAAATGAGATAGCTAAGAGGAAAAATAGAACTCTCATAGAAACTGGAAGGACACTGCTTAGTGACACTTCACTCCCAGAATACTTTTGGGCTAAGGAAGTAAACATTGTTTGACATGTTTTGAATAGAGCTTCTATCAACAAGTATTACAAGAAGACACCCTATGAGATTATGAAAGGCAGAAAACAAAATCTAGCCTATCTCAGGATCTTTGGAAGCAAGTGCTTTGTGCTCAATATTGGGAAGTACTACTTGATAAAGTTTGCTCCCAAGTCTTATGAAGGGATATTTGTTGGGTATAAGAATAATATCAAAGAATATAGAGTCTACAACTTGAAAAATTAAGTTATAGAAAAGTCTGTTAATGTTGTGTTTGATGAATCATCCATGATTAATAGTGAGCTGCCTTGCTCCTCTAGATTTGCAGGTGTAGAGTTGGATATTGTTAAACTAACCATCAAGGACACTCCTCCAACTATCCATGAAGAAGATGATGGTTTATGCATTACTGAAGAAGGACAAAGTTCACTGGACATGGGTGAAGAGCAGCTAGATCCATCCATTAAAGAACATAATGTTGAAGAAAGAATTCCTCCTGCTGTTAGGCATTTAAGGAATCATCACAGAAATCAGATCATAGGAGATGCTAGTCATGGGGTCACAACAAGGAGTAGAAGCCTCAACATTGCTATGTACTCCAACTTTTTATCTCAAGTTGAACCTAAAAGGTTTGAAGATTCCAACATAGACCCATTTTGGATTTTAGCTATGCGAGAAGAACTGAACCAGTTCAAGAGATGTAAGGTCTGGAAGCTAGTTCCCAGACCACAAGGATATAACATCATTGGAACCAAGTGGATCTACATGAAGAAACTTGATGAAAATGGTGTTATAATCAAGAATAAAGCTAGACTGGTAGCCAAAGGATACGTGCAAGAAAAAGGTATTGATTTTGATCAAACCTTTGCACCGGTAGCTATATTGGAAGCTATATGACTGTTCCTTACATATGCTGCACATAAAGGATTCAAGGTCTACTAAATAGATGTAAAGTCAGCTTTCCTAAATGGTGACCTAAAAGAAGAGGTCTATGTTAAGCAACCCTCAGGTTTGTTAATTCTAACCTTCTTGATTATGTATTTAAGCTATAAAAAGCCTTATATGGCTTGAGACAAGCCTCTAGGGCATGGTATGAAACCCTGTCTAGCTTCCTTATTGAGAATAACTTCTCAAGGGGAAAGATAGACAAGACATTATTCCTAAGTTAAGTCAAGGGTAGGATCATTCTAGTCCAAATTTATGTGGATAACATAATATTTAGGTCTACTAATGAAGGCCTCAGCAAAAGGTTTGCTAAACTTATGCAAGAGAAGTTTGAGATGAGCAGTATGGGTGAACTCAAGTATTTATTGGGCCTCCAAGTTAGACAATCTGAGGACGGACTATCCATCTCTCAGTTTAAGTTCACCAAGGAGTTGATTAAAATTTTTGGAATGGGGAGTGTCTCCATAATGAAAACTCCTTTGGGGTCAAGTGTGTCAATAGACAAGGATGAAACTAGGAACCCTGTTGATGAAACCTTATATAAAGGCATAATTGGCTCCCTCTTCTACCTTATTGCTAGTAAGACAGACATTATGTATGATATATGTATTTGTGCTAGATACCAGGCTAGCCCTAAGGAATCTCATTATTCAGCAGCTAAAAGAATTTTGTAATATCTCAAGGGCACACATGATTTTGGTTTATGGAACCATAGGAATAATGACTTTGAAGTAACTTGGTATTCAGATGCAGACTTAACAGGTTGAAAAGAAGATAGGAAAAACACCTCTGACACCTGTCAGTTTTTAGGAGGAAGATTGGTCTCTTGGGCAAATAAGTGTTGTTATCTTAACAGTTGAATCATAGTACATCTCAGCTAATAGTTTCTGTGCACAACTATTGTGGATCCAGCATTAGCTCCAGGACTACAATCTCAAGCTAAGTAGAACTCCTATGTTTTGTGATTCTACTAGTGCAATCTTTATTGCTAGGAATCATGTTTCTTATAGCAAGACTAAGAACATAGAGATTAGATATCATTTCATTAGAGAGCATGTATAATGTGAGGATATCAGACTTTAGTTTGTCTCTACAGACAAGCAGGTGGCTGATATTTTAACCAAGCCACTAGATGAAGCCAAGTTCAACATCTTCAAATTTAAATTGGGTATGATGAACTTATTCTAGCTTTAGTAGCTCTTCATGCATTTTTTTGCATGCAGTATTAATCCTTGCAGGATAATAAAGGAGTTGTGGACTAAGTGTCCAAGCATCAAATGGGCTGAGTATAAGTACCCAGGCATCGAGTGCACTGAGACAACTTAAGGCGTCGAGTGCGTCAAATGCGTTGAAAGCATCAAGTCCACTAAATGAATACTCCTGGGGACTTCAGATTAAAGCTTTTAATCCAAGCTGTTGATCTTTTCGTAATCAGAATAATAGGTACGCCCCTCTCCACATTCTCTTCTTAGAGGCAAGTATAAATAGAACTGAGTGTGCTTAGAGTAAGAAACACTATTCCTAGCCCTTGCGACCTGCTGTCTCCCTATGACGAAAGCTCGTCAAACCTTCAGAAATTAAGCAAATTCATGGCACCGAAAGGAATGGATTTCCTATTCGAGGGCTCTGAACTTGTGCGAAATGGTTTCAAGGATGCTCCCGAGGAGGTTATGCAAGTCCTACACTTACTCGAGGTCGCTGACCTAGATTTTGTTCTGTCTGAGCCAGTTTTGATTTGGAAGAGAGAAGTTCTAGAACCGTACTCAAATTCCACTGTGGACTCAGCTTTAAACAAAATCAAATACTCAATCAGTGGGCATAAGATCAAGATTACTCCCAAGAGATTATGTAAAGCATAACATCTACCTAAGGTGAAGTATTCTGATGATAAAACAGACTTATTTCAAGATGATGTAAAGACAGCCCTCAAGTGGTGTGAGCTTTTTAAGCAAACCACTGGTTCTATGTTGAGGAAAGAGATGATTCTGAGAGGAATGTTTCTAGCAGATATAAATGGAGTATTAGGAATCGTTGATTGTGAACTTTAAAGTCATCAGGTTGAACGTTTCCGAGTACAGCAGATCGGGAAAGAAACTTCTCGGTCGTTCACGATTTAGGTTAAGAGAAATTAGTGATTCTTGTGATCATTGATAATTGAAATGAAATCCTTGATATATATATATATAGGAATCAATTCACAATGACTAGAAATATTCTTCCAAAATGAGCTCCACGTGTACTGTACATGGTCGTCGTTTTGAAACAGAACCCGTCGGAAAAAATGAACCATAAAAATCAATAAGTCCATTTGTTGAGATGACTTATGTCATACTTAGAACACTCAACGAATCACCCAGTCTCTCGATGAATTCCATGAGAGAATTTGATGAATTACACGAAATCATTCGACAAATTTTACTTAGTCAGAAATGGGACCAGGAGAAATTTTTCTGTCAATAGACACTGGATTTCTCGAGAATACTTGACAAATTCAACGAGTGTTCATGTGACATCTCGACGAATTACATGAGACTACACGTGAATACTAGATGAATTTTACTTAGCCGTTTATGAATAACTTATAAGAAACTGTCAGAAATTTCCCAAGTAAACTCGAAGAATTCCACAAGTGTTCACGTGATGTCTCGATGAATGACATGAAACTTCACATGTATACTCAACCAATTTTACTTAGGAAAATTTCTGATTCTACCTGAAATCAGCAACCACTCATTTTCTTATCTCCTATACACTTGAAAATGAAGTACACCCCAATAGAGAGTTTATACATGAGTCAACACCATGTCCTACACAATAAGGGATTACATTGCATAGTCGTGTGTTTTATGACCCATTGTAATCTGACCCTGGTGTTTACTTAGCAATTAGATCCTGCAAGCACATAACTTGAAGCATCGTCAAATAGAAACTCAATTCATCTTAGTTCAAGGGGGACTTCTTCAAATAAGGGTTATTATGGAAACAATACCCAACAAAAATAATAAATATTGAAACTTTAGTTGTAGGATGTAATCAGATGAACAACGGAGAGGATGTGGGAAATATGCATGCCCACTTCAATGAATTTTACCAAATGAGGTATGCAAATAATAAATCTTTTTAATTAATTATGCTTCAGTTAATTAATTTTGCAAATGAACAAATTAGTTATTTATGGTATATATATTCATTGTATAGATCATATACAAGTTCATGGAATAATTGCATGAAATTAGGAGCACCATATTATAATATTCCTACAACAAGTAATATTTGGGACTCACAATATACCAGCAACAATAATATTCGAAGGCCATCTTTTGAATTTGTTACCATTTTTATCAAGGTAGGCCTCAAGCTTGGTAAACAAGCTCAATGAATATTGTTTTTGTTTTTATATTGCTCTAAGTTTTATCACCAATGAAGTGAATGCTCAGATAATGATATTACCTGAATCAAACGTGAGAAATGTTTGTCTTCCTCCTACTCTTTATAAGTTATTCCTGCCTGGTTTGAGAAATGGTTATGGGATTATATTTTGAATCTTCTTTGATTTTTACAAGATGAGAATCCCAGTGAGAAGGAGATCCATCGATTTCTCACCTGAGGTAAGCCCTGAGATTTTGTATCTTCGATCCTATGACATAGAGCTGATCTTAAATGTATGCATTTTCTTCTCTTATATGATTCATTACAGCACCAAGTAGTCTAGACTGCATTGGATTCCGGTTTTTTGGGTTATATATGGTGACTGTGTTGTTGGTGCTATTTTAAATTTGGGCTTCTAGTATCTATAATTGTCCATCATCACTTGGGTACCCAAACAATTTAGAATTTGATGATGCTAAGATAACTATTATGAGAACTCATGATGATCTCCGAAATAGCTTTGATGTTGATAAGGAAAAAAACTGAATTATGTTGCCAAGATAAGAGTGGTGGTGGGTTTGCATGATTTTGATACCTTTTCAATATTTTCATTTCTAAAATCGACATCATTTATCAATATTTGATCATATCATTGATAAGCATAAAAGTTCATTCATTATAGTTTATTGCGGGCTTAAAAGGCGAATTGTGTTCCTGTCTATTGGACTTCTGTCAGTTACTTGCATTTGAATGTTCTCCATTGGCTTACTGGAGTCTGATCCGTTGTTATCTTGGATGCGTGTTTCCTTTGAAATAAGATTTAGCACTCTTGGTAGGTATCTTTGTTCGTCTATGTCGGTTGTTGTATATCCTTCATAGAATGATTTTCTTTATAATTATTTTAACAGAATATTTGTATTGACCTGTTTGATTATTCAGTGTTATGATTTTTATGTTATTACTAAATCCATACTTTGTAACTCATGCGTGCAGCTCAAAATGCTGAGATAGCTATGACGTTTGAGCAATGATGGTTTGACTTTGTGACAAGCACCTCCAATTAGTTAAAATATGAACCGCCAAGAAAGATCAAGACAGATCTGGTAGAAATGGTCCCTATGAGGAGCTTGACGGGGGAGCTTAGAGAGGATGCAGAAATCACAATATATTTGTTTATCACAGTATATTTATTTTTTATGTTACATGTAAATAAAGAATTATGTAATGTTTGTTTATTATAAAATTCCTTTTTATGTATTGAGTTTAGTAGAGTTAAAAACTCTATTGATCTGTGTTGAAATCGAAAACTCGGTCTCTATTGAGTTCGCCTTTGGGGAAGGGGTGATTGCACACTTACTTCTCTCTCACGAGCCAAAAGAGGAAGGAAAAAGAATAGGGGAAAAACCCAAGGGCTCAGCGTGGAGGTCCGACCACACACCCAGACGATCTTAGAGCGCTTCCCCTCCCTAGCCAAATGCCGAGCTAAAGATACCTCAGAAAGTACAAGAAGATCGGGGCACAAGTAAGCATGCCTTCTGAGGTACCCATTGGGTATATTTATAGTTTTCTGAAAACGGTCTACAAATAACCAATCTCTGCTGTCCCAAAATTACTAAAATACCCCGGGGTTGATGTGCCAACAGCCAAACTCCGTTGTTCTAAATGGCAATATGTAGGCCCATAAGGGCATCCAGGTAATTTTACCCCTAGGCCCTACTTGGGCGAGTGGTCCATGAGGACAACACTCGCCTGAGGGGGCGAATGCTGGGAGCACAACACATTCACCGCCTTGAAGATCTTTGAAGGGCGAGTGCCTGGCTGGGCAGCCACTCGCTTAGTTTGGCGAGAACCATCCTTGCCTACGCGCAGAGGCACGTGATCCTTAGGCCAGTGCTGGATGAAGATTACACTTGCTAAAGGGCCAAACCACCCATCCTAGGGCTGCGTGAATGCCCCTCTTTAGGCCTTGGGCGAATACAGACCAAACTACCTTACTCGCATCACTGATGGGGTCCACTCATCGAATATGGGGTTGTACAAAATTCCCGCTCTTTGCGAGATTGAACAAAGCTCGAAAAGAATAATCCAATCCCATATATTGGATGAGTGGCTGCTGACCTGGAAGAGAATCTTTTGCGGGCCCCTCCATGGCCATATAAATATCCAGGTAGTGGTAAAGGATCCTTGCCTCAGTCCTCTGTTGCCGCTCTCGCCTCCAATCGCGATGTCGCTTTCCAAGGAAGCTCTAGACAGCCTCCGCACTGTTCAAGACAAGAACAAGACCTTGATGGGCTTACTCGCCACCTGGCTCTCTCGAAAAGCGCCTGGGTCATCCTCGAAGATGAAAAGATAAAGTGGTCTAGCGCGACCCGGCCAAGGATGAGTCATCCTCGCAAAATCCTTCCCCAACAAAGACATCCTCGGTATTTGCACCTTCTTTGTACTGCTCATCCCCTTTCGTTGCCGAGATAAAAAGTTGATTCGGTGATTGTATTTATAGATCCCTCCAGTAGAGAAGGAAGTTAAGAAAATGAGTGCTGAACCGGACTCGCTGGCGGATGGGTACAGCCATATGGTCAGCAAGATCGCCTCCCCCCACCGACTCGATGTTCCTGCGCAGGAGAAAAGTAAATCTTCTTCTAACTTCTGGCCTTTCATCCTCTGGCTTACCCGCCTTTTCTTTGCAGCTCCTTCTTTTTGGACTTCGGGGTTTATAGTTACAACGTCGAGAACCTCTGTTTGTGAGACACCCGTAGATCTCGCCTCGACTCTACCCTCGGCGGATGACATCCCGAACCTTCCTTCTGAACCAACAATCTTCCCGCCGGGCCTAGGGAAGAGAAACATAACCTTTGACACCCCCTTTGTGGGGCGGACCGACACTTCTCGCTATCCTTCTGATAAGGATGCGGGTACCGTATCGAGTAATGACTTTTACTAGCCATTGTTGAAGATGCGAGAATCAAGCATATGTAACACCACTTAACGCAGGTTTTCGTGAGATCTCCACTGATGTCAATATCGACGAGGAGGAGGTATCACCCCTTTCTTCTCCGGATTCAATTGTTGATTACCTAGGTAATCCAGAGGATGTTGTTGGGATGAAGCGACAGGTGGCAGGGATACTACGAAAGCAATCGCTACTGCTGCCCGGGATCGCTGATCGGGTGCGAGAGAATCAGGAATCTGCTGAGGAGCGGCTTCTCATCCTAAATAATTGTTATACACAACTAATTGCTAATCTGTCGAGAGAAGTCGGTGGCGAAACAGAGTACCCTGGACTTAACATTGTGCGGGTCGAAGACCAACTCCATCTCGCATAGCGAGGACTCCATACCATTCACTTCATCCACTACGCGTGTGCCATGTTAGGAGCGGGAAGGGGAGGTTGGGAATGGCAGTAATTGCCCCCTAGTGGGCCTATAGGCACTCGCCTCCCGCTCTAGGCCTATTTTATAAGTTCTGTAATATTAACTATCGGCCTTTTTGCCAAATGCTAACAATATGTGATGGTTATATATTGTTTGATCTCGCTTTCTTTTCTTTCTTTTATCGTGCATGTTTTTGTTCTTGCGGATGGTTTTACTTATGTTGTTTTACCTTCTTGGGACTGCGGTGCGAGTGTGGCGATGTGAGATCTCGCCAGGGGCCAAGGAGGGACCTAGGGCGAGATTTAAACATATGTTATCTGCAACTCTTTTATGCTTTGATCTTTTATTGTCAAGAATTTCCTATAAATAGGCTGCCCACCTACCGTATTAATCATCACCTTCAATAATTTTTCGCTGCACTCACACCTTTGCCTCTACTTTTCTTCCAAGGGAGATGTTAGGAGAGGGAGATGGCCGGAACAAGTGTGCCTCCGCATTCACCGACTACCCTTTCGTCAACTACAACATGACCGTGGAAGAATACCACTCCCTAGTCAACCTTTACATCACGCCAGGTTTCACCGCGCAACATCAATCGGACAATGAATCCATCAACCACTTCTCTCCTGTTGAACTCGCCATCCCCACTTAGAATTTTGAAGTTGGACTCTGCCTCCCTATATGGACTGAGATCCGCCAAGATTTGCGCTACTTTGGCGTAGTTCCCACGCAGCTCAACCCAAATTTCATAGCCCTATAGTCGCATTCGTCTGCTATATGCGTTCAGAGCGAATGGAGTTCAGTATCCCAGTCTTCCACAAACTATTCAATTTCCGCACCAAGAGGGATGAGAACACGTTCTTATCTAGCAACAACCTGAAGGCGAGAGGTCTCGCCAACAAGAACCATAATTGGTTCAAGAAGTTCATCTTCATCTCCGGTGACTTTTGTAACCTCCCACTTTCGCCGATCCAGCAGAAGGAGTCTACCTACCGCCCTCCCAGTCTCGGCGGTCATGAATCCAATCTCCATCAATTCCTTTTTGGGAAATATTTTGACGTCATCTTTCTGAGGAGGAATGCCAACACGCTCCTACCATTTCTCTCCGGGGAATGTAATTCTCGCACTCGCTACTCTATAGATTATAAGGTTTGGAAAATTCTTTTGATTTAAGATATTTGCACAGGGGTGCGAGATCTTCCCCTTAATCCTCCATTTGCTAACAGCGCCATACCCTCATCTGAGCTGGCGCATGCTGAGGCTGTCGCAGCGGCCTGTAGGAGCTCTTTGAAGCCGCTGTCGGGATCCAGTGGTAAAAAGCAAAGGACTGACGTGCCGCCATCACTTCCTCCTTCCAAAAAGCAATCAACAGGCGAGAAGCCCCTGGCTGCCGAGAAGCCAAAAGGTGCCGAGAAACCAAAGGGCGCTGAGAAACTAAAAACTGTCGAGAAGTTAACAGTTACTAATCTCGGCAAGGGTGAGGAGATTATCATTGATTCTCCTAAAAACGGTGTCGGCAGTGTAGTGAGGAAGAGGGCAGGAGAGACCAGTGGGACCTCGATACAGGGGAATTCGAAACCAAGGGGCCACAGGAACTTCGGCCTGGGTGAGGATGTGCTGAATGCCAGCGAAGAGCCCCTGCTGGTGTGGGATCGGAAGGCCAACAGGGCCTCCATCTCTACCATACTCCCTTCCTGGCAGGAAGGCGATACAGTCTCGGGCCAGGCATATCCATTGGCCTTTGGCATGTACGGGCAGGAAAACGGCGTCTACTATGACAGGGCGCTTACCAAATCACTCGCCTATGAGAGCTTGCGGGCCAATTCTGCGCCCTCGAGATCTCGTATATGTTAGCGTGCTGTATCATTCGCCTCGCATGACAACAGACGGATGTTAGCGTAGCGCAATCCTATCTCTGCTCGGAAGTGAAGACACTGAAGGAGGAGCTCACGGCCTCCAAGAGGGATCTCGCCCTACGGGAAGTTGGAGTGGTCAGTATCTTCTCGGCTGTTGCACACTTGCTGCACTTTCCTCTCGCCCTAACCCATTGTTATCTTGGAGGATGCTGCGACTGTCACCAAGAAGGACGCACGCATCGCCCGTCTTGAGGACGATAACCGGTGGATAAGGGCTCAAAATCAGCAGTGGATCGACTTGCTGATCCCTCCCCCCCCCCCACCCGAGCGAGAATAAAGAGGCCCCATTGTATTCACAACATGAGGTTGACTTGATGATGAATGAGCATGCAATCAAGGGAGCTAGACACGCGCTCCAGATGATGCAGGAGGCCAGTTTCCTAAACAGTGACGGCGAGAAGGTGACAGCCGAGATATTGATGTCGGAGCTCTTCCAGCCTATTGCCGAGCCCATGGAGAGCACGGATGAGGATTTTGACGAGAGTGAGCACTCGACCTCGTCGTCCTGAGGCTCTCGCCCCTCCCCTTTTTTGCTTTTGCTCGTACTTTTTCCTTTTGGGCCTTGCCCCCTTTTTGTCAATGTAATGATTTTGATAGATAGACTACAATGAATACATTGTTATAAAAATTCTCATTTATTCCCCTTATTCTTCCTGATGCTGAGTGATACAATACTTAGAAATGCATTCGACCCACGCTTCCTCTCAACCTAGGGCTGGAACGTCTCGTGACCCCTTAGGCTGACATTTCTCTTAGGATCAAATTTCACGTCATTCTAGCCCTTTTAGCCCATGCGCGTGCAAGTTCTTGGTCTTGCGAGAGCGAGCTCTTGGCACTCGCACTGGCTTACCCTCTTTAGACTGGAGAGATCCCCTTACTTGGCGAGATCTTCCCGAGACCTTATCCTTTCTTTGAAGAAAACCTTTGTCTTCAGATCCGTTTCATTGGTGAGATTAGTTGAGGACTTGTTTTGAAAACTCCGTCCACCAAGGACCTCTACCCTGCCAGCTAGATGAAAGCCTGACAGTCGAAGCAACTCTGGATAACCCTGGAATGGGAGTCCTACTTTCCTTTGATTAACCACCGGGCGCTACCACTGACCCAATCAGCTAGGTGGAAGCCTGATGTCCGGTGTTGAACATCAACCAGACTCAGTACCAGGGCCATAACGACGTCCAATGGCAATCCCGGCTCTGCCAGCTAGGAGGAAGCCTGATAGTGGGAGCATCCCAGGACCTAACCCCAGAGCAAGAAGATGCTCCTTTGGCCAACCTCCGGGCGTTACCATCGGCCCAATCAGCTAGGTGGAATCCTAAAGACGGGTGTTGATCATCAATCGGACTTAGCCCCGGGGTCATAACGACATCCAATGGGATCTCAGCCCTGCCAGCTAGGTGGATGCCTGATAGTGGGAGCATCCAGGGACCTAACCCCAGAGCGAGAAGATGTTCCTTTGGAAAACCTCCGAGTGCTATCACCGGCCCAATCAACTAGGTGGGAGCCTGATGACGGGTATTGAGCATCAACCAGACTCAGCTCTAAGGTCATAATGATGTCCAATGGGGATCTCGGCCCTGCCAGCTAGGTGGAAAGCGGGAGCATCTCGGGACTTAACCCTAGAGCGAGAAGATGTTCCTTTGGCCAACCTTCGGGCGCTACCATCGGCCCAATCAGCTAGGTGGGAGCCTGATGATAGGTGTTGAACATCAATAGGAATCAGCTCAAGGGTCATAATGACGTCCAACAGGGATCCCGGCCTTATAAGTTGGGTGGAAGCCTGATAGTGGGAGCATCCCGGGACCTAACCCAAGAGCGAGAAGATGTTCCTTTGGCCAACCTCCGGGCGCTACCACCAGCCCAATAAGCTAGGTAGGAGCCTGATGGTGGGTGTTGAGAATCAACCGGACTCAGCTCCAGGGTCATAAAGACATTAAACGGGGATCCCAGCCCTGCTAGCTAGGTAGAAGCCTAACAGCGGGAGCATCACGGTACCTAACCCAGAGCGAGAAGATGTTCCTTTGGGCAACCTCCAGGCGCTACCACCATCCCAATCAGCTAGGTGGAAGTCTAACAGCGGGTGTTTAGCATCAACCAAGCCCAGCCCCAGGGTCATAACGACATCCAATAGGGATCCCGACCCTGCCAGCTTGGTGGAAGCCTGACAGTGGGAGCATCCTGGGACCTAACCCCAGAGCGAGAAGATATGTCATCACTTATCCCTGCCCTGCCAGCTAGGAGGAAACTTGGCAGCGAAAGCTTCTCAAGAATGAAAGTGAGGGATAGATCTAATTTACACTAGAGGGGGGAGGGGTGAGTAGTGTATATTAAAAACTCTAATTTATTTTTGTAGCAGATTTAAAGTGATATATATATATATATAGAAAGAGAATAACCACAGTAGACACATAAGAAGAATAACAATCACAGACGACACAAGAAATTTTATAGTGGTTCCCCAATAAATCAGGGTACGTCCACTCTTATACCACCCTGGTAGGAATCCACTACAGGTTTTTGATTAGGTGCCCTGCCACCAGAATATCTATTTTCTAATGGAGATCTAGCAACCCTTTGAGTTTTTGATCAGGTGCCCAAAAACCAAGCTTAAGTCTTTTGATCAGGAGACTTAGAAACCAAAAGATAACTTTTGAAGGGAGTTAAAAACCCTGTACATAGTTTATGGAATAAACTAAAAAGGTGATGATGTCTTCTCTGTCAAGATTCTCTGAGAAGACTAGTGGATGTTATAAGCAAAAGGCTCCACGTGATTTGTGTAGAGTTTATGATCAGGAGAGGGAGACTTTTCTTTAGAGTGTAGGCCTTTTTGAAAAACTTCACTATCCAGAATATGTTTCTGAGAGATATGAAGTTGAATCTCAGATTGAAGATTTGTCCTTCTAGAAGAAGCTTGAAGTAGAATATCTTATTCTCTGTAAAAAAAAATTTGTACTGTCTAACCCTGAGAAAGAAAACTTCTGTCAATATATAAAGAATGCTCGAGGAGAATTCAAATATTTTAATTCATTAATTCTAAAATGGCTGAAGCATTCCTTAAGATTTGTAACTGCCTAGGAACTTGATTAGAAATAAACTCTGTTATAATCTATAATTAATGCTGCCTGGAACGGCTATATTCATTAAGAATGTTTAGCATTAATTATCAGAGTGTAACTGCATGAAATAAATCTTGAAATCATTCTGCTTCTGAATAAATATAATTGCCTAAACACTGCAAAGAATTCATCGAACTCAGCAAACCTTTCGTCGACCTGAGCTTGGAGTTCGTCGAACTAAATATGTCATTCATCAAACTAAGCCCTATTATCGTCGAGTTGAGCTGCAGAGTTGACGTTAGAGTTCGTCGAACGGAGCTCAGCTTTCGTCGAGATAAACTCATAGGTATAACTCTGAGTTTGTCTAGCTGAGCTCAGTGATCCTCGAACTGCGCTCAGCTTTCGTTGAACTGAATTTCTGCGATCGTCGAACTGTATTTCTCTGGAATTCTTCTGAGGCAATAACCCTGGAAATAACCTATGACCCTAGACTATACAAAGTGGGTCATACTAATCATCCTAAGCAAATGATAGTGATCCTAGCCCAAATAAGTAATAGGGTTCCAACAATCTCCCCCTATTTGGGTGAGGATACTATTTACAATAGAAAAAAACAAAACAGAAAATATCTTATAGAAAAACTTTCAGCAGATATAAAATAAAGTTCTTTGAGAGTTCAAAAACTTAAACACAGTTTAAAGATATAAATCAAAAATCAAGTGTCTTTCTTAGAAGCTTCAGAGAGAGAATAAGAAGATGGTTTAGTAAAGATCAACTTCCTATTAGGATCCTCAGCTTCTCTTCGACTCATCTTTAAATCCTGAGAGCTAATGATCTTCATAGTGGTAGTCATTAGCATAACTGCCTCTGGATGCAAGCTCATGTACTCGTCCACATTGAAAAAGTTCTTTACCTGATATCTGTCAAGCTCCTTTTGTCTATAAGAGGACATGATGGAGAACTGAGAGGTGTCCTTTCCTTCTGCTTTAGCTTTCTTTATCTTTGATAGAGCAACAAGCTAGTTAAATCTAGCTATTCTGAAATTTGGATCCATCTCTAGATCATAAACTTGTGAAGGAGGCCTCTCTTGATCTGATTGCAATGAACTACTTTGACTTGACTGCTGGCTGCTTTTCTTTGTTTGTTGTTGCTAACTACTTTGAGAACCTGATTTTGAAGGTCTATCTCTTCTGTCTTGAGAATGTCTAGAATGATGATGAGAAGTAGGCCTTTGAGAAACATTTCATGCTGCTCCTGCTGTTGGAGGAGGAGGAGGAGGAGGACCTCTCCAAGTTTTTGGAGGTGAAGAGTATCTCCTCATCTTCTTCCTGTTATTTTGCTCATTCTTAGAGAACCTCATCCAGTGGGAGAGATCTGGAGTGAGGGGTATTCCATGCAGAATATAGTATGGAATATCTGCATTAGAAGAAAGTTTAGGAGCAACCTTTGCAGGAGCCTTCTTCTTTAATTTCCTTTTCTTATATCCAAAAGCTTCTGAGTCATCTGACTCTGAGTCATCATTGGACTCTTCTGCAGGGAGATCATATAAATCATCTAACTTCTTAAGAAAGTCAGACTGATCATAATCTTGAACTTTTGGCTGTGTATGAACAATATATGTATCAACTTGTATATGTACATTATCATCTTCTTGTTCCATGTCTTGAAAAAGAATGTCATCAAGATTAGGCATAGGGGATTCATCCCATGTAAATGTCGGAGGGGAAGAAACTTGCTCTATAATATTCATTGAATTCTCAATAACTAAAGGCTATGAGACAGGAGTAATGCTAGTAGAAACAACTGTAAGGCTGGTCCTTAGTTGTTCTAAAACAGAAGGACTAACAGGAGTAGTATAACATACTATAGCTTTAGAAAGATCATGCTTAAAAATTGGAAAATAACTATACAGAGTATCAAAATAAGATAATAAAGAATGCAAGTTTACTGTGGGATGAATAGTGGCATCACCAACAGTAACAACTTCTGGAATTACTGATGTCAACTCTTCTGTCAATTAATCTTCAACTGAAACAACTGCAAGCATTTCTAAATCCTGATTTTCATCAAAAAATTGATACTGCTGCAACTAGAACTGCTGGAGCTTCTTCATAAAACATCTTGTTGGGTATTGTATCCACAATTTACCTGATTTGAAGAAGCCCCTGAACAAGTTAAGTTGAATAGATAATGTATTTGATTATTTTCTTCAAGATGTGCTTGCAGTTATTCCACGCTAAGTACACACCAATGTCAGGGTGCAGTGGGTCAATATACACGGGTCTGCGCAACGTAATCCCTCGTTGAGCAGATCAGTGTGTTGGCTTATGTGTACTCTCTCTATTGGAGTGTACTTATTTTCAAGTACAAGGCTTAGATAGATCAAGAGCAGACAAGGAGCAAGGATGTGTCAAAGACCAGCTCACGGGAAGATAGATGAAAAATCATCTAAGGAAAATTCGACGAGAATCACTAAGTGATTCTCGCCGATTCGACGGGAATCACTAGTGATTCTCGACGAATCGTCGAGAATCACTAGCCTACTCTCGCCGAATGCATCCGGCTGTCTCAACGCCGTCTAGAATTCAGCTAAGGCAGAATCGACGAGAATCACTAAGTGATTCTCGCCGAATCATCGAGAATGACTTTACATTCTCGCCGATTCGTCGAGAATGGATTGTGATTCTCACCGATTCTTTCTGGATGGCTTGCTTTTCAGCTAGAATTCTTCCAAGGAGAATTCGACGGGAATCATAAGTGATTCTCGCTGATTCGTCGAGAATCACCAATGATTCCTGCCAAATTTGCCTTAGGCGTGTTCCGTCGACTCGCTGGACCGGACTATGTACTCAGGCGCTGTTTGAACCGGAATTAAGGTTTCGTCTTGTGGAGCCCACAATGGTCATAAAGGAGTATTCTACAGTATAAATACTCTCTTATTTTGAGCGTAAGAAGCAGCGCAGAAAACGAACAAGTCGGCTGCCTCGCGTGACCTAGCTAATCGCGGAATCTCTTCCGCCGCCGTCGCCGCTCGAGAGGTTGTCACCGCCGTTGGTCTTGGATTTTTCTTAATCTCCCGGCAACAGAAACTCAGCCAAGCAACGCGTCTCATGTTTCTATCTTGAGATCCTTTGTCTCTTGGTTTGTTGAACGGGAATACATTCCCCTTCCGAATCGATTGAGACGATCGATCCAAGTAAGAACGTTGGTAGACCTTGCTAGCTTTGTTACGAAGTTTGGATCTCAAAAGCATCGCTGCCGCAATCCTTGCCACCGCCGATCTTGGGGAGATCCTCTCGAAAAGAGTGCTTAGGTCGTGGACTCTTCGTCTTCTTCAAGAATGCTTCATCGAACGAATAGGGACACCGAGCGCTCCAAACGTAGTTTGTATTTTGTACATTCTATTTTTACTTTTGTTGTAACGGAACTTTGGTTCCTCATTGTAAGGGTTGGGTGAAACCCGTGATAGAGGAGTAGTGACTCCTTCGGGTGGAAGGGTTTCTTCCATAGTATGAGGATTGGATTTCAATCCGGTTGGTGAAGTGACCGAGTCATCCCTTGTTGGGAGATAAGTCGAAGGGGGAAAGTGGACGTACCCAAATCGGGGAACCACTATAACTGCCTGTGTGTTTCTGTGTTGTGCTTGTTTTGTTTTATTGTGCAGGTAAATTTTTAATTCTGCAAAAGGACTGCAAATCACCTATCCCCCCCCCATAGGTGAAGGTAGTTGACACTAGAGTGACTTTCAAGTGGTATCAGAGGGAGGTTACTCATCAAAAAGGTTAACACCTTGAGTAGAATCCTGCCTCTAGTGTCAACAAGAAGATTAGACTCAAGCATGGAGTTGTATTCTAAGGTATCTCCCCTAAGACTCCCGGCATGCATAAAGGAGTATTATCCTATCTGGAAGATGAGAGTGTCGTTTAATCTGGAGGCCATTGACCCTCGAGCGTCACTCATCTTGGAAGAGGGTCCCTTCATTCCCATGAAAGCTTCCGGCTCTGGAAAGGATCTCCAAATCCCCAAAAGTCCCAAAGAGATGTCTGAGACCAAACTCTCACTGTTAAACCTAGACAAAGTGATTCGTCAGATCATCACATATGTCTAGTCTGGACCATCTTGCTCTAGATTGGACAAGTGTAAGACTGCAAAGTCAATGTGGCACACCATCTCAGACCTCATGGAGGAATCGGAGACAGCTCAAACCAGTTTCCAGCAAGAGGATGAAGTATACATGGGGGTCCTCATTTCTGAAGATGAAGGTCATGACCAATCTCTCAGTATCAGGGCTCCTGTGTCCATGTCCGAGACTGAAGAAGAAGTTGAGGAAGGCAGTTCTGATTAAGCTAACACAACAGTCACTGCCAATCTGAACGCTAACTCTGAATAGGAAAGTCAGGAGCAGGTAACCTCTTCATCATGCTCCTCTCCTCTTTAAATTCCTGAAGACAGGAATAGTTCAGAGGGTTGTCTTTCCAGTGATGCAAGGGATATGGCTAGCTTCAATCAAATGATTTAAAATCTTTATTCCATTGAGAGTGCCCTTCAGAAGAGCAACTTACTTATTGAGGAACAAGCTAAGGAGATTGCTCAGCTAAGGACCTTGATGAATCTCCAATTGGAATCCATCAAGGTAAAGGACTCAAAGATCTCGGATCTAGAGAGTCATCTAGAGACCGAGAAGAGGATAGTTTCTAACTTTTCCAAGATAGATGCTATCAAAAGAAAAGAAGAAAATGGGTGGATCTCCCAAATCATTAATTCATGGAGAAATGGGGAAACTGTGTTCAGACCCCCCACCCCGAGTAGGAAGGGCACACATCATGCTTTCAGGTATGACCACAAGAACAACCTTGGTCTCTGCAAGAGTGATCGGCCCTCAGGTGAAAATACCCACAGTGCAAGAGCTGCCATGGCTACCCATGAGAGAATACCCAAGGCTCATCCTGAACCCTTTGTATTCTCGGCCTCAGCCCCAACTCGTCATGAATCTGCAGGAACCAGCTCTCACTGCATCTCTTACCACCCCAAGACATAGGAAAGGGGGGTTGGGAAACATGTAATAAGTACCCATGGGGCCCCCGGATGTGTGTTGACTTAAAGGAAGGCACCACCTCCCAGGCCTCATGACACTCACCACATGCTCTCTATCCACCCTTCCTCGTGTCTCGGTGGAAAGGTCAAATTTGTGAGCAGAACCTGCCCGGTCCCGTTTAGACCCAAGATCATGACCACCTCAGTAAGTAGATCAGGTCAGAAACGGCGATACAACATTCATGATTGTTGGTGTTGTGGCAAGGTGGGTCACTTTGTCATAGATTGTTGGCACAATCCCTCTGTTCAAAGGGAAAGGGCATGTCCACTTCCTCTGGGCAGAGCTAGCCTTCCTGACAGGATTCCTGTAGGAAGGCATTTGATATTTTATGCTGACAAGAACCTAGGACCCAATACATATTGGGTTCCTAAGGTAGGGTAATTATTTTTCGCAGGATAGTCTAGGTTCCCATAAATATGATGGGAACTAGACATGAGATGTTCCAAGAATGACATGGAACATGTATATGGGATAAGAATGCAGGTGCACGGCTTGAACAGCTAAGTATTGATGAGACTACTAAAGGTGCAACTCCCAAGTACGTTAAGGTTTCCACCTCGACGTCAGCTGGAGAAGTTGATGAGCAGGATGGAGAAAATCTTCCAGGAGAAGGAGAAGCCCGAGAAGACGTCAGAGCTCCAGATGCCAGACTCCTAGATCTCTGACACGTGAAGGATCATCCTAGAGATCAGATCATCGGAGATCCTCGTGACGGTGTCAGAACTCGAAGAGGTAGAATTAATGAGATTTTGCACCTTAGTTTCCTGTCACAGGTTGAGTCAAAGAAGTTCGACGAGGCGAACAAAGATGCCGTATGGATATTGGCCATGCAAGATGAACTGCATCAATTTGAAAGATGCAACGTCTTGACGCTTATTCCCAGACCAAAGAACCAGAATGTGATCGGCACCAAGTGGATCTTTAGAAACAAATTGGATGAACACGGTGTCATCATAAAGAACAAGGCCAGGCTGGTGGCTCAAGGTTACAGATAGTAGGAGGGGATTGACTTCGACCAGACCTTTGCACCAGTGGCAAGGCTCGAGGCAATCAGATTGATCCTGGCGTATGCTTCGCATAAAGGATTCACTGTCTATCAGATGGACGTGAAATCTGCTTTCCTCAATGGAAATCTGAAAGAGAAAGTATATGTCGTATAACCCCCAGGTTTTGTTAATCCTACATTTCCCAATTATGTTTATTTTCTTAATAAAGCGTTATATGACTTAAAACAAGCTCCTTGAGCTTAGTATGAGTCTCTGTCTAGATTTATTCTTGAGAACAAGTTCTCTAGAGGAAAAATAGATAAGACATTATTTCTTAGGGAAGTCAAAGTCAAGATTTTGCTGGTGCAAATCTATGTCGATGACATAATATTCGGGTCAACGGATAACAACCTTTGCAATAAGTTTTCAAATTTTATGCAAGGGAAGTTTGAAATGAGTAGTATGGGAGAGCTGAAATATTTCTTAGGACTTCAAGTGAAACAGTCTGAGGATGGGATTTTCATCTCTCAGACGAAGTTCACAAATGAACTCCTCAAGAAATTCGGAATGGAGAGTGCAACCTCTATGAGGACTCCAATAGGATCCACTGTGTCTCTAGACAAGGATGAGAAAGGGAAACCTTTTGATGAAATAAAGTATAGAAGCATAATTGGATCCCTGCTCTATCTTACTGCTAGTAGACCGGATATTATGTTTTCCACATGCGTTTGTGCCAGATATCAGGTGAACACTAACGAATCTCATTATGTCGCTGCAAAGCAGATTCTGAGATACCTTAAAGGTACACCAAATCTTGGCTTGTGGTACCCAAGAAACAATGATGTCGAGCTGATAGGCTTTTCAGATGCTGACCTTGCAGGAAGCAAGGATGATAGGAAAAGCACTTCCGGGACGTGTCAATTCCTCGGAAGAAGGCTTATTTCATGGAACAGTAAGAAGCAGAATTGTGTCGCAACCTCCACAGCTGAATCTGAGTACATCTCAGCAGGCAGCTATTGCGGACAACTTCTATGGATCAGAAATCAGCTCAAAGATTATGACTTGCAGTTCAGCGAAGTTCCGATGTATTGCGACTCCTCAAGCGCAATATCAATTGCGAACAATCCTGTGTCGCACAGCAGAACGAAGCATATTGAAGTGCGCTATCACTTTATTCGGGAGCATGTGAAAAATAAAGATATATCTCTCTGCTATGTCCCCACGGATAAGCAGGTTGCAGATATCTTCACAAAGCCCCTAGACGAGGCAAAGTTCAGTCTCTTCAAAACTGAACTCGGCATGCTTAACTATGAAGAGTGAAGACTGTAAGGCTCAAGGCTCTTGGATCAAGGGGGAGCATCAGCAAGGAACTCAAGCTCGAGCATGGATGCAAGATCTGAGGGGGAGTATGTGGCGACAAGTGCAGTCCCAGATTTGCAGAAGCCGAAAAGGGGGAGATTACCCTCTCGACTAAGGCTAAGGTGGCTGCCAATGTTAAGTATGCTCTCACGAAAATAGTAATGAATTTCACTCTCAACTAAATTCTTAGTTTATGATTTTCAGTCCCATATGTTCTATTCACCTTAGCTTGTAGGGTTTAGACTTCTTCAAATAGGGGGAGATTGTTGGGTATTGTATCCACAATGTACCTGATTTGAAGAAGCCCCTGAACAAGCTAAGTTGAATAGATAATGTATTTGATGATTTTATTCAAGATGTGCTTGCAGTTATTCCACGCTAAGTACACACCAATGTCAGGGTGTAGTGGGTCAATATACACGGGTCTGCGCAACGTAATCCCTCGTTGAGCAGATCAGTGTGTTAGCTTACGTGTACTCTCTCTATTGGAGTGTACTTATTTTCAAGTACAGGGCTTAGATAGATCAAGAGCAGACAAGGAGCAAGGATGGGTCAAAGACTAGCTCACGGGAAGATAGACGAAAAATCATCTAAGGAAAATTCGACGAGAATCACTAAGTGATTCTCGCCGATTCGACGGGAATCACTAGTGATTCTCGACGAATCGTCGAGAATCACTAGCCTACTCTTGCTGAATGCATCCGGCTGTCTCAACGTCGTCTAGAATTCAGCTAAGGCAGAATCGACGAGACTCACTAAGTGATTCTCGCCGAATCGTCGAGAATGACTTTGCATTCTCGCCGATTCGTCGAGAATGGATTGTGATTCTCGCCGATTCTCTCTGGATGGCTTGCTTTTCAGCTAGAATTCTTCCAAGGAGAGTTCGACGGGAATCATAAGTGATTCTCGCCGATTCATCGAAAATCACCAATGATTCCCGCCGAATTTGCCTTAGGCGTTTTCTGTCGACTCGCTGGACCGGACCATGTACTCAGGAGCTGTTTGAACCAAAATTAGGGTTTCGTCTTGTGGGGCCCACAACGGTCATAAAGGAGTATTCTACAGTATAAATACTCTCCTATTTTGAACGTAAGAAGCAGCGAAGAAAACGAACAAGTCGGCCGCCTCGCGTGACCTAGCTAATCGTGAAATCTCTTCCGCCGCCATCGCCGCTCGAGAGGTTGTCGCCGTCGTTGGTCTTGGATTCTTCTTGATCTCCCGGCGACAGAAACTCAACCAAGCAATGCGTCTCACATTTCTATCTTGAGATTCTTTGTCTCTTGGTTTGTTGAACGGGAATACTTTCCCCTTCCGAATCGATTGAGACGATTGATCCAAGTAAGATCATTGGTAGACCTTGCTAGCTTTGTTACGAAGTTTGGATCTCGAAAGCATCGCCGCCGCAATCCTTGCCGCCGCCGATCTCGGGGAGATCCTCTCCAAGAGAGTGCTTAGGTCGTGGACTCTTCGTCTTCTTCAAGAATGCTTCATCGAACGAAGAGGGACACCGAGCGCTCCAAACGTAGTTTGTATTTTGTACATTCTATTTTTACTTTTGTTGTAATGGAACTTTGGTTCCTCATTGTAAGGGTTGGGTGAAACCCGTGGTGGAGGAGTAGTGACTCCTTCGGGTGGAAGGGTTTCTTCCATAGTATGAGGATTAGATTTCAATCCGGTTAGTGAAGTGACCGAGTCGTCCCTTGTTGGGAGATAGGTCGAAGGGGGAAAGTGGACGTACCCAAATCGGGGAACCATTATAACTGCCTGTGTGTTTCTGTGTTGTGCTTGTTTTGTTTTATTGTGCAGGTAAATTTTTAATTCCGCAAAATGACTGCAAATCACCTATCCCCCCCCATAGGTGAAGGTAGTTGACACTAGAGTGACTTTCACATCTCCCCCTGTCTTGATCCAAGTAGACCTGAATATAGGCCCCCAGAAGAAGGGATAAGATTGGAGGCAAGCTTAGAAGAGAGTGCAGAGATAGAAGCAACAAGAGGAGCCACTGCTTCATCTATCAACTTCTTGAGGGTTAGAGTGATGAAGTCAAGAATGTTTGAAGCAATGGAAGATAAATCAACATACATAAACTCAGGTGGAGCCTGAGTAGATGAAGAGGATTGAATTGAAGAGCATGGGATGGGACTGTTTGCACAGTTTGAGCAGAGATAGAATGCTCGAGGAATGGAGGTAGGGTTGATGACAGGAGGAATGTCATCACGAGTGGCATTAGGAATGATCTCCTGGATGGGTGAGTGTGGTGGAGTTTAATATGATGGAGATGAATGTAGTAGAAAGAAGTGAGGAGGAGATGAAAGTAGTGGAGATGAAGGTGGTGTCAGATGAATAAGTGAATCTTTAGGAAATGAAGTAGAAGGAATCTCTTCAATGAGATTGGGTGGTAGTGGTGACTAAGGAATTGGTGAATCAATAGGGAGAGTGGATGATGGAACTTCTTCAGATAGAGAAGGTTGATGAGATGGAGAGAATTGCCTAGGAGAATGATGTGGATATGGTAGGGGAGAAGAAATATGAGGAGCAAAAACTTCCTCTAGGGTTGGGAGAGTGGTTGCAACAACCCTTGTGCTTTCAGAAGCTGTCTTGGAGGATTCAGCCCTGGATGTCTTTTGAATCACCCTATCCCACTTTCCAAATAAAGCAGAAGTAATCTGATGTAGCGTTACACGCACGATACGAATATTAGCGCCGTTACGGATCTCTCTCGGTATTCCACTAAATTCGCGACTTGCACAGAAAATTATTCCCAACCACACGTTTGCAATTTTCGTCCAATGCTATTGTACCGGTAGCAAATCCGTTAGAGACCGAACAACGGTTATAGACCGAGATCCGATCAAGCTAAAGGGACGAATATTCCGTCCGAACAAGCGGCGTTGTACCAAAAGAGATCTACACCAAAAAAATACGATTTGCAAGAAAAGGTAGATCTCTCCCAACAAAAAGAAACGAGGCCTGCCAAGCTTACTCGAATTTAAATAGATCAAGATAGACGCAAAAATTATTTCAAGAAATCCACGATTAATTCAAAGCTATCAAGATTACACACCAATGTTTTTCCACCACAAGGAATTATCAAGAGGGAAATAATCTCAAGACAAGTAGAAGGTTTCGTTACCCCACTCGGAGATAGATCTAGATATTGATCTATGCCAAAGGTTGATCGCCCTTCAACGGTTCCACCGGTAGTATTCCGGGTGGAGAGAAAACTTTCCGTCTTCCTCGCGTTATGCCGGAGCCAAGATCTTTGATGCCCAGTCTTCTTGTAGAGGCCGATCACAAGATGGAGAGAGAAAAGGTGGTGGGGTGGGGAGGCCGATTATTATGAGTGGGAGTTGATCTTGCTCGAGAGGGGCGGCTATTGTTGAGGGTGGTGGTGGAGAGATGGGCGGCCGAAGTTGGAGGAGAGGAGGAGGGAAGGTAGGCCGGCGGCCAAGAGGAGGAGAGGTGGAGGAGGGGCGGCGGTTCCTAGGTTGGCCGAACCTAAGGAGGAGAAGGCCTATTTCGGCAATAATAAGAGAGGGAAAGTGAGAGGAAGGAGGAGATTCCAAATCAAGGGGATTTTGAAATTTTAAAAGCTTATCATCAATCTTCAATAATAAATCCTACAATATCCTGCCTATTTATAGGCTTACAACAACTCAAGGCTATATGCAGCCCAACTCATAGAAATAATAATAAAGTCCAAACAAAACAAAAATAATTAAAACAATAACATAATATTTAATTAATACTTATAATAGAATTATTATATGTATTAATTAATTATTAGGATGTCGCGGGCGGAGATTGTAACGGCGATGGCTCTTATCAAACTTTTTGTCACGGCGACGCGCGTCTTTGATTGGAGGGGCACATTCATCCGTGAGCGTACCGTTACCATCGTCATGTTGAGGGTCGTCGTCTCCATCATAATCCTTTTGGATGCATGTATATGCACAGTCTGAGAGACCAGAACTGTAACGCCCCTGGATTTTTGTGTGATTATTTAATCTTTATTTTGCGTTACGTTGACACATGTTTGGTTGTGCCATTGTTAGAGCATGGTCTTAGATCTTTAGGTTTTCTTAGTGGCTGTGTTATAGCCTGGTTGCAAGTTTCCCTATCAAGCCGGTGTCAATTTTGGTGACCCGGTGAGGCCTCTTCGGGAATGCTTGTATTTTTGCTTCGGGAGGTGTTAGCCCGAGTTTTGTTTGTTGGATGTTGATTCTGACTTCGCCATTGGATTCGTAGCGTGGGTATTTAGCTACGGTGTGACTTTCATCAAATTCTGAGATCTTTAGGTTTTCGCGTCGTTTTGAAGTTGTATTAAGTAATTAATATAATATATTATTATATTGATTTTTATTATAATAGTGGCTGTAGTGGCTGAGTGTTAATGTAGTGACTATTATAATAGATATTATATATAGTATATTTTGGTCTTATCCCTATTCATCTTCCCCAAAACCGACGGCTAGCTTCCTGCGGAAGGAGACGAGCGACGGAAAAGCATGTAGCCTTCGACCGCAGATTTCAGGAGTTTTAGAGCTCGAAATTCTTGTTTGAGGGTGGATTCAGAATACTCTCTCCTAAATCTTCATCCTTAGGGAAAGTTTTCCGAGTTTCGTGGTCTTTCTAGAGGTCAAGGATTTTGGTTTGATCCTTTCTTCCTCTCTAAAGCTTAAGATTTCTTGGCTAACTGTTCTTGCTGCCTGATCCGAGAGAATGAGTGGAGCTGGTCGAGCCTTTCTGGAATTGAGGCAAGTGGTGTCTTTCTCATCCTTGCCAAGTTGCCCTTTTTCTTTCCTTATAGTTGTTATTGCCTCTTCTCCCTATATCATAGGAGTTCTGTAAGTTTTGGCTTGTGCAGCTAGCTGTATGTGTAGAAATCCTAATTAGGTCATTAAATTTTTATCAAGTTAGACAATTAGCCTTAGTAAATTATATCTTATCTGACTGCTAGCCTAGTCTAATTAAATGGGTATATCTGTTGATCTGCCTAGATTCATCATCATGCTCCTCAGTCCAAAATTTTGATCAACCATCCTTTAGTTTCAGTAAACAAGGAAATTGACTGATTTTGGTTGGTAGGGTATAATCAGTATTAGTTAGAAAAGGACTGATGGGAGTGATTATCCTCTTTTAGGTTTCATTCCAGCTAGTCTATGCAAATAAGAGAAATATTCTGATTTTGGTCTAGTTGTTGTGGTCTAGCATGGTCGGTTTGAGTAGAGCCATTTTTCTGCTTGGTATCTTCCCCTTGACGTTGAGTGTATCTTTGTACAGAAGTCCAGTTTTTATGCTAAGTGTAAAAGCGTTGAGTGTGGTGGACACACTCAACGCCTAGCTGTTTTGGTCCGGAGTCTAAGTAAAAAACGTTCACAGCGTTGAGTGA
The DNA here is from genome assembly GCA_039513925.1 of Platanthera zijinensis. Lineage (NCBI taxonomy): Eukaryota > Viridiplantae > Streptophyta > Magnoliopsida > Asparagales > Orchidaceae > Platanthera > Platanthera zijinensis. The sequence continues at coordinate 48,696,690 of CM077093.1, read as the reverse complement.
GGTGAGCTCACTCAACACCGTTTGCCTTGATAGTTTTTCTAAGTCTTTTGACGTTGAGTGAGTTGAGCTCACTCAACGTCGTCTAGCCAGTCAGAATTTTCTAAGTCTTTTGGCATTGAGTGAGTTGAGCTCACTCAACGCCATCTTCTTAGCTTAGTAGTTTAAGTCAAAACCGCTGAGTGTGGGGAGCTCACTCAACTCCTTTGGTTGTTTAGCGATGATAGTTTTGAGTGGGGTGAACTCACTCAATGCCTTAGTTTGGTTTTGCTGCTATGTAAGAAAGCGTTTAGTGAGGTGAGCTCACTCAAATCCTCCTTCTGTTTTTCTGCTAAGGCAAATAGTGTTGAGTGTGTTAAGCTCACTCAACGTCATTTCTCTGTTGAGCTATTAAGGCAAAATCATTGAGTGTGGTGAGCTCACTCAACGCCCTTTTGCTGGCTTTGTTGATTTAAGCAAAAAAGCATTGATAGCATTGAGTGAGCTGAACTCACTCAACACTGTTGTCCAGAAAGAATTGATAGCGTTGTGTGAGCTGAACTCACTCAACGTCGTCAGCTATTTGTGTAGCTAAGTGTTTTAGCTATTTGTTTTAGATTTAATGGGGTTCACTCTAGATTTTTAGTGGATATAAGACCACCAGCCTGGTAGTATTTGTGAATCATTTTAATACGGGAGTTAATCTTGATTTGTGGGTTGAGTCGGACCGATGCTGCCGCCCCCTCTTTTCTTGTCTTTCTAGACAATTGGACTGTTTGGTTGAGTTGGACTGATGTCACCTTTACAGTACCTCTTGAAAAGATTTAGGTCTGATGGTCCTGGTTGGACACTATTGCCACCAGCCAGGGCAAATATTTTTTTTCTTTTTCTCCAGTATTAATGATTCTTTTGATTCTTACACTCTGTTTAGATATTTTGTTATCCGGCTAATTCTACTTACAGATATTCTAGCAGCTTAGCTTCATCCTCGCACTTAGTGCACCTTTGTTTACTCTATTTTGATGAGTATATTACCTTTACCTGTTTCATATTATTCTTTTAGCTGACTTTGTCAGCATTCCTTTAATATGGTCTTGTAAACCCTTATTGTACAACCTCGGGCTCACAAGAGGGAACCCAGCAGAGAGGGAATTAGAAGAATCCTCAAAAGGAGACAAGGCCCTAGGCGAGAGGGGCCCGACGCAAAGACCACTCGCACTAAGCGAGAGGGGCCTAAAGCTGGGTCCACTCGCAATGGGCGAGAGGAGCCCAAAAGCTGGGTCCACTCGCAATAGGCGAGAGGAGCCCAAAAGAGGGTCTGCTCGCAATAGGCGAGAGGAGCCAAAACGTGGGTCCATTCGCCTGGCGGGTGGGGGTCAAAGGAAGATTGTCTATATGTCGTCTGAGGGTCTCGCCCGCGAGGTAATCCTTTTCAGCCGCAAGGTGGTCCTCTCGCCAAGCATCGGGTCGGCATGAAGAGATAAGGCCGGTTCAGCAATTGGGTGGGGACCGGCTCACTTAGCAAGCGGTTCATCCTTTTTGGCCTTTTTACTCTTTTACCCTCGGTGGTCTGCTCATAGCCCTTCAGAACAGCGGAGTTTGGCTGTTGGCAGACCCAACCCAGGGTATTCAGGTAATTTCACAGATGCTTGTTTTGGTTATTTGTAGTTCAAATCCTGAAGCCTATAAATAGACCGGTAAGGTGTCTGAGAAGAGGGCATGTGGAACCTTCTTTTTCCTTCTCACTCAGGCACCTAGCTCAGCATTGGCTAGGGAGGGGAAGGATTCTAGTCCTTCCGGGTGAGCGGTGGGACCTCCGAGCTGAAGCTCCCGGTCTGTTCCTTAAGGTGTCTTGTTGGGAGCGTGGTTCAAAGAAAGTAAGCGTGGGTTGCAGCCTTAGATCCGAGCTTTTAGGAGAAACTAGTTCTTTCTGGTTTCAACATTTTTGGTGCGGTGAGCGTGGATTGCAGCCTGCGTCGAAGAACTTTGGATCATCTCATGGCAGGAGATCTGGGAGGAGGAGATGAGGGCGGAGGAAACGAGGGCGGGTCCCAGAACCCAGGAGGATACGTTGGGAGAGAAGAATTCATGGCGTCCATCGGGGGCATCATGGGGATGTTGCAGCAGATCTCGCAGCGAGGCGAGTGCGTGACCCCTCTATCACAGGGGCCGAGCCTCTTACCTCCGGAAGGAGCCGTCTCGGCAAGGATAGGCGAGGATGCGCCAGGAGGGCGGCCTGGAAAGGAGAAGGTGGTGGAGGGAAGCGGGCGAGATCTGGCAGGAAGGGAGTTGTTCCTCAGCCCGGCGAGCGCCGTCTCGCCGGTAGATCTCGTGGCGCGAGTAGAGACGGCGAGACCCCTGGCGAGAGGGTCCCCCTTTTGCGAACTGGTTCTTTCGGCTCCCGTCCCGGAGGGGTTCCGCGAGCCTGAGATGGTTTATTATGTGGGGAAGGATGATCCCCTCCAACACTTGCAATGGTTCGAAGATGCGGTCTCCATCAGGCCGATGACGGATGCATTCAAGTGCCGCCTTTTCGCGATCACCTTGAAGGACAAGGCTCGGGACTGGTTTCATCAACTCCCAGCAGGGTCGATATATGGTTTTGAAGATTTGAGTAGGAGCTTCCAGTTGCGCTTCTCGACCTCGAAGAAGAGGAAGAAAAATCCGGAGTCCATCTTCCTGATCAAGCAAAAGGCAGACGAGTCCCTAGCCCAGTACGTGGATCGCTTCCAAGAGGAAATCCTGGACATTCAGGAGGTGCCGGGATTTGCTCTCCAAATGGCCTTTACTGTGGGTCTCAGGGAAGGCTTCTTCAAAATGAGCCTCACCAGGAAGGCACCTTTATCATTTGAAGGGTTGATGGAGAAGGCAGCCAAGGAGATAGCGATGGAGGCAGCAAACCCGGCTTTTGCCAAGAAACTAGCAAGGCTGACGGAGGTAGAGTCCAGAGAACCAGGAGGGGGGAGGCATCAAGAAGCAAGGAGAAGGGAGGAGCCAAGGGGGCCGGCACAGCAGGAGTTGGGCTGGAGGCAACCGGAAGGCCCAGTTCAAGGGCAATGGAGAGGTCTTCCCCCGGGGGGAAGGAACTACTACCATGGAGGAGCAGGAAGATTGCCACAGCTGGGGTGGAGACAGGGACCTAGGCCACTCCCACCCCCGCCCCAGCAGGCTATGGCTATAGGCCGGGGAAGAGGAAGAGGAAGAGAGCGAGGAAGGGGAGGAGCAGGAGCAGGGAGGAGGAGGAATCACCAAGAAGGAAGGCAGGAGGAGGGAGTAACTATACCATTCTGTGACTTCCATGAGGAGGAAGGTCACGCGACAGCCACTTGTCCGGAATTTCTAGAGCTGAAGGGGAGAAGAGGAGCGGGAGAGCAGTAGCCACCGGCGCGGATAGTAGAAATGACCGGAGTAGGGGAGGAGGATAGATGTGTAGATAGGTCAGATGTGGGGGATAGAGGGGGAATCGGGGTGATTCATGGTGGGGTGGGAATCGAGGCTACCCGAAAGGCCAGCCTTCATACAATGTACCGTCGAGGTGTCGCCTCGACGTCGCAAGCCTCGCCTCCGGACGAGAAGATCACTTTCTCCAGGAAAGACTTGCCAGATCACGAAGACCCGTTCTGCAATGCGCTGGTGATTCGGACGGCTATCGAAGGTTTCACGGTATCAAGGATCTTGGTGGACAATGGAAGCTCGGTTAATGTTATCTTCAAAAAGGCATTCAATGAGATGAGGGTGGAAGCCAGGAGGGTGTTAGCAGCGGATGGACCGCTGTTCGGATTCTCAGGAGAAAGGAAAGAAGTAGAGGGGGGAGTCGGTCTCCAGGTAACCATGGGAGGGCTGTCCAGGAACTGCCGCTTTGTGATAGTGGACGCTCCCAGCAGTTACAACGCCATCTTCGGGCGCCCTTTGATTAGTGCCTTTAGGTGCGTACCATCATCATTTCATCAATGTTTGAAACTCAATTCAGGAGGGACCCAGATCAGGGTGAGAGGAGATCCGAAGGCGGCCCGGGAATTTTATGTGACAGCAGTAAACACTATCTCATGGAGGGGGGATGCGGAAGAGTTAGAAAGAAGACTGGAACGGGTGGAACAAGAGGAGAGTAGAGTTGAGGAGCTGGGAGGTGGCACTGCGGAGGAGCCAGTCATGGCAGGGGAGTCAAGGGTCGGAAGAGAAGGGGAAGAGGAGAGTAGAGTTGAGGAGCTGGGAGGTGGCATTGCGAAGGAGCCAGTCATGGCAGGGGAGTCAAGGGTCGGAAGAGAAGGGAAAGAGGAGAGAGGAAGAAAAAGAAAAATAGGAGAGATGGAAGAGTCAGTGCTAGGAGGAGGCCCGGTGCGGGTGGAGGAGAGGTTCGTAGAGAAAGAAGGCATGGCAGTAGAGAAAAAAGAGGGTGGAGAGCAAGAGCTCGGAAACCAGGAGGAAGGGCTGGGAGAGGAAGAGGAGATTCCAAAAGATCAGGAGGAAGAAGAAGAGCCCTCGAGGCTGAGGGCTGCAGTCGAGCTACAGGAGGTGGTCATCCGAACAAAAGAAGGAAGAAAAGAAAAGATCAAAATCAGCGGAGAGCTTGGCCTTGAGGATCAGGAGGAGATCCGAAAGTGCGTACAGGAAAACATTGATATCTTTGCTTGGAGCGCGGCTGACATGCCAGGGATTGACGCAGATGTGGCATGCCATCGTCTCAACCTTGACCCCACGGTTCGTCCCGTCCAGCAGAAGAAAAGGGCCATCGCTTCCAGGATGGCCAAGCCTATCAGGGAGGAAGTGGAAAAGCTGCTCCAGGCGGGGTTCATATCCGCAAACAAGTATCCGGGGTGGGTGAGCAATGTTGTGATGGTAAAGAAGGGGGAAGGGAAGTGGAGAATGTGTATTGACTTCTCTCTTTTGAATAAAGCATGTCCCAAGGATTGTTACCCTTTGCCTCGAATCGACGCGCTGGTTGATTCAGCCGTCGGTTTTTCACTAATGAGTTTTTTAGATGCCTTTTCAGGATACCATCAAATACGCATGCACCCACCGGACATCAAGGATGTCACCTTTATCACCGAGGATGGATGCTTCAGCTATAACATGATGCCTTTTGGGTTGAAGAATGCGGGGGCGACCTACCAACGGATGATGGACCGGATCTTCCGAGAACAAAAGGGACGGAACCTCGAAGTCTACGTAGACGACTTGATGATCAAGAGCCAAGATCTCAAGTCTCATATTGCGGATCTGGAAGAAACGTTTGCAACGGTAAGGAAGTACAAGATGAGGCTTAATCCGCTGAAGTGCGTATTCGGGGCCAGTAGGGGAAAGTTTTTAGGACATCTCCTCACCCCATCAGGAGTAGAGCCTAACCCGGATAAGGTAAGGGCTATCCTAGAACTAGAGTCTCCAACGAATACCAAAGAGGTCCAGCATCTTACCGGCAAGTTGGCGGGGCTCAGCAGATTCCTTTCTAGGGCAGGAGAGAGGTGCTCACCTTTCTTTCGGACATTGAGGGGGGGGGGGGGAAGAAATTCGAGTGGACCTCCGAGTGCGAGAATGCCTTTCTAGCCTTGAAGCAGCAGCTCACCAAGGCACCGCTACTCCAAGGTCCGAGAGAAGGAGAGATTCTATTCTTGTACCTAGGGGTAGGGGCAGGGGCAGTGAGTTCGGTCCTCGTGCGGGAAGAAGGTAAAAAGCAATTCCCGATTTACTATGTAAGTAGAGTCCTCAAAAAGGCAGAACTAAAGTATCCTATCCTAGAGAAGCTAGCCTTTGCCCTCGTTACCTCAGCCCGAAAGCTCAGGCCATATTTTCAGGCCCATTCCATCCAGATCGTGACGGACCACCCTCTCCGCCGTATTTTGGAAGGGGTAGAGCACTCTGGGAGATTAGCTAAATGGTCAATAGAACTCAGTGAGTTTGACCTTTCTTATATTCCTCGGTTAGCTATCAAGGCGCAAGCTGTAGCAGATTTCTTGGTGGATTACACGGTGGAGGTCAAGGAGGCCGAGACGTCTCCCATAGTAGCTTGGGATATGCTAGTAGATGGGGCCTCGGGTAAGAATTCTTTTGGAGGAGGGATGGTTTTGATAAGTCCGGAGGGAACACGGATCGAACAGGACCTGAAGGTTCATTTCATCCTCACTAACAATCAAGCGGAGTACGAGGCCATTATAGCAGGGCTGAAGTTGGCTCGTGAGCTCGGTATACAAGATATTAAGGTCTCCACGGATTCCATGATAGTGGCAAGGCATATAAAAGGAGAATTTGAGGTAAGAGAGCCCACCCCCCAGTTGTACTTAACAAAGGTAAAAAGAATCATTGGGCAGTTCCGCAGTTTCTCAGTTCAACACGTCCCAAGGGAAGAAAATATTCGGGCAGACCTGCTCGCCAAGCACGGTCCTCGGGCCGGAGGAACCATGACAGAGCTCTTTAGACCCTCCATCGAGGAGGGAGAATTGATGGAAGTAGATCAGCAGAGGTCCTGGATGGATCCATTTACCACCTACTTGACGACGGGACGTCTGCCCGAGGGAGAGCTCGAGAAGAAGCAAGTCAGATACAAGTCGGCGTACTACCTGCTGAAAGAAGGGATCTTATACCGTAAGACGTTGTCGGGGCTGTTGGCTCGATGCGTATCCGAGAAGGAGGTTGCGAGGGTGCTGGAAGAAATTCACTCTGGAGAATGCGGCAGCCATTCCGGGAGTCGGACCTTGGAAGGAAGGGTGTTGAGGCAAGGCTATTTCTGGCCCGCCCTCAGGAAGGATGCCGAGGAATTCGCAAGGAAGTGCGGAAAGTGCCAGGAGTTTGCCCCTCTTCAGCTCCTCCCGGCCCAAAGGTTGCGCACGATCACAGCTCCATGGCCCTTCGCCATATGGGGGCTAGATCTGGTGGGTCCATTCCCTCAAGCCAGTGGCCAGAGGAGGTTCCTGCTGGTCATGGTAGACTATTTCTCAAAATGGCTGGAGGTGAAGGCTTTGGCGAAGGTAACGTCTCAAGTGGTCAAAAGCTTCGTATGGGGGGAAATCATCTGTAGGCATGGGCTCCCTCTGGCCATTGTCACGGATAATGGACCGCAGTTTGCCAGCAGAGAGTTCGTAGATTTCTGTATACAACTAGGTATAGACCTACGGTTTGCTTCAGTGCATCATCCTCGAAGCAATGGGCAGGTGAAAGCCGCGAATAAGGTCATCGTGAACCTCTTAAAGAAAAAGGTGGAAAACTTGAGGGGAAGTTGGGTGGAGCAGCTCCCCTCCGTCCTCTGGGCCTTAAGGACCACGCCAAGTTCCGCCACGGGGGAGACACCGTTCAAACTTTCCCATGGCTCTGAGGCCGTCATACCTGTTGAGTTCGAGGTTGAGTCACCTAGAGTAGCCGCGGCAAGGAAGGGAGATGAGAAGTGGCTGGTAGATAATGACGAAGAGCAAAGGCTCTCCCTCGACTTGGTGGAGGAGCTTAGAGAGCTGGCATCTATCCGACAGGAGGAGGTCAAGCGCCGGATGTCAAGATATTTTGATAAGCACGTCAGAGTCAAGCAGTTTGAGAAGGGAGACTTGGTCCTCAAGAAAGTGGATGCAGCAGGGAGAGGGGCTTCGGTAGGGAAGCTCAACCCCAACTGGGAAGGTCCTTTTATTGTAAAAGAGGTCTTGAAATCAGGGGGGTATCACCTCCAAGATGTGGACGGGACACCCCTAGATCGCGCCCGAAGCGGCGACGACCTAAAGCGTTTCTATCCTTAATACTTTTGTTCATGTTCATTATCTATGCGGAATGAGGTGTGGTTTCCTTTGTTTTTCTCTCTCACTTTTCAATGTTAGCCAACCTGGCAAGGCCTTCTGGTACCGCCATACAGTTTCAAATAGCTGTCTCCTCAAAGCAGGAAGATTTTATTTTGGAGAGGAGACCCCGAGAAGACCCGCTGCCCAGGCTACCATCGAGCTGGCAGGTCTGTAGGCTCACTCGGTGGTTGGAGTTGGTTTTGGAGAGGAGACCCCGAGAAGACCCGCTGTCCAGGCTACCATCGAGCTGGCAGGTCTGTAGGCTCACTCGGTGGTTGGAGTTGGTTTTGGAGAGGAGACCCCGAGAAGACCGGCTGTCCAGGCTACCATCGAGCTGGCAGGTCTGTAGGCTCACTCGGTGGTTGGAGTTGGTTTTGGAGAGGAGACCCCGAGAAGACCCGCTGTCCAGGCTACCATTGAGCTGGCAGGTCTGTAGGCTCACTCGGTGGTTGGAGTTGGTTTTGGAGAGGAGACCCCGAGAAGACCCGCTGTCCAGGCTACCATCGAGCTGGCAGGTCTGTAAGCTCACTCGGTGGTTGGAGTTGGTTTTGGAGAGGAGACCCCGAGAATACCCGCTGTCCAGGCTACCATCGAGCTGGCAGGTCTGTAGGCTCACTCGGTGGTTGGAGTTGGTTTTGGAGAGGAGACCCCGAGAAGACCCGCTGTCCAGGCTACCATCGAGCTGGCAGGTCTGTAGGCTCACTCGGTGGTTGGAGTTGGTTTTGGAGAGGAGACCCCGAGAAGACCCGCTGTCCAGGCTACCATCGAGCTGGCAGGTCTGTAGGCTCACTCGGTTGTTGGAGTTGGTTTTGGAGAGGATACCCCGAGAAGACCCGCTGTCCAGGCTACCATCGAGCTGGCAGGTCTGTAGGCTAACTCGGTGGTTGGAGTTGGTTTTGGAGAGGAGACCCCGAGAAGACCCGCTGTCCAGGCTACCATCGAGCTGGCAGGTCTGTAGGCTCACTCGGTGGTTGGAGTTGGTTTTGGAGAGGAGACCCCGAGAAGACCCGCTGTCCAGGCTACCATCGAGCTGGCAGGTCTGTAGGCTCACTCGGTGGTTGGAGTTGGTTTTGGAGAGGAGACCCCGAGAAGACCCGCTGTCCAGGCTACCATCGAGCTGGCAGGTCTGTAGGCTCACTCGGTGGTTGGAGTTGGTTTTGGAGAGGAGACCCCGAGAAGACCCGCTGCCCAGGCTACCATCGAGCTGGCAGGTCTGTAGGCTCACTCGGTGGTTGGAGTTGGTTTTGGAGAGGAGACCCCGAGAAGACCCGCTGTCCAGGCTACCATCGAGCTGGCAGGTCTGTAGGCTCACTCGGTGGTTGGAGTTGGTTTTGGAGAGGAGACCCCGAGAAGACCCGCTGTCCAGGCTACCATCGAGTTGGCAGGTCTGTAGGCTCACTCGGTGGTTGGAGTTGGTTTTGGAGAGGAGACCCCGAGAAGACCCGCTGTCCAGGCTACCATCGAGCTGGCAGGTCTGTAGGCTCACTCGGTGGTTGGAGTTGGTTTTGGAGAGGAGACCCCGAGAAGACCCGCTGTCCAGGCTACCATCGAGCTGGCAGGTCTGTAGGCTCACTCGGTGGTTGGAGTTGGTTTTGGAGAGGAGACCCCGAGAAGACCCGCTGTCCAGGCTACCATCGAGCTGGCAGGTCTGTAGGCTCACTCGGTGGTTGGAGTTGGTTTTGGAGAGGAGACCCCGAGAAGACCCGCTGTCCAGGCTACCATCGAGCTGGCAGGTCTGTAGGCTCACTCGGTGGTTGGAGTTGGTTTTGGAGAGGAGACCCCGAGAAGACCCGCTGTCCAGGCTACCATCGAGCTGGCAGGTCCGTAGGCTCACTCGGTGGTTGGAGTTGGTTTTGGAGAGGAGACCCCGAGAAGACCCGCTGTCCAGGCTACCATCGAGCTGGCAGGTCCGTAGGCTCGCTCGGTGGTTGGAGTTGGTTTTGGAGAAGAGACCCCGAGAAGACCCGCTGTCCAGGCTACCATCGAGCTGGCAGGTCCGTAGGCTCGCTCGGTGGATGGAGTTGGTTTTGGAGAGGAGACTCCGAGAAGACCCGCTGTCCAGGCTACCATCGAGCTGGCAGGTCCGTAGGCTCACTCGGTGGTTGGAGTTGGTTTTGGAGAGGAGACCCCGAGAAGACCCGCTGTCCAGGCTACCATCGAGCTGGCAGGTCCGTAGGCTCACTCGGTGGTTGGAGTTGGTTTTGGAGAAGAGACCCCAAGAAGACCCGCTGTCCAGGCTACCATCGAGCTAGCAGGTCTGTAGGCTCACTCGGTGGTTGGAGTTGGTTTTGGAGAGGAGACCCCGAGAAGACCCGCTATCCAGGCTACCATCGAGCTGGCAGGTCTGTAGGCTCACTCGGTGGTTGGAGTTGGTTTTGGAGAGGAGACCCCGAGAAGACCCGCTGCCCAGGCTACCATCGAGCTGGCAGGTCTGTAGGCTCACTCGATGGTTGGAGTTGGTTTTGGAGAGGAGATCCCGAGAAGACCCGCTGCCCAGGCTACCATCGAGCTGGCAGGTCTGTAGGCTCACTCGGTGGTTGGAGTTGGTTTTGGAGAGGAGACCCCGAGAAGACCCGCTGTCCAGGCTACCATCGAGCTGGCAGGTCTGTAGGCTCACTCGGTGGTTGGAGTTGGTTTTGGAGAGGAGACCCCGAGAAGACCCGTTGTCCAGGCTACCATCGAGCTGGCAGGTCTGTAGGCTCACTCGGTGGTTGGAGTTGGTTTTGGAGAGGAGACCCCGAGAAGACCCGCTGTCCAGGCTACCATCGAGCTGGCAGGTCTGTAGGCTCACTCGGTGGTTGGAGTTGGTTTTGGAGAGGAGACCCCGAGAAGACCCGCTGTCCAGGCTACCATCGAGCTGGCAGGTCTGTAGGCTCACTCGGTGGTTGGAGTTGGTTTTGGAGAGGAGACCCCGAGAAGACCCGCTACCCGGGCTATCATCGAGCTGATAGGTCGGTAGGCTCACTCAGAGGTTAGGTAAAGGGGCAGCATATGGATGAAAGTTTCATAATTTGATCAAAAGCAAGATCCTTGTCCCAAAGGAAGAAGAGGAGGAAGGAGTCGGTCCCTCAAGATCCTCTCGCGCCAAGGGTGCCCAGGGGCAAGGCGAGTGGAAGGGTACATGGCTATTCGCACCTAGAGTAAGGGGTCTGCTCTTCGGCCAAAGGGCGAGAAGAGGAGTACCTTCGTCTCGCAAGCGAAATCAAGCATAATAACGATTCGAGACCCACTCGCGCCTGGGGTGTCCAGAGATAAGGCGAGAGGGAGTGATACGTCCTCGCGCAAGAGCACTGAGGGCCCGCCCACTCGCGCCACAAGTAAAGCTAACCCCTCCATCGATAGGCGAGACAAGTCGTGATCTTGTTCCGCAAAGTGAAGAGAGGGTAGGCATACAGGAGAGATGAAAAGAAGGGCCTTAAAAATAAAATATATATGTGTCATTCACAAAAAGAGGCCGTAATACAAAAATGCCTCAGCAACAAGTATCCAAAAGAGAAAAAGGGGGGGAGAAGAGGAGTATACACAAAAAGAAAAACACTGTGAAATAAATCCTCTATCCTTCCGCGCTGGAGGACGGGCCGTCTTCCTCCTCGCCATAAATCTCGGGTACCAGGTCGCGGGCAGTGACTTCCTCGCAGCCTTCCCTGATAACTTCCATCTCCTTCATCATCTTCACGATTAGTTCGGCGGTCCGGATATTGGCGTCTTTGCAGAGCCCCATGACCTCGGCAGAGAGTAATAAGAGGGAGGAGGTTGAGGAATCACCACGCGAGAAGGCGAGAGGACAGCCTCCTGAAGTCGAGTGATCTCGGACTCCATGCTTTTAACCTCCCCTTCTAGAGTAGCTATGCGCGAGTGCATCCTGTCGGCCGTCTCGGCATCCTGCGAGAGGTTTATTCATTAGGGGAAGTTGAAGGTGAACAAAGAAAGGGAAGGAATTGAGAATGGGGAAACTCACCACACCACCCCGAGCTTTGGCGAGAAGGTTTTCGGCCACGGCCAACCGTTTCTCAAGATCCGTAGACTTCTCGCGCTCTGCCGCCAGGCTCGCCTCTGAATCCCTCCAGCTCTTATTATTGTAAATCAGACGGCGTGAGACCTGGTGCGATAGCTCTAGCGAGCGCATCTGGGATTGCGCGGCCCTTAGGATCAAATCCCGCGAGGGGGGCTCAGCGGCAGCTTCTCGCTCTGCGCCTCCATAAAGGCCAAAGCCCAGAGAGAATGCATGAGCCGTAGGTTAGTCTCGCTCCATCCAGGGAGGAAGGAGGGTAGAGATAGAGACCCGGTTCGCCTCCTTGTCCCATATCAGGGTTGGCTCACCGGCAGCATCCGGGATCGCTGGGCCCATATTGAAGTTCAGATGAGTGGAGGGAGCCGGGCGGCTGGAAGAACCCACCTCGCGAGTAGGAGATTTCGGGGGGATGTTGTCAGCAAGAGAATCAGGTTGACCCGCCCCGCCAATCGGCGAGACGGTCCGCTGATCAAGAAGCCGAGAAGGGGATTGGGGAGATTGAGAACCCAGAGAGATGGGGGATAAGGATCCCGACACATCTACCATCTCGGCAGGAACTTGCTTCGCCTTTCCAGAGGGAAGAGGCGCTCCTTTCTTGACCTTTGCTTTCTTCGAAGGACTCTGGCGAGACGGGGCGGAGCCTCCTGCAGGCCTTTTCTTCAGGGAGAGGGGTAGGTTTTCTCTCGCCGCCTCAGCTGCCATCGTGGCGAAGGCGACGTCTTTGGAAGGTTTGATGCTGCTTTTATAAGGCGGGCGAACGGGAACATTTCTTTCTCCTGGAAACGGCGAGACGATGCGTTTATAAAAGCTATTCGTTAGACCTAGACGAAAATAAAGGGCCCCAGCATTTACCTTCGCCTGGAAGCACAGGAAGGAGGGAGTCGAGGCCGCGCCTCAGGAACTGAACCTCGAAGTTCTTGCCGATGAAGAAGTCACAAAGAAGCTTGTCCGTGCCACTAACCTGGGGAGTGGTATAGAACACCTCGGCTGGCGACACAGGCGCCAGCGGAATGCCACCCATGTTGCCGCGGATGAAGACGAAGCGAGTAATCCAATGATGATTCTTGTTAGGCGTCTCGCAAACCTTGAGACCCTGCCCCGTGAAATAGGAAACGCCGTCGGCATTGGCATGGTAGACAAAAAGCTTGCGGAAGGAGTTCAGGCTGAACTCGATTCGCTCCCGGCGCATGTAGCAGGCGAAGGCAACGAGTACAGAGATGGCGTTTGGGTTCAGCTGCGCAGGAACAGTCCCGAAGTATTTGAGAACCTGTTTCACTTCTGGCCAGAGGGGCAACCTCAGCCCCGCTTCGAAATGCGGTACGGGGAAGGCGAGTTCACCGGGATAGAAAGTGTTGATTGACTCGCCCACTTTTGGAGGGCGGGACTCAAAACCTTCCGGCAAGAAATCGCGAGTAAAGGCGTTGTAGTCCTCCTCGGAAATCCGGCCGGGAGGAAAATCATTGTCACCAAACCGCCTCCCGCATCGGCTTCGCCCCTCGCCTTCTTCAGCCTTCCTTTTCCCCATTCTGGACAGAGAGAGCGAAAAGGAGGATGCGAGAAGAACAGGCGAGACGAGGCACCAGCAGGATCAGTTCGCGAGAGAAGGGAGAGAGAGGTGAGGTTTAGGGTGCCGAGACAAATCAAGAGCATGATCCGGGCCCCAGGGATAGGGGGGTATTTATAGCCCGTTGAATAAAGAGAAAAATACGAAGAGGTGGAAAAAATATATAGTGTAAAGGAAGGGGAAGAGTCGGCCGTCCTTCTCTCTCTCCTAGTCTCGATTGGTGTAGCCTAACGTAAGCCCCAAGCCGGGGACGAGGCAGTATCATAAAAAATACAATAAAAATAAAAAGAGAGTAGTGATTTAAGCACAGATACAACGCGCGAGTCACAGAGTAGAAAAGCGCGGTACTAGAAGTAAAATTATCAAAGGAACTATTAAAAGAAGTTATTAAGCCGACCCATTCAGTAGATCCAAAGAGTTCGGGCGGTAGCCGCGAGAGGAAATGTTATTACAAAACAAAGAGCGGTACAAAGAAAATAAAGGCGTAGGGTGGCGCGAGGGATTCAATCCTTATGCCACCGCCAGCGCCCCCCACCGCGAGACCTCGCGCAGGGAGGACGGTGGGGGAGGTGAAAAGCACGAGCCGCATCCACGCCGCGACGCGCGAGACGGAGTTGTTGATCGACCTCGTTCAGAATCGCCTGGGGATCGGTCTCGTCTATCTCAATATCAGCATCAACTTCGGAGGTCAAGCGGGCAACCTCCACCTCTAGCCAATCAATCTGCCGGTCGGCCGTTTGCTTGTCTTTCTCCAACTCTTGAATCATGATCGCGTGTTTTCGGAACAACTCGGCCACCCTGCGCTTCATCGCCAGCGGATCCATAGGGTCGCCAAGGTAATCTTCTATCTCGTCCATGGGAGGAGGAGGCGAGGAGACCGCTCGCCTCGGGCGCTCCTCAGCAGGCGAGTCTTCGGCAGATGAGTCTACTCGCACATCTGCAAAGGCAAAAACAGAAGGAAAGACATAATAAAAGGTGGACGGCCAGAGAAGGCTAGAGCCAAGGGTAGGGGATTCCTAACCAGAGTGGCGAGAGGTCCCAGCGACATGGGAAGGCTCACCATTCTTCCCACCAAGAGTAGAAGGAGGAGTAGAAGGAGGAGGCGAGACAGGGTTTAGATGATGGCTGGCGAGATGAGTTTGTGTGCTACCAGACTGACCGAGGGGTGCGTGACTTTTCTGAAAACCAACAGCAAAAGGAGCAATGAAAGATAGATAACGAACAGATGAGGTATACAAGGACCTTACCTCCTTTTCTTGGGGAAGCGACGGTGTAGGAGGGATGCGTCTTTCCGGGGGATCCGGTAAGAGTCCTCCCGACGGGGGAGCCAGATCGGTTGTTCTCGCCTTCTTCGGGCGAGAAGACGAGGGCGGAGGTGAAGAAAAAGTGCGAGCGGGAATTAGGTTCAAGGCAGCCGCACTCGCCTTGTTCCGCTGGCGCACCAACGCGATACGATCGCGAAAGCTTTTGCTAAGAGACATGGCAGCAGGGTGGATGTAGCGGTAACAAAGAAAGGAGGCCTGCCGCACTTGGGGAGGATCCCAATATTTATAGACTCGTGGGGGGGAATCTCACCCGAAAAAGATTCCGCTTTAAAGTCGCTGAGGTGACGTGAGCCTCGGTTGGACTTTTCTTTTCGGGCTTAGACAACCCCGAAAAGAGCGGGGATTGTGTACAACCTCGGGCTCACAAGAGGGAACCCAGCAGAGAGGGAATTAGAAGAATCCTCAAAAGGAGACAAGGCCCTAGGCGAGAGGGGCCCGACGCAAAGACCACTCGCACTAAGCGAGAGGGGCCTAAAGCTGGGTCCACTCGCAATGGGCGAGAGGAGCCCAAAAGCTGGGTCCACTCGCAATAGGCGAGAGGAGCCCAAAAGAGGGTCTGCTCGCAATAGGCGAGAGGAGCCAAAACGTGGGTCCATTCGCCTGGCGGGTGGGGGTCAAAGGAAGATTGTCTATATGTCGTCTGAGGGTCTCGCCCGCGAGGTAATCCTTTTCAGCCGCAAGGTGGTCCTCTCGCCAAGCATCGGGTCGGCAGGAAGAGATAAGGCCGGTTCAGCAATTGGGTGGGGACCGGCTCACTTAGCAAGCGGTTCATCCTTTTTGGCCTTTTTACTCTTTTACCCTCGGTGGTCTGCTCATAGCCCTTCAGAACAGCGGAGTTTGGCTGTTGGCAGACCCAACCCAGGGTATTCAGGTAATTTCACAGATGCTTGTTTTGGTTATTTGCAGTTCAAATCCTGAAGCCTATAAATAGACCGGTAAGGTGTCTGAGAAGAGGGCATGTGGAACCTTCTTTTTCCTTCTCACTCAGGCACCTAGCTCAGCATTGGCTAGGGAGGGGAAGGATTCTAGTCCTTCCGGGTGAGCGGTGGGACCTCCGAGCTGAAGCTCCCGGTCTGTTCCTTTAGGTGTCTTGTTGGGAGCGTGGTTCAAAGAAAGTAAGCGTGGGTTGCAGCCTTAGATCCGAGCTTTTAGGAGAAACTAGTTCTTTCTGGTTTCAACACTTATGTTATTCTCTTACATATAATCTAATTGCTCCTTTTCTTTTTTTATTCTCTCTTGCTGAGGTGTTCTTTCTTTGAATGCCTCAGGTTAAGGGCAGTAGCCGATTGAGCGGCTAGTTTTCTTTTGAGGCTTGCTAGTGATCTCCTGGGTTGTTGAGATTCCTCTTCCTCATCTTTGTGAGGTAGATCTTTTCTTGTTTCCTTCTGTATAGACATGCATACTCACCAGTGGGTTCGTGTCAGGTTGTTGATGCCCACTGGTGGTTTTCTTTGGTAATGCTAAGTATGTGACTTAAACTGTTGTTTTTGCCTTTATGAAGGTTGTTTACTTGCTCTCTGGGAATGCTTTATGCTAGGATGCATGTTAGGTATTTTAACTCATAAAAGCATTACTATATGTACTTTATACATGCCATATTTCTAAACCTAAAGTACTACTTTCGAAAGTAACGTAAAGACTATTTTCATATTATACTAAATTTAGAGTCATGCATTTCATGAGTTGTCCTTCGGGGATGTTTACGCTCATGTAGGATGTCAAATCACCTTAACCAAGGTATTTTCCGTAGCATATAAATATATTTTACTTGTGGACTAGTTGATCCACTGTGCCTAGGGATACGACCATCCAACTTAATTGGATTTCCTTCATAATAAATTATGATTTTCTGTTAAACCTTAGAGTCTGGAGTTTTGCCTGAGCGTGTGCAATTATCCCCAGCACGACGTGGCATAACGACACGTATTTTCCCCTACTCTGATATAATTTTATTGATGAGGAAATGCGAGTAGTGACAGTTGGCATCAGAGGGAGGTTGCTTGACAAATGGTCGGGCAACCTTCCCTTGATTTGTGTTAGTTGTTTAGTATCATATCATACACACACCGATCTGTTCTCAGTACATCTTGGCTAAAGCATGAACACTACACTCATAAGCATGACAAGAAGTATACGGGGAATATTATATAGTATGGGATGCATAATATGTGTTTGTATATGGATCCACTATCGGTGGCAATATGTGAGGGTTATATAGTATGGGATGCATAACCTCACCACATGAATGCCCATTAGCACGTTTTCTCTTTTCGTTGCATGCAATGTTATGTAGTATGGGATGCATAACATTGCATGTGTATGCCATTCATAACATGCATTAGGGCCTTTTATAGAATGCTTAGTACAACATGCATAGCATAACATAGCATAAGCACAATGTGCCAAGCTAAAGATGTATATGCTGACATATGTACACACATGGTTTTGAGTCAAAAGAATACGGAATTCATGCATTCATGGTTTAAGCACTTGAGTTAGTGTGATGATGGTGTATCATCCTAAGATAAGCATAATATCATTATTGAAAATCTGAGAGCATGTTAGCAGTTTAAGCAAATACTTAAGTATGTTTTGTCTGTACTATGTTTTTGGATCTAGCGGAAGGGCTAGATTTTGACTAGTTGTTTGTATGTTAATAGAATGTCGAGGCGTCCTTTGATGAGGTTGAATCCCCAATCTGAGGGCGAGTCTTCGGGTGCGCAAAGCGATGCGATGATGGAATGTCTACGGCAGAGCAATGAAGCTTTGTTGAGGAAAATGGTGGATGTGCAGTCCCAGATCCAGTCTCTATTATCAGTTGTGTCCGGGCTAGCTCCGAGAGTGTTGGACCCTGCCGAGGGTCGATCTGTTCCTGCCCCTCCTACTCCTCTTATTCCTCCGGTAGTGGTTCCACCAGAGATGATGTTTATCTCGCACTTTCAGCAACTCAGGCCTCCTACTTATGATGGAAAGGCAGATTTTATGGTCTTGGATGATTAGCTTATAGCGATCGAGGAAATGTTTTCCTACTCGGGAATTATAGAAGATCAAAGGGTAATGATTGTCGCCTACCAACTAAAGGGCTTATCAAAGAGTTGGTGGCTAAGAGAGAAGGAAAACCAGAAAGATGGGTGCTCCTGGGAGTCTTTAAGGGGCTGTTGCTGAGAAAGTTTATTCCTTCGGTCGAGCGGGACCGTTTGATGAATGACTTCTTACACTTAAAGTAGAGGCAACTCACAGTTAGTGAGTACAAGATCGAATTCAATAAACTAAGTCGGTTTGCCCCGGGCTTGGTACGTTCTGAAGAGGATCGAGTTAAGTGATTTCTTGGTGGTCTAAGAAGTGACGTCCAGCAGTTAGCCCGTGCTTATGGATCAACTAGTTATGCTGATATGGTAGAAGCTGCTTTGAAGGTCGAGGTGATTGACAATGCAAAGAACAGAGGATAGCAGATGAGAAAAGATAAACGGAAGTCCGATGAGGGTAAGAATACCCAGGTATCCTGTGCTGTTCCAAGGAAGAGGAGTAAGGAAGTATGTAGTTTTTTTGGCCGACCGGGACACCCTTTGGAAAGATATTACCAAAGAATTGGAGCTCAGAAGAAGGAGCAGGTTCTTGTGATTCAGGGTGCTCCTAAGGGGACTTGGTGTGTACTTTGTGCAAGAAGAAGGGGCATGATGTTGCCCGTTTCTGGTTAAAGGATAAGGTTTGCTTTTAATGTGGACAAAAGGGGCATGTTAAGACAAAGTGCCCACAACTCCAGCCCGTTCTTCAGTCAGTCCCACTTTAGGCATTGCCATCGCCTCAGCAATTGGATAAAGGAAAAGGAAAGCTGAATGTGATTTCCTCAAAGGAAGCTCAGACTTTTACTCAGGTTATTTCAGGTTAAACTTTCTCCCTTGTTTTAATTTTTTAGTTCGTAGTTATAGTTTTAGCAATTGTTTCCTTAGATGCGTGCGCAATTTTATAGGAAGATTTAAGGTAAAGAACTGTTGGCCGCATGTTCTCTTCGACTCTGGCGCTACCCACTCATTTGTGGCTAGAGCCTTTCTAGAGCGGTATCGTTTGGATCTAGATCGAGTTGGAGGCGCATTTTGTGTCAAATTTTCTTCCGGCTATTCTGTGTTTTCGGACCAGGGCATTCAGAGTTGTCCGATTATTTTAGGGGATTTTCTAGCAAAGGCAGATCTGAAGGTGATTGACTTGGAAGACTTTGATATTATCTTAGGCATGGACTGGTTGTCAAGGTATGATGCTGTTATCCAGTGCAGGGGTAAGCGCTTAGACTTCAAAAAGGACAACGGTCAGCCTGGGAGTGTTTATGGTGATCCGCGCCAGGATTCTCCAGTTATTTTTGAGGTATGTGCTTGAAAGCTGCTAGTTTCCGGCTGCTTTGCTTGTTTGGTCTCAGTTTTGGGGACCGTTGGTAGTTTGTCACGTTTAGAATAGATTCTTGTTGTGGGTGAGTTTTCAGATGTGTTTCTTGATGATCTTCCTGGTCTTCCACCTGATAGAGATGTTGAGTTTGTGATAGATTTGGAGATGGGCACGCGTCTTATTGCGAAGGTGTCGTACTAGATGGCCCCACGAGAGCTGGAGGAGTTGCGTATCCAGCTAGATGAGTTATTAGAGAAGAGTTTTATAAGGCCGAGTTCGTCAAATTGGGGTGCTCCTATTCTGTTTGTTAAGAAGAAAGATGGATCAATGAGGCTTTCATCGATTATAGAGAGCTAAATAAGGTCACTATTAAGAACAAGTATCCCCTGCCGAGGATTGACGATTTGTTCGATCAATTGCGCGATAGTGCGGTGTTTTATAAGATTAATCTTCGTTCTGGCTACCATCAGCTCAGGATCCGTGAATCAGATATCCCACAGACTGCTTTTCGTTCCAGGCATGGGCATTTTGAGTTTTTGGTGATGTCGTTTGGTTTGACCAACGCGCCCTCTGCCTTTATGGATATGATGAACCGTGTGTTCATGGACTTCCTGGACAAGTTCATGGTTGTGTTTATAGACAACGGTCTGGTATATTCCCGTAATGCTGAGGAGCATAACCAGCATCTGCGATTAGTTTTATCTGCTTTGAGGGACCACAAGTTGTTTGCCAAGTTGAGCAAGTGCGAGTTTTTGTTGCCTCAGGTTTCGTTTCTGGGCCATGTGGTTAATAAGAATGGGATTTCAGTCGACCCAGAGAAAGTAGCTGTTGTGATGGAATGGAGTAGGCCTGACACACTCAAAGAGATTAGGAGCTTCTCAGGGTTGGCCGACTATTACAGGAGATTTGTGGAGGGTTTCTCTACCCTGGCTACGCCATTGACTAAATTGACACAGAAGAATGCAACCTTTGTTTCGAGTAAGAAGTGGGAGGAAGCCTTTCTAGAGCTCAAGAATAGATTGTGCACTGCTCCTATTTTGACATTGCCTACGGAGGGCATGGATTATGATGTTTATGTGGATGCATCGCATGTTGGTCTTGGATGCGTGCTGATGCAAGAAGGGAAAGTGATTGCGTATGGGTCAAGGCAAATGAAGACCTATGAGAGGAACTACCCGACACATGATTTAGAGTTCGCAGCCGTGATTTATGCCCTGAAGCTATGGAGACATCTGCTTTATGGCGCATAGTGCAAGATTTTTACCGATCATAAGAGCTTTAAGTATGTCTTCACCCAAAAAGAATTGAATTTCCGCCAGCGGCGATGGTTGGAATATGTTGCCGATTATGAGGTTGAGATCCAATACCATCAGGGCAAGGCTAATGTGGTAACCGAGGCCCTAAGTCGGAAGACAAGGAAAATTGTTAATCTCTCCATCGAGCTGTTAGTAGATGAATTCCTCTTGATGAATATTTCTGTGGGGAGCTGTGACTTGCAGGATAGTTTGGTAGTAGTAGAGCTTTCTTGGATTGCACTTACAAGGCTACATCAGAAGGATGACCGGATCTACTGTACTTGTACCTTAGAATTGAGAAAGGGGAGTTACCAGATTTCTCTATTGATGATGCGAGTAATTTGAGGTACCGCGACAGATTTTGTATCCCCACCGTTATAGATATCCGAGTTAAGTTGTGCAGAGAAGCGCATGGTTCTAGTGTTGTCTACCATCCAGGCTCTACCAAGATGTATCAAGACTTAAAGAAAATTGCTTGGTGGTATGGTTGAAGGGTGATATAGCCAGGTTTGTTTCTGAATGCTATACCTGCAAGCATGTTAAGGTCGATCATGGAAGGCCTGGTGGCAAGTTGACTCCCTTGGAAATTCCAACTTAGAAGTGGGAGGGCATTTCGATGGATTTCATCACGGGTTTACCGATATCTCCTAGGGGGTATGATTTAGTCTAGGTTATTGTGGACAGATTGACGAAGTGTGCTCACTTCATTCCTTATAAGATTGACTACCCTATGAAGAAAATAGCTGAGCTGTATCTGAATGAAGTCATCCGGTTGCATGGAGTTCCAGTCAGTATTATATCTGACCGAGACTCCCAGTTTACATCTCACTTCTGGAAGAGTTTGCAAGAAGGTTTGGGTATGGATTTGAGGTATTCTACCGCATACCACCCGCAGACCAATGGTCAGATAGAGCGAGTTAATAAGATAGTCGAGGACATGATAAGATGTTACATTTTAGACCTTGGAGGAGCGTGGGATTAGCGTTTGAGGCTTATAGAGTTTGTTTATAATAATAGTTTATGTATTAGACTTCTGTTAAGAACATAGTTTGTTGTGCTTACTGCCTCTGCCCAAAAGGATAGGGGCAAGTGAGCATCTACAAATAATGTTCCAGTGGATTCAATTAGAGTTCTATTTTTCCTTTCAGTTACCCAATTTTGTTGAGGAGTCTAAGAGCAGAAAAATAATGTCTGATACCTTCCTTCACACAGAATTTTTTCATCAGAAGAGATTCAAACTCAGTGCCATGATCACTTCTGATCAATGCAATCTGAGTAGAGTACTCAATCTTGATGTTCCTAAGAAAGTCTATAAGAACTTTAAAGTTATCTGACTTATTTCTAAGAAAGAACAGTCAAGTGAATCTAGAGAAATCATCTACAATAACTAAGGTATATGACATTCCTCCCAAACTTTGTACTGCAATAGGTCCAAAAAAGTCCATATGTAGCAAATACAAAATCCTGAGTGAATAACTTTTAGAAATGGATTTAAAACTATTTTTGGTTTGCTTAGCTAATTGACAAGCCTTGCAAAGTCCTTCCTTCTTATAATAACTAGAAGGTAGTCCTCAAATAAGGTTATCCTTAGATAGTTTAGCAATAGTCCTAAGGTATACATGTCCTAGCCTTTTATGTCATAATTCATTTGTTTTACTTATTTGATTAAATAGACAAATTTTTGAATTAGCAGAGTTAAAATTAACTAAGTAAATATTACCTTGTCTAATTCCAGTTAAAACAATTTTGTTTTTATCAAAAGTAATAAAACATAATGACTTATTAAAAGATACCTGATAACCTTCATCACATAACTGACTTATGGAGATGAGGTTATGCTTGAGACCATTCACATAAGCTACCTTCCTGAAGGTAACTACTCCAACCTTGACATTGTCATAGCGTTCTGTCTGTCCACAGTTGAAGTCTCCAAAAATGACTTTTGGTCCAAGCTTAGCTTTGAAGTTACTCAGGTTTGTTGTGCTTCCTATCATATGTTTTGAACATCCACTATCCAAATACCACTATTCCTCTATTGTAGGATAGTTCCTTTCCTATACAAGATAAAATTAGATGTTCTTGACCCAGGTTACCTTGGGTCCTAGCTTTCTTTCATAATGGTAATTAGAAATGTAAGAACATTCTGGTTGATCCTTATAACCAAGTGGATGATATCTGCAAGGAGGGATGATCCACTGAGTAAAAGTATTTATATATTTTTGAGTTTGATTATACTATTGAAAAGGATTAAAATTTCTGTTTTGAAATTCTTGGTTCGATGAATTATATTGAATTCATCGAGCTGAGCTCGACGAATGGAAGTCAGTTCGTCGAGCTCCATTCACAGAATGATAATGTTCATTTTACGTGTTCCACGTTCGTCAATCATAGTTCGATGATCATATTGATTTAGTCGAGCACCATTTCCTGTGTTCATAGTTCGTCCATCTCTGTTCGACGAATAATATTTATTTCGTCGAGCTTGGTTTGACGAATTATTTTGAACATAATTTTTCTGAAAATTTTTATTTTTATTTTGTTTATTATTTTGTAAAACTTCAGTGGCTTTATCTGTAATTTATAATACTTATTTTCCTTTGGCAGAAACAAATTTTACATAATTAGATAAAATATTTTTCTATAAAAGATGAGGCTGACTAGATGAAGCCCCCAAGCCTAGTTTGCCATTTAGCCTGGCATTAACTGTGCTTGTGATATTCATCAGTTTGATGCTTCTCCCATTAAGAGATTCTTCAAAATTTTTAGCCTCAAATAATTTGTTTTCTAAAGATACTATTTGTTCAGAAGCAATTTTCAAATCATCTTTAAGTTTTATGTTTTCAGAAGATAGATTATCTAATTAAGTTAATTTGTCTCTGAGAAGTTTTATTTTCTTCTCAGATTATATTAAATCTTTACATAGTAATTTAAAATCTATTTTAATCTGTTCTAAAGTAAAATCAAATGAAGAGATTACATGTTCTTCTTCAGATTCTGATTCAGACTCATAATTGCTACATGATGCATTGATTGCCATCAAGCAGACTTCCTTAGCCTTTGCTTCTTCTTCATCTTCGCTTGTTCTAGATGAAGACTCGTCATCTGATTCACTCCAGGTTTTAGTTACAAAACCTCTCTCCTTCTATTTGTGTTTACAAGAAGAGGGTTTGTTGGAGTGCTTCCTGTAGTCTTTCTCTTTCTTCTTATCCTTCTTCTGATTCTCAGGACATTCCGGAAGAATATGTCCTAGTTTCCTGAAACCATAACACATAATTTCTTTAGTGGGTGTTTTGTCATACCTTGGTTTGTCATTGTTTCTGGAAGATCTTCTCCTGAAGTCTTTTCTTTCCATTTTGTAGAATCTCTTAGCCAAGAGACCTATAAGATCTTCATTCTCTGGAAGAACTTCTGCTTCTTCTGTTGCTTGGAAAGTTATGCCATTCTCTTTCCTTACTAAAGGTAAAACCCTTTGTTAGCTTCCCTTATTCTGATGAGTTGCTCATAATATTTGAGCTTACCCAACAAGGTCTCTATTGTAATCTCATTTAAACTTCTAGCTTCTTTGATTGGCCAGATCCTTGAATCCCATATGCTAGGGAAACACATGAGGATCTTATCATTGACTTCTGTCAATGTGATGTCCTTCTCCAAAGTCTTCAGTTCATTGATTATGACACTGAGTCCTGTGTACATTTTTGCTACAGATTCAGATTCTCCCTTTTTGAAGTTCTCATAATGAGAGATAAGCTGAGATCTTCTGTCTTTTCTCTCATCAGCAGATCCAGCAACCATTGTATGGAGGGAGTTCCAGATGTCCCTTGTTTAAGTACATTCAGCAACTTTTTGGAAAATGTCATCTGACATTTTTTGGGCTAAAATGTTCATAGCCTTTGCATCAATAATTTTTGCTTTCTTTTGGGCTTCTGTCCATTCTGGAGGTGGTACAACACATGTACTTGTTGTTTCCACTATTAGAGGTGGACCTGTCAAAATAGAGTTATAGATATCTTCATCAATAGAGTTCATACAAAGTCTAATCCTTGCATTCCATAGTGCAAACTTATTTAGGTTGCACACAGAAGGTCTGGTGCTTGAATATTCCTTATTTTGTGCCATGATAAATTTCTAGGTAAAAATAAAATCTATTAAATCTTATGGTTCAGGTGTTAGACTATAAAACCAAAGAACCAACCTCATAACCCAATTGAAAGTGAGGGATAGATCTGATTTACACTAGAGGGGGGGGGGTGAATAGTATATATTAAAAACTTTAATTTATTTTTATAGTGGATTTAAAGTAAGTGATATATATATATAAAGAGAATAACCACATCACACAAATAAGAAGAATAACAATCACAGACGACACAAGAAATTTTATAGAGGTTCTCCAATAAATCTGGGTACGACCACTCTTCTACCACCCTGGTAGGAATCCACTATAGGTTTTTGATTAGGTGCCCTGTCACCAAAAGATCTATTTTATAAGGGAGATCTAACAACCCTTTGAGCTTTTGATCAGGTGCCCAAAAACCAAGCTTAAGTCTTTTGATCAGGAGACTTAGAAACCAAAAGATAACTTTTGAAGGGAGTTAAAAACCCTGTACACAGTTTATGGAATAAACTTAAAAGGTGATGATGTCTTCTCTGTCAAGATTCTCTGAGAAGACTAGTGGATGTTGTAAGCAAAAGACTCCCCTTGATTTGTGTAGAGATTATGATCAGGAGAGGGAGAATTTTCTTCAGGGTGTAGGCCTTCTTGAAAAACTTCACTGTCCAGAATATGTTTCTGAGAGATATGAAGTTGAATCTCAGATTGAAGATTTGTTCCTCTAGAAGAAGCTTGAAGCAGAACATCTTATTCTCTGTAAAAATAAATCTGTATTGTCTAACCCTGAGGCAGAAAACTTCTGTCAATATATAAAGAATGCCTGAGGAGAATTCAAATATTTGAATTCAATAATTCTGAAATGGCTGAAGCATTCCTTGAGATTTTTAACTGCCTAGGAAATTGATTAGAAATAAACTCTGTAATAAATCCATAATTAATGCTGCCTGGAACGACTATATTCATTAAGAATATTGAGCATTAATTATCAGAGTGTAACTTCCTGAAATAAAGCTTGAAATCATTCTGCTTCTTAATAAATATAGCTACCTAAACACTATAAAAAATGTGTCGAACTCAACAAATCTTTCGTCGACCTGAGCTTGGAGTTCGTTGAACTAAATATATCATTCGTTGAACTGAGCTTGGCTATCGTCGAGCTGAACCGCAGAGTTGAGGTCAGAGTTCGTCGACCGGAGCTTAGATTTCGTCGAGCTAAACTAAGAGGTAGAACTCGGAGTTCGTCGAGCTGAGCTCGGCGATCGTCAAACTGCGCTTAGTTTTCGTCGAATTGAATTTCTGCAATCGTCGAACTACATTTCTCTGGAATTCTTCTAAGGCAATAACCTTGGAAATAACCTATGACCCTAGACTATACAAAGTGGGTCAAACAAATCATCTTAAGCAAATGATAGTGATCCTAGCCCAAATAAGTAATAGGGTTCCAACAAAGACTCAGCCTTACAAATAACATACTTGGTCTGCAAAAGAGTTGGAGCATCAAAAGATTTCACATTTATTGAAAAGGTGGATGTACATATTTTCACGGATAGAAATGCTTCAAGTCATCACCACTCAAGGTGTGACTTAGGGTCTCGCCCTCCACATTCCGAAGATGATATCCTCCTAACCTTAAAGCTTCCTGGACAATATACGGGCCTTCCCAATTGGGGTAGAGCTTCCCTACTATTGCCAACCTCCCTGCTGCATCTATCTTCTTTAGGACCAAGTCTCCTTCCACGAACTGTTTGACAATGATGTGCTTGTCAAATTACTTAGTAATTCTTCGCTTTACCTCTTCTCGTCAGATGGTGGAGAGATTACGCAACTGTTCCACCATATTAAGGGAGAGTCATAGCTCATCCACGTTCTCAGCTTGCCATTCTTCCCTTCCTGCCTCTGCCTCGACCACCCAAGGCGTCTGGACCTCGAACTCTATTGGGAGCACGACCTCGTACCCATGGGATAGCTTGAAGGAGGTCTCCCCCGTGGCCATGTTAGGAGAGGTTCTAATAACCTAGAGAATCGAAAGAAGCTGCTCCACACATCTACCCTTCGAATTCTCCACTTTCTTGTTAAAGAGATTGACGATGATCTTTTTCGCCGCCTACACTTGTCCGTTGCTCCTAGGGTGGTGGACTGAGGCAAACCTGAGGTCAATCCTGAGATGTCCGCAAAAACTGATGAACTCGGCTCTAGCAAACTGAGGCCCAATAACCGTGACAATGGCCTGGGGGTAACCCGTGTCTACAAATGATCTCTCCCCATACAAAGTTTCTGATTACCTGGGAGGTCACCTTGCCCAGTGCCTTCACTTCCAATCACTTAGAAAAATAGTCGATCATTACTAATGGGAACCTTCTTTGCGTGTTGGCCTGGGGGAAAGGACCTATCAAATCCATTCCCTAGATGGCAAAGGGCAAGGGGGCTGTGATGCTTCTGAGGCAGTGGGCTAGTTGAAGTTGGATGGGGGCAAACAACTAGCACTTATGGTAATTCTTCGTGAACTCTGCAGCGTCGTAACCCAGGTTAGGCCAGAAGTACCCTTGTCTGATAATCCTTACTTCTAGGGTTCGACTCCCGTAGTGACTTCCACACTCCCCGGAGTGAACTTCTTCCAAGATCCTCTGGACCTCCTTCTCAGCCACACAAGGAGCCAACAACCCTGAGAGAGTCTTCCGATACAACTGCCCCTCACAGATGAGATAGTATGCTGACTTGCACTTGTACTTCTTTTTGTCCATCCCTTCTGGATATTTCCCTGTGGAAAGGAATGTTGTGAAAGGTTCCATCCACGAAGGGTGCTGGTCCACTTCCATCAGCTCTCCCTCTTCAATGGATGGGCGGAACAGTTTAGTGATGGTACCCCCACCCGGGGACCATGCTTTGCCAACTGATCAACCTGTTTATTCTCCTCCCATGGCGCATGTCGAATGGAGAAGGTTTAGAACATACCGATGACCCCTTTCACGCCAAATACAATTGAAGACTTGGTTACCTTACCTCAAATTCCCCATTGATCTGGGAGGCCACCACCATGGAGTCAGTGAAGACCTCCACATCATGAACTCCCAGTTCCCTGGCCAAACGCAGCCCTACAATCACTGCCTCATACTCGGCCTGATTGTTCGTGATGGGAAAATTCATCACCACTGTTTTCTCGACCCTCGTTCCCTAAGGGTTCTCCAAGATCATCACCACCACCAAGGAATGCCTTCCCGAAGTGCCATACACCATCACCTTCTAGGTAACCGGGCAAGTGAGTTCCGCCTCTGCCACCTTAACCACATAATCAGCCAAAAAGTCGGCCATTTCTTGGGCCTTGATCGAGAGGAGTGGGACGAAGGAGATTTCGAACTCGCTCAACTCCACTGACCACTTAGCCAATCTTCATGAATGCTCCACCCCTTCGAAGATGTTGCGGAGAGGATGGTCAGTCACCACTCGGATGGAGTGTGCCTGTAAATAGGGTCGGAGCCTCTGAGCCGAGATGATCAGGGAAAAGGCCATCTTCTCCAAGAAGGGATAGCAGAGCTCTGCCTTCCTTAGGAAACGATTCACATAGTATACAAGTAGCTTCTTCTTCCCTTCTTCCCGGACCAGGACAGATCTCAAGGCCTCTGCTCCGACCCCGAGATATAAAGATAGGTCCTCCCTCTCCTTCGGCCCTTGGGTCAGGGGGGCATAATTAACTTCCTCTTCAAGGTCTGAAATGCCTCCTCACATTCCCCAGTCCATTCGTACTTCTTGCCTCTCCTCAACGCTTTGAAGAAGGGAGAGCACTTCTCCCCCGCCTAGGAAAGGAACCTACTTAGCCCGACTAACTTCCCTGTCAGCCATTGCACCTCCTTAGCATTTCGAGGTGATCCCAACTCCATGATTGCTTTGACCTTGTCAGGATTTGGTTCTACCTCCGCGGGGGTGAGAAGATGGCCTAAGAACTTGCCCCTGCTGGCCCCGAAAACACATTTCAAGGGGTTCAGCCTCATCTTATACTCGCGCAAGGTGGTGAAGGTTTTATCCAGGTCCTGGAGGTAAGAGTCCACGTCTCAACTCTTAATCATAAGATCATCTACATACACGTCCAGGTTCCTTCCCTTTTGTTCTCGGAAGACCCGGTCCATCATCTTTTGGTATGTCACCCTGTATTCCTCAGCCCAAAGGGCATCATTTTGTAATAGTAGCACCCATCCCCTGTAATGAAGGAGACATCTTTCATGTCGGGTGGGTGCATCCGGATTTGGTGGTAACCTGAAAATGCATCCAAAAAACTCATTACAAGAAAACCGACGGCTGAGTCAACCAGCGTGTCGATCTGAGGCAAGGGATAACAATCCTTAGGGCATGATTTATTAAGCAAAGAGAAAATGACACACATACGCCACCGGGCGTCTCCTTTTTTTACCATTACTACATTGCAGACCCAGCTGGGGTATTGAATATTGGATAAAAAACCAGCCTTTAGGAGCTTGTCCACCTCTTCCCTGATGGCTTCGGCCAGCTTATCCGCAACGAATCTCTTCCTCTGCTGGATGGGGAGGGTTCTGGATCCATGTTGTGGCGGTGGCATGCAATGTCCGCATCAATCCCTTACATCTCTACGGTGCTCCAAGCAAAGATGTCCATGTTCTTTTGGATGCATGCTAGTATCCTCTCCTAGTCCACCGGGGTCATCCCCATGCTGATGCGAACCTTCTTCACCCTGCCTCCCTGGGTGAGAACTTCCATCTCCACCACCTCTTC
Source organism: Platanthera zijinensis (assembly GCA_039513925.1). Classification (NCBI taxonomy): domain Eukaryota; kingdom Viridiplantae; phylum Streptophyta; class Magnoliopsida; order Asparagales; family Orchidaceae; genus Platanthera; species Platanthera zijinensis. The sequence goes on along the minus strand of CM077093.1, from coordinate 48,667,539 downwards.
CACATCCTCCAGCCTAGACTTCTCTCCCCACTCACAAAGATCTCCCTCTCCCGGGACAGGGGGCTCCTCTTCTTCCATTGTCATTGAATCGGCCGGCTCCTCCAGAACAGCTTCCTCCACCACTACCTGGGCGTGGACTTCTTCCTCAACTTCAGTCTCCTCCACCTCTCCTCCATCCCTGGGACTGGATAGCTCATCCATCCTCCTCTCCATTTCCTTGGCCCCCTCCTGCCAAGAGATGGAGTTCACTACCGTGACGTAGTACTCCCTCGCTACCTTGGGTTCTACCTGTACCCGGACCTAGATCCCCTTAGCGCTAAACTTCAAGCATTAATGGAAGGATGAGGGGACACAGCGGAAGGCGCTGATGAGGGGCCACTCGAAGATGGTATTGTAGCTACTGGGGCATCCACGATGACGAACCTGCAAGTACGGGACTGCCCCCCCCCCCCCAAAGTAACATGGAGTCCTACTCCTCCTTCTACCTCCTTCCTCTCCCTAGAGAACCCAAATAGAGGTCCGTATGAGGCCAGCACTTTCTTGGCCTCCACCATCATCACGTCGAACGCCTTCTTAAAGATGACGTTGACCGAACTCCCGTTGTCGATGAGGATCTGGGAGATGGTGAAGTTCTCGACCGCGGTATGGATGACCAACGCGTCGCAGAAGGGATCCTTATAATCCGGCATGACCTTCTTAGAGAAGGTAATCTTCTCATCCAGCGGTGGGGTCTGGGATGTGGAGCCAATGCTCTGACGTTACACGGTGTATAGACTTGCCTTTTAGGAAGCCTCAACCCCCACCCACCATGGATCACTCTGATCCCTCCCCGTGCCCCAACATCGGCCCGATCCTCGCACCTGTCCTCCTCTGCCTGAGGCAGGACTTCTTCAATCCGCACTTCCTGATGGTCATGTTGCTGCTGTTATTCCCTGTTCCCTATCATCTCGAGGAACTCCAGTCACATTGCTGTAGTGTGCCCCTCTTCTTAGTGGAAGTCACAATAAGGTAACTCCACCCTGACTTCCCTCCTCCTCCTCTGTTGACCCCTCCTCCTCTTCATGGTTATCATCATAGCTTGATGCTGATCTGGGAGAGGGGGTCTCTGCCCCTGCCTCCATCCTAGAGGGTGGAAGTGGCCCTAGCCTCCCTGGCGATTGTCTCCTCCATAGAAACCTCTCTGCTGACCCTGATCCTGCCACTTTAGCTACCTCCAGTTGAGCCAATTATTCGGCTCCTGACGCACCCACCTTGGCTGTTGCTACTACACCTACTGCTGCTATTCCCACTGTCGGGGCTCAACTCGCCTAACCTCCTGACCTCTGCCACCTCCTGGCCCCTTCTCCTCCTTCGTAGTCCACCTGGACAACTTCTTCCTGAACTCGGAGTTTGACACCTCCCCCTCGACTTCCCTTGCCTCCCTCTCCATTAAATCCTCATAGGAGAGAGACGACACCCTCTTTAGTTCCATCCTGAAGAAACCTTGCTGCAGCCCCAAGGTGAAGGCCATCATCAGGGTCTGCCCTGGCACCTCCTTGACCTGGGTGACCTCCTCCTGGAACCGGTCCACGTAACTCCCCAAGGTCTTGTTAACCCCCTTCTTGATGTGGAATAGAGATTTCGACTCCTTATTTATCTTTTTGAAAGTGGTAAACCTAAACATGAACCCCCGACGCAGGTCCTCGGAGTAGTAGATTGAGTTGGTCGGTAGATGGTGGAACCGCTCTCTCACCTTCTCCTTGAGGGTGATGGAGAAGAGTCTGCACTTGAAGGCATCAAAAATGCCTTTTCGACACCACATACTCAAACCACTGGATGTGTTGGACCGGGTCATCCTTCCCGGTATAGGAGGACATCTCTGGCTCCCTGAACCCCTTTGGAACTGCGATAGAAGAAACCAACTAGCTGAAGGGATTGCCTCCCCCTATTGGGTGAGCCGGGACATCTCGCCTCCCCATCTCGCCGAACTGACCTTCACTCGCTGACTCGGGGAAGAGCACTCGCCCCTGGATATCTCGCCTGTTGCCTTCCTCCGCTACCTACTTCCCAGGTCGCCGAGCCAGGGAATCCTCTCTCAGATGAGGCGGCGATTGGGATAGCTGTCATTGAGCACTCAACACACGCGCCGAGTGCGACCCTTAAAAGATCGAGCACCTCCCACCTGAACTCCTCGAACATTCCCACTGTAGTGAGAGGGGCAGGGGGTGTCGAGTTGTCCCTGTCCGAACCTTTCCCTCCTCCTCCAGTCATCGAGCTTGCTGAAGATTTTTTGTACTAACAACGCTCCACGCTCACCGCACCAAAAATGTTGAAGCCGAAAACTCGGTCTCTGTGGAGATCACCAATGGGGAAGTGGTAACCGCACACTGACTTCTCTCTCGTGATCCAAAAGACTAAGGAAAAGAACATGGGACAGGCCCAATGGCTTGGCGTGGAGGTCCCACCACACACTCAGAAGATCTTAGAGCGCTTGTAACGTCCCAATTTGCGCTAGGCCCCTTGTTTGCGTATTTGAGTCAAGGGGGCTGTGGTGAGCCCAATGGGGGTGTGGGTGAACAGGTGCGGACGTGCGGGAAATGAGGAAAACAAGGCAAAACGGCATTTTTGGCTGACACGGGTATGGACACGGCCGTGTCCATACCCGTGTGCCTCATAAAAATAGGCTTACCAGTCAGAGAGGTACACGGGTATTGGGACACGGGCGTGTCCCTAGCCGTGTGCCAAGGACACGGGTTGGGACACGGGCGTGTCCCTAGCCGTGTGCCAAGGACACGGGTCGGGACACGGCCGTGTCTCTACCCGTGTGCCGCAACCCTGACCCGGCAGAAAGTGGTTCTGGGAGGAACACGGCCCTAGACACGGCATGCCACACGGCCGTGTCACCTGAACACGGGTAGGAACACGGCCGTGTGCCTACCCGTGTCTGCGATGTATAAAAAGGAAAAAGTTGGAAACCCTAGCATTCACTCCCCTTTCTTCTGCCCCGAAATTTCTGAGAGGGTTCTTGGCTGGAGGAGGAGGAAGAGCTTGCCGGAGCCATCCTTGGAGGAATCAAAACGCCGCCACCGTCAAGGGAAAAACAATGCCGCCGCGAAGGAGTGCGAGGCTCATGGCCGGCCATGGTGGTACCGCTGGACTTGAGGTGAGCTTCCTCCCCTCTCCCTTGGTGCTAGATCTATAGTTATTTTAGGAGAGACATCGACTCCATAGAGTCTTGATGGTGAGGAGGAGAGTTCTTAGGATAAGCCATGCCTAGTTTTCTAGGTTTAGTCTCCCTCAACCTTCTCATCTTTCAAAAGGGAGATGAGAGGGGTTTTCGTGGAGGGTTTGGCTTTGAAAGGAGAAATAAGGTTGGGTGTGATTTCTGGAGATGTTTATGCGAGGTCGTTGCAAGGAAGAAGATGAACGGATGCCGTTCATCTCGCCTTAAGATGCGTGCAGAAATCTGATTTCTGCACGTGGCGACCTTCGTGGCCAATTTCGGAGGTGTTCTGGCCAGATCTGGGTGAACGACTCAACACGAAAGTCGTAGCCCTTAAAATTACCTTTCCAACGAGTGGTTGCTCGTTTCCATGCGATACCTGTAGCCACGGGAAAGCTGGTTCGAGTCCGCTGCGTTCGGGAAAATTCCTGTACAGGAAACTGTTTCCTATACGTATTCGAGTTGAATTTCTGGTATGTTGCGACCAGATCTGGGCGATCAACTCAACACGAAAGTCGTAGCCCTCGCAAATACCTTTCCAACGAGGGGTTGTGCATTGTGATCGGATTCCTGTAGCTCCGGAAATCCCAGTTTTAGTATTGGGTTATCCTATGTTAATGCACTTGTTAATTTATAATGTTAGCACTCTTGCAATGTTTGTGATTTGCTCATTTGATATCTTGCTCCCATATATCTATAATGTTGTTGTTGCTATAATTTAGCATGGTTACTCATTTGGTTGTGTATTGGGGAATAACCATGTAATGGTAGAGAAATGGATTGGATGGGAAGGTTAGATATTAGGAGTTGAGATTGGTATAGGATATATTTATACAATTTGGTGTTGAACATATCTATTATGCGTAGTGTTGAGGTGAATCCTTTGAATAAGTGGGCGTGAACATGATGAACACTATGTGAAGAGTATTTTGTAACTGTAATCCGAGCCCAAGGGGTTTATTAACAACCGATGCTTAGAGTTGAAGTCTCCCTACGGGTAGCATCGAGTGAGTTGTTTTGGGGCATGTGATGTGCGACGATTTATCGTGTCGCGATGTTGACATAATGATTGTGGCAGGTCTACGGGTTCGCCAGTCGTCACACCGATGGGAACCAATGGGTAGACCTTGGGCGGTAGGGTTAGATACTTGGTGTCCATAACCCGAGATCTCCTCCGCGCCATGAGAACGGTTGGGCTTGCACCTCGTGCGTTTCCGAGGTTCCATCCGGTTCGAAATCAAAGGCCAGGTTGGGCTGTGTTCTTGGTGCACATTTACCCAAGACCCCTTCTGAGCCGTAGTACGCATGTGAGCTCCGCTGTTGTGTTCTTAGCGTTGAGGCGTACGGGGGCCTAGGATAGGTAGTGTGATACCACCTAGTAGTGGAGACGCCCGCTCCACTGTCGCCGTCTGGCCACGACGGACGACGCCTGAGAGGTTAGCTACCTGCTCGAAAAGTGGGAACTTCAAGTCTGTGTCGACATAGCAACTTGCATGTGCGTGCGCATGAGTCGGTCATAGCATAACATTCATAACATGTCATTCATTGCATACACAAGATCCTCATCGTATAAGTTTGTATGGGCACTCTTATACGATGAGTTACTATACTGTTAAGCCGATCCTTAACTTATAAGTTTGTATGGGCACTCTTATAAGTTAAGTTACTATTCAGATTATTTATACCTGCTGTCATCTATATATTACTGATATTCGTAGAACTGCTAGTTGTGTAGCGTAGTTTATACTTCACCATACTTACTGTCACCTGCTTGTTTACTTGCTTATGTATATATTTTGTACCTGTGTTCCTTTCTCCGCCCGGTGCCGAGGAGTCGCCGGGGGAGCGGATGTGAAGCCACTTAGTCTTATGACTAACGGTTGCTACGTCTTCCTTTTTAGGAGGAAACCCCGCAGGTAGAGCGGCAACGGACTATGCAGCAGGACAGCCAGGCCCGGATGATAGGACCTGAGGTGGTGGTGCCATCGGCACCGTTAGTGACAGTAGTGAGTGTTTTCATGTAGCCGTTTGGCAAAACATTTCTAGACTCTTGTTTCTTTTGTACAAGCCTGTTGTGCTTGTTATCTTCCGCTATTTTTGGACTTTAACTTAGCTGTGAACTGAACTGCTTTTAGCTTTACTTTTCTGTTATGGTTGGGTTGGCATAATTGTTGTGATATGGATTGTAGCCGGCGGAATAGGCGTCTTGTGGTAAAGGCTAACCCGTGTGTTAGTGCTACCGCAAGGCGGCTATTTCGGGCATAAGACTCCCCTCGTGCCGTGTGTTGTGTTCCGGGAGGGGAGTCTTACAAATGGTATCAGACTAAGCCGATCTTCACCTACAGCAGTCAGGTAGCAATGGGCCACTCCCGTTCGATTAGTCGGTTTGGGGACAAACCGACTTAGCGGAAGCAGTGGTGTGCCCATATATAATTCACACTAAGTTGTCCAACTTTGACATTAGTTTTAGCCAACCTGACCCTAGTTTGTACCTTGCGTATAGGTCCCAGCGCAGGTGGAGCCGGTTGGGGGCACTCCTACCCCTTCCGTCCCTTCACAATTCCAGCAGTCGGAACTGGGACAAACGCTGTCAGCCATATTGGATGCATTTAAAGCCCAGCAAGCTCCGGTGCAACAACAGGCGCCAGGCTCCAACTGGGTGAGCACCTTCCGTGCCCTGTCCCCTCCTGCCTATCTTGGGACAGAATCGCCGGTGCGCACTGAGGAATGGCTTGATACCGTGCAGGAATTGATGGCTGGCATAAGATGTCCGAACAACATGGCGGTGACATTGGTAGTGACGCTGCTAGAGCTACACGCCAAAAGGTGGTGGAAGTCCCTCATGGGCTCCACCTTCCAAGGGCGATTGTACACGGACATCAGTTGGAACGAGTTCACCGAGGCTTTTCTGGATCACTTCATTCCTTCTTCTGCTCGGGATGAACTTGAAGAAAGATTTCTGCAGCTGAAGCAAGGATCGAAATCGGTAACGGAGTACCAGAGGGAGTTCCAACACCTCGCTAGATTTGCTGATTCCTATGATTTGGACGATAGAGGCTATGCGAAGCGCTTCTACAAAGGGTTAAGGGACCCCCTGAGGCAGGCCCTTTTGTTTATAGCCGATGGAAGCCTGGCAGAAATCATTGACATGGCAAAGAGACTGGAGGCGGACCACATGGGATGTGGCAAGAGACCTGCGGAAGGAGTAATTGAAGTCGGCCCTAGTAATAGAAGGCGAAATGATCATGGCAGAGGAAGGGGAAACCACAGAGGCGGTCGGTGGGTCAACCGGAACTATCGGGTGGAGTACCCAATTCCGCAACCACTACCTTTACCACCACCACCGCAGCAGCAATATTATCAACAACCTGGGGGCCGACGTGAGATGATATGTTTTGAGTGCAACCAACCGGGGCATGTCCGACGAGTTTGTCCGCGACTGATCGGGGGTGCCCCTATTGCTCCCCCTCCAGTAGCTCCACGGGGGCGAGGGCACATGCGTGGCCGAGGAAGAGGACCACCAGGGAGAAATCAAGGACATGCACGGGAGCATGTATTCGCATTGGATATGACTCAGAAGTGAAATCCGCAGGAAGTCATCACCGGTACGTGCAAAATTTATTAATATTATATGACTTGTTGGATTTACGATACAAATGATAAGCGCAATTTTGAATAGTGATTACCTTTTTGGAACTTAGGCACTGTCATGGTTAGCGGGAAACCCGCCTATACGTTATTTGACACGGGTGCGTCTCACTCGTTCATCTCGGAGGACTTCGTGAAGGACTTGGAGGGAGTGCAACACTTCACGGGCACTACTCAAAGGGTGCGCCTTCCGGACGGCTCTGAGATGACGTCGTCAGCAAGTTGCGACTTCGACACCCTTATTGGAGGAAAGTTCTTTGAAACTCCGGCGACAGTGTTAAGAATCCCGGAGTTCGATCTCATCCTGGGCATGAGGTGGTTGGACTGGCACCACGCCAGGATCAATTGTGCGGAGAAGCAAGTTATGTTGAGGCATGGAGACTCGGAAGTCATCTTCCAAGGTATTAAATTCGCACCCCGTAAATTATTGTCTTCAATCCAAGTTATGAAATCTCATATGGAAGGGGACGAGGTCTATGTAATTTGCTTCGAGTTGAAGAAATTGACATTAGAGGTCAAGGATGTGCGGGTGGTGCGAGAATTTCCCGAGGTATTTGAAAGTGCAGGATAAGATCACTCCTAACTCTAGAGGGGGGTGAATAGAGTTGTTTAAAATAATTTTCCAAATAAAAACTTGTGTGTAGAGAAAATTTGTATTTACTTAGTGTATAGTGCTATAGCAAATAATCAGAGTAAAAAGGAAATTCACAGCACAAAGCAAAATACAAAAAGACAAGCAATCCAGACAACACAAGGAGCTATAGTGGTTCCCCAAATCTGGGTACATCCACTCTTCTATCACCCTTGATAGGAATCCACTTCAAGATGAGTTGATCAGGTGTCTTGAGCACCAGAGAGTTTTTGATCAGGTTCTCACAAACCAATAGAGCTGATTTTGACCAGGTTTCAGCAAAACCAAAAGTAACTTTTGAAGGGAGTTAAAACCCTGTACAGAAAGAAAAAGAAAAAGAGATGATATTGTCTTCTCTATTCAACAAGCAAAGAGAAGCAGAAGTGGATCTGAAGTTGTTGTCAAAGCTCCCCCTGAGATCAAAATGAGGTTCAGGAAGGAGAGCTCTGCACAAGGGTGACAGGTCTTCAAAGATCTGATTTGCTCCAGCAAAGGATGATCCAAGAGAGTTGGATGGAGGTGTCTGAAGCAATCAGATTTTCTGTGAGTTAGCTTTTCAACACAATGTCACAGAGAGAAAAGAGATCTGAAGTCTTGTATTGTTATTCTCCTTTCTGTTCTGTATATTCTCTGTGTCTTCTTGTAGAATTAAAAGAAAATGAATTATATACTTGAGTCTTCTTCTTCCTTCACTTTGATAGCCGTTGGAGGACAGCATTAATTGCTTTCCTTAACTGTCCATGCCTCAAAGGAAATGACAGGCAGACATTCCTTAGAAAATTCCTTGAGCCATGCACCAGATATGCTGTAACGGCCAATAAATCTTCAGCATTAATTGTCTGTCAGAAGAAATTTGAATTCCTATCCAAAACTGACGGCGGTCTGAAAAGCGTCGAGCTCACAATAAAATGTCGATCTGAGGACGACACACGTCGGCCAGAGAGGGTTTTCTGTAAGCAGAACTGGGTTCGACGGAACGTCGAGCTGAGGTCGACTCCACGTCGAGCTGAGGTCGACTCTGCGTCGAGCTGAGGTCGACTCTGCGTCGAGCAGAGGTCGACTCTGCGTCGAGCTGAGATCGACTCTGCGTCGAGCTGAAGTCGACTATGCGTCGAGCTGAAGACTACTCTAACTAGCCTATGTGATCTTTACAACAACATGGAGGTCACAGCACACAATCCCTAAAGAAATATAGTCATCCTGGTCCAAATTGTAATAGGGTGTTCCAACAGTATTCCCCGAGAAATTGCCGGGACTACCCCCGCATAGGGAAGTGGACTTCCAAATCAAGCTAATTCCGGGTGCCAAGCCCGTCTCGCGAGCTCCATACCGAATGGCTCCGAAGGAACTTGCAGAGTTTAGAGTCCAGCTTCAGGAATTGGTGGAAGCAGGGTTCGTGTAAGACCCCCTTTTTTTTCTTTTTTCAACCACCGGGGGTCTTAGCCCAGAATTGCCGCTTTGCGGTGGCACCGACATCTCGGGAAGGCAACCACTACAAATCGCCAAATCTGCCGGCCCTTTTCGATCACAAACGAGAGAAGCATTTATACAAAAGTGTAAACAAGTTCACAGAAAACATGTATATAAAAGAGAATCATATCCAGTCCATCAATACAATAATAAGAAAATAGATAAATGGGCTTGAGCCCAGTACATCAGAGTCCTCACTACAAGTCTCTCATCACGGAAGCTAAGGAAATGCTAATCACTCACGGAGCTGGTCGCAGGTGCACCGGTGCTAGACTGTCCCACCTCCATGCGCACCGTACTCCGCTGGTTCTGGTCCCTGTCTCCCATCCGGAGCTCCTGTAATGTTTGGTTCGAAAACCATTAGTCATAAAGACTAAGCCCTATCATCCCCTACCCCTCCCACCACGGCTCCTAAGCACCGGGCGGAGAGGAGGAAAGGGAAGCTACAAAAGTGAAGGATAGACAAGCAAGTGTCGGTGGACCTAACTAGCAAGTTATATCGGGGAGCAGTATAAATGTTGTAATAGGTAGAACAATTAATAAGAAGCAATTTATATAAAAAGACAACTAGAGAACAGTAAGTAAGTATGTAAGTAACCTTAACTTATATGAATGCCCATACAAACTTATAAGTTAAGGGATCTTCTGCAAGGCTCCCATCGTATAAAAAGTCTCATACCGATTTATACGTTGGGGTGACGGTTATATGCAAACATGCTATGCCATGATTCATGCAAGTGCAACCCACACACACGACTCTATGCGCACAGACCTTTAGTTCCCCCTGTTCGGGAGGCTAGCTTCACCCCCAGGAACCTCCGTAGTGGCAAACGGAGACAGTGGGTCGGGCCCCCCACTCCTAGGCGGGTAACCACACTACCAGGCCTAGCCCTTCCGTACGCCCCTAGAAGAACGCAACCTAGAGTATCCGCGTACTGCTGCTGGATGTACCCTCCAGACTTTTCTCCGAGTCATCGTACCGCTGTCGGTGTGATCGATCGCCTAGTACCGATGACCCACCACCTTTCTCCGTACTCCAACCCTCGAGCCCGCGGCCCCCCGGACAGTACTGTCCGTGCATCTACCTTCAGAGCTACTGTCTGATGGCAAGTAATCCTATAATTCTACTTTCCTAGCTACCGGGGAGTGAGTGTGTGCAACCCTAGTTATACTAGTTGCTCTTTTAATTTATTACTCCTATGGTTTACGTTAGCCCAGGACTGCCCCCGGTATACCCCGTGAAGGGCTCTCAAGGGGCACTAGGAACCAAGACGGTGCATTACGGCCCGAAGTTCCCTTTCGCAAGGCACTTATTATTATTGGTTGTCTACCCTTTACCCAATCCCCTTTTAATGTTATAATGAATCTAACCCTAGCGTATTAAGACTCTTCCTCTTCCTCCCGGGGCGGACGGTCTTTCGTCGTTCCCGTACTCTCTTATCCTAACCAGTCCCACATTCTACTTATCCTGACTTCTAATAATGAACTCATTCTAAATTTGCCCTACCAACCATCGATTATCAGAATTCCGTGGTTTTACTAAATGCAGACCATCCTAAGCTATATGTGGTACACAAGGGGAGGTACTCCAAATTATCTTCCAAATCTCCTATAATATTTACTGGAGGACTATCATGACCTAATTAGCTTAAATCCAGGAATTTATAATTTTCCTAATTAATCTGATATTTATTTTATTTTTCTCAAAGATTGGCCATGGGTATTTTTAACATGAACTATATGATATTCTTAAGTTATGGCCACCCAAAAATTAAGTTCATTAAATAACAGCAAGATAACCTCAAATGCAAATTCTCAGATTTTTATAGAAAGTATTTAACCTCTAATTAATTTAGTCAGTATAATCACGTTAATCCTACTTAATGAAGGAAGTACAGAAATTATTCATCTAAAAATTATAGAAAAATCACTAGTCAGTAGTATGATATATAAAAGATCTTTGTGCAGAGAATCATAATTTTATCAGCTTGCTAAGCACCAAAATAGATTTAATCCAATATCCATGATAAATAACACTTAATGAAGAAAGCCTTAGAATTAAACTTCTAAAAAATCCCATAAAATTCACAGAGTTTTAAAACCATAATAAAGGTTCTCTGCCTAAATTTCATCAATTTCCAGGAAGTTTGTACTCCATAATAAATTTTCTAAGCAAATCATGCAACTACCAATTCATTAAAGAAGTACCCAAAATAGTGAGCATAAAATTCATAGAAAAATATCCAGAGCTTGTACTACCCCTATAATCCACTCTACCCAATTCCCATCACTTTTCAATGTGGTTTGGTGTCATTTCCTATCTCTATAAGTTTTGCGCCCTAAACTAGGGTTAGGTTTTTAGACATCCCAACGATCTCCAAATCCACTAAAATTTCATCCAGAGAACTATATTAGCCCTATGGTTCTCATAACCCGACCTCGGTTCAATCCAAGGTCATTTGACCACATGACCTTCACAAACCACCAAGATCCATCCTTAGGGTTTGGCCTTGGTCCTTAGGGTAAACTTACCCCGATCCACCTCAAACTCCATGAGGGGGTGCTAGAGAATATTACTAGCCAGTGGTAAAAATCTCAACCTCTGTTGAGGTGATCTCACCACTCAAACTTCAAAAGTGCACTTTTAACCTAAGACCCCTTATTAGGGCAAAACTTAGGGTTGATCAATTCTAAACCAAACCATCTCCAAGTGAGATGAAAAATTATACAGAACCTTATGGTGAACCAAGGGACCACTCACCAAAATTTGGGAGGGTTTGGAAATTATTTAACCACCTAATTAAATTCGGCTAGGATTATTGAATTTTTCTAAAAACTATAGAAAAATATTCTCCAAAAATTCTCATTTTTGGATATCACCTAGATATATGTATGATTAGACCACATCCCAAATTTCAAGTCGTTTGGACGACTGGATTGGAGTGGGGAATTTTTCTAAGGTCAAGGCAGCCCTCTGGATAGACCTCACCAAAAAGGGTGCTGTGGTCTAACCAGGAATCCAAATTGAATGAAATTAATTTTGAATAAAACTAGACTTCAAGGGCTACAGTTTCTATGTTGACCACTTTTCCTGTAGGAGCATCTAAGTATTTTTCCCAAATTATTTAACATGACAGAAATCTCATTCAGAAATTGATTTTACAAATAAAATCTAATTAAAGGCACTGTTCATCTTCTTCTACAGCCCGAACCAGAGACTGAAAACCTAATTTTCCTGTAGCCTTTCCAAGCTATTTCCCGGCCACCCAGCCATCTCCCTGGCCGGCCACCACCACCACCACCTCCGTTGAGGCGAGGGCTAACGTCGGGCGGCGGCACGGCCGCCGGAGAGGCGGTTTCCGGCGAACCCGCCACCATGATATTTTCGGAAAACCACCATTACGCTCACCCGATCTGGCTCTTTTGAGCCCGATATCTCTCCTAACGATTCCTAAGATCTATCCGCAGAAGAAGAGGGAGGGGAGGACCTTGTTCGCGGGTTGAAGGCGTGCAGAGCGTCGGGAAGCCATTTGCGCGGTGGTGGCGTCGCCGGAAATTCTTCAACAGCAAGGAGGAAGTCTGAATAGTTAAGGGAGTGTAACCTTTTCCTCTTGCAGTCAGGAATCTTTTATAGATGAGCCAATGGGGAGGGGAAAGGGTGGAACGTTGGAGATGAAACGTTGGCGGCCATTAATCACATTCTTATGACGTTTCGGTTATGCCGAATGGCAGTTGAAAAGTTGGGAATGAAGAGGTGCTTGCCAGGTGGCAATTTCCTATTGGACCCAATTTTTCCTTAATTATTAACATAATTAAAGTAGGGAACGGCCCATGAATGCTCTTGATTTTTCATCCCCACAGCCAGAATTTATTAAGGCGTCGGTTACCGAAATTTCCAGTCTGGCTGACGTTTCGGCCTTGGTCACGGGCGTGACACATGGGTCACGGGCGTGACAGGCCCGGTTAGTAGTTCTGGGTTCGACGATCGTTGAACTGAGATCGACGATCGTCGAAGGGTGGTCACGGGCGTGACACTTGGGTCACGGGCGTGACAGGCCCGGTTAGTAGTTCTGGGTTCGACGATCGTCGAGCTGAGATCGACGATCGTCGAAGGGTGGTCACGGGCGTGACACTTGGGTCACGGGCGTGACAGGCCTGGTGACTAATTCTGGCCGACGATCGTCGAGCTGAAATCGACGATCGTCGAGCGTGGTCACGCCCAATGTCACGGGCGTGACAATGCGGGTCACGGGCGTGACATGCCTGATGTCTAGTTCTGGTTCGACGATCGTCGAACTGGAATCGACGATCGTCGAGCGCGGTCACGCCCAATGTCACGGGCGTGACAAGGCAAGTCACGGGCGTGACATGGCGTGTGTTCAATTTTGGGTCGACGCCCGTCGACCTGAAGTCGACGGTCACGGTCACGCCCCATGTCACGGGCGTGACATTAAGCGTCACGGGCGTGACAGGCAGTGTGGTCAAATTTGGTTCGACGATCGTCGAATCGGGATCGACGATCGTCGAGCGTGTCACGCCCTTGTCACGGGCGTGACATGGCGGGTCACGGGCGTGACCAACCCGTGACCCGATTTCTTAGCCGATTTATTTCTAGTTTTTGGGCTCCCTAGGGTTCTACCACAACCAACCGACTCCTAGGGGTCTAGCCGGAAATGGGATGTTACAAATCCCAATAAACAAAACAAAGATTTCGTCCCCGAAATCAAGGTTAAGCCTACGGGACTCAAATCGGGAAAAGTTAAGCTTGTAACATCCCATGAGAACCGAATGATTACCTCCCTACGCTACGTTTGTTTGTGCGGTTCCGAATCTAAGGTTTAATTTGCCCACCTAACTAGGTATATACACCCCAATAAACAAAAGATTAGCCCCTATTCTTGAAATTTCCATTCCATTGGTTTAAAACTGGAAGGCAAATGATTGTCCAGAGGGGTTTTGAGGTATACCTGACGAAAAAGTTCCGGATATTTTTGCCGCATCAAGTCCTGTGGCTCCCATGTATGCTCCTCCTGCCCATGATTGTTCCACAGAACCTTGACCAACGGGACCTTCTTTCTCCGCAAGACCCGCACTGCCGTATCGTCAATCCTGATAGGCTCCATGTTGACTGACCGATCCGAGGCCACCGGGCCATCTGCCGAGGGAATCAGCTGCTCAGGGCGTAGCAGAGCCCTCCGAAGTGAGGAGACGTGGAAGACGTCATGCAATCCCGCTAACTCCGGCGGTAGTTCCAGTCTATAGGCTAAGGGGCCGATCCGCTCCAGGATCCTGTAGGGCCCCATATATCTCGGACTGAGCTTCCTCCGCCCGCGAACCCGCGAGACTCCGTGCATCGGCCGTATCTTCAAGAAGACTCGGTCCCCCACCTGGAACTCCACTTGGCGATGTCTCGCATCGTAGTATTTCGCCTGTCTACTCTGGGCTTCCAACATCCTGTCTCGGATCAATCTGATCTGAGCATCTGTATCTCCCACAAACTCCGAGCCCAGCGCCTGCGGATCCTCATCCTGAACCCATGATAGTGGGGTTCTGCATCTCCTTCCGTACAACGCTTCGTATGGAGCCATGCCTATGCTGGACTGATGAGCGTTGTTGTACGAAAACTCGACCAGTGGCAACAATCTCTCCCAAGGCTCGCCACGGTCCAAAATACACAGTCGTAGCAGATCCTCCAGTGTACGGTTTGTGCGCTCTGTCTGTCCGTCGGTCTGAGGGTGGAAAGCTGTGCTGAATGTCAACCGAGAACCCAGATGGGCCTGGACTGACCTCCATTCCCTGGATGTGAACCGCCCATCCCGATCCGAAACGATAGTCTTGGGCACCCCATGATAACGCACAAACTGCTCGATGAACCTCCGTACCAATACACTGACCGGCATGTCCTTCGCCACTGGGATGAATCTGGCCACCTTTGTCAGCCTGTCCACTATCACCCAGATCGAGTCGTTCCCCGCACGGGATCTAGGTAGCCCATGTATAAAGTCCATGGCTATATCCTCAAACTTCCACTCCGGCACTGGAAGCGGCTGCAGCAATCCTGCCGGGTTCCTACACTCCGCCTTCACGAGCTGGCAGGCCTCACAATGCGTCACAAAATATGTAATATCTTTCTTCATACCCGGCCAGTACATCGTCCTCTTTAAATCCTTTACCATCTTGGTGATCCCCGGGTGCACCGAATACCGGCTGCAGTGAGCTTCCTCCAAAATGTCCTCCCGGATCCGTCCTCCTGCTGGTATGTAGACTTTGCCCCGGAAACACAGGAGCCCATCCCTCAAAGTATAATCTCCTGTCGTGCCTTCCTCCAAGGCCCGGAATATCGGCTCAGCTCTCTCGTCCAGCCTCTGCCCATCTCTGATGCGGTCTCGGATATCATCTGTAGTAGCCATCGACCCCAGGTACTCCATGTACAGCTCCGGGTCATCCTCAGATACTAGCGAAATCTGCATCTCCTCGAATGATCTAATCAACTCCAAGGCCATCAGCTGCGGGCCTACTCCAGTCGTACTCGCTCTCCGGCTCAGAGCATCCGCAACCACGTTCGCCTTCCCCGGATGGTAGTGCATGGTACACTGGTAGTCCGAAAGGAACTCCACCCAGCGTCTCTGCCTGATGTTTAACTCCTTCTGGGTGTCGACGTACTTCAGATTCTTGTGATCGGAGAAGATATCACAATGTACCCCGTAGAGATAGTGCCGCCAGATCTTAAGAGCAAAAATGACTGCCCCCATCTCCAAATCGTGCACGGGGTAGTTCTGCTCGTGCTGCTTCAACTGACGGGAGGCATAGGCGATTACGTGCCCATTCTGCATAAGGACGGCGCCCATCCCCTGATAGGAAGCATCTGCATATACCTGAAATCCCTCCCTCCCTGATGGGAGAGCAAGGATGGGGGCCGAGGTGAGACGATCCTTCAGCTCCTGGAAGGCAGATTCGCACCGCGGCGTCCAAGTAAAAGGGGACTCCTTCTTCGTCAGAGACGTAAGAGGAAGGGCAATCTGAGAGAACCCCTTTACGAACTTCCGGTAGTAACCGGCAAGTCCCAAGAAACTCCGAACATCCGTGGCCGACTTTAGTGGTGGCCAATCCCGTACTGCCTGGATCTTTGCCGGATCCACTGCCAGACCTGCTCCACTGATGACGTGACCCAGAAATGCCACCTCTTTTAGCCAAAACTGGCACTTGCTGTACTTGGCATACATCTCGTGCTCCCGCAGCTTCTCCAAGGTCAAGGCTAGATGTCTCGCGTGCTCCTCCTCCGTCCTTGAATAGATGAGGATGTCGTCGATGAATACAATGACGAAGACATCTAGGTATTCCTCGAACACCCGATTCATCAAAGTCATGAATGCGGAGGGTGCATTCGTGAGCCCAAACGGCATCACGGTAAACTCGTACAAGCCGTATCTGCTGCTGAACGCCGTCTTCGGGGTGTCCTCCTCCCGAATGCGAAGCTGGTAGTATCCTGATCTCAGATCCAGCTTTGAGAACCAATGGGCTCCCTCCAGCTGGTCAAATAGCTCGTCTATCCGTGGTAAGGGATATGTATTCCGGACCGTCAACCGGTTTAGAGCCCGGTAATCTATGCACAGTCGGAGGGTCCCGTCCTTCTTCTTAACGAACAGCACCGGAGCTCCCCATGGTGAAGAGCTAGGCCGAACGAACCCGGCCTCCACTAACTCCTGAAGCTGACTCCGGAATTCCACCAACTCCTTTGGGGCCATTCGATAGGGAGCTCTGGATACCGGCTTAGCCCCTGGTATAAGCTGAATCTGAAAGTCCCTCTCTCGGTGCGGGGGTAACCCTGGTAGCTTCTCCGGAAACACGTCGGCGAAGTCCCGCACCACTGGAATATCTGCAATGGAGTCCTTGGCTACGACCGCCTCAAAGAGGATCTGATAAACCTCTTCCCCCTGCAGGTGGGCCTTAACGGCCTGTATAGAAGAAAGTAAGGTACGGGGTGCTGATGTAATACCTTCGATAACAATGAAGGAGTCGCCGTGCCTCACGGTGATCCTCTTTGCCACGCAATCGATCTGGGCATGGTTCCAGTACAGCCAGGTCATGCCCAGAATCAGATCGTAATCTGGCATCCTCAAAACCGTCGTGGGTGCCTCAAACGCCTTTCCGCCGATCCTTGCTTCCATATCACAATGAGTAGAGGTCAATATCTCCGATCCATCGGGTAGGCGCACCCTCAGCATCTTCCCGGTGCTCAGCTCCACTCCTGCCAGTCCTTTCACGAAATCCTCTGACACGAATGATTGCGACGCACCGGTGTCAAAGAGGGTGTGAGCGGGCTTGCCGCTAACGAAAACTATGCCTGGGGTAATTAAGTGTCTTAGTATTTTGTTGCAGTTCATCTTCTCTTAAATTTCTAAGCAGGTTACGTCTAAAATAGTAGTTTGTATGAAGAAAATTTAAAAGTGCTGCCATACCTGTGATAACCTGCTCCGGGTCCCGAGGCTGTGTCAGGTCTAGAGCGTACACCTGCTCTCTCTCTTGTCTACGACCTCGATCCTGAAATCCTCGTCCTCGGTCCTGTCCTCGTCCGCCAAACTGTCTGGGGGGTGGAGCGCCCTGATGTGCTGGTGGGGGTGCTCGCCCCACTGGGCAGTTTCGCTTGATATGCCCCGGCTGGTTGCACTGATAGCATACCGGTGGCTGCCCTGCCGTCCTTGGCATTTCCAGCATCTGTATAGGCTGGGGAGCCAATACCCCCTGAGTCCTCTGCTCCTGCCCAAACTCCTGACGGGGCTGATCCCCGTTCCTTCTCTCTCCAATAACTTGGCCTCGAGGGCGGTCTCTACGTCCTCCAATCACTGTATCATCAGCCGGTCTCTTCCGGCTCCTCACTGTAAGCTGATCCGCCTCTCTCTTCTTAGCCATCTCCAGAATCCTGGCCAGACTCCCCTCTGAAACGAAAAGGAGGGCCTGCCTCATGTCATCCTGCAGCCCCTTATAAAACCTCCGGGCATAGCCAGCATCGTCTAACTGGTAAGCGTCCGCATATCGGGCCAGGTGTGTGAACTCCTGATAGTACTCCACCACGGTCCTGCTCCCCTGCCTCAACCGCAGGAACCTATCCTCCAGGTCATCTCTCGCCGACTGAGGTACAAAGTGTCCCAAGAGCGCTGCTCTGAACTCCTCCCAGGTAATATCAGCACAATCCACCCCTGCAAAGGTGGTGTCCAGCTGAGATTTCCACCATCTCTTTCCGTGTGACTCTAAGCAGGAGACTGCCAAGGCAACTGCCTCCTCCGTGGGGCATCGAATCCCTGCCAGCATCTCGTAAATGGTGTCCAACCACTCCTCCGTATGTACTGCGGACTCCGTCCCCTGGTAGGATGGAGGGGATAGTCCCCGGAAGACAGTCATCCAATTGGCCCCGGGGTTCGGCTGTGGGGCCGGGGCTTGCTGAGCTCTGAAGGCCTCCAAGATGGCCGTCAATGTTTGCCCCATCTCCGTCTGCTGGAACGGAACGGGTGCTGGCGGAGTCAGGACCACATCCGGGGCCTGAGGTGTCCCCTGCTGCGATGTAGGGTTCGTCGCAGGCTACAAGCAAAAATTCCATTTGTTAGAGAGCGAATGAATGGAATTTAAGAAGAGTTATAATGGACTTTCACATGTGATTTCCCTTATGGGCACACCACTGCTTCCGCTGCTAGTTTGTCCGCAAACTAAGCTCGCACGGGGGTGGCCCAAGGTTTCTGTGGACTACTTCTCTTTCGATCGAGGTCTCCTCTGATACCACTTGTAAGACCCCCTTTTTTTTCTTTTTTCAACCACCGGGGGTCTTAGCCCAGAATTGCCGCTTTGCGGTGGCACCGACATCTCGGGAAGGCAACCACTACAAATCGCCAAATCTGCCGGCCCTTTTCGATCACAAACGAGAGAAGCATTTATACAAAAGTGTAAACAAGTCCACAGAAAACATGTATATAAAAGAGAATCATATCCAGTCCATCAATACAATAATAAGAAAATAGATAAATGGGCTTGAGCCCAGTACATCAGAGTCCTCACTACAAGTCTCTCATCACGGAAGCTAAGGAAATGCTAATCACTCACGGAGCTGGTCGCAGGTGCACCGGTGCTAGACTGTCCCACCTCCATGCGCACCGTACTCCGCTGGTTCTGGTCCCTGTCTCCCATCCGGAGCTCCTGTAATGTTTGGTTCGAAAACCATTAGTCATAAAGACTAAGCCCTATCATCCCCTACCCCTCCCACCACGGCTCCTAAGCACCGGGCGGAGAGGAGGAAAGGGAAGCTACAAAAGTGGAGGATAGACAAGCAAGTGTCGGTGGACCTAACTAGCAAGTTATATCGGGGAGCAGTATAAATGTTGTAATAGGTAGAACAATTAATAAGAAGCAATTTATATAAAAAAGACAACTAGAGAACAGTAAGTAAGTATGTAAGTAACCTTAACTTATATGAATGCCCATACAAACTTATAAGTTAAGGGATCTTCTGCAAGGCTCCCATCGTATAAAAAGTCCCATACCGATTTATACGTTGGGGTGACGGTTATATGCAAACATGCTATGCCATGATTCATGCAAGTGCAACCCACACACACGACTCTATGCGCACAGACCTTTAGTTCCCCCTGTTCGGGAGGCTAGCTTCACCCCCAGGAACCTCCGTAGTGGCAAACGGAGACAGTGGGTCGGGCCCCCCACTCCTAGGCGGGTAACCACACTACCAGGCCTAGCCCTTCCGTACGCCCCTAGAAGAACGCAACCTAGAGTATCCGCGTACTGCTGCTGGATGTACCCTCCAGACTTTTCTCCGAGTCATCGTACCGCTGTCGGTGTGATCGATCGCCTAGTACCGATGACCCACCACCTTTCTCCGTACTCCAACCCTCGAGCCCGCGGCCCCCCGGACAGTACTGTCCGTGCATCTACCTTCAGAGCTACTGTCTGATGGCAAGTAATCCTATAATTCTACTTTCCTAGCTACCGGGGAGTGAGTGTGTGCAACCCTAGTTATACTAGTTGCTCTTTTAATTTATTACTCCTATGGTTTACGTTAGCCCAGGACTGCCCCCGGTATACCCCGTGAAGGGCTCTCAAGGGGCACTAGGAACCAAGACGGTGCATTACGGCCCGAAGTTCCCTTTCGCAAGGCACTTATTATTATTGGTTGTCTACCCTTTACCCAATCCCCTTTTAATGTTATAATGAATCTAACCCTAGCGTATTAAGACTCTTCCTCTTCCTCCCGGGGCGGACGGTCTTTCGTCGTTCCCGTACTCTCTTATCCTAACCAGTCCCACATTCTACTTATCCTGACTTCTAATAATGAACTCATTCTAAATTTGCCCTACCAACCATCGATTATCAGAATTCCGTGGTTTTACTAAATGCAGACCATCCTAAGCTATATGTGGTACACAAGGGGAGGTACTCCAAATTATCTTCCAAATCTCCTATAATATTTACTGGAGGACTATCATGACCTAATTAGCTTAAATCCAGGAATTTATAATTTTCCTAATTAATCTGATATTTATTTTATTTTTCTCAAAGATTGGCCATGGGTATTTTTAACATGAACTATATGATATTCTTAAGTTATGGCCACCCAAAAATTAAGTTCATTAAATAACAGCAAGATAACCTCAAATGCAAATTCTCAGATTTTTATAGAAAGTATTTAACCTCTAATTAATTTAGTCAGTATAATCACGTTAATCCTACTTAATGAAGGAAGTACAGAAATTATTCATCTAAAAATTATAGAAAAATCACTAGTCAGTAGTATGATATATAAAAGATCTTTGTGCAGAGAATCATAATTTTATCAGCTTGCTAAGCACCAAAATAGATTTAATCCAATATCCATGATAAATAACACTTAATGAAGAAAGCCTTAGAATTAAACTTCTAAAAAATCCCATAAAATTCACAGAGTTTTAAAACCATAATAAAGGTTCTCTGCCTAAATTTCATCAATTTCCAGGAAGTTTGTACTCCATAATAAATTTTCTAAGCAAATCATGCAACTACCAATTCATTAAAGAAGTACCCAAAATAGTGAGCATAAAATTCATAGAAAAATATCCAGAGCTTGTACTACCCCTATAATCCACTCTACCCAATTCCCATCACTTTTCAATGTGGTTTGGTGTCATTTCCTATCTCTATAAGTTTTGCGCCCTAAACTAGGGTTAGGTTTTTAGACATCCCAACGATCTCCAAATCCACTAAAATTTCATCCAGAGAACTATATTAGCCCTATGGTTCTCATAACCCGACCTCGGTTCAATCCAAGGTCATTTGACCACATGACCTTCACAAACCACCAAGATCCATCCTTAGGGTTTGGCCTTGGTCCTTAGGGTAAACTTACCCCGATCCACCTCAAACTCCATGAGGGGGTGCTAGAGAACATTACTAGCCAGTGGTAAAAATCTCAGCCTCTGTTGAGGTGATCTCACCACTCAAACTTCAAAAGTGCACTTTTAACCTAAGACCCCTTATTAGGGCAAAACTTAGGGTTGATCAATTCTAAACCAAACCATCTCCAAGTGAGATGAAAAATTATACAGAACCTTATGGTGAACCCAGGGACCACTCACCAAAATTTGGGAGGGTTTGGAAATTATTTAATCACCTAATTAAATTCGGCTAGGATTATTGAATTTTTCTAAAAACTATAGAAAAATATTTTCCAAAAATTCTCATTTTTGTATATCACCTAGATATATGTAAGATTAGACCACATCCCAAATTTCAAGTCGTTTGGACGACTGGATTGGAGTGGGGAATTTTTCTAAGGTCAAGGCAGCCCTCTGGATAGACCTCACCAAAAAGGGTGCTGTGGTCTAACCAGGAATCCAAATTGAATGAAATTAATTTTGAATAAAACTAGACTTCAAGGGCTACAATTTCTATGTTGACCACTTTTCCTGTAGGAGCCTCTAAGTATTTTTCCCAAATTATTTAACATGACAGAAATCTCATTCAGAAATTAATTTTACAAATAAAATCTAATTAAAGGCACTGTTCATCTTCTTCTACAGCCCGAACCAGAGACTGAAAACCTAATTTTCCTGTAGCCTTTCCAAGCTATTTCCCGGCCACCCAGCCATCTCCCTGGCCGGCCACCACCACCACCACCTCCGTTGAGGCGAGGGCTAACGTCGGGCGGCGGCACGGCCGCCGGAGAGGCGGTTTCCGGCGAACCCGCCACCATGATATTTTCGGAAAACCACCATTACGCTCACCCGATCTGGCTCTTTTGAGCCCGATATCTCTCCTAACGATTCCTAAGATCTATCCGCAGAAGAAGAGGGAGGGGAGGACCTTGTTCGCGGGTTGAAGGCGTGCAGAGCGTCGGGAAGCCATTTGCGCGGTGGTGGCGTCGCCGGAAATTCTTCAACAGCAAGGAGGAAGTCTGAATAGTTAAGGGAGTGTAACCTTTTCCTCTTGCAGTCAGGAATCTTTTATAGATGAGCCAATGGGGAGGGGAAAGGGTGGAACGTTGGAGATGAAACGTTGGCGGCCATTAATCACATTCTTATGACGTTTCGGTTATGCCGAATGGCAGTTGAAAAGTTGGGAATGAAGAGGTGCTTGCCAGGTGGCAATTTCCTATTGGACCCAATTTTTCCTTAATTATTAACATAATTAAAGTAGGGAACGGCCCATGAATGCTCTTGATTTTTCATCCCCACAGCCAGAATTTATTAAGGCGTCGGTTACCGAAATTTCCAGTCTGGCTGACGTTTCGGCCTTGGTCACGGGCGTGACACATGGGTCACGGGCGTGACAGGCCCGGTTAGTAGTTCTGGGTTCGACGATCGTCGAACTGAGATCGACGATCGTCGAAGGGTGGTCACGGGCGTGACACTTGGGTCACGGGCGTGACAGGCCCGGTTAGTAGTTCTGGGTTCGACGATCGTCGAGCTGAGATCGACGATCGTCAAAGGGTGGTCACGGGCGTGACACTTGGGTCACGGGCGTGACAGGCCTGGTGACTAATTCTGGCCGACGATCGTCGAGCTGAAATCGACGATCGTCGAGCGTGGTCACGCCCAATGTCACGGGCGTGACAATGCGGGTCACAGGCGTGACATGCCTGATGTCTAGTTCTGGTTCGACGATCGTCGAACTGGAATCGACGATCGTCGAGCGCGGTCACGCCCAATGTCACGGGCGTGACAAGGCAAGTCACGGGCGTGACATGGCGTGTGTTCAATTTTGGGTCGACGCCCGTCGACCTGAAGTCGACGGTCACGGTCACGCCCCATGTCACGGGCGTGACATTAAGCGTCACGGGCGTGACAGGCAGTGTGGTCAAATTTGGTTCGACGATCGTCGAATCGGGATCGACGATCGTCGAGCGTGTCACGCCCTTGTCACGGGCGTGACATGGCGGGTCACGGGCGTGACCAACCCGTGACCCGATTTCTTAGCCGATTTATTTCTAGTTTTTGGGCTCCCTAGGGTTCTACCACAACCAACCGACTCCTAGGGGTCTAGCCGGAAATGGGATGTTACAGTTCGTTCGCCCAAGCTCGTCGCCTTGGGGAGCGCCCGTTTTGTTCGTCAAAAAGAAGGATGGCACCTTGCGGTTATGTATTGATTATCGAGAGTTGAATCGGTTAACGGTGCGGAACACCTATCCCCTACCGCGCATTGATGAATTATTTGATCAATTGGTGGGATCGTATTGGTTCTCCAAGTTAGATCTACATTCGGGATATTATCAGCTGAGGATACAAGAAGACGACATTCAGAAGACGGCGTTCAGTTCGAGATACGGTTTGTATGAATTCACCGTGATGCCGTTTGGGCTCACAAACGCCCCTTCCTCCTTTATGAGCTTGATGAACAAGGTGTTCAGCCCTTATTTGGACATCTTTGTCATCGTGTTCATCGATGACATCCTAGTCTACTCCAAGACTGAAGCAGAACACGCCGAACATCTAACTTTAGTGCTGAGGAAACTAAAGGAGCACACTTTGTTTGCCAAGTTCAGCAAATGTGAGTTTTGGCTTCGAGAGGTCGCGTTCTTGGGCCATGTGATTAGTGGGGCGGGGCTAGCTGTAGATCCGGCCAAGGTGCGGGCCGTGAAGGAGTGGTCGCCACTGAAGTCAGCGGCCGACATACGGAGCTTTCTTGGACTTGCCGGGTACTATCGCAAGTTCGTGAAAGGCTTCTCGAAGATCGCCCTTCCCCTTACTACGCTGACCAAGAAGGGTGTGCCGTTTGAATGGACACCCCAGTGCGAAGCTGCATTCCAAGAGTTGAAAGACAGATTGACGACTGCACCCATCCTAGCTCTTCCATCTGGGAAGGAGGGCTTTCAAGTTTACACGGATGCGTCGTATCAAGGGATGGGAGCTGTGTTGATGCAGAATGGGCATGTGATCGCTTATGCTTCAAGACAGTTGAAGAAGCATGAAGCCAGCTACCCGGTGCATGATCTAGAGTTGGGAGCGGTGGTATTCGCCTTGAAGATGTGGAGGCATTATTTATACGGCGTCCACTGCGTGATCTACTCGGATCACAAAAATCTGAAGTACGTTCACACCCAAAAGGAGTTAAACTTGAGACAGCGGCGGTGGTTGGAGTTCTTGTGCGATTATGAATTCACCTTGAATTACCACCCCGGGAAGGTTAATTCCGTAGCTGATACCTTGAGCCGAAAGGCACCGGGAACGAGCACGGAATCCCGCTTGATGAGGATGGAGTTAATCCGGACACTACAAGAGATGGAAATCACTTTGGTCTTTAAGAATCAACCGGAAGAGTATACAGAATATTTGGCCGCGATGAGTATAGTTTGCAACATACGAGACCGGATCCGTACGGAACAAAAGAAGGATGCGGCTTTAACCCCGGCTTTCAAGTCAATGGAGGATGGGACTACGGAAGAATACTCCCTAAAAGACGGCCTCGTCCATTTTCGTGGCCGGCTTTACATCCCCGAAGGTGACAACATTCAGGAGGATATTCTAAAGGAGGCCCATTGCTCCAAGTACTCGGTGCACCCGGGGATCGCGAAGATGTACACCGATTTGAGAAAAACAATGTGTTGGCCGGGCATGAAGAGGGATGTCAAGTACTTCGTTACTCATTGTGTGGCTTGCCAAATGGTGAAGGCGGAATGCAGAAGCCCCGGTGGAATGCTACAGTCGTTGCCCATCCCCGAATGGAAATTTGAGGACATCTCCATGGACTTCGTCCACGGGTTACCTCGCTCGCGCTCGGGGAATGATTCTGTGTGGGTGATAGTTGACCGGTTGACCAAGGTAGCCCGATTTATCCCAATGAAGAAGGAGGCGCAGGTGGGCGTCTTAGTGCGTCTATTTGTGGAACAATTTGTGCGGTACCATGGTGTGCCGAAGACGATCGTCTCCGATCGGGATGGTCGGTTTACTTCAAGAGAATGGAGGGCTGTACAAGCTTATTTGGGCTCGCGCCTCGCCTTTAGCACAGCCTTTCACCCACAAACGGACGGGCAATCTGAACGAACCATCCGAACATTGGAGGACCTATTGAGGTTGTGTGTGCTAGATAAAGGAGAACCATGGGAGAGGCTCTTACCTCTCGTGGAGTTCTCTTATAATAACAGTCATCAAGCCAGTATTGGAATGGCACCTCATGAAGCTTTGTATGGAAGGAGGTGTAGAACACCCTTGTCCTGGGTGCAAGACGAAGATCCGAAGACATTGGGAAATGAGTATATTGATGACACGGACGCGGTGGTTAGGTTGATCCGGAATCGAATGCTAGAGGCTCAAAGCCGACAAGCGAAATATTACAACGCAAGGCACCGTATGGTGGAATTTCAAGTGGGTGATAAGGTGTTCCTGAAGATTCGACCGATGCACGGAGTGTCGCGGGTACGTGGAGTCAAGAAGCTCAGCCCAAGGTATGTCGGGCCCTATGTCGTAGTGGAAAGGATTGGCCCTCTGGCCTATCGATTGGAGTTACCACCGAAGCTGGAGAACCTTCACGACGTGTTCCATGTATCGTCGCTTCGGAAGGCTTTGTTGCGGCCTGAACAGTATATCCCCACGGCGGATGGTGCCGTGGCGTCTGATAGGTCTGTGCGACTGGAGCCGGTGCGGATCGTTGATAACGAGACAAGAACCTTGCGCCGCAAAAGTGTTCCCTTGGTGAAAGTGCTATGGTCTAATCACGGGAAGGAAGAGTGCACATGGGAGCCAAGGGATTTGATGCAAGAGCGCTACCCGGAATTATTTACTCCAGGTAAAAATTTTATTTGAAAGCATAGTTCCCTTTTTATGTGTTTCACTCCCATAGCCTTACCCTGATTTCGGGGACGAAATCTTTTATTTTGTTTATAGGATTTGTAACGTCCCAATTCGCGCTATGCCCCTTGTTTGCGTATTTGAGTCAAGGGGGCTGTGGTGAGCCCAATGGGGGTGTGGGTGAACAGGTGCGGACGTGCGGGAAATGAGGAAAACAAGGCAAAACGGCATTTTTGGCTGACACGGGTATGGACACGGCCGTGTCCATACCCGTGTGCCTCATAAAAATAGGCTTACCAGTCAGAGAGGTACACGGGTATTGGGACACGGGCGTGTCCCTAGCCGTATGCCAAGGACACGGGTTAGGACACGGGCGTGTCCCTAGCCGTGTGCCAAGGACACGGGTCGGGACACGGCCGTGTCTCTACCCGTGTGCCGCAACCCTGACCCGGCAGAAAGTGGTTCTGGGAGGAACACGGCCCTAGACACGGCATGCCACACGGCCGTGTCACCTGAACACGGGTAGGAACACGGCCGTGTGCCTACCCGTGTCTGCGATGTATAAAAAGGAAAAAGTTGGAAACCCTAGCATTCACTCCCCTTTCTTCTGCCCCGAAATTTCTGAGAGGGTTCTTGGCTGGAGGAGGAGGAAGAGCTTGCCGGAGCCATCCTTGGAGGAATCAAAACGCCGCCACCGTCAAGGGAAAAACAATGCCGCCGCGAAGGAGTGCGAGGCTCATGGCCGGCCATGGTGGTACCGCTGGACTTGAGGTGAGCTTCCTCCCCTCTCCCTTGGTGCTAGATCTATAGTTATTTTAGGAGAGACATCGACTCCATAGAGTCTTGATGGTGAGGAGGAGAGTTCTTAGGATAAGCCATGCCTAGTTTTTTAGGTTTAGTCTCCCTCAACCTTCTCATCTTTCAAAAGGGAGATGAGAGGGGTTTTCGTGGAGGGTTTGGCTTTGAAAGGAGAAATAAGGTTGGGTGTGATTTCTGGAGAAGTTTATGCGAGGTCGTTGCAAGGAAGAAGATGAACGGATGCCGTTCATCTCGCCTTAAGATGCGTGCAGAAATCTGATTTCTGCACGCGGCGACCTTCGTGGCCAATTTCGGAGGTGTTCTGGCCAGATCTTGGTGAACGACTCAACACAAAAGTCGTAGCCCTTGAAATTACCTTTCCAACGAGTGGTTGCTCATTTCCATGCGATACCTGTAGCCACGGGAAAGCTGGTTCGAGTCCGCTGCGTTCGTTAAAATTCCTGTACAGGAAACTGTTTCCTGTACGTATTCGAGTTGAATTTCTGGTATGTTGCGGCCAGATCTGGGCGATCAACTCAACACGAAAGTCGTAGCCCTCGCGAATAACTTTCCAACGAGGGGTTGTGCATTGTGATCGGATTCCTGTAGCTCCGGGAATCCCAGTTTTAGTATTGGGCTATCCTATGTTAATGCACTTGTTAATTTATAATGTTAGCACTCTTGCAATGTTTGTGATTTGCTCATTTGATATCTTGCTCCCATATATCTATAATGTTGTTGTTGCTATAATTTAGCATGGTTACTCATTTGGTTGTGTATTGGGGAATAACCATGTAATGGTAGAGAAATGGATTGGATGGGAAGGTTAGATATTAGGAGTTGAGATTGGTATAGGATATATTTATACAATTTGGTGTTGAACATATCTATTATGCGTAGTGTTGAGGTGAATCCTTTGAATAAGTGGGCGTGAACATGATGAACACTATGTGAAGAGTATTTTGTAACTGTAATCCGAGCCCAAGGGGTTTATTAACAACCGATGCTTAGAGTTGAAGTCTCCCTACGGGTAGCATCGAGTGAGTTGTTTTGGGGCATGTGATGTGCGACGATTTATCGTGTCGCGATGTTGACATAATGATTGTGGCAGGTCTACGGGTTCGCCAGTCGTCACACCGATGGGAACCAATGGGTAGACCTTGGGCGGTAGGGTTAGATACTTGGTGTCCATAACCCGAGATCTCCTCCGCGCCATGAGAACGGTTGGGCTTGCACCTCGTGCGTTTCCGAGGTTCCATCCGGTTCGAAATCAAAGGCCAGGTTGGGCTGTGTTCTTGGTGTACATTTACCCAAGACCCCTTCTGAGCCGTAGTACGCATGTGAGCTCCGCTGTTGTGTTCTTAGCGTTGAGGCGTACGGGGGCCTAGGATAGGTAGTGTGATACCACCTAGTAGTGGAGACGCCCGCTCCACTGTCGCCGTCTGGCCACGACGGACGACGCCTGAGAGGTTAGCTACCTGCTCGAAAAGTGGGAACTTCAAGTCTGTGTCGACATAGCAACTTGCATGTGCGTGCGCATGAGTCGGTCATAGCATAACATTCATAACATGTCATTCATTGCATATACAAGATCCTCATCGTATAAGTTTGTATGGGCACTCTTATACGATGAGTTACTATACTGTTAAGCCGATCCTTAACTTATAAGTTTGTATGGGCACTCTTATAAGTTAAGTTACTATTCTGATTATTTATACCTGCTGTCATCTATATATTACTGATATTCGTAGAACTGCTAGTTGTGTAGCGTAGTTTATACTTCACCATACTTACTGTCACCTGCTTGTTTACTTGCTTATGTATATATTTTGTACCTGTGTTCCTTTCTCCGCCCGGTGCCGAGGAGTCGCCGGGGGAGCGGATGTGAAACCACTTAGTCTTATGACTAACGGTTGCTACGTCTTCCTTTTTAGGAGGAAACCCCGCAGGTAGAGCGGCAACGGACTATGCAGCAGGACAGCCAGGCCCGGATGATAGGACCTGAGGTGGTGGTGCCATCGGCACCGTCAGTGACAGTAGTGAGTGTTTTCATGTAGCCGTTTGGCAAAACATTTCTAGACTCTTGTTTCTTTTGTACAAGCCTGTTGTGCTTGTTATCTTCCGCTATTTTTGGACTTTAACTTAGGTGTGAACTGAACTGCTTTTAGCTTTACTTTTCTGTTATGGTTGGGTTGGAATAATTATTGTGATATGGATTGTAGCCGGCGGAATAGGCGTCTTGTGGTAAAGGCTAACCCGTGTGTTAGTGCTACCGCAAGGCGGCTATTTCGGGCATAAGACTCCCCTCGTGCCGTGTGTTGTGTTCCGGGAGGGGGGTCTTACAGCGCTTCCCCTCCCTATCCAAATGCCGAGCTAAGGATACCTCAGAATGCGCAAGAAGACCGGGGCACAAGTAAGCATGCCTTCTGAGGTACCCCTTGGGTTTATTTATAGTTTTCTGAAAACGGTCTACAAATAGCCAATCTCCGTTGTCCCAAAATTACTAAAATACCTCGGGGTTGTTCTGCCAACACCAAACTCCGCTATTCCAAATGGCTATATGTAGGCCCATAAGGGCATCCAGGTAATTTTACCCCTGGGCCCTACCTGGGCGAGTGGTCCATGAGGACACCACTCGCCTGAGGAGGCGAATGCTGGGAGCACAACGCATTCGCCGCCTTGAAGATCTCTAAAGGGCGAGTGCCTGGCTGGGCGGCCACTCGCTTAGCTTGGAGAGAACCGTCCTTGCCTACGCGCTGAGGCGCGTGATCCTTAAGCAAGTGCTGGATGAAGATTGCACTCGTCGAAGGGCCAAACCACCCCTCCTAGGGCTGCGTGAATGCCCCTTTTTAGGCCTTGGGCGAATGCAGACCAAACTGCCACACTCGCATATTTGATGGGGTCCACTCATCGAATATGGGGTTGTACAATCTGTACTAAAGGGTTTGAGTTTTCTCCCACCTTTTTATTAATAAATTTAAAAGAAACATTTTCTTTTTTTCATGAGATTTTTTAGCAAATGAATATTTTGTTTATTATTGTATTTAATGATAAAATAAATAATTTTATTAACAAAAAGTCATTATTGAACTTCAAAACTAGTTATTCTATAAGTTTGGTCATTAAATATATTTAGTGACAAAAAATAATCACTAATAATGTACATTTAGTGACGAAAAAAATAATCACTAATAATGTACATTTAGTGACAAAAAACACTTGTCACTAATAATATACATTTAGTGATGAACTGGTTGTCAAAAAAAAAGACATTTAGTGACAAAAATTAATGGTCATTGAAATAGTACATGTAGTGACGGAAATTAAGTGTCAATAAAAATATACATTTAGTGAAGAAATTTTTTTTGCATGCAAAATACATTTTGTGATGCCCATTTTGCAACCACCCTGTGATGGATCAAATTTGGCTGCTAAATGTCTTTAGTGATCAAACCGCAATATTTAGTGATAAAAATTTCTGTCACTATATGTCAATTTTCTTGTAGAATTTGCCGAGTAAGATTTAAAATTTCAAAGCAGTATTATACTTGCAAATGTAGCATAAGGATATTCAAAGTTGTGTCGAATAGTAAAACTTATTTTATGTCAACTACTAAGAAGTGGCGTCAAAATCGCAAAGTTATGCCGAATCTTCCTACAACTCTGATATCTTCCACACAGAGCATGTGCAAAAATATCTCAGAGCAATAAATCTCCTTCCACCTCAAAGTTGTGTCAATCTCTCGAAATGTATCCAACAGTCATCAATTTTGGAACTTGTCGCCGCTAAATCTGTGAATAGGATACAACTGTTTGATCTCTATTTTTAGAAAGTTATCCAAGCCTTTGAATTTAGTTTTCAGTGCACCTTAAAAAACAAAGCATCAAATTCAAAAATAATGAGGCTCATATAAACAACATCGTCAAAATGGAACGAAGAAGAAGAGTAGAAGATATAAAACACAAAATAGATTGATCAACATTTCTTAAGTGTGAAAAAAGGAAGAATCTCCTTCTCTAAAGATTCAAATGATGAACCCCTCATCTTGAGGGCTATTGTTTAACATCACAACTCATCCTCCTTTAGAGTCGCGATTAATAAGAAGAGGCTACTGGTGCCCCCCCCCCCCCACCTTTGAATCCATTTCTCTACTGAAAGGAGATACATTGTGGAAAATCCATTTCAACTCAATCGATTAAAAGGAGTCCTAAGAACCCCTCCTTAAAGGATTCAATATTGGTTATGTGAGCCTCCATTCAAAAGACTTTGTGATTGAGCTTCCTTATCAATAACATGTTTTTCTTTGGAGAGACTTTATAAATAACACCTGGTACTAAGAGTCTACTTACCAAAAGACTCAATGGTTCTAAGTGTGTCTTTACTAAAAAAAACTTAATAGTTATTAGACACCTTATCAACATTCCTGGTTCTAAGAGTCTCCTAATCAAAAGACTGAGCACTAGTAATAGTGAATTCTTGCTGCGGATGAAGAGAGGACATACTCGCATTCGGGGAACCACTATATTTCCTGTGTTATCTATGTTATTTTCTTTTTCACTGGGTCTGTTTTTGTATCTTTGTTTCCTCTTATTTGTTGTGTTTATTTACTCTTATCTTTATTTACTCTTATTTACAGTTTGGTACTAGACGACAAGTCAGTCGGCGGCGTGCTGTTAGGCTCCTAATGGTGGTGCCCCTTCACTCTCGATGCTAGTTTTCTCCATCATTAGTTGGCAATGAGGTTGCAATTGGGGGCACCAATATGCATCCCCAACATCATTTGTTGTGCCTTTTCTTGCCTATTATGGTGTTGGCGAGTTGTTGGTGCTTAAACCCTAGAATGAATTTAGCTCCACTGGCGGTTATCGTCTCTTATGGAAGTGATATCATACTCTTATCCTTCCTTCACTGGTGTTATTTCTTCTGGCACATATGGCGCTCGCACTAGCATTATGTATCGGCCTCTCATACTTTTTGGGTCTAGTTATCTTATTATGGTATTCTCAGAGAAAGAGATGAAATACACTGCAACTTTTCTTAGGTTTTGTTGAGTGGAAAAATGCGTGTATGATAGATTTTTGATTCAACCATTCAAAACAAAAAAAGAAGGCAATCTCTTTATAATTACTTTATAGGTGGTGAATAGAGTATTTTTAGTGTTTAAATGATTGTTTAACTGATTTTTTTTTCATATTTATACAACACCAAGTTATATCACAACCACAAAAGATTAATCATCAGAAAGTAAAAGGACACAAAAAATACATACAGAAGAATAGATAAAAGAAAACATAGGCGACACAACGATTTTGTAGTGGTTCCTTAAATGTTGGGTACATACACTCGTCTGCCTTAGCAGGATCACATTAAATTGTATGGGGGATTTTGATAAGAATCTCTTAGAATCAGAAGTTATTGATAAGATATCTCCGAACCAAATAATTTATTGATAAGGTCATTTTAACTAGGAGTTGTGGATAAGGATTCTCTAAAAATAATAGTGTTTTCTAAGGGAGACTCAATAAACCAGGAGTTGTGTTTAAGTTCAAAACTAATAAAATATTTTGTAAAGAAAGATTCCAAAACTCTTTTAGCAGTTGGGATTTGAGTTTTCACAATATGTCCTTCAACAACAAATCTTTGAAGGAACTGGTTCATGCAACATTGTGGATTTTATAAGAAATGATCAACAACTTCCTTGTAAATGAGAAGATATATTTGATTCTTAATAGAAGAGAGAATATTTTACTTATCCTCTGTGTGCATGCAAAGGAGTTCTTAATTGCGTGCTTGCTATAATAGTTCTTTAAAATGTTTCCATTTGCATTCTTCTTGATGTTTAATGCTGACAAATATTATGAATATTATTCTATTCTAAATAAAGTGTTAATGACCTTCATTTTTTCTCTTGAAATATATTATAACTGATAGAAGATAACCATCCTGATAGAGTTGTGAATATCTTAGAAAAAATGGTCTTTACTCTGGAGAGACTTCAGCATAGCTTGTGAGAAGTCAACCCAACTTTGGAGAATTCAGTGTAGCTTTTGAAAAGACGACATTGCTGGGAGTTTATAAGTCGATGTAGCTTTTAAAATAATAGCAGAACTTAAAGTGTATATTCTTTTAGTAGTAGACGAAGCTTGGACTACATAAGTTAACGCAGCTCTTAAAAGTAGACATGGTTTGAACTCTATAAGTTGGCGCATTTTTTGAGAAGTTTGAGTAACTTCGAGAGGAAGTCAACATAGCACTGAGTATATATCAACGTTGCATTGGTTTCTTCTGACCATGTGCCGAATATTATTCAACGCTATTTTGAAAAGTCTTTGACTTAGAATCTTTTCTTGATTACTCTCTATCTTTCTTATGACTCTAACTAATAGAATTAAAGTAGCATTTTTAAGACTTATCCTAAAATCATTTTAACCTTATTCTATTTTATTAAATTATAGGTTTTTCCCAATAATCTCCCTCTATTTGATAGAGCAAATTTCACCCAAAAAAACTATGCGATTTTTAGCAAAGTAAAAGGAACATAGCGCAATGTAGAAAGCACTAAACAAACACATTCCAAATAGCCATTCACATGTATAAAATAGAAAATAAAAAGCATGTGAAGCTAATCCATCAATAAATTTAGAAGTATGTAAAAAATAAATACCATACATAGAATTCACAAATATTTCTTCAAGATGGTTATAGAAAACTAATGTGCATGTCTTGAGTATTCCTTATATAATCAAAGTGCATGGATCTAGCCATAGTGGGATACTCCTCAATGACTTTCTTGACATTTATAAAAAATTTTAAGTTCTTCTTCAGTAGAAGAAGAAATTGCATTCAATGTGTATCCTTAATTGATCGCCATAAATACCATATCATTGATTGATTCAAATTTATGCCCTCGAGGAATAGACTTTAAATAATCTGGTGTTGTAGCTCAAGGAGGAAGAGGCAACACACTAGCTAGGGAGAAAGCTGATTTTCTCTCTAAAATTCAGATATATATGGGGAATTTTAGGGAGAGAACCAGTTCTCTCCCTAAGCATAGAAAACCTCCATCATGACCACACATAACAGTCATGATTTATTAAAGAACTTGTTCTCTATACATACATATATATATATACGTATATTTATATATATGTATATACGTATATATATATATGTATGTATGTATATATATATTGAAAGTGTCTAGTTGTCTACCTAAATCACCTAGAGGGGGGTGAATAGGTGAGATCTGTGTTTTTTGCGGAATAAACATTCAGAGAGTATAACACAAAAAATAGTCAAGCACAATCCAAACGGCACGAGAAATTATAGTGGTTACCCAACCTTGGGTACGTCCACTCTCCACCTCACCAATCTAGCACCACACTAGACTTGGCTACTTTACTTTATCTCGAATTGAAAATAATCCTATAACTCGGAGCAACGCTCCTACAACTCGATCCCCCAAAACAGGAGTTACACTCAGAAGAAAAACTTCCTACAAACTCGGAGATAAAGCTCCTATAAAGGTTGAAATAAGTTTTTACAACAATAATGAAAAACAACTTCACTTCATATCTGAAATCTTCAGAGTTCTTCCTTCTTGAAAAACTAAAAGCTTGGTGAAGAAGTTAAGGAAGTATTCTTGAGATAAACACAATCTGAAATTTCTTGAATCCGACACGATCAAATGAGATATTGAGAATCTAAAACCAGGGATCTTGTCGAATCTTTCTTCTGCTTTCGAATCGCTGGATCGAGGAACAAGCTTCGGTGAAGATGAAGATGTCAGCGGTGACTTTTTCCTGATCTGCAAATGTGCGGCGATTCTGATTTAGAATTAGATTAGCAATGAAAAATTAAGGTTTTGCAAAATCCTTGATGTGACTTTATATAGGACATTGCCCAATGGTCAAACATCATTAAGAGATGATCCACGTGAATTAAACTTTCTAAACTTAGATCTGAATTTGAAATTCCTTCTAACTGTTTTAAACTTCAGAAACTGCAACAACATTTCTCGAGAAGAAGAAGACTTCCCGAGAAAAGAACTTTTCTTCACGATAAAAGAACTCGGCTTCTCGAGAAAAGAACTTGAAGAAAATTCTGTGAGAGGGAATACTAATTTCTCGAGAAGAACCTTATTTCACGAGAAAGAGACTTAGTGGAATCCTAGAGCAGGAGCCAGGTTTCTCGAGAAGAGAATGGTTTCTCGAGAAAACATCCAAGCCTTTCGAGAAAACATCCAAGCCTTTCGAGAAATTTCCTTAACAGAACTTCTGAAATTTGAGGTAATGATTTCTCGAGAAGGAGTGGATTTCTCAAGAAAGAAGTTTCAGCTTCTCGAGAAATAAATTCGACTTATCGAGAAATCCATTGCATTATCCGAGAACTGACTTGGCTTTCGAGAAATCTACAAGAAATTTCTCGAGAAAAAGACTTAAAAAACTTTCAGACAATTTCCCGAGAATTCTTATAGTATCTCGAGAACATCACGGCTTTCTCGAGAACTAGACTTATGCTTCTCGAGACAAATTTTTTCGATTTCCCGAGAAATGAACTTAGAAAAAATTTCTGAATAATTTGATATTCTTCTCTGTTGAAAATAGCTACCCTTGAATTCTTCCATTGCCTTAGTACTTGAAAATTAAGTCCATGCCAATAGAGAGGTTACACATGAGTAAACACTATGGATCACACAATGAGGGATTGCATTGTATGGTCCTATTTTTGGTGACTCATTGTAAACTGACATTGGTCTGCACTTAGCAATTATCACCTGCAAGCACTTAACCATAGAATAACATCAAACACAAACTTTATTCATCTTAGTTTAAGGGTGACTTCACACAAATCTGGGTTATTGTGGATACAACACTCAACAATCTCCCCCTATTTATAGAAGTCAAAACCGTACCCTCTACACTAAGGTGAATTACATCAAAATAATCAAATAATTAACTAGTAAACATAGTAATGATAGCAATGATAATGAAGAAATATTATATCAGCAAAATTCAAAATCATATATATATATATAGAAATTGTCCATAGAGGAATTCAGGTCCACAAAATTATATACTATGGCTAAACTCCACTCATTTGAATTGATGGTGTTGCTGTCTTTCTTTCTTTTCTTGCTGCCTCTTATGACAGTTGTAAGGTTTGGGGTTGTACTTAGCAGGTTGGGAGGAGCCTTGGGATTATTTCTGCCATATTCTATGTCATAGATTTTCCTCTTGGTCAGAGATTTCTCATACAAATCCCATTCCTGGGAACTGTAATGATCATTTCTATTTTCATTAAAATCTACAACCAATTTTAGAGTCTCAAGAATTAGTGACTTTGAGGTTGGGCTCCACACCTTAGCAAATTCTTGTGCTCTTCTTCTTTCAGCTTCTGGATTTGGAATGGATTGTCTTGTAGAGGCACCGTCACCATATTTCCTTCTTTTTGGCACTGGCATATTAAACGGAAGGTTCTGAGAAGATTCTGGTTGATCTGAATTCCACACCTGAGAATATTGAGTAGGAGGAGCTTCATAATAAGAAGTTTCAAAATGTTCAGGTCTAGGTGAGAATGAGGGCTTCTGGACTATTGGATTGAGATGAGGAGGAGGAGCAGCATTTGGATCAACTTGAAATTCAGGGAAGATTTGGTTGCATCCAAACTGCTGTACCATAGGCTTGAAATTTAACATCAACAATCTGAGTTTGGACATCAGTACTTATCTCTTTTAGCTTTTCTTCCCATAGAGTCTTCATGGTTCCATCAGATTTTTCTAGATATTCCTTGACCCATTTCTCCCCCTTTCTGACTTCTACAGATAGGGTGCTTATAGTCTCTTCTTTTAACTTGTCAACTTCTTCACACGTCTTGAAGTTGTGCTCTTGAGCTTTCTTTTCCAACTAAATCTTGTTGTTTGTCAATGTGTCTAATTTCTCCATTACTTGATGAATACTAGTATTAGTGTGATCTAAGGATTTTCCACCTATTTGGAATAGGTGTTTGAGGTTGTCAGTATTATGCTGAATTTCAGCGAAGCCTCTGCTCATCTCTTTCTCTAGAGCAGTGACTTTGTCTATGATAACTTTAAGAGAGTCGTCAAAATATATTCTTTGCTGAGCTAACAGAGATTCAATCTTACACAGAATGGTATCGTTAGGAATGGCTATAGCTGGAGGAGGTGGAGGAGGTAAAGCCTGAGCTGACCAAACAGAAATTTCTTCAATGATAACCGAGATCTTGCCTCTGATGGTATGAATCATGACCTCCCCTTCATCACCAATAATAGTAGGGAGGGAGAAGTCTAGGCTTCTGAGAGGGGGGTCAACTGGGTCTGGAGTGATCTCATCATCATCAAAGAGAATTATCTCATTCTCTCCCTTAATATATTCTAGGGAGAGGGGAACATCGGGAATCTATTCTGGAGTCTTTGCAAGAGAGGAGGAGGGTTGAGCATTTGAAACTTTTTCAGGGGATATGAATAGGGGATCATCGGAGATGAGTTCCTCTACCATCTTTGATATTTCAGCACAAGTGGAAGTGACTATGGCAGTCACTTGCTCATCAGTGAATTCTTCTTGATTAGAGGAAGAATCATTGTTCATACCTAAGCCATCCTCATGAAGAGATATGCTCTTCTCAACAGAATCATCAATAGCAATAACTTGCTTTGGAATCTGTTCTGTGGGAACATCTGACTGAATAAAAATTTCTGTAACCTCAGGTTGCTGATCTTCTTTCTAAACTGAATGAGCAGGCTCCCCCTCAGCAGCTGCACCAGATGTGCCAGCTGCATCGGTGTGAGGAGGAGATGGGGTCCTGTCCTCATCAACAACATCTCTAGGAACTGCATGAGCTTTCCCTGGCTTCTGAAGTCTGATCTCCAATCTTCTGATGGTAGAGATGGTAACCTTCTTTAGGTGGAGGGACACACCTCTAGACAGGTCAAAGACCTCTAGGTGAGCTTGATTCAGATACAGAGAAAAAATTCTTTCAAAATTTTGAGGTTTCAGACTCTCTTTTATCTTACCAAAAAGCATGTGTCCCCAATGGAATATCTTATGACAAACCACAACAGTCATCATATCAAAAAAATCTGAATAAATATAACCAATTAGTCATGTTTTGCATAGAAGTACCTTCCCTAGAATGTCAGCCAAAAGTTTGCTTTCATCGGACATTTGCTGCCTTCGAACTATAGTGGCGGACTAGGGAATACCACAAAAGGAATATGTTCATGAGTAGTCTTCTTCTTCCAGATAATCGTCCTCTTCCACTAAAGGAAGTCAAAGGAACTCTGTTAAAGAAGATGGCTTGATCTTGATTTCGATCTCCCTGACTGAGCTCTTCAGTAATTTTCCAGACTTCTTGATCTTTGCATTTTGGAAATATTCTTCAACTTCAGGTAACAATATTTTATACGGATGCTCCAAGACAAATGGGAGGCCGACGGCATCCAGGAAGTGCAGAACGTTCTTAAAGTCGTCGGAAACGTCCTCTATGCTAGCACAAACGAATTCACTGCCCCCACCGATCTTGAAAGGAGGAGCCATCAAATTCAAAGAGTGTGAAATGTCAGATTTGCTGGAGACAAAGCGACGGATTTTTGCGAGAGAGACGGCAGAAAGATTAGGGGAATTGAAGGATTTTTGTCGGGAGAGTCGGTTTGAAAATATGGTTTTGGAATTCTATGGACTTTTCTATTTATATAATTTTGAGAATTAAGAATAGAAATTAAAAAAAATCAAACCTGGAATTGGCGGTTCAAATTCTTCTAAAAGTCGACCTAGTGCTAGGGCATTAACGGAGTTCTTTCGAGAAATTCAAGAGTCTTTTCTCGTGAAATCCACTTGGCTTTTCTTGATAAATAGAGTTAGCTTTTCGAGAAGTCCAGAGAGCCTGCTTTCGAGAAATAGAGTCATCTTTTTCCGAGAAAACAACTTGTTCTTGAGAAGATCACTTGAGTTCCCGAGAAATCCATAATCTGTGATTAATTCCTTGACTTCAGATATGATCAATTCAGGATCCCATGTTGAGCATGACAAGTTCTGTCTTGAAAAGGGAGAATTTGGCCTCGTCCAACGTCTTCGTGAAAAAATCTACCACCTGCTTGTCCGTCAGGACATAGCTGAGGGCTATCTCCTTATTCTCCACATGTTACTGGATGAAGTGGTAGCATATTTCGATGTGCTTTATCCGGCTGTGGGAGACTGGATTGTTGGTGATAGCTATTGAACTGGAAGAGTCGCAAAATATAGGAATTTCTTGGAATTTTAGATTGTAATCTTCGAGTTGATTCCTGATCCAAAGAAGTTGTGCACAACAACTGCCCGCAGAGATATACTCTGACTCAGCAGTAGAATTTGCGACACAATTCTGCTTCTTGCTGCTCCATGAAATAAGCTATCTTTCGAGGAATTATCACGTCCCGAAAATGCTCTTTCTGTCTTCTTTACTACCTGCAAAGTCAGCATCTAAAAATCCAATTAGTTCTCTGTCATTATTTCTTGGGTACCATAAGCCAAGATTTTGTGTACCCTTAAGATATCTCAAAATTTGCTTTGCAGCGGTATAGTGAGATTCCTTAAAGTTCACTTGATATCTAGCGCATACACATGTTGAGAACATTATGTCAGACCTACTAGCAGTAAGATAGAGCAAGGATCTAATTATGATCCTGTACTTGGTTTCATCGAAAGGTTTCCCTTTCTAATCCTTATACAGAGACATAGCTGAACCCATTGGAGTCCTCATAGAGGTTGCGTTCTCCATTTCGAATTTCTTAATCAACTCCATGGTGAACTTCGCCCGAGAGATGAAAATTCCATATTCAGATTTTTTCACCTGAAGTCCTAAGAAATACTTCAGCTCACCCTACTGCTCATTTCAAACTTCACTTGCATAAGTTTGGAAAACTTTTTGTAGAGGTTGTCATCAATAGAGCCAAAAATAATGTCGTCGACATAGATTTGCACTAGCAAAATCTTGTCTTTTACTTCCCTAAGAAATAATGTCTTCTTTATCTTTCCTCTTGTGAACTTGTTCTCAAGAAGAAAGTTAGATAGCATATCATACCAAGCTCGTTGAGCTTGTTTTAAACCGTATAAAACTTTAAATAATAAGTATATGTAATCAGGATTGTTAGGATCAATAAAACCTGGGGGGTTGTTCCATGTATACTTCTTCCTCTATATCATAGTTGAGAAAGGCTAACTTCACGTCCATTTGATAGAACGTGAAGCCTAAAAAGGTAGCATATGTGAGGAACAACCTGATTGCTTCAAGTCTCGCCACTGGGCCATAGGTTTGATCAAAGTCGATCCTTTCTTCCTGTTTGTATCCTTTAGCTATGAGTCTGGCCTTATTTTTGATAATGATTCCATCTTCATCCAGCTTGTTCCTATAGACCCATTTTGTTCCAATCACATTTTTACCTTTGGGTCTTGGTACAAGCTTCCAGACTTGGCAGCGTTTGAACTGAGTAGTTCTTCTTCCATTGTAATTATCCAAGATGCTTCTTTGTTTGCTTCTTCGAATTTCTTTGGTTTAACATGCGAGATAAAGCTCAAATGCAAATTTTCATTAGTAGAACCTCTTCGAGTTCGTACACTGTCACGAGGATCTCCTATGATTTGTTCAATCGGATAATCCTTCAAGTGTCTGAGTTCTAGAGTCCTTGCATCGGGAGCTTCTACTGCTTCTGGAGTTTCCTCTTCCACTTCTTCTTCAAATGAGGTTGGAGGAGTGATCTTGATGAACTTTTGAGCATAATTTTCAGCTGTCTCATCCAAACTTAACTTTTCCAGCCTTGAACCTGTATCTTCAATAAGAACACTAGAAGAGCTTCTATGGAGCAAACACATTTCATCAAATACAACGTTAATTGACTCTTCTATCACTAGAGTTTTCTTATTAAAAATTCTATAAGCCTACTATGACTACTATAACCTACAAAAATACCTTCAAAGCATTTTTATCCAAACTTTGTACAATGATATTTCCTATTATTAAGTACATAGCATTTGCAGTCAAAGATTTTAAAGTAGGACACAGTCGGTCGTTTGCCTTTCAATAGCTCATAGGGAGTCTTGCGATTGTTTTTGTTGATTAATCCTCTGTTTTACATGTGACAAGCTATATTGACGGCCTTGGCCTAGAAGTACTCTTGTAGAGAGGAGTCAGTCAATATTGTGGTACATGCTTCAATGAGTGTTCTATTCCTTCTCTCAGCAACTCCATTTATTGTGGAGTACATGGGGAGGAAAACTCATGAAAGATACCTAGACTTCCACAGAATTCTGTCATGGAACCAGATTCGAATTCTGTTCAAATGTCACTTTTAATTCTGACCACTGAGCAGTTTAATTCATTCTGGATTTGTCTGACAAAATTCATTAACACATCAAAAGTATCTGACTTTCATTTCAGAAAGAACACCCAAGTAAAACGTGAGTAATCATCAACAATTACTAGCGTATATGACTTACCTCCTAAGCTATGTACTTGCATTGGACTGAATAAGTCTATGTGTAGTAAATATAAGCACCTTAAAGAATCTTTATCAGTAATGCCCTTAAAGGTGGCCCTTGTCTGCTTGCCCAGTTGGTATGCGTGACATGGGCTCTCTTTAATGCACTTAATAGTAGGTGCGTCACGTTCTATATTTTGAGACAATAACATATTAATAGTTTTGAAATTAATATGTGATAGTCTCTTGTGTCATTGATCACAAAGAGATGCACTATTTTTCATAACAAAACACACTGTGGTAGAAGTGTCTAAACATAGAAAATTAAGATAGAAAATATTTCTACTCCTTGTGTATGTTTATATCGTCTCCATAGTGGAGGCCGATTTTATCAGGCACTGATCTTTAGAAAAGGTAACAATAAAGCCTTTATCATATAATTGACTTATGCAAATCAGATTATATTCTAATCCTTTCACATAAGCAACATCAGTGAATGAGACTATGCCGTTAGAGATTGTACCATAGCCTTTTGTAATTCCCAAGTCAGAGCCACCAAAGATAACATTTGGACCATCTTTTACTGGAGTATAGTTCTGAAGTATACTTCTAGTCCTGGTCATATGCCGAGAGCATCCACTGTCTAAATACCAGATAGGCGTTTTGTTGGCCTTTGGACATACCTGTAAACATAGTTCATTTTACCTTAAGAACCCGAACATATTTGGGTCATTGGTTCCTTGTCAGAATACTCCCCCTAGGAGTGTTAACACTACGAGTGGTCAGCCTCGTATGATTAACTTGAGGAGTTTCATAGTTTCTTGGATTAAACCAGCATTCCACAGCAAAGTGACCAACTTTACCACAACACCAATAGTCAAACCTGTTGTATCTTTTCTAAGTCTCCTGCTTGACCTTTTGAACGTGTGGTTTTGCAGGGGCAGCTGATATGGAGGTAGAGGGCTCATGATGATTGCACTCACAAGGCTTTTGCACCTCCTTTTCCTTAGGTACAACTGGATTGGCCTTAGGTTCCTTCTTAATATTATGGCCATGAATGTATGGACCATAGTATTGCATTTGTATTTCCTCATAAGGTGCCTTAAAGACACTCTCAGTGAAGTTCCGGGGACGGGTCCATCCTTTGTAGCGCGACTTAAGCTTTATGTGAGTAGGCCTAGTGAAGTGACCATAGGATGACTCAAAATCAAACTTGTTCAATGGGAAGATTACCTTCTTAAATGTAGTTTGATTCAAAGAGGCCTTCCCTTTCTCTTCGACTGTGGCTTTCTTAGTAGCCTTATTTTTCCTTTTAGCTTTATTCCTTCTAGACGATTTACTAGGAGCAGTCTCATGGCCCAAACCAGCTCCTTTGGTCTGTGTAGAGAATTCATTGACAAGTGGAAGAATTATCTTGGGTTTGGAGAAATTTTCAACAAGTTTCTTTTCAGCGTCAAGCTGTTCTTCCAACTTCTCAATGATTTTCTGTTTTAGGTTAAGGTGCTCGAGAGATTTGTTATATTCTTCAACTAGGGCATGGTGATCTTTTCTGAGTTAGACCATACTTGCGACTTCCTCCCTCAAAATGATCTCCTCACCCTTAAGGGATTTTATCTCCTTGGTCTGAGTTCTAACAACCTTTTTGCATCGGTCATAAGCCTTGAGCAGCTCTTTATACTGACCTATGAGTTCTGATTCATCATCAAATGAACAGTCCTCATGATCATTGTCAGGAGCATCTGATTCAGAAATAATAGTGTGAGCATTTACCTCCCCATGAAATTGGGGGACATCTCCATCTTTGTTAGAGTGAGCCATGAGACCGAAGTAGGCTTCTTAATCCTCACTTGACTCAAACGAGTATGAGTCACTAAGAGTCTTCTGCTTCTTTACTATGAAGCACTTCTCCTTTTTTCTCTTGGAGGACTTGTGCTCTTCTCTTCTTCCACCCTCCTTCTTGTGAGGGCAGTCGGCGATCACATGACCTATCTTATTACAACAATAACACACGATGTCAATAGAATAATGTTTGTTCAATTTAGATTTATACCTGTTAGTGTGAATTATCTTTTGATAATCACCACTGTGTCATGATCTTCTGAATGAGGAGTCTTTCCCTCCTATTTGTTTCTTCTTACTTAGAAACTTCTTGAACTGTTTGGAGAGACGAGAGAACTCTCCATCAGATAGTTCTGAGCCCGAGGTGCTTGGCTCTGATTCTTATTCTCCACTTTCTTTGAGAGAGGGAGCAGGATATGATGCCTAAGCTTTCCTTGAGCTTTCTGCCTTTAGTGAAACAAACTTCTCTTTTAAAGAGGATTTGCTGCTCTCTTCTTCAGCTTTTCTGGCGTTGATTTGAAGCTAATAGGACATAAGCTTCCCGAAGAGGTTCTGGGGGTCAGTGTCAACCAGTCTCCCAAACTCCCTGATAGCAAAGAACTTATTGTCCCATTCCTTAGTTAAGGATCTTAGGAATTTGTCATTTAATTCTCCATTAGTGAAAACTCGGCCGTTGCTCTACAGGCCATTGACGATCTTGAAGAAGTTTTCAAATGTATCAGCAATTGTGTACTTGGGGCCTTGCATAAGACCTCATACTTCAGGTTTAGAAGGGATCTTTTGTCAACCCTTACTTCTTCGGTACCTTCCATTAGAACAATCAATGACTGCCACATTTCCTTAGCAGATTGACAGTGAATAAGGTTCTGTAACATGGAGTCATCGACTGCACTTGTGATGATATTTTTTGCTTTCTTGAGAGATAAGTGCAATCTCATCGTTGTCGAGATCCATTAGTTTCTTTGGTACCTTCCTGGTTGAATCAATAGTGGAGGCTGTCATGGGAACATACGGGCCTTCTTCCACTATAATTAAGATGTGGGGATCAACAGCTTCCATGAAAAATCTTATTCTCTCTTTCTACATGGGAAAGTTTGCCTTTGTGCACACTGGGATCTTAGAGGAATCCTTAGATCTGTCCATGCTTAAGAATCTCTTTGATAACTAGATGGAGGTTTGTTCAAGGTTTGAACCTTATAGAAAATTATGACCCTCTGATACCAATTGAAAGTGTCTAGTTGTCTACCTAAATCACCTAGAGGGGGGTGAATAGGAGAGATCTGCGTCTTTTGTGGAATAAAAAGTTCAGAGAGTATAACACAGAAAATAGTCTAGCACAATCCAGATGACACAAGAAATTATAGTGGTTCCCCAACTTTGGGTTTGCCCACTCTCCACCTCACCAATCTAGTAGCACACTAGACTTGGTTACTTTACTTTATTTTGGATTGAAAACAATCCTACAACTCGGAGCAACGCTCCTACAACTCGATCCCCCAAAATAGGATCTACACTAGGAAGAAAAACTTCCTACAAACTCTGAGACGAAGCTCCTACAAAGGTTGAAATAAGTTTTTACAACAATAATGTAAAACAACTTCACTTCAGATCTAAAATCTTCAGATTTTTTCCT
Source organism: Platanthera zijinensis (assembly GCA_039513925.1). Taxonomy (NCBI): domain Eukaryota; kingdom Viridiplantae; phylum Streptophyta; class Magnoliopsida; order Asparagales; family Orchidaceae; genus Platanthera; species Platanthera zijinensis. The sequence goes on along the minus strand of CM077093.1, from coordinate 48,622,589 downwards.
TCTTGAAAAACTGAAAGCTTGGTGAAGAAGTTGAGGAAGAATTCTTGAGATACAGGATATGAAATTTCTTGAATCCGACACGATCAAATTAGAGATTGAGAATCTAAAACCAGTGATCTTGTCGAATCTTTCTTCTGCTTTCGAATTGATGGATCGAGGAACAAGCTTCGGTGAAGAATGAAGATGTCAGCGATGGTTTTTTCGTGATCTGCAAATGTGTGGAGATTCTGATTTGGAATAAGATTAGCAGTGACAAATTAGGTTTTGGCAAAATCCTTGACGTGACTTTATATTAGACATCGCCCAACGGTCAAAAGTCATTAAGAGATGATCCACGTAGATTAAACTTTCTAAACTTAGATCTGAATTTGAAATTCCTTCTAACTGTTTTAAACTTTAGAAACTGCAATAACATTTCTCGAGAAGAAGAAGACTTCCCGAGAAAAGAACTTATCTTCAAGAGAAAGAACTCGGCTTCTCGAGAAAAGAACTTGAAGAAAAATGTGTGAGAGGGAATACTGATTTCTCGAGAAGAACCTTATTTCATGAGAAAAAGACTTGGTGGAATCTTAGAGCAGGAGCCAAGTTTCTCGAGAACAGAATGATTTCTCGAGAAAACATCCAAGCCTTTCGAGAAATTTCCTTAACAGAACTTCTGAAACTTGAGGCAATGATTTCTCGAAAAGGAGTGGATTTCTCGAGAAAGATGTTTCAGCTTCTCGAGAAATAAATTCGACTTATCGAGAACTCCATTGCATTATCTGAGAACTGACTTGGCTTTTGAGAAATCTATAAGACATTTCTTGAGAAAAAGACTTCGAAAACTTTCAGACAATTTCCCGAGAATTCTTATAGTATCTCGATAACATCAAGGCTTTCTCGAGAACTAGACTTATGCTTCTCGAGACAAATGTTTTTCGATTTCCCGAGAAATGAACTTAGAAAAATTTTAAATAATTTGATATTCTTCTTTGTTGAAAATAGCTACCCTTGAATTCTTCCACTGCCTTAGTACTTGAAAATGAAGTTCATGCCAATAAGGAAGGTTACATATAAGTCAACACTATGAATCACACAATGAAGGATTACATTGCATGGTCCTGTGTTTGGTGAATCACTGTAAACTGACATTAGTTTAAACTTAGCAATTATTACCTGCGCACTTAACCATAGAATAACATCAAATATAAACTTAATTCATCTTAATTAAAGAGTGACTTCACACAAATCTGGGTTATTGTGGATATAATACCCAACATAGATATATGTATGTATATATATACATATATGTATATTTATATATATGTATATATAGGGCTTGCTTATGTGCTTTTTACTGTAGCCGTTGGATTAGATCCAACGGCTACAAAAAAAAGCGCAAAAATAATCAAAGAACGACCGTAATCTTTACGACAGCAAGGCGGTCGGCAGTTACTGGTTCGCCGGCCACTGACCGCCCTAGGCTTGTTGGCGTGGATGTAGATGACCCCAGGGCAACTGGCAAGCCCGCAGCCTCCGGCCGCCCTATTGTAATGCAGCATGACAGCGGGACGGTCGACGGTTGTGGGCTCGCCGGCCGACCCGTTGTAATGCAGCATGAAAGCAGTGCAGCCAATGGCTGCGGGCTCGCGGACCTGGCCGCCGTGAGCTCATCGTCATGGACGACAACGAGCCCAGGGCGGTCAGTGGCTAGCAATCCCACAGTGGTCGGTGGCCGCCAAGCCTGCAGCCGCCATCGACCCCGCTATAATGTGGGAAGATGTGCGCAGACATTTGTAAATCTGCATTATGCAGATTTAAATTTTACTGATATGTATGTATATATGTATGTATGTATTTTCCTGATATGTATGTATGTATTTTCCTGATATGTATGTGTGTATGTATGTAGAGGTTCTATGTGGAGCAAACAATCATGAGACTATTCACTTAGAAGCACATGCTTATGCGGGGAGGTTAGATGCAAAGGAGGGAAATCTTGTTAGGCAAATGTGTAATGCCGGTGTGAAACTACAGAAGATCCTATCGACAATGAAAAATAAGAACAGTGCAAACACCTCAGTTTTAAGAACAATTTATAATGTACGAGCAAAGTTACAAAAAAAGAAATTAGATGGTCTTTCTTCGATATCGTTTTTGTAAAAGTTGATAGACAAGACAGACTATATCAGTTTCAACAAAGTGGATGAAAGTAATCAAAAGCTAAAAAGTCTATTTCTTGCACATCCACTTGTAGTCAAATTGACAAATATATTTCTGATGGTTTTTGAACTTGATTGCATTTACAAAATAAATAGATATCAGATGTCTTTACTTTGTATTGTTGGAATGACTTATACAACAAAAACATTCTATTCCAATAAAATTTAAAGGAATGTCGAAGGGAAGTTACAAAAATTTAAAGAGGAGGTTTTATCAACTAAACGATTATCCTCACATTTCGAGTATGCATTGATGGAAGACGACCTCTTGGAAACTAAGAAAAAACAATGAAGAAAAAAATAGTTTTCCAAGAGAGCACAAAATTTGTTGATAAAGTGCGTCACCATTTTACAATATATTTGTCTGAACACATTATTGATGCATTTGATGTGTTGGGGGATGGCCACTGTGGGTACCTTGTCAGTAGTCATGCATTGAATATCAATGGTGATTGACAACAAGTAAGGATTGGTTTACAATTAGAGCTTAAAAATCATAGAATTTTATATGTTCAAATTATTGGCTACCATATATTTGAAGAGTTATTGGAGAGAGTTAAGAGCATTGAAGCTCAAGCACAGTTTGACAAATGATTACAATGCCCGATATGGGCCTAGTAATCAGTTCATGCTACAACAATGCTTTATTTCAACTATCTAAAGTGCAAAGTTGGACATTCATTCCACTACATTCACCTATGCTGAATGAACCAAAAATGATTTGCATTGGATTTTTAAGAGGTAATCACTTCATTGATTGACATTACATGATTGCTCTCTGATACCACATATTGTTCTGACATGAAAAAATTATCGTAAAGTCATAGCGGAAAATTAGGAAAGACATTATAAATCATGGATTACAACTTCTCAACCAAAATTCTGGAACACTATGTTAGTGGAGTTGGATGATGTGGCATGAAAATGGTACGCTGATATAGTTTATGTACTATCAACATCTACATTTTCATTAAATATATGTCTAACACTTGTTCTTTATTATTTTGTAGATGTTAACGACAAGCATAATCTAAGTTGTTTTGTATGATGTTTTAACTATGATATATGTTTTCGATGTGAAGTTTTAGTTTATGAACTATTAACGTTCACATTTTCATTACATATTATCTAAAATATTTTGTTTTATTTTTGCAGATGTTACTAATGAAGAGAAGATTTAATAGAGAGCTAATTAGCGACAAGCATTCTAATTTTATTTTGTTGGACTATGATATATGTTTTGGATATAATGTTTGGACTATGATATATGTTTTGGATATAATGTTTAGACTATGATATATGTTTGGATTATGAAACTATATTTAGAATATATTTTTTTCAAGTTTAAAAAGGGTGCAAATAGCACTTTGCTTGCGGATAGCCATTGCCTCAAAATAGTGCTTGTGAATAGTATGAATAGACAAAATTAAGGTGCTAGCTACCTTACCATCACCACTTTTGATTGCCGAATTAAAAATTACGGTAAATGGAAATACCACGTACTTGTCCACCCATGATAAGTTATAAAAGGATAAACTCTTATTTAAGTTTCTAATGTTTAGAAACTTTATGAAATAGGTCCCAATTATTTTTTACTAAAATTGGTTCATAAAACTCTTATGGTTTATGAAATTAGTCCTATTTCACATTTTCATACATTTTTAGTAGAATGTTGTTCTAATATTAGAGTCGGTTTCCTTTAAATCTATGATAGAAGCATTGAACATGGTTTATGGTTTCCCATGTATATCTTCTAGATTGCTAGATCCATCTTCTGATGATTGCAAATTCGTCGCCTTCGGCAAACTTTTTGCATCTAAAACACTGTCACTGTGCTTTATCAAAATGTCATAATACTAGATGAAAATTTTGAAATGGACTTGTTGCTGGTCGCATAGCACTTTCATGAACTAGAGTCTGGAGGAATTAAATAGTCTTTGTTCGAGAGTGATCTAAGCGCAAAAAAGGTGAAATTTTAGAACCAATAGTAGACAACAATATTTATATGTAGAAAACAAGGAAAGGGAAAAACCACAGGGTCATGCTCTGTTCTTAAGAAATCCACTAATTGTAACTGAGTACATGAGTTTGAGTTTTAGAGGATGACAGACCACTGCTCGTTTACAAGTCTTTTGGAGTTTCCATCCTTGGGAATAACCTAGTGCTGAGGAGCACTTGATGGAGTAGTCACTGAAGTAGAATAGGCATGCAAAAAGTGCGTGCTGAGCAAGGGATGAGCGATAAGGAAGAGGATGAGAGCAGGGGAGGAAGCATTCGCCGAAAAACCTTAGAACTCTGACTCCTAGCCATTTTTCTGTCTATTTAAATGAAGGTTTGGCCCCCATTTTATAGTTCTTCTGGAGGTTCTTTGATAATTGTACTCTTCTGCATGTTGAACTGGTGAATAAGATTGCCAGATTTTTGTCTCCTCAGTCACAAATTTCGGGAATATGATGACCTTACCACTCCTAGTGGTTCAGGCAGCTTGGGCAAGGTCATTGTTGATGGTGGTAGCATCAACGACAATGTTAATGATGACAACGATCATATGATAGGGGAGTGCAGGTGCATAGCGGGATGCACAGTCACGCATGCGCACAGAGGTGCATGCAGCCATGCGTGCGCACAAGGATGTGCACGCAGGGGTGTTTATAGCAACGTGTACATGTAGAGACATGCATACCCACAAGCGCACAGGGGCGTGCTGTCGCACGAGAGTGCAGGTGAATCCTGCATACTTTGGGATGCTCATATGTGATTGGTTGCAAGTACAGGAAGGCTAACGCTCTCGCATGCCTGTGTACTCTGAAAGGGGGCGCACAGGAAATTATGTGTTTGGACTCGCATGTTGGTCTTTTGGTCAATGAGAGACCCCCGCTTGATCGAGGTGAACTGTTTTGGAGAGCCAGACGGGGTCGCGAGTCATGGACTCCGGTTTGATATCTTGGATTTTAGGTTTACCCCATCAAATTCCCCCCAATTTCAGGAGGTTGTAACTTAAAAACGACATTGGAAAATTTTCCTGATTGTCTTATCCTTGTGAAATTTGATACAATTTTTTGCGTGCCTGTTCTTGTGAATTACTGTGTTTTCTACGAAAATAATACGGGAGAAGGTCTCAGCTCAATTTTTCAGAGGTGCACTTGGGAATGCATGGCTACGGATGTCCGTACGCACAAATGCATGTGCGCGTGTGGATGCATGAATGCAGACATAAAAATAAGAGTAGTTGTGTGTGGGACCGAATGAATGTGCGAATATGAGTAACTAAGATAGCATGTGGGATATGCGAGTGTTTGTTCTAATGTAGATTATGTGTTGGTATGCAGGATGAATCATGGCTCATGCTCTGATGCGGGAAATACAACACGCTCGTGACATGCTTAGGCATTTGTGGAACATGTGCATGATACATATGTTTGAGTGCAAATGTGTGTTGTGTTCCCAAAATTTTGAACTTTTTCATTTTGCACGCACCACGAGTGTAAACTTTTTGTGTGTGCGCGAATTTTTTTTACAATGCCCTAGCTACGAACATATCTTTTTTACCGTGCTTTTGCACATGTGCTTTTTAACTTTGCATTAAAGAGCATGAGAAGCATTATTGCGTGAACGTGCGAGGGAGCAGTGCTCATATGAATGTGTTACTGAGTTGCGCATATGTGGACGTGTTGAGCGAGTGCGCAAACATGAACGTGTTGCAGAGCTGTGCTCACATGAACATGCTTAGCAATGGCGCATAAATGAACTGTTGGGCGAAGGTTTCAGGTTGACTGTATGGTAGAGTTGTGTTTATGGGGGTTTGCCCTAGGCGTGCCTGTTTAGGTAAATCATATTTCAGAGGATGAGTGTGAGATCTCCATCTGAATGGGCTTCAGGAAGAGACTCTGTGCAATTCATAGGTGGCCTTAGTGTAGTACTGTGGTTCTCAATTTGGGTGATGCATCAAAGGACGATTGCACTGATGTCGATGTTGTGGGGTGAACCTCGTAGCTTATTCACCATGTGTTGCTCTTTATAATTTGTATTGGTTCTTGTTGTCTGCTTTGTATTTGTCGCAGTAGAGGTAGTGTAGCGTCGTAGTATGCTAAGATTTATGTTTTTGCAGCTTTGTTTGTCCGCTTTTGAGTCATGAATCCATTATTTTATGTTCTTTTATGTAACAATCGTTTATAGTGCATTTTGTCGAGGTGATTGTAAGAGGTGGGATTGCTGCTCGGAAAGAGGGGGAAGGCCCCTTGCTCGTTGGAGGTCAAAACTTTACCATTAAGAGATTTGTTCATAGGGAACTGAGTTCCTGCCCGGTCATAAAGGTGGAAGGCCCTGTAAGACCCCCATTTTTTTTTCTTTTTCGACACCGGGGTCTTAGGCCCAGAGTCGCCGCCTTGCGGTGATACCTTCGCACTCGGGAAGGTTGTCACTACAAGACGCCGACTCTGCCGGCCAATCTCGATCATAACTGTAGCATAAGAAGAGATGCAAGTCCACAGAAATCACATATATAGAAATAAACTCCACGAAGGGAGTGTCTACAGATAGTACATATAATAAAATCTCGGGCTTATGCCCGGTACATCAAGTCCTCACTACAATTCTCTCATCGCGGAAGCAAACTAATACAACTACTATAGTTCGGGACTCACTGTCCCTGCTGTCTGGACTCCAGTGCTAGACTGTCCGATCTCCAAGCGTGCCGACCTCCGGGGCTGCTCCTCCATGCTGGGCTCCGTGGTCCCCTAAATGATGTGGTTCGAAAACCGTTAGTCTAAAAGACTAAGTCCTATCGTCCCCCACCCCTTCCCCCATGGCTCCTAAGCACCGAGCGGGGAGAAGGAAAGGGAAGGACATGAAGGTGGAGAATAGTCAAATTTCAGATGGCAGCGGAACTAAACTAACAGTGTACGCATGATAATAATTATACAAAATTAAATAAGTAACCTTAACTTATGTGGGTACACATAAGCTAAGGGATCTTTCGCAGGGCTCCTATCGTATAAAAAGTCCCAAACTGATTTATACGATAGGGTGTCGGTTTTATTAGCAGGCTTATAATATTGAACGAGAACCTTGACTTATAAGCACGCTCACACGAACTTATAGGCCAAGGGGTCGTTTTGCAAGGCCTAATGTATAGAGCGTCCCATACCGCTTATACATTAGGTGTCAGGTTATATGCAATGATGATGCTATGAAATGCAAGTATGCTATGATGTGAACAGACAAGTGCAACTCACCCACTCGACTATGTGTACACAGACCTTTAGTTCCCCCTTTCGGAGCCGTTACCTCCCAGGATACCTCCGTAGTGGCAGACGGAAGCGGTGGGTTGGGCCTCGCCCACCTCTAAACCAGTAAAGCACTACCGGTCAGACCTATCGTACGCCTCAACGCTTGGTGCACTAAGAGGATGCCTGCGTACTCTTGCTGGCTGGCGCACCGGACTTCTGTTGGCGAAGTGCTCACCACACTTGCCGAGCCAACGATATTGGTGTCGGTGCATCGAACTCCCCAATATCGAAGACCCACCACCTTAAACCTTTTATGCACATGCAATAGTTATGAGTCAAACAACCAACCGAGCCGAAGCTCACCGGACAATCCCGTCCATCATAATCTACAACCGAGCCAAAGCTCCCCGGACTATCCCGTCTGTCATAACCGTCAACTGAGCCAAAGCTCACCATACTACCATACCCAATAACTACCGGGCTTATTGCCCAAGTAACCCATACTAACTCCCGGGACACTGGGGTGTGAGAGTGTGAAATCCTAAGTTTACTATCTACTTCTATGCCTACGACTTGGTTTTTACCCATTTCACTTCCAGATTATAGTAACTAGACCTAAGGTGATTTGACCTTCCACTTTATGGGGGAGACGATCTTTCGTCGATCCCAAACATCACCCAACATTTAGTAAAACTCATTCCTATCTCATCCAACCCTGAGTGATGAACTCATTCCACCAATTTTTGACTCATGTACCTAACTTGCACTCCAGATTATTTCTGAAGAATTACTATATGCAGACCACCAAGGTTTAATGTTAAGTAAAATGAGAAGTATGTCAAATAATCATCCGATACTCCTATAATAATTTATGGAGGTCCATTATGACCTTTATTGCCCAAATCCAGAGTTTTACAATTTTCCTATTCATCTAGGAATTTATTAAATATTTATAGTGGCCAAAGTCTCCAAGATTGAACTGAAGGTACCAAATTTTGACAAGATAGAATCTCCCCCGATTTATGCTATACTCAATATAATCAATTAACCTAATATCCAAGATCTCTTGCTTTTTCAGTAAGGTTTTGGCCACAGCTTCTATTTTTAAATTATCCCACAATATTTCATTAAAATAAATAAATAGGGTAATATTACTCCAAAAATTTCAAGTAAACTTCCAACATGATAACAAAGGCATATAAATGCTCTGGGATAAATATCATAAGTGAATTAAGGAGTGATAAACTTCAAACAAACTATATAAACAATTTTCCAAAATTACTAGATGCAGACCACCAAGTCAAACTTCATGTAAAATGGGAAGTATATCAAATAATCATCCAACACCCCTATAATAATTAATGGAGGTCCATTATGACCTTTAAGTCCTACATCCAGAGTTCCAAAATTTTCCTTATTTATTTAATAATTTATTTAATTATTTTAATGTCTAAAATTTCCAATAATGAACATGAAGTACTATTTTCAGTCAAGACATCATTCTACAAATTTTATATTTTACTCAAAATAATGTTATAACTTATCTTCCAAAATATCTAATTCTTTTCAGTAAGGTTTTATCCTTAAATCAATATTACATTTAAATCCTTGAAAGTTCATTTAAGAATAATAAAATACTATATTGCTTCCAAAAATTCATAGAAATTTCAAGTATGAATCTAATGGCATGTAAATGGTTTGGGCCAAATTTCATAATTTATTTATCAGTAAATGGACTTAAATAATTTATTGAATAATCCCATCATATAGCAAGCTTGTGAAGTAACTACTTCAAATAAGTGTCCAAGTATTTTTATAAAATTCATATTAGCTAATAATGATTCAAAACCTCCTCTGCCAAAATCTCATGACCTCTCAAGGGTCAGAGGTAGCATAATAATTTATTTACTAAAGTGAGGCATTTCTTGTGTTACAAATGAAGTGTTAGAAATAATACTCCAAAATTTCTAAATAAATAACCAAAGCTTCTTAATATCATTATGACCATCATACCAAAATTTCATATCATTTTAAGGGGTTTAGCTAACCCATTCCTATCCCACCATATTTATGCCCTAAACTAGGGTTAGGGTTTTGAGGGTCCTAAACTTTCCAAAATACCCTAATATTTTTACCAGAGGGTTATAGTTACCATAATACCACCCCTACAAAATTTAATAGCCATACAAGGTGTTTTGACCATATGTCCTTCACAAGGTACAAAAGCCCTTCCTTAGGGTTTGACCTAGGATCTTGGGCCAAATCAACTCCAATGCCCCCAAGTTTTCATTTGGAGGTGTATATTGTCATGCCAAACCAGTGTATCAAATTTGAACCTCTGTTGAGGTGAATTGGACACTAAAAGCCAAAATTACATTTTAGACCAAAATACCCTTCTTAGGGCAAGGCTAGGGTTTGCTTGAATCCCATTCAAATCAACTCCAAACTTAACAATATTTTAACCAGAGGTCTATATTGACCTCATTTCCATGCCACCAAAATTTGGATGAATTTGGACTTCATTTGACCCATAATTTAATTTACCCTAGCATAATTAAATGTTTTACAAAACTATAGGAAAATTATTCCCAAAAATTCCCATTTTTGGGCAAGGTCTAGGTATAGGGTAGGGTGACTCCCTGCCAAAATCTCAGCTCATTTGGATCAAGGATGAAGTGTGGGCAACTAGTTTAATGGATGCCAAGTCATTTGTATAGATCCCACCAAAATGAGTGCCCTGGTCAAATCAGTCACCCAAATTGGTTCAAACCAAATTTGTTTGACAGTAGACCCATAGGGATACATTTCTTGTGTTGACCATATTCTCTGAAAAGGGCTCTAACTATTTTTAATAATTAAAACCAATAAATGCAAAATCTGTGATAGGGAATGAAATAAAATCAAACTTAAGCTATAGTTTATTTAATCATATCAGCACGAATCTTGGCGCGATTTTGGATGGGATCTGGTCATCTCCTTCCTCTAGCCGACGGCCAGGATTACCCTCGCCTGGGCCAACTTCCAGCGGCTGCCGCCGTCGCTCCGGCCACCTCCCCGGCCTGCCACCGCCGCCGACACCTTCGTGGTGGTCGGGGCTATCTCCAGGCGGCGGCTGGGCCGCCGGGAAGCACTGTTCCGGCGATTCTACCAATCGGAAATTTCGGCTGAAAACCATGAAATTCAAAATCGGATTGGGCTCGATTGAGCCCCAACCTTGGCCCTAATGATGTCTACGATCTACCCATGCAAGAAGGGATGGAGGAGGACCTGTGGTGGCGGCTGTAGCCGGGCTGATCGCCGGATTGGCATGGTGGTGGCCGGCGGTGGTCGGTTTGATCAAAAATGCAGAACAGGGCTTGGCTTCTTCAGGAAACTGGTGGGAATTCATCCCTGGATTCCAGTGAACCTCATAAAGAGGAGAATAGGGGTGGTAGTTGGCTGCAAGCTCCATTGCCATTATTGGCTTCCTTGGTCAAAGATTTCGGCCATGGTAGGTAGGGGATGAAGCATGGATCACACCAGTCAAAGCTAGCTGGTTGAATTGGGGCTGCTTCCCTTGTCCTAGAGGAGTGAATGGAGGGATTGGGGAGGGGGAGGATGAGCCCAAAAGTCCTCCTCCCTTTTCTTCCTTCTCTTTCTCTCTCTTCCATGGGTGACTTTCTCTCTCCTAGTCACCAAGCCTGAATTTTTGGCTCCTACATGTCCTATGGCAGCCTACAAGTTCATTTGGTCACTTAAGTCATGGTTAGCCCAATTGAAATGAGCTTGGGCTTGAGTTAGCCCATTTGGGCTAAGTTGACCCAAAGTTGGACTAGGGCCCACCTAGGTCAATTTGGTCCTTGAGATTCCTTTAATGGGTCCTTGGTAACCCATTAGCCTCCCCTAGAGTCAAGGTAGGGTTGGATTGGCCCTTGGAGGTCACTTGGCCCTTAACTAGGGCATTTTGACCATTTTAGGTCAAGGGTTGACTTTGGTCAAAACTAGCCCTTTGATTGGTCCCAATGGGTCCTTGGTGACCTATTGGCCTCTCACTAGGCTTATGAGGGTAGGGATGGGGTCCATTGGGCTAAGGGACTGCAGTTGACCCTTGTGTAGGTCAATTTGACCCAATTAGGGTCATAGTTGACTTTGGTCAACTTAGCCATATTGACTACTCTCTATGGGTCCTTAGTGACCCATTGACCTCTCACTAGGTCTAAGAAGGTATGGGTGGGGTCTACTGGGCCAAGGGACTGCAATTGTCCCTTGTGTAGGTCAATTTGACCCAATAAGGGCTATAGTTGACTTTGGTCAACTTAGGTCCTTTGATTGCTCTTCATGGGTCCTTAGTGACCCATTGATCTCTTTCTAGGGTTATAAGGGTATGAGTGGGGTCTTGGAGTCTTGGTGAAGCCCCATGATCACTTTTAACCAAGGTTTAGAGATCTGCTAAGTGCAGACCATAGTGGCCCTATCCACACTACCAGGTCCACTTGACTCTTTCTTGGGCTTCCTAGGGTTTTGTCATGACAGAACCACTCTTAGGGGTCTAGTTGGAAATGGGATGTTACAAATCCCAATAAACAAAACAAAGATTTCGTCCCCGAAATCCAGGTTAAGCCTACGGGGACTCCTATCAGGGAGGAAGAAACTTGTAACATCCCATGAGAGTTGAAAGTTTTACGTCACGACCTCATGTTTGTCATGTGAGGTTTAAAGGTGTTTGTCAATTTCAAGACCAAGTAGCCCAACTGGCAAAATCTAGACCCCAATAAACAAAAGTTTAGCCCATAACCTTGAAATTTCAGTTAAATTAGGAAGGAAATTGAACATCTTGAGTGGTTACGAGGAATACCTGACTGAAGAGTTCCGGATATCTTTGTCGCATCAAGTCCTGGGGCTCCCATGTGTGCTCCTCTCTTCCGTGATTTCTCCACAGGACCTTGACTAACGGAACCCTCTTGTGGCGCAAAACTCGTACCCCCTTGTCGTCAATCCGGACCGGTTCTAGATGAACTGACCGATCGGATGCTATCGGTCCATCTGTGGTTGTAACTTGCTGCTCTGGACGTAGTAGAGCTCTCCTAAGAGAGGATATATGGAATACGTCGTGCAGACTCGCCAGCTTCGGTGGCAGTTCCAGCCTGTATGCCAAGGGACCGATCCGCTCCTGGATCCTATAAGGCCCCATGTACCTTGGGCTGAGCTTCTTCCTCTGTCCGCGTACCCGAGTAACTCCATGCATGGGTCGAATCTTTAAGAACACCTGATCTCCTATCTTAAATTCCACCTGACGGTGCCGAGCGTCGTAATACTTAGCCTGCCGGCTTTGTGCTTCTAGCATCCTGTCCCGTATCAATCTCACCTGAGCCTCGGTGTCCTCAACAAATTCCGAATCCAATGCCTTAGGGTCCTCATCCTGTATCCATGACAGTGGAGTCCTGCACTTTCGTCCATACAACGCCTCATAAGGAGCCATTTTAATACTGGACTGGTAGCTGTTATTATATGAGAACTCGATCAGTGGTAATAACTTCTCCCATGGTTCACCGCGATCTAATACGCAGAGTCGTAGTAAATCCTCCAAAGTCCGGTTGGTCCGTTCTGTCTGTCCATCTGTCTGGGGATGAAAAGCCGTACTGAAGGTTAGTCGAGTGCCTAAGTAAGTTTGCACTGACCTCCACTCCCTGGATGTAAATCGTCCGTCCCGATCTGACACAATCAACTTGGGTACACCATGGTAGCGGACGAACTGCTCCACAAATTTCCGGACTAACACCCCCATCGAGTCATCCTTCCTGATTGGAATAAACCTCGCCACCTTCGTTAGTCGGTCGATGATCACCCATATCGAATCGTTCCCTGTCCTGGATCGAGGAAGTCCATGTATAAAGTCCATGGCGATATCATCAAACTTCCACTCTGGTACTGGGAGTGGATGCAATAATCCTGCGGGGTTTCTGCACTCCGCTTTTACTAATTGGCACGCCTTGCAACGGGTCACGAAGTAGGTGATATCCTTCTTCATGCCGGGCCAGAACATAGTCTTCTTCAGATCTGCAGTCATCTTCGTAATCCCCGGGTGTACCGAATATCGACTGCAATGAGCCTCCATCATGATGTCCTCCCGGATCTGGCCTCCCTCTGGTATGTAGACCCGTCCTCTGAAGCATACTAAATCATCTCTCAGTGTGTAATCTCCCATAGTGCCTGCTTCTAAGGACCGGAATATCGGCTCTAGCTGAGTATCCTGCCTCTGTCCATCCTTGACCAGTTCTCGTATGTCATCCGTGGTGATTAATGACGACAGATATTCTCGGTATAACTCAGGGTGATCCTCAGATACCAGGGATACTTGCATCTTATCAAACATCTGTATTAACTCCAAGGCCATCAACGGTGTTCCTACTCCAGCGTTTGTGGTTTTTCGGCTTAATGCATCTGCTACCACATTCGCCTTTCCAGGGTGGTAGTGCATCTCATACTGGTAGTCTGCTAAAAATTCCACCCATCGTCTCTATCTAATGTTTAGCTCCTTCTGTGTGTCCACATACCTCAGATTTTTATGGTCGGAGTATATGTCGCAGTGGACACCGTACAGATAGTGACGCCAGACTTTTAGTGCAAATATGACCGCTCCCATCTCTAAGTCATGAACTGGGTAGTTTTGCTCGTGCTTTTTCAGCTGTTGAGAAGCATAAGCTATCACATGGCCATTCTGCATAAGTACTGCCCCCATGCCCTGATAGGAGGCATCGGTGTAGACCTGGAATCCTTCTTTCCCTGAAGGGAGGGCGAGTATAGGAGCCGAAGTGAGTCGCCCCTTTAGCTCTTGAAAAGCCTCTTCACATCGTGGGGTCCAGATAAAGGGTACCTCCTTCCTTGTCAGAGATGTGAGTGGGAGGGAGATACGAGAGAATCCCTCCACAAATTTCCGGTAGTAACCGGCAAGTCCTAGGAAACTTCATACATCTGTGGTCGTCTTTAATTGTGGCCAGTCCCGAACCGCTTGGATCTTGGCCGGGTCCACTGCCAACCCAGCACCACTGATGATATGGCCTAGGAAGGCCACCTCCTTCAACCAAAACTGGTATTTGCTGATCTTTGTATAAAGCTTGTGCTCCCGTAGTCTCTCCAGGGTCAGCGTCAGATGTCGTGTGTGCTCCTCTCTGTCCTTGAGTAAATGAGGATGTCATTGATAAACACGATGACAAACACATCTAAATATTCTTCGAACACCTGATTCATAAGGCTCATAAATGCCGACGGCGCATTTGTGAGCCCGAAGGGCATCACTGTGAATTCATATAGCCCATATCTGCTACTGAAAGCAATCTTCGGAATGTCCTCCTCCTGGATCCTTAGCTGGTAGTAACCAGACCTCAAATCCAATTTGGAAAAGAAATGTGCACCTTCTAGCTGGTCAAACAGCTCATCTATCCTTGGCAACAGATATGTGTTTCGGACTGTCAATCGGTTTAGTGCTCGGTAGTCGATGCATAGTCTCAGAGTTCCGTCCTTCTTTTTAATGAACAAGACCGGGGCTCCCCAAGGCGAAGAGCTCGGTCGGACAAATCCAGCCTCCACTAGTTCTTGGAGTTGGCTTCGAAACTCTGTCAATTCCTTCGGCGCCATACGGTAAGGGGCCCTAGCTGCCGGCTTAGCCCCCGGCACCAGCTGTATCCAGAAATCCTGCTCCCGGTGTGGGGGCAGCCCAGGCAGTTTCTCCGGGAATACGTCGGCAAAATCTCGCACCATCGAAATATCCGAGGTGGAGACCTTGGTCTCAGTCATCTCGAATATTACCTCAAACACTTCTTCCCCCTGTAAGTGAGCCTTGACGACTTGTACAGACGACAGTATGAGAGGGGGAATGGATTTAATACCTTCAATGACGAGGTAGGAATCCCCATGTCTTACAGTAACTCTTTTGGACATGCAGTCAATCTGAGCATGATTCCAGTTCAACCACGTCATCCCTAGGATCAAATCAAAGATTGGCATCTTTATGATCGTCGCTGGAGCTTCAAATATCCTTCTGCCGATCTCTGCCTCCATGTTGTAGTGGGCAGAGGTGAACAACTCTGATCCGTCGGGTAGTCGTATCCTCATCATCAAACTCGTGAATCGTTCCACGCCTTCCAATCCTTCTATGAAGGCCTCCAATACAAATGAGTGCGAAGCACCCGTATCAAATAGCGTATAAGCGGGTTTGCCGCTGATGAAAACTATTCCCGGGGTTTGGAAAAATTAAATGTCTCAGAATTCTAGCTATGGTTTTCTTTCCTAGAATGTCACTTCTATATCAAATTTAACTTCATGAGGAAATAACTTTAACCAAAATTTTCAGACGTACCAGTGATTACTTGCTCCGGGTTTCGGGGCTGAGCCAGATCTAGTGCATAAATTTGCTCCCTCTGCTGCCTACGATCTGTACCCTGGAAACCACGTCCTCGACCACGTCCTCGTCCTCCAAACTGCTGGGCATGCGGGGCATCCTGGGGTGCTGGTAAAGGTGCTCCCATCATGGGGCAGTTTCTCCGAATGTGTCCTATCTGATGGCAGTTGTAGCACTCCGGTGGGGGAAATGCCATACCCCCGGGTCTCGGTGCCTCCCTCATCTGAAGAGGCTGAGAGGCCAATATCACCTGCTCCCTCGGCTCCTGCCTCACTTCCTGTCGAGGCTGGTCCTCTATCCTTCTCCCACCTGGTATAGCACCTTGTCGCTGATCATTTCTGGCTCTCCGGCCCTGATCCTCCGCTTGCCGCTTCCGGCCCCGAGTGGTGTGCCAATCGGCCTCGATCCTCTTTGCCATTTCCAAAATCCGGGAGATAGGCCCGTCGGATACAAACAACAAAGCCTCCCTCAAGTCCTCCCGCAGGCCCTTATAGAATCTCTTGATGTATCCCGCTTCGTCCAGCTGGTAAGAATCTGCATATCGAGCCAAATGGTCGAACTCCCGATGGTACTCTACCACTGTCCGGGTGCCTTGCTTCAGCTGTAAGAATCGCTCCTCCAACTCATCCCTGGCCGACTGTGGAATGAAATGCTCCAGCAGCGCGGTCCTGAACTCTCCCAGGTAACTTCCGCAACCTCCCTATCAACAAATCTTGTGTCCAGCAGCGTCTTCCACCACCTCTTAGCATGGGACTCCAGGCAGGAGACAACCAAGGCCACCCTCTCCTCCCAGGGACATCGTATCCCAGTCAGCATTTCGTACATAATATCTAGCCATTCCTCTGTCCGTACGGCGGATTTGGTCCCCAAGTAAGATGGAGGAGAGAGTCCTCGAAAGATGCTCAGCCAATTGGCCCCCGGGTTTGGTTGCGGAGCCGGAGCCTGTTGAGCCCTGAAGGCATCTAGAATGGCCGTCAGCGTTTGACCCATCTCCGAGTGTAAGAATGGAGTGGGGACCGGGGGAGGTGGTGCAACAGTCGGAGTCTGCTGAACTCCGCCTTGTGGTGTTGGCTGCGCTGAGGGCTGCGTAATAGAAGACAATTATAAGAAGTCTCACAGATTTAACTAAAAGTGGACAATTTTCATGTGATTTCCCATATGGGCCCACCACTGCTTCCACTGCTTAGTTTGTCCCCAAACTAAACTCGAGCGGGGGTGTCCCAGGGTTAGTGGACTGCTACTTTTCTGATCGAGGTTTGCTCTGATACCACTTGTAAGACCCCCATTTTTTTTTCTTTTTCGACACCGGGGTCTTAGGCCCAGAGTCGCCGCCTTGCGATGATACCTTCGCACTCGGGAAGGTTGTCACTACAAGACGCCGACTCTGCCGGCCAATCTCGATCATAACTGTAGCATAAGAAGAGATGCAAGTCCACATAAATCACATATATAGAAATAAACTCCACGAAGGGAGTGTCCACAGATAGTACATATAATAAAATCTCGGGCTTATGCCCGGTACATCAAGTCCTCACTACAATTCTCTCATCGCGGAAGCAAACTAATACAACTACTATAGTTCGGGACTCACTGTCCCTGCTGTCTGGACTCTAGTGCTAGACTGTCCGATCTCCAAGCGTGCCGACCTCCGGGGCTGCTCCTCCATGCTGGGCTCCGTGGTCCCCTAAATGATGTGGTTCGAAAACCGTTAGTCTAAAAGACTAAGTCCTATCGTCCCCCACCCCTTCCCCTATGGCTCCTAAGCACCGAGCGGGGAGAAGGAAAGGGAAGGACATGAAGGAGGAGAATAGTCAAATTTCAGATGGCAGCGGAACTAAACTAACAGTGTACGCATGATAATAATTATACAAAATTAAATAAGTAACCTTAACTTATGTGGGTACACATAAGCTAAGGGATCTTTCGCAGGGCTCCTAACGTATAAAAAGTCTCATACCGATTTATACGATAGGGTGTCGGTTTTATTAGCAGGCTTATAATATTGAAAGAGAACCTTGACTTATAAGCACGCTCACACGAACTTATAGGCCAAGGGGTCGTTTTGCAAGGCCTAATATATAGAGCGTCCCATACCGCTTATACATTAGGTGTCAGGTTATATGCAATGATGATGCTATGAAATGCAAGTATGCTATGATGTGAACAGACAAGTGCAACTCACGCACTCGACTCTGTGTACACAGACCTTTAGTTCCCCCTTTCGGAGCCGTTACCTCCCAGGATACCTCCGTAGTGGCAGACGGAAGCGGTGGGTTGGGCCTCGCCCACCTCTAAACCAGTAAAGCACTACCGGTCAGACCTATCGTACGCCTCAACGCTTGGTGCACTAAGCGGATGCCTGCGTACTCTTGCCGGCTGGCGCACCGGACTTCTGTTGGCGAAGTGCTCACCACACTTGCCGAGCCAACGATATTGGTGTCGGTGCATCGAACTCCCCAATATCGAAGACCCACCACCTTAAACCTTTTATGCACATGCAATAGTTATGAGTCAAACAACCAACCGAGCCGAAGCTCACCGGACAATCCCATCCATCATAATCTACAACCGAGCCAAAGCTCCCCGGACTATCCCGTCCGTCATAACCGTCAACCGAGCCAAAGCTCACCATACTACCATACCCAATAACTACTGGGCTTATTGCCCAAGTAACCCATAATAACTCCCGGGACACTGGGGTATGAGAGTGTGAAATCCTAAGTTTACTATCTACTCCTATGCCTACGACTTGGGTTTTACCCATTTCACTTCCAGATTATAGTAACTAGACCTAAGGTGATTTGACCTTCCACTTTATGGGGGAGACGATCTTTCGTCGATCCCAAACATCACCCAACATTTAGTCAAACTCATTCCTATCTCATCCAACCCTGAGTGATGAACTCATTCCACCAATTTTTGACTCATGTACCTAACTTGCACTCCAGATTATTTCTGAAGAATTACTATATGCAGACCACCTAGGTTTAATGTTAAGTAAAATGAGAAGTATGTCAAATAATCATCCGATACTCCTATAATAATTTATGGAGGTCCATTATGACCTTTATTGCCCAAATCCAAAGTTTTACAATTTTCCTATTCATCTAGGAATTTATTAAATATTTATAGTGGCCAAAGTCTCCAAGATTGAACTGAAGGTACCAAATTTTGACAAGATAGAATCTCCCCCGATTTATGCTATACTCAATATAATCAATTAACCTAATATCCAAGATCTCTTGCTTTTTCAGCAAGGTTTTGGCCACTGCTTCTATTTTTAAATTATCCCACAATATTTCATTAAAATAAATAAATAGGGTAATATTACTCCTAAAATTTCAAGTAAACTTCCAACATGATAACAAAGGCATATAAATGCTCTGGGATAAATATCATAAGTGAATTAAGGAGTGATAAACTTCAAACAAACTATATAAACAATTTTCCAAAATTACTAGATGCAGACCACCAAGTCAAACTTCATGTAAAATGGGAAGTATATCAAATAATCATCCAACACCCTTATAATAATTAATGGAGGTCCATTATGACCTTTAATTCCTACATCCAGAGTTCCAAAATTTTGCTTATTTATTTAATAATTTATTTAATTATTTTAATGTCAAAAATTTCCAATAATGAACATGAAGTACTATTTTCAGTCAAGACATCATTCTACAAATTTTATATTTTACTCAAAATAATGTTATAACTTATCTTCCAAAATATCTAATTCTTTTCCGTAAGGTTTTATCCTTAAATCAATATTACATTTAAATCCTTGAAAGTTCATTTAAGAATTATAAAATACTATATTGCTTCCAAAAATTCAGAGAAATTTCAAGTATGAATGTAATGGCATGTAAATGGTTTGGGCCAAATTTCATAATTTATTTATCAGTAAATGGACTTAAATAATTTATTGAATAATCCCATCATATAGCAAGCTTGTGAAGTAACTACTTCAAATAAGTGTCCAAGTATTTTTATAAAATTTATATTAGCTCATAATGATTCAAAACCTCCTCTGCCAAAATCTCATGACCTCTCAAGGGTCAGAGGTAGCATAATAATTTATTTACTAAAGTGAGGCATTTCCTGTGTTACAAATGAAGTGTTAAAAATAATACTCCAAAATTTTTAAATAAATAACCAAAGCTTCTTAATATCATTATGACCATCATACCAAAATTTCATATCATATTAAGGGGTTTAGCTAACCCATTCCTATCCCACCATATTTATGCCCTAAACTAGGGTTAGGGTTTTGAGGGTCCTAAACTTTCCAAAATACCCTAATATTTTTACCAGAGGGGTATAGTTACCATAATACCATCCCTACAAAATTTCATAGCCATACATTGTGTTTTGACCATATGTCCTTCACAAGGTACAAAAGCCCTTCCTTAGGGTTTGACCTAGGATCTTGGGCCAAATCAACTCCAATGCCCCCAAGTTTTCATTGGGAGGTGTATATTGTCATGCCAAACCAGTGTACCAAATTTGAACCTCTGTTGAGGTGAATTGGACACTAAAAGCCAAAATTACATTTTGGACCAAAATACCCTTCTTAGGGCAAGGCTAGGGTTTGCTTGAATCCCATTCAAATCAACTCCAAACTTAATGAAATTTTAACCCGAGGTCTATATTGACCTCATATCCATGCCACCAAAATTTAATTGAATTTGGACTTCATTTGACCCATAATTTAATTTACCCTAACATAATTAAATGTTTTACAAAACTATAAGAAACTTATTCCCAAAAATTCCCATTTTGGGCAAGGTCTAGGTATAGGGTAGGGTGACTCCCTGCCAAAATCTCAGCTCATTTGGATCAAGGATGAAGTGTGGGCAACTGGTTTAATGGCTGCCTAGTCATTTGTATAGACCCCACCAAAATGAGTGCTTTGGTCAAACCAGTCACCCAAATTGGTTCAAACTAATTTTGTTTGACAGTAGACCCATAGGGCTACATTTCTTGTGTTGACCATATTCTCTGAAAAGGGCTCTAACTATTTTTAATAATTAAAACCAATAAATGCAAAATCTGTGACAGGGAATGAAATAAAATCAAACTTAAGCTATAGTTTATTTAATCATATCAGCACGAATCTTGGCGCGATTTTGGACGGGATCTGGTCATCTCCTTCCTCTAGCCGACGGCCAGGATTACCCCTGCCTGGGCCAACTTCCAGCGGCTGCCGCCGTCGCTCCGGCCACCTCCCCGGCCTGCCACCGCCGCCGACACCTTCGTGGTGGTCGAGGCTATCTCCAGGCGGCGACTGGGCCGCCGGGAAGCACTATTCTGGCTGTTCTGCCAATCAGAAATTTCGGCCGAAAACCATGAAATTCAAAATCGGATTGGGCTCGATTGAGCCCCAACCTTGGCCCTACTGATGTCTACGATCTACCCATGCAAGAAGTGATGGAGGAGGACCTGTGGTGGCGGCTGTAGCCGGGCTGATCGCCGGATTGGCATGGTGGTGGCCGGCGGTGCTCGGTTTGATCAAAAATGCAGAATAGGGCTTGGCTTCTTCAGGAAACTGGTGGGAATTCATCCCTGGATTCCAGTGAACCTTTTAAAGAGGAGAATAGGGGTGGTAGTTGGTTGCAAGCTCCATTGCCATTATTGGCTTCCTTGGTCAAAGATTTCGGCCATGGTAGGTAGGGGATGAAGCATGGATCACACTAGTCAAAGCTAGCTGGTTGAATTGGGGCTGCTTCCCTTGTCCTAGAGGAGTGAATGGAGGGGTTGGGGAGGGGGAGGATGAGCCCAAAATGTCCTCCTCCCTTTTCTTCCTTCTCTTTCTCTCTCTTCCATGGGTGACTTTCTCTCTCCTAGTCACCAAGCCTGAATTTTTGGCTCCTACATGTCCTATGGCAGCCCACAAGTCCATTTGGTCACTTAAGTCATGGTTAGCCCAATTGAAATGGGATTGGGCTTGAGTTAGCCCATTTGGGCTAACTTGACCCAAAGTTGGACTAGGGCCCACCTAGGTCAATTTGGTCCTTGAGATTCCTTTAATGGGTCCTTGGTAACCCATTAGCCTCCCCTAGGGTCAAGGTAGGGTTGGATTGGCCCTTGGAGGTCACTTGGCCCTTAACTAGGGCATTTTGACCATTTTAGGTCAAGGATTGACTTTGGTCAAAACTAGCCCTTTGATTGGTCCCAATGGGTCCTTGGTGACTTATTGGCCTCTCACTAGGCTTATGAGGGTAGGGATGGGGTCCATTGGGCTAAGGGACTGCAGTTGACCCTTGTGTAGGTCAATTTGACCCAATTAGGGTCATAGTTGACTTTGGTCAACTTAGCCATATTGACTACTCTCTATGGGTCCTTAGTGACCCATTGACCTCTCACTAGGTCTAAGAAGGTATGGGTGGGGTCTACTGGGCCAAGGGACTGCAATTGTCCCTTGTGTAGGTCAATTAGACCCAATTAGGGCTATAGTTGACTTTGGTCAACTTAGGTCCTTTGATTGCTCTTCATGGGTCCTTAGTGACCCATTGATCTCTTTCTAGGGTTATAAGGGTATGAGTGGGGTCTTGGAGTCTTGGTGAAGCCCCATGATCACTTTTAACCAAGGTTTAGAGATCTGCTAAGTGCAGACCATAGTGGCCATATCCACACTACCAGGTCCACTTGACTCTTTCTTGGGCTTCTTAGGGTTTTGTCATGACAAAACCACTCTTAGGGGTCTAGTTGGAAATGGGATGTTACAGGCCCTCTATGGTCGTAGGACACGCGCTTGTTGCTCGCTATAAAGGTTAGCCTCTTTCTTATCAGAGGTCGCATAATTATTCTTTAAAGATTTATCGGTTGGTAACCCTGTTCCCTCCTGGTCGCAGAGGGGGTAGATGCATCGACGTCCATAGGGCCCAAGATTACTGCTTAGTGTCGGGGGATGGTTCCTATCTTATTTGAGGCCGCAGCCTTACCATTCAGAGATTTGTTGGTGGGGAACCCATTTTCTGCCTGGTCATAGAGGGGGCGGACCCTCCACAGCTATAGAGCACAAGCCCGATGCTCGGTGTAGGGGGATGACCTTTTCTTATAGGAGGTCATGGGCTTACCCTTCAAATACTTATTTCTTGAAGCCTGTATCACAAACAGAGTTAAAGAATGGTTATAATGATATTGAAAGTAAAGTAGGATATATTTCACCCTCATTGTTAGGATGGAGGATGAGATAGCTATAGGTAGCCTTCATCCTTTTATTTAGAGCTGTCTTTGAAGGGAATGGTAGTAGAGTACCACTCCAAGGATCTCAGAGCAATGAAGTGGTGAATGAGCAGCTAGAATTTCTTGTCGAGGATACAAATTGTTAAAATTCACAGATACCAAGAGACAACCTCTGATACCATGTCAAAATTTGATATAGCGGAAGACAGAAAACCAGGCGCAGGAACACTCAACCTATCTTAGCCTAAATAAATCAGATGCAAACCAGAAGAGCAAGAATCTTGTACTAAACAATCTTTACAAGGTGAGACATACATGGCAAGACATGATTCGCCAAAATATCCAAAGGGAAAAGAAGAAATAATACAAGGCAAAACTAGCCGCGCGGACTGATGAGGTAACCGCCGGCTCTACTGCTATCCGCTACAGAGTCCGCTCAGCCCGCCTAGTCGCTAGACCGTAACCAAGCCGCACGGACTGCCCGTTATTTCAATGCTGAACTCTAACTGCCGACCTGCAAGCCGCCTAACCGCGAGGTTGCCTCGCCGCCAGACCGTGCAAGTTGCTGCCGAACTGAACCAAGCCGCCAGAAGCGGACATCTTATTGAACCTGGAAAGTAGTTGCGGAAGAGAGACCGCCTAGCCGCAACCTGCGAACTGCTATTAATCGCTGGTTGCTATCCGCAGAGTCTGCTCTGTCCCTGACCGTAATCAGAACCAATTCCCTGGCTTCCAGCGCTATCCGCACTACCTGCACAGCACAACCCGATCAATCTTCAAACCGTGCGGATACAAAATCCAGTCCACAGCAACTATCTGCGAGTTCACTTACTGGTCATTCAGTTACTATTGATGTGAAGGGGGTCTTATTTATAGTCACGGTGAGGAGTGTGGTCACCTCCCTAGCCGAAAGAATCTGTTGGTACCCTTGTTTGATTTGAGTTTAGTCTTGTCTTTTTAGTCCCTTGAGCCAAGAAATATCTATGGTCAATGGTTAGTGGTCTAGCTGTAGAGTCCCCGCTTTTCCAGATGAAGAATTTGGTTAAGTAGTTTTTCGTTCGACTATAGTCGAACGCCGCTCGACTATTGTCGACTAACTGTTTGACGATCGTCTATAAACTGCTCGACGTTCTGTCTGCGAGGATAGTTCGACTATCTGTTGATAGTTCGACTATCTGTGTGTTGTGATAGTTCGACTATCTGTTGATAGTTCGACTATCTGTTTGTTTGATAGTTCGACTATCTGCTTGGATAGTTCAACTATCTGATAGCTCGACTATCTGTTTGATAGGTCGACTATCTGCGTTGTTTGATAGTTCGACTATCTGTTGATAGATCGACTATCTGCTTTCTTCTGATAGTTCGACTATCTACTGATAGGTCGACTATCTATTTTCCCTTGGTAGTTTGACTATCTGCTTTGATAGTTCAACTATCTGATAGCTCGACTATCTGTTGATAGTTCGACTATCTGTCGTTCTTTGATAGTTCGACTATCTGTTGATAGATCGACTATCTGTTTCTCTTCTGATAGTTCGACTATCTGTTGATAGGTCGACTATCGGTTTTGCTTTGATAGTTCGACTATCTGTTGATAGGTCGACTATCTGATAGCTCGACTATCTTCTGATAGTTCGACTATCTGTTGTGATAGTTCGACTATCTCCTTTGATAGTTCGACTATCTGGATCGTTCGACTATCTGTCCGATAGTTCGACGATCTCCGTTCTTCGGTCGACGATCTCCGAGGGTCGTTCGACGTTTTCTATTTGCCTTTTTATTTTGTATTTATTCATTCTATTTAATTAATTAATACATTATCTGGCATTTTATTTCAGTTGTTTTATAATAATATTTCCAAGCAATATCTGCTCCATCCCTTTTGCCTGAGTCAAATCTTTTCAGATAAAGTTGTTTGTCTTATTAGTTGTCATTGTATTTTACTTTATCTACTGTCAGTCCTTTATAGCCGTTAGACTGAAAAGTCTTCCTTTTGCTATAAAGAGTTTGTTTCTGATGTGATTTTATTTAGTACCTGTATTATCAGATTGCTTCCTGCAGCTTCCTTGAAAAAGGTTTATCCCTTTTATAGAATATTTTGCTGCAGAGTTTGTTTGTCTTTGTGATATTTGCAGCCCAGGTTTCAAGTTTCAGAAGAAGACAAACAGTTCAAATTGAAAAGAGCCGTTGCTTGTTGCTGCTATAAAAGGAATCCTTTGGAGAAGGATTTCAGCTAGCTAACCAGTTATTCTAAGAGTTATTCATTTAAGCATTCAAGCTTTCATCAAGACCAAGTTTAACTACTCTCAGCAATATTCATTCAACTGAGAAGTGTTAAGCTCTTCTGCTCTTCTTCAACCTGAGTTCTCCTGCCTCCAGGAAGTTCAGACTCAGAGTTCTTTTGAAGAAGAAGAAGAAGATAGCTGCTAGAAGATTTTCTATTTTATATTTTATATATCTTCTTGTAGTTTTTCCTTCAGTTTTTACTGAAGAGTTTCTGCACTGAAGCAAGACTTCACCTGGACGTTCTTTGAGCCAGGGGGAGCCTTGATTCTTTTGAGTTTTCTAGCTCAGTGCAAGTCTTTGTGCTTCTCTAATCTATTGTAAAATAGAGAAGACTTTTTAACCTTCTTTCCCCCTCCTGTACAGGGTTATTACTCCCTTCAAAAGTATCCCTTGGTGGCAGGGCACCTGATCAAAAACCTGTGTTTGGTTTTTAGACACCTGATCAAAAGTCTAAAGGGTTTCTAGATCTACCTGAAGCAGATCTTGTGGTGGCAGGGCACCTGATCAAAAACCTGTAGTGGATTCCTACCTTGTTGGTAGAAGAGTGGACGTACCCAAGTTGTTTGGGGAACCACTATAAATTCCTTGTGTCGTCTGGCTTGCTTAATTTAATTCCTGCATTGTGGCTGTGATTAGATATAACTAGGTTTGCTAGTTGCTGATTAGGTTTTCCAAGCCTTAACTGTAATTACAGTTAGCTTGAGTTTGTGCACAACACTTGTGTTAGGCTTTAGGGTTATTTCTATATCTATAATCTTTTCATTCCGCATTTCACTCCAAGGGAGTTGGGTAGACTATTAAGTTTTGTCTAGTGCAAAATTTGATAACTCTATTCACCCCCCCCCCCCCCCCCCCTCTAGAGTAGTATCTATCCCTTCACTTTCAATTGGTATCAGAGGGAGGTTGTCTGACTGAATAGGCTAACACCTAAGTCACAAGATCCTGATAGATACCAAAGTTTATAGATATTCACTATCACTATCATGGCCCAGTCCAAGGATTATTCTAGCACCCGACCTCCAACATGCAACTTAGCTAAGTTTGGCATCTGGAAGGCAAGGATAAAATTATATATGAATTCTATTGATGAAAGTATCTTTGCTTCTATTTTGTCAGGACCCCCAAGAGCACCTGCTGCTGCTTCTGCCTCATCATCTAATATGAGTGCAGTGCCTCCTCCAGATTACAATGATGAGTACAAGAAGGCAAAGATAGCAGATGTCAAGGCGAAGAACATTCTGGCTCAGACAATGTCTGATGAGGTATTCCAGAAGGTTGCTGACTGCTCTTCAGCAAAAGCTATGTGGGATACACTGAACCAGATTGTAGCTGGTTCAGCTGATGAAAGGAAGGACAGAAGGTCCAACCTTATCTCATAATATGAGAACTTCAAGAAAACTGATGCTGAATCAGTTGAAGCCATGTACACAAGGCTCAGCTCAATCATCAATGAGCTGAGGACCCTTGACAAGGACATTTCATTGACAGAGGTCAATAATAAGATTCTTATGTGCTTCCCTAGCACATGGGATCTAAGTATCTGGCCTATCAAGGAGGCCAGAAGCACAAATGATATTTCAAATGAAGCCCTTCTCGGCAAGTTCAAGTCTTTTGAGCAAGTGCTGAAGACAAGGGAAGCAGAAGCTGAAGCAAAGACCCCTAGTCCAACAAAAAAAGAGCAATCTCTAGCTCTTAAGGCTGCTGATGCTTCTGAAGGCAGCCAATCCAATGAGGAGCTAATTACATTATTTGCCAAGAGGTTTCTCAAGATGGGGAGAAAGGAATTCAGAAAGAATTCTTCACGATATGAAGACAAACTAAGGTATGACCGTTCACCTGCTAAAGAAATTATCTGTTATGGTTGCAGGAAGCCTGGACATATCTTACCAGATTGTCCAGAGGAGAAGAACAAAGATAAGAGGAAAGAAAAGGAACAGCACAGGAAGCACTCCAAGCCATCCTCCTACAAGAACAAGAAGAAGGAGAGAGGTTTCATTGCTAAAACCTGGAGTGATTCTGATGAAGAATCTTCCTCCTCTAGCTCCAGTGAGGATGAGGAAGAGAAGAAGGCAAAGGAAGTTTGCCTGATGGCAATAGATGCCTGCAACAATCACTCAGCTGCAGAGATTTCAGATTCAGGGGAAGAAATGCCAACAGAAGATGAGGTACTATCGTCTTATGACTTTACTTCTGCAGAATTCAAATTAGATTTTAAATCTTTATGCTTAGATTTAATTAGTTCTGAAAAGGAGATTAAAGAACTTAGACATAGGCTAGCTGAATCAGAAATCATATCTACTGAAAATATTAGGTTAAAGGAAGATCTCACTAATTATAGTGAAGAAATTAAGTTTCTTAAAATTGAGTTAGCTAAATCTAAGAGGTTAGAAGAATCTCTAAATGGTAGAAGCCTTAAGTTATTAGAAATAACCAGCATGACTAACACTAGGTCAGGAAATAACAAACTAGGCTTAGGAGCTTCTCCCAGTGAAGCCCCAGTTATTCTTAAAAATAATCTTTCAACTCCAGTGAACTTCATTTCAGCTAGTGGAATGAAGAACACTGAGCAAGTAAACCAAGTTAATAAAACTTTAAATAAAGCTAAGAGAGAAAAGAGGAAGAAATTTTTTAAAGAAATACAAAGAGCGTCGAACGCTGCTCGACGATCGGAAGCGCAATGGTCGAACGAAGCTCGACGATCTGAGTGCCCATCGTCGAACGTCGATCGACGTTTTCAATATGATTTTCAAAATCATCATCAAACACATAGAAACCTAAATGAAAATAGAAACCCTAGGTTTGTTGACCCATCATCTGCATGGAGAATCCCACCTAGGAGATCTCACCCATTAGGTTATCACCCTCAGCCTGCATTTTCATATATTTCCAGTTTTTCTTATGTGAAAAACAAGGGACCCAAGGTTACCTGGGTCCACAATGTCTAAATGAATGTCTTGCAGGTGAAGGCCTATCCTATCACTCAAAATAAGTGGTATTTGGATAGTGGATGCTCCAAGCATATGACAGGAAATAAAAATCATCTGTCAAAATTCAAAGCTAAGCTCGGCCCAAAGGTTATCTTTGGAGATTCAAGCTGTGGTCAGACAGAAGGCTATGACAGGATCACAATTGGAGATGTTACTTTCAAGAGAGTTGCATATGTGACAGGACTGAAGCACAATTTGATCTCAGTCAGCCAGCTATGTGATGATGGCTACCAGGTTTCATTTTCTAACTCTTCTTGTAATATTACTTTAAATAATAATGTTGTTTTAGTAGGCATTAGATTAGGTAATATTTATTTAGTAGATTTCAATTCAACTCATTCTGAAATCTGTTTATTTAATGAAGTAACAATTAATAATAATTCTCTGTGGCATAAGAGGCTTAGTCATGTTAACCTTAAAAATATATCTAGGTTATCTAAACATAACCTTGTTAGAGGTTTACCTTCTTGCCCCTACAAGAAGGAGAGCCTTTGCAAGGCTTGTCAGCTAGGCAAGCAAACCAAGAATTCTTTTAAATCTGTAAATAAAAGTGATTCTCCTAGAATCCTGTATTTATTACATCTGGACCTTTTTGGCCCAATAAATGTACAGAGTTTAGGAGGGAAGTATTACACCTTAGTAATTGTAGATGACTTCTCTAGGTTCAGTTGGGTTTTCTTTTTGAGAACTAAGGCTGATAACTTCAAAGCCCTTACAGACTTTCTATTATGTGTGCAGACTGAGTACTCTACTCATATGGCCTTGATCAGAAGTGATCATGGTACTGAGTTTGACTCTCTTCTCATGCAAGAATTCTATGAGAGAGAAGGTATCAAACATAGCTTCTCAGCTCCTAGAACTCCCCAACAAAATGGGGTAGTTGAAAGGAAAAATCGAACACTCATTGAAGCTGCTAGTACATTGTTGGCAGATGCTAATATGCCTCTCTCCTATTGGGCAGAAGCTGTTAGTACAGCCAATTATGTCTTGAATAGAAGTCTGATACACAAGCTTAAGTGTAAAACTCCTTATGAGTTGCTTAAAGGAAAGAAACCTAAAATTAATTATTTTAGAATATTTGGTTGTGTAGTGTACATTCATAATAACAATAAAGAATACCTTAGAAAGTTTGAAGCAAAAGATTCAATGGGAATTATGCTTGGATATTCCCAAGTAAGCAAAGCTTATAGGGTTTATAACAAATCAACCTGTAAAATTGAAGAATCTGTGTATGTATCCTTTGATGAGTCTCAGATATTTTACAAGGAGAAGGAAAATTTTCCTTCCTCCAGTTCATTGCAGGTACCTGATGCTACTCAAGAAATTCTTCAACTATCAACTCTTCAGATCACTGAATTAGACAGTGATGAAGACATTGCAGAAGCTGTTGTTGTCCCACCAACAGTAGATCAAATTCCTCCTGAGGAATTAATCCCAACTGTTGCTGAAGATCACATCCCACCTGCTGATATTGTCACACTTAGAGATCACCCCACATCTCAAGTGATTGGAGACATATCAGCTGGTGTTCAAACAAGACACCAATTAAGATAGGATGTGATGCACGCTTGTTTCCTCTCACAGGTTGAGCCCCTCACCTTTAAAGAAGCTGAGCTAGATCCTCACTGGATCATTGCTATGCAAGAGGAACTCAATCAGTTTGAGAGATGTAAAGTTTGGATTTTGGTACCAAGACCTAAAGGCCAACTGATCATAGCCACCAAGTGGGTGTATAGAAACAAGTTGGATGCAAATGGAATTATTGTAAGGAATAAAGCTAGGCTTATAGCTCAGGACTACAGATAGGAGGAAGGTATAGATTATGACCAAACCTTTGCTCCTGTTGCAAGGCTAGAAGCAATAAGGATCTTCTTGGCCTATGCAGCCTACATAAAGTTTAAGGTCTTTCAAATGGATGTCAAAAGTGCATTCCTGAATGGTGAGCTTAAGGAAGAGGTGTTTGTTGAACAACCACCAGGGTTTGTTTCTTCAACTCAGCCCTCATATGTGTTCAAGTTGCAGAAAGCTCTTTATGGACTAAAACAAGCACCCAGAGCCTGGTATGAGACTCTAGCTAGTTTCCTTTTAGAGCACAACTTTACTAGGGGAGTAGTTGATAGAACCCTTTTCGTCAAGCACCACAAGGACACAATCCTGTTAGTTCAAGTGTATGTGGATGATATTATATTTGGCTCCACTGATCCCAAACTTTGCAAAAGGTTTTCTGACCTGATGCACTCTAAGTTTGAGATGAGTAGTATGGGTGTGCTGTCTTACTTTCTTGGTCTCCAAGTTAAGCAAGATGCTGATGGTATCTTCATCTCCCAATCCAAATATGCCAAGGAATTGGTAAAGAAATTTGGGATGGCTGATGCTTCAGCAATGCCTACACCTATGGCTACTAATGTAGTTATTGATTCTGATGATCATGGCAAGCCAGTTGATCAAAAGAATTATAGGGCCATTGTTGGTTCCCTATTATATTTAACTGCAAGTAGGCCAGATATAATGTTTGCTACATGCCTCTGTGCTAGATTCCAGGTCAACCCCAAGGAATCTCATCTGATTCTTCTCAAGAGAATCCTGAGATACCTGAAGGGATGTCCAAATCTAGGACTTTGGTACCCAGCTGAGTCAGATTTTGAATTAATTGGATATTCTGATTCTGATTATGCTGGTTGCAGAGTTAACAGGAAGAGCACCTCAGGAACTTGTCAGTTCCTGGAGAGAGATTGGTCTCTTGGTTCTGTAAGAAGCAGGCTTCTGTCTCAACTTCAACTGCAGAGGCTGAATATATAGCAGCTACCAGTTGTTGTTCACAGATCCTGTGGATTCAAAACCAGCTTATGGATTATGGTTACTCACACAAGAACACCAAAATCATGTGTGATAGTACCAGTGCTATCTCAATTGCACAAAATCCAGTGCACCACTCTAGAACGAAGCACATTGAGATTCGACACCATTTCCTGAGAGATTGTGTGGAAAAGAATAAGATTTGTCTTGAGTTCATATCCACTGAGTTTCAGAGAGGTGATATATTCACCAAGCCCTTAGATGAACAGAAGCATCTGTTCTTTTTAGTTCAACTAGGCATGATCAATGGAAGAGACTAAGTGTGACTATATCTGCCAATGTTGAAACTTGTTTGAAGATCGTCGAACGATGCTCGAAGATCGTCGAACGGATCAAGCCTATCGTCGCCCTCTGGTTGATAGATTATCTGTTTGAAGATCGTCGACCGGCGTTCGACCATCGTCGAACAAGTCGAGCTCATCGTCGATCTCTGGATGACGACAGCTTATGTGTTTGAGAAGCCAGAAATAATCGAACGATTGCTCGACTACTCTGCTTCTGGACCGATCGTCGAACGACCGTTCGACCATCGTATCCAGTATCTTTTAAATAGATCGACTATCTCCGGTCTAATATAAAGCCGATAGTCGACCTAGGTTAAAAGATCTTTGCTTTTATCGTCGACGGAGAGCGTCCTTTCGCATTCCGTCTTCCCGCTTGCTCCGTGTCTTGCGATTCTCTGCCGTTTCGTCTTCTTCGTTCCTCTCGCGCCTTCTCCAGCTCCTTCAATGGCGATTTCTCCAGCATTGCTCGCAGTTGTGAAGTTTGATGCAGGTTTCAGTGTCGACTTCGATGCCTTCAGCTGTTGTGAATCAGGGATTGTGGAAATCCTCCAGTTATGCAGAGATCAAGGGTTAGAAAGACTAATGTCTACAAGGATTAAGTTAAACATCCCAGAGATAAAGGAATGGGCATTTACTTCATCTTCTACTGAAGATTCAATGACAGGATCAATTGGCGGAGAAGAGGTTATTTTGACTCCCGCCATTCTGACTGATTTATTTGGATTGATAAATGGCGAAGAAGAATTTGAGCAAGATGCTCCAGAGTTCGGAAGAATGTTGTTAGAGCTGGGACATGCCGAAGGCATTCCCTCCAAGCTCCTCAAGGTGAATTTTCCCTTCAAGATCAAGTTCCTTGCAGAAATAGTTGGAAAAGTGCTTCTAGGAAAGCACTCCGCCCATGACAACATTACTAGACAACAATTTGCACTGATGTGTGCAATTGTAAATCAGAAAAGGATTAATTGGGTAGGGGTTTTGTTCGATTTGATAAGGAAGAAGAACAGTAAGAAAGAGGTTACCCTAGGCAGGGTTATTGGAATTTTTCTGAAAGAGAAGTATTCCCATCTGCTAGTTTCAGTTGCTAGAACCATTAATGCCAGCAAGAAGATGGATCCGAACTTGTTCTCCAAGTGGAAGAGGACCTTCTTGAAGCCCGCTCTCACAGGGGTTGCTCCAGCAGCATCCGAGAGCACAAGGACTGATTCAGTCACTCCTCACCCTCTAGAAGCTGGCTCAGCTCATCCTTCTCTTCCATCATCTTCTTCTGCTCTGCAGTCTACTTCAGTTGAAGTTCCATCAACTTCAGCTGAAGTACGACTTTCTGCTTCTCCTGTTCGAGATACAACCATGGTTGTTATTCCTTCTCCTCCTGCATCTCCTATACCATCTCATCTGGCTGGGACATCTCAACCCAGTTTTGATATATTGGTTTCTGAAATATCTTCTCCAGTTCATTCTCCCATTCCATCTCCTCCTCTATCTCCACATCATTCTCCTTCTCCATCTCCAATTCGCTTTCCAGTTCATCAGGAATACATTCCTCTTGCTGATCTTCCATCCACTGCAGTTCTCCCACCATCTTTTGAAATAACTCCAGAATTTATTTCCAGCATTGTGGAGTTAATTACCCCTTCAATCAAAATCATGATTGAAGAGGCAATTGCTCCACTTGCTTCCTCCATTGCTACTTTGACTGCTACCATCCAATCCCTCTCTAATTCTGCTGAGCCCTCTTCTTCCAGGGGCCTGGTTTCAGTTCCCACTGAAATCAGGCAGGGGGAGATGTTCTATGAAGATGTCTCAGAGCTTCCAACCTCCCCTCCAGCAGATCCTCCAGCGGTGACAGATATAGTGATGACAGTTCAAGAAGAGACTGCTCCAGCTCAAGAAGAATCAGTTTTAGTGTTATCTGAAAAAGAGATTGCTGATGCTCTATTGGAAACAAAATTTATTGTCAAAGTTTGTTTAGAAGATCTCACCACTCCTTTGGTTGCCCGTTTCCTAGAAGGCATTATTACATCCTATCTAGATGAATCCTGGGAGTTGGTAAAGTATGAAGGTAATTCACTCATCCATTTTATTGATGAGTCAACTGATTTGCTAGTTTGTGAATACCTAGAAGGGATGTTTTTAGCTTATATAGCAGATTTGTGTTCATGAATCTACAGATTATATTCAAAAAGATATAGCTGCTCAAGTAGAAGTAGTTGTTCGAGAATCTGTTTCAGATGTTTTAGTTGCTCCAGATGTCATAATGACAGTATCAGAACCCTCTCCAGAAGTTCCAGCTGATCTTTTGCATGCTGCTCAAGATACTGAGTCTGCTCAACCAGCTCAGTCAGACGTGCAAATAGATCCAGAATTGGATCTTTTCTTAGCTAATATAGAAGGTGCTGAATCTAAAAGTAAAGATGAAAAGACCCCAGTACTGAGTTTAGAAGAAGAGAAAGCAAGAGCTGCCTGGCAGCAAAGAGTACAAGATATTTTGAAAGAGAAAGAAAAAGTTTTGCAAGATGAAAAATCTACTGTATGGGATGACTCTCCAGGACTTGATCTGGATTCTCTTCTGGCTCAGGATGCCATGGAAGAAGAAAAAGAGAAAGCGGCTCTGAAAGCAAAGAAAAAGGCTGTATCAGAAGCCTATGACCCTTATGATCATCCTCCCTCATCTCATTCTGAAGATGAAGATGATTCAGATATGTCTGAGGACTCTAAGAAAAAGAAAGCTGCAAAGAGAAAAAGGAAAGCTGTTGCTCCTCCTCCTCCTAATCGAGACAATGATACTCCCTATTATATATTGAAAGGGATTGACCCTAAGTCGAAAGACTTCCAGCAGTGGATGTGGTTTTCCAAGAACCAGCAAAAGGAGAGAAAGAAATCTAAGAGATATGATAGTCCTGCTCCCAGATGGACACCCAGAGGTCCTCCTCCTCCACCTCCCAGTGCAGGAGCCTCTGGCAATTTATCTGCTAATCCATATGCTCCATCTGCAAAATCTGCTCCTTCTCAGCCTCATTCAAGGAAAAGTTCTCAAAGCCACCAAGACAAATCATATACTGGTACTCAAAGACATGATACTGAGGTTAAAGAGCAAGTAAAGGAGGTTGTATATCAAAAGCCAACATTTTCACCTCCTCCTTCTCCCAAGAAAAAGGTTTCTCCTGCTATACCAGTTCATGTTGCTAAGGATATTTCAAAAGGTAAAAGAACTGTTTTCTCTGAAAAATCCAGTAAGAAGTTTGCTGAGTTTGCTCCTCCACCATCTTTAGTTATTCAAGAAGTTAAAGATACAGCTGAAAGTTTATTAGATTTATCTGTTAAGTTTAAAACTGTGAAGCCAATAGATACATCATCTGAAAATGTGTATGAAAGCCAAGGGTTAGATCCTGATTTCAGGATGGCTCGATTTCTAGAATTTGTTGGATCAGCCCAGATAAAGAAAGCCAAAGCTGAAGGAAAGGACTCTACAGGATTTACTACAATGTCAAAGTTCAGAATGAAGGAACTCGATAAAATCCAGGTTAGTCCTGAAGTTTTTGACCCTTCTAAATATATGGAAAAGCACCCAGAAGCAGTTGTTCCAAGGGCTGCAGAACTGAAGATTATTGGCGTGCAAGATTTGAAGATGTCTAAGAAAGAAGCCATTGATCCCTTGCGGAAAGTTTCTTTTGTTCCTAGCTCTTCTGATCCCAAGCCTGATTCTATAGATTCTTAATTTTGATTGACTGTTGTTATATATATCTGACTGATTGTTAATTGCTAGTTAATTGCTTAACTATTTCCTGTATTGATTTTATTGTTCTATAGCTAGGTCTGTGTTTTAGTTTTTGAGAGACTTAACTCAAATAGGGGGAGATTGTTGGTACCCTTGTTTTATTTGAGTTTAGTCTTGTCTTTTTAGTCCCTTGACCCAAGAAATATCTATGGTCAATGGTTAGTGGTCTAGCTGTAGAGTCCCCGCTTTTCCAGATGAAGAATTTGGTTAAGTAGTTTTTCGTTCGACTATAATCGAACGCCGCTCGACTATCGTCGACTAACTGTTTGACAATCGTCTATCAGCTGCTCGACGTTCTGTCTGCGAGGATAGTTCGACTATCTGTT
This sequence comes from Platanthera zijinensis, assembly GCA_039513925.1. NCBI lineage: Eukaryota > Viridiplantae > Streptophyta > Magnoliopsida > Asparagales > Orchidaceae > Platanthera > Platanthera zijinensis. The sequence goes on along the minus strand of CM077093.1, from coordinate 48,587,081 downwards.
GATAGTTCGACTATCTGTGTGCTGTGATAGTTCGACTATCTGTTGATAGTTCGACTATCTGTTTGTTTGATAGTTCGACTATCTGCTTGGATAGTTCAACTATCTGATAGCTCGACTATCTGTTTGATAGGTCGACTATCTGCGTTGTTTGATAGTTCGACTATCTGTTGATAGATCGACTATATGCTTTCTTCTGATAGTTTGACAATCTGCTGATAGGTCGACTATCTGTTTTCCCTTGGTAGTTCGACTATCTGCTTTGATAGTTCAACTATCTGATAGCTCGACTATTTGTTGATAGTTCGACTATCTGTCGTTCTTTGATAGTTCGACTATCTGTTGATAGATCGACTATCTGTTTCTCTTCTGATAGTTCGACTATCTGTTGATAGGTCGACTATCGGTTTTGCTTTGATAGTTCGACTATCTGTTGATAGGTCGACTATCTGATAGCTCGACTATCTTCTGATAGTTCGACTATCTGTTGTGATAGTTCAACTATCTCCTTTGATAGTTCGACTATCTGGATCGTTCGACTATCTGTCCGATAGTTCGACGATCTCCGTTCTTCGGTCGACGATCTCCGAGGGTCGTTCGACGTTTTCTGTTTGCCTTTTTATTTTGTATTTATTTATTCTATTTAATTAATTAATACATTATCTGGCATTTTATTTCAGTTGTTTTATGATAATATTTCCAGGCAATATCTGCTCCATCCCTTTTGCCTGAGTCAAATCTTTTCAGATAAAGTTGTTTGTCTTATTAGTTGTCATTGTATTTTACTTTATCTGTTGTCAGTCCTTTATAGCCGTTAGACTGAAAAGTCTTCCTTTTGCTATAAAGAGTTTGTTTCTGATGTGATTTTATTTAGTACCTGTATTATCAGATTGCTTCCTGCAGCTTCCTTGAAAAAGGTTTATCCCTTTTATAGAATATTTTGCTGCAGAGTTTGTTTGTCTTTGTGATATTTGCAGCCCAGGTTTCAAGTTTCAGAAGAAGACAAACAGTTCAAATTGAAAAGAGCCGTTGCTTGTTGCTGCTATAAAAGGAATCCTTTGGAGAAGGATTTCAGCTAGCTAACCAGTTATTCTAAGAGTTATTCATTTAAGCATTCAAGCTTTCATCAAGACCAAGTTTAACTGCTCTCAGCAATATTCATTCAACTGAGAAGTGTTAAGCTCTTCTGCTCTTCTTCAACCTGAGTTCTCCTGCCTCTAGGAAGTTCAGACTCAGAGTTCTTTTGAAGAAGAAGAAGAAGAAGATAGCTGCTAGAAGATTTTCTATTTTATATTTTATATATCTTCTTGTAGTTTTTCCTTCAGTTTTTACTGAAGAGTTTCTGCACTGAAGCAAGACTTCACCTGGACGTTCTTTGAGCCAGGGGGAGCCTTGATTCTTTTGAGTTTTCTAGCTCAGTGCAAGTCTTTGTGCTTCTCTACTCTATTGTAAAATAGAGAAGACTTTTTAACCTTCTTTCCCCCTCTTGTACAGGGTTATTACTCCCTTCAAAAGTATCCCTTGGTGGCAGGGCACCTGATCAAAAACCTGTGTTTGGTTTTTAGACACCTGATCAAAAGTCTAAAGGGTTTCTAGATCTACCTGAAGCAGATCTTATGGTGGCAGGGCACCTGATCAAAAACCTGTAGTGGATTCCTACCTTGTTGGTAGAAGAGTGGACGTACCCAAGTTGTTTGGGGAACCACTATAAATTTCTTGTGTCGTCTAGCTTGCTTAATTTTATTCCTGCATTGTGGCTGTGATTAGATATAACTAGGTTTACTAGTTGCTGATTAGGTTTTCCAAGCCTTAACTGTAATTACAGTTAGCTTGAGTTTTTGCACAACACTTGTGTTAGGCTTTAGGGTTATTTCTATATCTATAATCTTTTCATTCCGCATTTCACTCCAAGGGAGTTGGGTAGACTATTAAGTTTTGTCTAGTGCAAAATTTGATAACTCTATTCACCCCCCTCTAGAGTAGTATCTATCCCTTCACTTTTAGAATCTTCTCCCCATCCTGCGACATGAACCAAGTGTATCCTCAAGCCGCTGATACACAGCCAGTCCGCTGCGACCTGTGCCGGATAGTCAGCCCGCCAAGAGCATCACCATGTCAGGATAACAAATCTATCTGCCTTGTCGCCAAAGGCCTAGTCAGACTTAGACAGCCACCCCCACAACTCTGCAGCAACATCCTGTCCGCCTATCAGCGGACACCGCTCCAGTCTGCGCGCCCTGAAGACTCACCTCTTGTCCGCGTACCACGAGCCCGCAACCAAGGCACCAACGTCAACTGCCGAACTCGGCAGACAAGGAGAACAATCCGCATGCATAGGCGGACACAGCTCCAGTCCGCACTCCCAAGTTTGCAACCAAGGCACAACAACCATGTTGCCAAACTTGGCGGGCAATGCATCAGTCCGCATGCCTTGTGGACTCAGCTCTAGTCCGCATTCACCAAGCTTGCAACAAAACCATAAAGCATCTGATGTCGAGCTTGGCGGACTCGGCTCCAGTTCATACGCCTTATGGACTCAACTCCAGTCCGCATTCCCCAAGCACGCAACCAAGACATAACAACTACTGCCGAGCTTGACGGACTGAGAAGCAGTCTGTGCTTCAACTGCACGATCTCGCCGGACTGAGCCAAACCTGGACATGGTAAAGAACCAACTAAGTCCACACCACTGGCTAGAAGGGCCAGTCCATGCTTACTGGAGGACACTGGAAACAGTCCGCCAATCTCGGCGACCTCCAGATCCAGTCCGCTCTAACCGGTGATCTCTGCGGCTTCCACCAGCCACACGACCAGAGCTAGACCTAAGCATCTGTCATGCCGGTCTGCCGAGCTCCAGCCAAGTCCGCGTCTTGTCAGACTCTGCGGATAGAGAAGCTATCCTACCGGTTACGTTCTGGGATGCAACTACCTCCCGAGCACATGCCGGCCTGGCTGTCCGCCGCCTCTGTCCGCTCAGACCGCGCGAATAGACAACCCAGACCACCAAAGAACAAGCCGTCTACAATAGCTCTGCCGACCTGGCTAACCGCCAGTCCTGTCCGCATAGACCGCGCGGACAGGTCGCCCAGGTTGCCCAATCCCCCACTTTCACTTCACCATTTTCAACACGAATTACCCCTTGACCAAGGAATGGAACAAGGCGTGTGCATCTCGTTCGAGCATTGTCAGAAATACCTTACAACTGAACTGGTCTGATGGGCCAAGCATCTCCATCTCTACAAGGAAGTGTCTAACAAATTTTTAGGGGTTTCTTGTCCCATCAAATTTTTCAAGGTGGGAGGTCCGAAGCCAGTATGCCACAGGTGCGATAGAATTTTCTTAGACAAGGGGAGAGTGATGTCGGTGTCAGCAGGTGGTATTTCTCTCTTAGGATATCTCCCTCGACTGACAATGATGCTTGTTGCTCGGCTCTGATCGTTGCCCGGCCGGTAGCACAAGTGGGTTTGTTTGCCATTGTTTTCAGCCTAGAGTACATTAACAGAACAAGTACCATCTTCAAAAAATCATCAGAAGATTGGGAACACCATTCCCACAGACGGTGCCAAATTGTGTTGGGTTACTAAGAACACCCATAGAGTGGAGGAATTAGTCTGTCTTAGCTTGAGAGTGAGCCAAGTGCACAAACAACCAAAATGTAGAACCAACAACAAATAGCATAATTTTTGCGTAGAAACCCCGAAAAGAGAAAAAATCATGGGGCTAAACGATGACAGAACTTTGCTTGTTTACAAGACTTTTGAAGTAGCCAGTCTTAAGAAAAAGCAAGTGCAAAGGAGCAATTGCTGGATCAGTAACAAAACTAGAACTAGCACGCTGGAAGTGCATGCTGAGCAAGAGATGAGTATTGTGGAGGAGGATGAGAGTTGGGGAGGAGGTATTCATCAGAAAAACTCAGAGCTCTATCTCCTCACTATAAGAAAATATGCTTTTAGTGACAAAATATTTGGTCACTAAATATTGCGGGTTGGTCACTAAGTACATTTAGTGATCAAAATTAATCCGTCGCAAGATGGTTGCAAAAGACACGTTACTAAATGTATTTAGTGACCAAATCAAATTTAGTCACTAAATGTATATATTTTTAGTGACGATACAAATCTTCGCTACTAATTGTTTTTAGTGACCAAACTATTTGTCACTGAAAAGATACTTTTTGTGATCAGATTAACTTAGTCACTAATTATTTAATGGAATAGTGACCAAATTGATTGTCACAAAAAACCAACGTTTTAAAAATCGGACCGGACCGACCGGTTCAACCCGTCAGACCGCTGATCGGTCCACCAGGCGGTTCGGCCAGGTTCCTAAAATCGGCTTCGCCAAAAACCGGCCAGGAATCGGTGAACCGGTCAATTGAACCGGGAACCGGTCGGGTTATTAAGCAACCGGGCGGTTTGAAGGCGTCAGATTTAGGCCACAGACATTTTTTATTGCCCGTAAAAACCGATCCAGATAAGTATGGAGCAACTTTCACGGTCATTTCCTTATATAGCCAGTTGTCCAAATACATTAATCAGTTGGGCGGTGTGGGATTAATAAATCACGCTGTCATCTTGAACCGTGAGATGTCAGGGGACTCAAGAGTCAAGATTGAAAGTAATTATAATTATTTTAATATATATATAATATATATCTATAAAATTTAGCGGACTTAAATGGTAAGTGATAAATTTATATAATATAATATATTTTTGAGAATATAAGGGGCTTAGATGGAATGCATGGTGATCTGTGCATGTTTTTTAATAAAACATCTTTAAAATTTATCATTAATAAAATAAGTTACATGTTAGAATTAAAGTTGATTGGTTCCCTTAAAATTTTTTGAGTCAAACGGAAGAACTTTAACCTGCTTGTAGTTTCTCATTTTCCTTCGCGCCCGCAGTTCAAACGGTTCAACCCCGATTCAATCGGTCAAACCGGTTAAACTTTGAACCTAGCTCTCTCAAGACCGATTTCATGTCTGGTCCGATTCTCAAAACCTTACAAAAACATTTTTTGTGACTAAATTAAATTAATCACTGATTGTTCAATACAATAGTGACCACATTTGTTGACACTAAATGTCAATTTTAATGACAAAATATTTGGTCACTAATATTTTTAGGGCGCTGTTATCCGCACCGCAGTTTTAGCTATTCGCACCGCACTTTCTCATAATTTTTTGCGTCTTTTGGAAATACGTCTTGTGCATACATTTTTAGGAAAAGTGTTCAACACGAAAGTTGTAGATATCGACGAGATCTACAACTTTCGTGTTGAACACTTTTCCTAAAAATGCATGTACATGACGTACATTAGAAATACGTCTAGAATTTTGCATCTTTTGAAAATACGTCTGGTACATGCATTTTTTGGAAAAGTGTTAAACACGAAAATTTTAGATCTCGACGAGATCTACAACTTTCGTGTTGAGCACTTTTCCTAAAAATGCATGCACAAGGAGTATTTCCAAAAGCCGTAAAAAATTATGAGAAAGTGCGGTGCGAATAGCCAAAACTGCGGTGTGGATAGCAGCGCCCTATTTTTATAATTGTTCACAAAAACAAATTTTAATAAAATCATTTATTTGTCATTAAATTGAATAAATATATATGAAAATGAGAGACAAATAATAGATATAATATCTATTTTGTAAAAAAATCTAAATGAATTTTTTTAAAAAATTATTAGTAAAAGAAGGTGGGAGATAGTCCAAACTCCTCAATACCAATTAAAGGAACACTTATCTTTATTAAACTCAATACATGAAAAAAACTATAATAAACAATTTGCTCATGAAAATTAATCACTTTCTTCTTCACAAGCTCGTCATTCTTGCCATCTTCCTTCTTCAGTGCCTCTTTTGGGACCTCATTCTTGGGCTCTTCCATTTTCCGGCCACTTGAACTAGAGCCGATATCCAATTCTCCTTCATGGTACTGCATTGCACTCCAATGTTTCACCCTCAGACCTTGAAGTTGACTGATGCAAAATTCTTGAACCAACATCATCCTTAAAAGGAGTATAGAATGCTTCTGCACCAGCTAAAGAAAGAGCGCCAGCAAAAAATGAATCTTACAAAATATAGTTTTGAATAATAAAGATCCTAATTTTAGAAGAAATAATGAAAATACTATAGAAGTGCACGGCAGAAGTCTTTTTGTACCTCAATTTTGTTATGCAAATCAGGTTGACTTTTAAGATAAACATGCTTGGAAGATATAGTATACAGGATCAAAATTAACCTGTTTAGCATAGATCCATTTTGAGTTACGAGAAGACACAAAATTCAAGCTGATATGTGGAAAATGAAAGAAATGAACCTACTTAACCATCAGGTACAGACCAAGTCACTGTTGCCCCTCAAATTAATAGTGATTGCCCCTCAAAATCATGTAGTTCATGATTCAGTAACTATTGTCCTTCACTCCGATGAAATTTAATTTTGCTACTTAAAAAATAATTTTTAGTGACTTGAGATTATTTTGGTCGCAAATAATTGTTTTTTAGTCATCAAATATTTATTTTTTGTCACAAATTAATTGAAGATCATCATTTAATGACTAACGTAAAATTTTGTCACAAAAAATATATTTTTAGTGACGAAAACTATTTCGTCACATAATTTTCGTCACTAGAAGCCTATTTTCCTGTATTGCTCTCTTCGTTTTTCTATCCCTTCAAATGAAGGCTTAACACCCCATTTATAATGTATCTAGGGCAGGTAACTGCGCTTTTCTCGAAGCTGAATGTGAGAATAGGAACACACGATTTCAGTATCCTGGATCATCGATTTCTGGAATATGAAAGCCTTGCCCCATGGGTTGTTCAGGTAGCTTGGGCAATGCTATCGATGATGGAGGCGGTGGCGGCGACAATGATGGAGGTGGAGGGAGCACATGACCCCGGCTTGCAGTCGTGCTTGCATGTTTTTCTTTTGATCGAGGTGAGACTCCGCGCGGTCTAGGCAAACCACTTTGGGGAGCCAGCCAGGGTCCCCAGTCATGAACTCCAGTTCGACGCTTTGGATTTTAGGGAAACTCCATCTTGACTAATTTCATATAACATAGCACCAGTACTTCAACTACCGGAGGGATCACTTGGACCGCCCCGCGTTCACATTTGTCGTATGTGGATTAGTAGATCCGATTGCAAGGTCACTAACGCGCAGAGAGAGGCGTCTGGACTGTCATGGACCCGCGAAAGTGCATCGCCACACACATTTTCCTTACCCGTTTGTATTGCACCGTGAACTCGTACCCCATTAACTTGGACATGTATCGTTGTTGCGCCGGTGTCGCAAGCTTCTGCTCCAACATAAACTTCAAGCTTTGGTGGTCGGTCCGTGAAGTGGTCCCGCCGCGCGGAAATCGGGTAGTTACCCAATCACTTATCCAATGGACAAATGGCGCACCGCAGGACGCCACATGGGAGGGTTTATGGTCTTTACGCCAGAGGTGGCCACACTTCGTTCTTGAGGACAAGGAACTTCTGTTAGGGGGGGGGGGGGGGGCAATGTTACGTTATTTTGTTTTAAAATGTTGTTTAAGTTATTTATGTATGGGGGAGGGTGTATTTGTCTTTTTTGTTGGGTTAGGGTTGTTGTTTAAATAGCCGGTTTTGGGGTGAACCGGGTATGAAAGAAAGTATGTGATGAACTTTTCCTGCTTTCCTCCGCTAGCTGCAACGGGATCATCCCCCCGCACTGCCGGTCAATCCCTTCAGGTTTTTTTCCTTGGGATTGTTATTGTATCTTGTTTGAAGCTTGTTGAATGCATTAGTTGTGGTGTTGCTTGTGAGTTCTGTGTTTGTGGAAGCTTATTATAACTGGATTGCTGTTAGAAAACAGGGAAGCCCAAAGAAACCGCATCACAAAACAGTTCGCTGGAGTTCGCTGGAGGTCGATCGCAGAAGCTGGGAAGAAGAACGTTGCAAGAGGGTACTCGCTTGAGGCAGATCTGGGCCATTGAATGAGAAGCTCCTCACAGATCGACGACGACAACTGCAACAGACCACGTTAGTATCCTCGTTTGAAGGTTTCGTTGGCGCCGGCGAGGAAGAGGAACCTATCGGATCGCACGACCGGCGATGTAGGGCAGTAGGGAGAAAAGCTGCTCACAGGATGAGAAAAATAAAAAAAACGATTTTAAAAGAGCTGGACGCGGGGGGATCAACATCGGTTTTTAGAAAGCCACGCATGCAAACATCTAAAAACAATGGCTGTGGTTGAAATGTTGCTTTCTGATCCGTCGGAGCCATCCCAAACCGACCCTAAATTATGAGTTTTGCGCATGAGAGATTTTTTGGTGCGTGTGCACATTGTTCTAGGTGCGAGTAAAAAGCTGGCCATCGGATTTTGGATGTGACCGCCAACAAAAAACAGAAAAATAAAAAATAGGAGAAAATTGTATTGATTGAAAAACAAGGAGGCTGGACCGGACAGCGAGAAGACAACCCGCGCCCCTTCCTTCTATACGTTGAGCTTTTTTTTTTTGCACATACACAGCGCATATATTTTTATGCACTAAAGATATGATTGATGGGATGAAATCAGCCCAATGTGAACCATTCATTTAAGAGAAAATTCCAAATCATACGCCACCAAAGACCACGCGGACCACACCGAAGTCCAAATCAGTATTAAATTACAATTCTCTAACCTGATTGGGGCTCGGTAAGTCTGATGTAGAGATTTCATGAAGAAAAATAAATTCTGCCGCCACTCAGCCGTCGACAGGTTTTGTTAACCCCCGAATAATCAGCAGGCCCGATAAGAACTCCAGGGGATCCGGATCCCCGATAAGATCGTTTGTGGATAATCTTTCTCCGCCCTTGTAAATAATAAGTAATAAATAAATAAATAATAATAATAATAATAATAACCTCATCTATCTCTCATCAGATTATCTGACTGGAGATTGAGGACTAAAAAAGTGTTGCAAGGCAATTTGACAGTCCTTGCATGTGTGCCCCAATAATTCTAGAGTCCTGTTAAGTGCAAAACAAATATGGCTAAGTGCAGACTTAGAAAAAACATTTGAGTTAATTTTTTTTAATTCTTTGCAATATTTAGGTGCAGCCCGGCCTAAAAAACCCTAGATTTTTTGGCAGTGCGGTTTTCTCCCGTTCTTTTTCCCGCATCCGCAAGGAGAAGAAGAGGCGCAGCGCCGTAGCCCGGCCTCCACCAGTTCGTCGGGCAGTTCTTCTCCCTCCGGCCAACATCCATGGTACGTCGGCTCCCCCCTTTTGCGTTTTCCCTCCGGCCAGAGCCCTAAAGCCCTCCTCATTCCTGGCCATTGCCGCTACTGTGAAGATTCACGGTTTTCTTCGTTAATTACAAATGTGATGAATGTTGTTGTTTAGGGGGTGAAAATATTGTTTAAAATATTCAATTATTGATGCATGTTGTCGCCGCCTTCTTTGAGAAGATGATGAATAGTGATTAGGAGTGATTAGTTTGTTGTTTGCGTTAGTGTGATTAGCTGCAGTTTAGGATGTTTTTAAAGATTGATTTGGTTGCTTTGTATTCCGGATGAGTTGTTGTCTTTGCTCCTAATTACTTCTGTGAGATGAATGTGATCAGATTTGTTATTAATTTATTCTCCAGTGTGGGTACTATTCTGTGTTGAATCCTGGTTTTGGAGTGCTGTTTGTTTTGAATGAGATTGGGTAGCTTATTGATTCCATGTTAGTAGATAAACAGTGATTAAGGCTCCATTTGGTTGTTAACAGTGGGTTCATTTGCTTGATTTCTTCATTATTGTTTATGATTTTCGGTAGCTTTTTACTTCATATCTTTGTAGCTTAATGAAGAACAAATCAGAAGATTGGGAATTGTCCATCGTCGTTGACTCTTCCCAACAACCTTTAGATGGAGGTATGCTCTCTTCGTCAACCTTATTTTTGAAAACTTGTGTACTATTTAGATAGTGTTGTTGAAGCTAGATATTTTTTTCATTATCTTATGAAGAGGCAAACTCCACATTTGAAATTGATGTTGGCAAGCATTTTGTTACATCAAATATGTTTTCTAGTAAATATGTTTTGGTGGATTGGGCACGAAGCATTGCGATGAGTTTGAGTTTTGTCATCACCATATAAAGTGCAGACAAACTTACAAGCAGACTCAAACCCAGAGTTATCTTTGGTTGCGACAGAGCTGGATATTATCGGGAGATTCAACGTAATAAAGGATGGGCTAGGAAAAATTTGAGAAAATCAAGTTTGAAGAGGCGTGGTTGCAAGTTCTCACTTAAATGACAAAAGGTATAAATTTAAATGAGTGGAGCCTGGAAGTTATATGCGGAGTTCACAATCATGAGATGGTGTACTTAGAAGCTCATTCATTTGTTGGAAGGTTAGATTCGAATGAGGCCACAGTTGTTCATGAAATGTACTTAGCTTGAGTTAAGCCACGAAAAATACTCACAACACTGAATCAAAGAGATCCTTCTAACAAAACTGTATTGACCACAATATACAATGAGAGGGTGAAAATGCAATTGAAAGAGCTACAAGGAGGTACACAAATGCAATTTCTGCATAAAATGTATTGCAGACTCCGACTGTGTGAGTTTTAATAAAGTTACAAAAGAAAGTGATAATTTGGATTGCAAAAATATTTCAAAGGTGGCAAGGAATGGGAATTTTTTTCGCTTGCATGGCAAAATATTGTGGATGCGCACACAAAAAAAGAATTTAAACATCGTCTTGACACTATGTTAGAAGAGTACAATGCAAAGTATCCTGAGGCATGTTCTTATGTAATTACTTTTTGGATTGATCCGTATAAAGAATACTTTGTTTCTGCATGGGTAGATATGTTCTTTCATTTGGATAATTCAACTACCAATTGTGTAGAAAGTGGACACAGTCAACTAAAATGATTTCTTGAAGTGTCCATCGACAACCTTACAACTATATGAAAAACCTTCAATCAGATGATTACTCTGCAACATACGGAGATTGAACATGCATTTTGGCAAAGCACGATTCAGTTGAATAGAGAGTTTGGTAGTGCCTTGTACTTTGAACTTGTTGGACGGATTTCTTTTACCGCTTTAGAGTTGATAAAAAAAGAACTACTAGCTAAAGCTGAGTGTATGCATGATGGCAAGTGCACACAGAAAAATAGGAATGCGTTGGCTTTACCATGTGCACATGATTTATTTCCTTATATGCAACAATCAAACTCTTTCCCACTATGGATGGTTCACAATCATTGGAAGCAGTTAGTTTTGAAAGAGATCGTAAATAATGAGAGCGTTAAGATTGTAGATGAATCGGACAATGAAATTGACCTTGAAGTGGAAGGAATTTTAAAAACATACAAGAGTACAACATTATTACAAAAACAAGAAATAAAGAAAAAATTACGTGAATTAATGGAGCCCTCGACAACTCAAACATTAGAGCCTTTGGTACCAAAGACATTAAAGGATCGACCGAGGGGTAGCTACAAGAAGTTTAGAAATGACACAAAATCCACAAAGCGTGATTCATCCTTATTTGAGCATGCTTTGATGGCTGAGCAAGTATCAAACACAACGACAAAAGTCCGGCCCACATGTAAGTTGGCACCGAAAAGGAGCAGATTGACACGAAATGTGATTATGAAATGCCCCCATATATTTCAGAGTATATTACAAACACAATTGATGTAATTCCAGATGGTCACTGTGGGTACAGAGTAGTTAGTGATGCTATGAGCATTGGTCAAGATTGACAAAAAGTACGTATTGAGCTATCTTTGGAACCGTATCACAGAGAAACCTTGTATGTTGACATATTTGGAATTGATAGAAGAGTAGAGTTACTCAGCTCACTAGATTGTGTTGTTACTCGAGCTCCATTGGACAAGTGGATGTACATGCCTGATATTGGATTGGTGCTTGCTTCTTGTTATAATATTGTTTTTATTTACTTGTCTGCATATCAGTTTTTCACATTATTACCGTTGCATTCACCACCATCAGATGACCACAAAATAGTTTACATTGGGATTATAAATGGGAATCATTTCGTACAACTGAAATTGCGTGAAGATTTTAAATTACCTCAAATAATATCAATTTGGAGAAGATATTGGGAAAAAAGTGCGGCGCCATGAGACAAATTTATTGCAAATGAGACAGTTACTATGCCATAAATTAATTCTAAAGATATCAGGTATCTTTTTATTGGATTGAATTCAAATAAGAGCTTAGCACTTTAATGATTTTGTTTGTATAATAATATATTTATATTTTTGGTTTTGTAAATTGCAGTTTTTTGTCTCTATGGTACGACTGGAATCAAGTCTTATATTATGGGTGTGGAATGCTATGATGCGTATATTTAACATATTTTATTTTATAGTTCGAAGTTATCTATACTAACATAAATTTTTAATTTTCATGTAGGTTGATTGCTTGAAAACTCAAAATAGTTTTTTGGAACTCAAATTTTCGTATCAAATTTTGGCAAAAGGGACTCATAGCTTGCATTAAATATCATGGACTTTGTACTACTTAATATGGACTTATGGACGAATGAACTTTTTTTTTGTTTTTATAATTGGTCTCCACCTAACATTTTGATTTGCACTTAAATTTTTGGGTTTGCACTTACCGTGGTTTCACATAGCCAAAATAAGTTTGCACTTAACATTGCTCTAATTGTATATGTGGGCGAGAGAGTAAATAATTGAATACATGATTCATTTCGTTAGAAATAAGTTCACGAAAATTTATGCGTCGGTGAATCGAAGTTCAAAATTGGACCACTGTAATGAAACCGGAATGATTTCCACTGTACATGGCAGAGGCAAACACATGACAATATGAGAGTACGAAATGACAAGAATAACTACTAACAATCAACAATCTCACCGGCAGATATCTGTGCAGTGTATATCGACACGGATTATGTACACGGGAAAATAAAGAATCAGATAAATCACATAATGACTTGCTGTAATCCATTGAACAGCTAACATTCAAGATCTGCATCTTGTCGTCGGACGACCAACTTCCCCCACTATCAGTGTAGGAGACCAAGACGGATCGCAGCTTTGCTGCACTGAAGCTCAAAAATAGAGGTTTACTAAAATCACAAATATCTCCTGCGTGTTTTTATTATTACGCCTAAACAATCACGAAAATATGTAAGCAAGAGACCACTTCCCTTTTGAAGATTACATGTCCATGTTCGTGAAAGAAGAAATAGGGTGAAATGAGGTTTCCATATCAATTTTTTGAATCCTTGCTTTAAAGGTTGATATTTACGAGCTCTTTCCCACCCAGAATTTAAATACAAGATATTATCCCTTTTCCCAGCTAATAATTAATATAACCTTGAAGACTATTATGCCAGACTTCTCAACGGATGAAGCTGATACAATTGTCATTGGACCAAATAAATATATTGACTTCATCGTTGTTACCATCATTAGGCTGATCATCTAAGAATGACTTTTTCACTCCTAATTTACAACATAAACTTACTGTATTCTTGATTTGCAAAGAATTATAATATATATATATATATCTATACTATTTTATAAAGATGTATATTAGGCTACATTTTAAACATTGAATGAGTTCCAAATTTTGAATCTTAGCCATTGAATAATAATAGGTTATTTCTTTTTTTTTTCTTTGGTCAAGTCCTCCCGTCAGCTTATATTCCCGCACCCCTGCATCTTTTGGCCGAAAGCTGCACCAGCATGACTCTGTCATGTCCCGTCTCACTGTATGCATGGGCTTCATTGGGAACTCCTCCTTCCATCTTGGCCATCCAATAAACACCATCCATTTAATCTTGATCACCCAAAAAACTTTAATTTAAATCCTATATTTCATTCTCTCTATCAGCCCAATCCAACTTCTCTTTCATTTTTCGCGCTTATCCGGCGAACCGGCTCCTAGTTTTTCAAAACCTGCGTGCCCTATCCCCTACGCAGATTTCGCATTTTCCTCTTCCTTTCCTCTTCCCTCTTGATTTCTGTTGACTACCCTGCTCTTCCTCGCCGCGCTCCCAACGATCCACAAAGCCGACAAGTGAGAAGCGTCGACGGATCCACGAAATGGTGACAAATCTTTCAAGCTTCCTCCCGCTTCAGATCGGAATACGCCTAGGGCAACTCCGGTAAGGTTTTTATACTTCTTTTTTTCTTCTCCAACCAACTCACCCCCCAGCTTTACATCGGAGCCCATAGGAAAACTCACTGGGAAATTTCGGCCGCGCGAGCAAGCGGAAATTTCCGCTGTGCATGCGTGCGGAGATTCCGACCTCGCGCAGCGCGCTGATAACGGACACACGCAGCCCGCGACCTTCCCCCTTGGCATAGAGGGTGTAACACCCCAAAATGTTGTAGGAACGACGGGGATCGAATTTGGCCAAGACAGATTTTTGGTGCAGGTGACACGGGCCCCGACACGGGCGTGTCGAGGGCCGTGTCGGGCGTGTCGAGCTCGGGCCGTCGAGCTGGCCGTGTCGTCGACCAGTGCAGGTCGACGATGGTCGTGTGGTGGAACACGGCCTAGGACACGGGCGTGTCCCAGGCCGTGTCACACCTGGGCTGTACGGTTGGGTACACGGGTAATGACACGGGCACGAACACGGGCGTGTCTGATGCCGTGTCACCAAGCCGTGTACCTCTCTGACTGCGAAGTGTTGATAAATTGCACACGGGGGGCGTGACACGGGTCCCGATACGGGCGTGTCGCAGGCGACACGGGCGTGTCGGAGGCCGTGTCACATGCCGTGTTGCTGGTTTTCAATTTTGGTCGAGACGGCGAATGAGCTACACGGCCAGGCACACGGCCGTGTGTGAACCCGTGTTCGGCCCAGATTTTGTGATTTCAAGTCTAATCTCGACCGTTCGTTTCCTTGGCTTTGGATCCGACGGTGGGGGGCTGCTCCTGGGTGGTTTTAGCCGGGAATAGGGTTTTGAAACCCATATTTCACTTGGGTATTCTCTCTCTAAACCTAGAGAGAAGGGAGAGCTTGGAGGAGGAAGAAGGAGGTCAACTCCGGTGGCCGGTGGAGATTCGGGGCTCCAAATCGCGAGCCGTCTTCGGATCCGCGGAGGCAAGGAGATTGTGGTGCTTTTCATCCGCATAGTTTTTCATGGCGCCGCGGAAGAATGCAAGGGTAACGATTTCTCATCCTTGGGCATGTGAAGCCCTCTTTTCCTTTGCATAGGAAGCCCTCTCTCGCGAGTGAGCGAAGAGTTGGAGCGTTCCTTGGGGTAGATATGTGAAGTCCCCCTTGTGTAGAGTCCGTATGCGAAAACGGACATAGGCATTATGTGTGAAGCCTATCCGGACAAGTAGAGCCGGATCGGTGATGTTGCATTGCATATGAACCGGGCAAGAATCCGGATGTTTGGGTGTTTTCGGGTTTTCTACATGGTAGATTGCATCAGGGAGCCTTGGAGATTAACTCCAAGGTGTACCCGGAAAACTGGGCAAAAGCGGGTTTTGCCAACACGATGGCCGGGGAGCTAACGTGAACATAACCAGGTTATGTGATTGTTGTGGTGGGAACGGGACTCGGTGAGTCTTGACCTGCGCATATGGCTTAAATTGCCGTTGCGGTGTGAGCACGGGTCAGGCGGAACCGTACCCGGTCTATGTCGTCCGGTAGGACCGTTGGCATGGATGAGGGTCTTCGGCGGTCTATGGCTTAAATTACTGTGACCAAGGCCAGGAAGGCAAAATGCTCATATGGATGACCGTCCAAGAGGCGGTGGTGGATTGGGAACGTCTATGGCTTGAATTGACGTGACGTTGGCTGGTTCGCCGAGAATGTGCCCTGAGTGCACGGGGTGTGTGGCCGTGCGAGCCCATGCTTGTGGTGAAGTGCAAATACTTTATATAATTGCATATGCTAATAAAGTGCAGGGAAAGAGCATTGCCGCCCCGAATGTGGGGGCGGGATCGTAATAATTTGGTCAGCATTGCTGACCGTTGCTATTGTTTGCCACCGGGCGGTGGTTTGTGGCTTGCAGGTGCTGCGGAGCAGAGCAGGAAATAGCGGGCTAAAGCCCTTGTTGCTGTGCCGGCCCTCGAAGGCCTAATTGCTTATGTTTGTTTCCCGTTTTCATGTATGGCCGGCCTGCGTGCCGAAGTTTGGAAAACACTTCTTCTATTAAGTGAACAGTGTAAGGCCTTAAGGCCATTTCTCTTGGTTGTATGTATACATTCCTGAGTTTGTAGTAGACATTCATGCTGTTGTGGCTGGGTTCTTATTTCTTTTGCAACTTAATAAATTGCTTCCGCTAGGTGTTGTGTAGGACGACATGATTGGTTGAATGGTTTCAACGCGTAACCAACCGGTCTGTCCGTAGTATACGGCGTCGGGCCCCGGCCGGACCTACTGCTATATGCTATGCGACGGATAGGGGTGTTACAAATTGGTATCAGACTTCTGGTTTCGTTCAAGCTTAAATGAATTCGTGGACGAATTCACTTTAAGGGGTGGTGAGCACATGTGTGCGTCATCGTTATAACATGAAAAGAACCCATGAATGTCCACTTAGGAATGAAAATATACATGTTTGAGGAACCTGCGTGTTCCTATAATTGCTGTTTGTAGTAATTTTTGGTCGCTTATCAATGTTTTGCACGATTATAGGTGACCAGAAGTGGTGCTGGGCCGTCTGAACGGCCAGGTTCTGAGGCGAGCAGTGCGCCAAACGATGTGCCTGCAACACCTCCGTCTGCCAAGACCATTAGGTTGGTGGCAGAAGCAGTCATGGCAATGATCAATGCGCAGCCTGCAAGGCAGGTGCAGCAGCCTGCTCCTGATGTGGAGCAAGTACCGCTTCAGACGGCAGAGCAAAGGAGGGTTGAGCAAGTAGTTTTGGAGCCAGAGTTGCCTCGAAGAGCAACTGAAAGACAACTGAAGCATGTGATGGGCTTTCATCCACCGGTATTCACGGGGGCAGAAACCCCGACCCAAGCAGAGGATTGGCTCTCAAGGGTCAACATGGTGATGACTGCGACAGAAACGGAAGAGTGGCAGAAGACCACAATAACGACGTTCCTGTTGGATGGGGACGAAAGGTTATGGTGGGAAGGCCTAGAGCTACATCAGTTGCGGGGAAGGCCGTTGGCCGAAGTTTCGATGGATGATAGTTTTACTTTCAAGAACACCTAAACACCTAGAGGGGGGGGGGGTGAATAGGTTCTTATTGCTTGTTTATACTTCTAGGCAGAATTCAATTACAGAAATAAAACATCCAGCACAGCAATCACAGAAATTGAAACATCACAGATTGCACAATGTTTTATAGTGGTTCCCCAAGGTTTGGGTACATCCACTTTCCCCCTCCACCTATCTAGCAGTATGTTAGATTCGGCCAAACTTCCATTATTCTCAGATCCGCAGATCCTACAGCTCAGAACCTGGATAGGTTCCTACAACTCAGGCTCAACAGCCCTACCTCAGCCTTGCCTCAAGGCCTACCACTCAGAGAAGAACCTTCTCCTACACTCAGGCAAATAGCCCTACCACTCAGAGATCACCTCTCCTACACTCAGCCTTTATAACACAGGCTTACAACTCAGATCTGTGTAAACAGATCCTACAGAAATTTAGAAAAGATATTTTAATGTCTTGCCTTTGTTGAGAGAGAAGAGGACAAGACACTTCTTGATCAGCTGATGAAATCAACTGAAACTGAGCTTTCTTCAAAGCTTCTTGAATCTGAACTTTGCTGAGTTGATTTCCAAAGAGCTTCTTGAGAAACCACTGATGGCTTCCTTCTTCTTCTTCAAGATGACTGAATCTCTCTCTATCCAACACCTTTTCTGATACTTCAGACTTCTTCTTCTTAGATCTTCTGATGAAGATCTTCTTTAGAGCTTAGCACTTTCTTGAATTGAAACTTCAATAGGATCATAATCCCTTTTTTTTCTTCTTCTTAGATCTTCTTCTTCTTAGATCTTCTTCTCTATTTTTTTTATTTTCTTCTGAATATGTCTATTTATAGACTTTCTTCATGGTAACCGGCTGATCCATTTTCTAACTGTTTTCTGACAGGTCTGACAGCTTCAATTAAACGGTGGCAACCCACAGCTGTCAAGTCTTCAAACAGTTCTTGTACCTTAGACTTGGACAACAAAATGTCGAGACAGTCTGTCAGAAAGTGTTGAGACCAATCTGTCTATCTGTGTCGACACAAGTGACTTTGGTGTCGACACAGTCTTTGATGATGTCGACTAAGTTGCCTTTAAGTCGACACAGCTTCTTCAGAAAATAACTTGGTCTTGACTCTGCAGTGTGTCGACAAAAGTCCTGTGTGTCGACACAGTTGTTGTAGATTCAGAGCTCAGTATGTGTCGACTCAGCCTTCAGGTGTCGACACAACAATCTTCAATTCTGCCAAAATGTGTCGACTCAGTCTTCTGGAGTCGACACAAGCATAGTCGACTTCTGCCAATATGTGTCGACTCAATCTCAAGGTGTCGACACATCCTCCCTGTGTCGACACAGTTGAGGTTGACTATCTTCTTCTGTGAGTCGACTATCTTTCTCTGGTCGACTATCTTTTACTAGTCGACTATCTTCCACTAGTCGACTATCTTTCTCTAGTCGGCTATCTTTCACTAGTACACTATCTTTCACTGGTCGACTAACTTTCTCTGGGTGTCGACTATCTTTCACTGTGTCGACACTGCTTCCCAGTGCTGAGGTCGACGATTTTCTTTATGTGTCGACACTGCTTCCCAGTGTCGACATAAATGTGGTCGACTATCTTTCTCTGTGTCGACACCGATATTCTGAAGTGTCGACACAAATATTCTGAAGTGTCGACACAATTTCTTCAGGTGTCGACACGTGGACTTAGAATATTTTTCTGCATTCTTTAATACTTCTTCACCTGCACATGTCAACTCAAAACAACATCAAATACACCTTGATGTATATCATTGAGCTAAGTTGGGCTTCTTCAAATCAGGTACACATTTTCCAATATACCCAACAATCTCCCCCTATTTGGAGAAGTCATAACCCTTATAGCCAATGATATACACCAGTTATAAAAAGTATAAACTGATGATATATGACATAACAGGAATACTTAATATAAACAAAATAAAAATAATCCATCACAGAATGAACATTATATGATACCAAACAACATTTTGTTTATAACTTGATAATGTTTGAATACAAAGTTTTACATTTAATGATCAAAACATAACAAAACACTTTGAAAGAACTAAAAATTAAGACTGATCAGGCTCTCTTATGACAATCCCTTTGCCATATTGGATTTGAGCCTTCACAGGAGCTTCAGAATCTTCAGCTGGTTTCTTGCCTTTTAGCTCAGCTTTCTTCAGAGCTTCTTCCTTGAGCCTTTGCCTTTCAAAATAATGAAAGGGCTTTGGAAAGTACTTGCTCGGCTCCTGAGCATCTGGTGGCAGCCTACCCAGCTTGGCTTTTCTTCTAAACTGTACTATTGCCTCTTGCCTGGCTTCATACTTCTGCCATTCCATCTCATTGAACCACTTGCCTCTTTCATGTACTTGGTCTTTGACAGCCTTCCATGCAGTGAGTATAATGTTTCTGGAAGTAGGACTCCACTGCTCAAAGTCTGGCTTAAGTTCAGCCTGCTCTCTAAATCTTTTCTTAGATAGTAGAGCATCTTGCTGTTCTTTCAAAGTAGCCTCAGGCTTATCTACTTTCCCAATAACAACCCTGTTAACCTCCTTTGGAGGACTATACATTCCTTGAACTTGCTGATCAATCATATCAAAATCTGGAGGAGGGTAAATGACTTGGGCAACCTCAGGTTGATTGCCTTTAAGTAGACCTGTTTGTATTCCTGACTCAGCCACCATAGCATCATCACACAAAGGTGGATATCCCAATGTGGCTCGAATACTATTGGTCACCCATTTGGTGTGCTCTGAGCCTGCATGAACTAACAACCTCTCCCCCTTTATGGCTTCTCTAGTAATATGATCTCTTAGATCTTCCTTCTGAAATCTGATTTGTCCATCCAGATAATTCACACCCTCTTTAAAAAATGGTTTTAACTTTAGAAGCTTGTCAGATATGTCCTTTTGAGAGGTAGTGATAGCAGTTTTAACAGAATCAATAGCAGCTTGAAATTTCTTATCAAATTCTTCCATTTCCTTTGCTCTAGCTGCAGACAGGCCTGGAATAGTCTTTTTCAATTCATCAATGATCTCTTGATGAGATTAAGTTAAATTGTCATTCATCCTTATCTGATTTTCCAAAACATAGCTTTGCTTTAAAGCAATATCATCCACTTTAGGGATGATGGACTGCTGTTGTTTTGCCAAATATACCACAGCATTACCTCCCTTAAGGAAGCAATCTGTCATCTCCTTCATATGCATATTGACTTCAAATCGAATAGACTTTATATCCTGAGCCAAGTTAAATTGTAGGGACTTGTTGTTCTCATCAACATATTTTTCAATAGCCACTCTGTGTTCATCCAATTTCACTTGTAAATCGACCATAAACTTGTTATAATCAAATTCAGAAGGAGTGTGATGTGCTGTAGGCTGTAGAGCCTGCTTATAGCTCTTGCTCCTTCTCTTGAAGACCATAAGTTTTTTCTTCTTAGCCATCCTGGCTTCTTCATTCTCAGAATCAGAAGTACTATCAATTTGAACTCTCTCTTTGGGAGGAGGAGGAACATCAGCTTCAGTGCCATGTTGTTCAGCCTCAACATGCACAGGCTCCCCCTCAATTGCTTGCTCCACTTCCATTCTATCAGTAACTATTTCATCATTTGGAAATAACTCATCTAGAGTATATTCCTTCTAGGCTGGAACATCTGCAGTATTCAAATCTTGAGATAAATCAATTTGAGCTTCCTCTTGCACTTGCTCAGACAGCTTCTCCCCCTGTACTTGTTCAGTATTGGTGATGTCCTGGGCAGGTGAGGACACTTGCTTCCCCTGGACTTGTGCAGAAATAGAAATATTAGAAACGTCTTTTGTAGGAAAATACACCAGCTCCCCCTGCACCTGTACCTGGTCATGAGTAGATACAGCCTGTGTAGATGAATAAACTTGTTGAGCTGGTATTCTTACTTCTTCTCCTTGAATTGCAGGTACAGTGGCATCCTGAACTTGTGTAGAAGCAGGCTGATCTTCAACCTCTTGTCTTACTTGCTCTTCTTGTGGGTGCTCAGTACTGGTAGCATGACCTGGGGATTTCTCAGGTGAATACTGCCTTTCCACTTCAGGCATCTCTTTGGTCAGCACCCTATCCCATCTGGAAAATAATCTCATGTCCATCCTTCTCATGTGATTAATTTTTGTTCCAGGTAGTTGTTGCATAACATCAGGAATCTCCTTAGTTAGGTATATACTCATTATTCTAGCCAGATTTGGCTTCTTGATTCCTTCCTTAATCTTTTCAAAGATTATAGTGGACCAATCTATTGGAATTGTAAACACAATCCTGGTCATGAGGCTGAACATATAGGCGGAAATCCTATCATGTCCACCTGGCTTGCACAGAATTACTTTGCCAACCACCTCAGACAGAAACTTGCCATGTTAATTCATTCCTTTCCTGTTGAAAGCAGCTCCAATTTTCATGGTGGAATCCAATCCACACCATTGAAGAGCCTCCCTTGATTTAGAAGCAGGGACGTCCTCTTCATTCTCAATTATAGGTAATTGAAGAATTGTTCTTAACTTACTTGGAGTAATTTCCACTATTGACCCATGAACTGTGGATTTTATCTCGTGACTTTCAGAATCTACAGATGCAGAAGTAAAGAACTCATGCACCTCCTTCTTCCATATCTTAGATGGTTCGGAGACCAGAAATTCTAATCCCGAGTCGGAGAGGAGAGAGATAACTCCGTGAACATCTGGTGGGGCAGCAGCAAAGGCCTGGCGCACCAACTCATATCCTTCATTTATATTAGATCAGTCGAGAAAGCTTGAAAGATGAGAGAAAGAGAGAGAGAGGGAGAATGTCGACACAGGGTTTCAGTCTCGAAAACCTTGTAAGCGTGTCGACAGAATGAGTTTTTGACCTATTTATACCTTCTGTTTAAAGAAGATCAAAAGTCGCCAAAAACAGACTATAAGTGTCGACACAGATGGAATGTGTCGACACAAGCTTCTATTGTCTCAACTTCAAGTCCGTCTATTATGTGTCGACACCAATTTGCGGATATGTCGACACCAGAGATATATAGTAGAGCATCAGAAATTCTGTGTCGACTCTTAGTATAAGTGTCGACACAAAATCTGTAAGTGTCGACACCACTATCCTGGTGAAGTCGACATTACATTCCTGGATAAGTCGACAATAAGATTCTTAAGTGTCGACACATATTTTCTGTGTCGACACAATATCTCTGACTTGTCGACATTACTACCCTGAGTCGACACATTATTACTGAATGTGTCGACACCATCTTACTTAGCCAATTTCTGTTTGTTCAACACAACTTATAAGTACTACAAAGTACTTGATACTACTTCAATGTGTCTTTATATCACTTGAATGTCTTGTTACCACTTCAACTTCATTGTTGATGATTTTGTGATTACACTAATCAATGGTTAACATACCTAATTCAATTTTAAATTTATTGAATTTGGTCTCATCTAGGGGCTTAGTAAACACATCTGCTATTTGATAATCTGTTTTCACAAATTCCAATGAGATGTCTTCTTTTTCTACATATTCTCTAAGAAAATGGTATTTAATTTCTATATGCTTAGTTCTACTATGAGAAACAGGATTATTAGCAATAGAAATTGCACTCTTAGAATCACACAAAAGAGGTGTTCTACTTACTTGAATACCATAATCCTTAAGTTGATGCTGCATCCATAATAGCTGTGCACAGTAGCTTCCAGCAGCAACATACTCAGACTCAGCTGTGGAAATTGTCACACTGGTCTGCTTCTTACTACTCCATGATATTAGTCTTCCTCCCAGGAATTGACAAGTACCTGTAGTACTCTTCCTATCCTCTCTACATCCTGCAAAATCTGCATCTGAATAGCCTGTTAGTAGAAAATCTCTATTCCTAGGGTACCAAAGACCTAGATTAGGTGTGCCCTTAAGATATCTCAGGATCCTTTTGACTGCAGTATAATGAGATTCTTTAGGGCAGACTTGGTACCTAGCACAGACACATGTAGCATACATAATATCTGGTCTACTAGCAGTGAGATATAGTAGTGAGCCAACTATTCCTCTATACAAAGTCTCATCAACAGGTTTACCTGCATCATCTTTGCATATGGGCATACTTGTTCCCATAGGAGTTCTCATGGTGGAGGATGACTCCATACCATAATTCTTAATCAATTCTTTGGTGAACTTAGACTGGGATATGGACAAGCCATCATCAGTCTGTCTTACTTGGAGTCCCAAGAAGAACTTAAGTTCCCCCATACTGCTCATCTCAAACTTCCCTTGCATAAGTTTGGCAAACTTTTTACAAAGGTTGTTTTGAGTAGATCCAAAGATTATGTCATCAACATATATCTGGACTAAGATGATCTTACCTTTGGATTCCCTAAGGAATAGAGTTTTGTCTATTTTTCCTCTTGAGAATTTATTCTCAATGAGAAAAGTAGACAGGGTTTCATACCAAGCCCTTGGAGCTTGCTTTAACCCATACAGAGCTTTCCTAAGCTTATAAACAAAATCAGGTTTAAGAGGATCTACAAAACCTGATGGCTGCTCTACATATACTTCTTCTTTAAGATCTCCATTCAGAAATGCTGACTTCACATCCATCTGGTATACTTTGAAGTCTTGATAGACTGCATAGGCAAGGAACATTCGGATTGCCTCCAGCCTTGCTACTGGAGCAAAGGTTTGAGCAAAGTCAATCCCTTCTTCCTGCCTGTATCCTTTTGCAACCAATCTTGCTTTATTCTTCACTATTATTCCACTTTCATCTAGCTTGTTCCTATAGATCCATTTTGTGCCAATTATGTTGTGGCCTCTTGGTTTAGGAACAAGCTCCCAGACATTGCACCTTCTGAATTGATTCAGCTCCTCTTGCATAGCATCAATCCAGTGCTGGTCTTGGATAGCTTCTTCAAACTTCTTAGGCTCCATTTGTGACAGGAAACTTGAATGTAGACCAGTGTTTTGATTTCTGCTTCTAGTTTGCACCCCCTGTCTTGGATCACCTATTATCTGATCAGCTGGATGATCTCTTAAA
Organism: Platanthera zijinensis; assembly: GCA_039513925.1. Lineage (NCBI taxonomy): Eukaryota > Viridiplantae > Streptophyta > Magnoliopsida > Asparagales > Orchidaceae > Platanthera > Platanthera zijinensis. The sequence continues at coordinate 48,562,897 of CM077093.1, read as the reverse complement.
TGTCTAGTAGCTGGAGGAAGATTCCCTTCTGGTTGAACATCTCCAGCTCCTTCATTTAGCTGAATCTCTTGGTTTTCATCAGCTTCTATAGTGTCTTGTTCTCCCCCTGGACAGAAGCCTTCATTTTCCAATGCTCCATCTTCCTTTGATACTTCAGTAATGGAGAGCTTGTCCATACTTTTGCTTATATCTGTTGAGTCATTTGATCTACAAGACAACTCACAGTTGATTAATCTTGTTTCATCAAACACAACATGCACAGATTCTTCAACAACTTGAGTCGTCAAGTTGAAGACTCTATAGGCCTTACTATTTGTACTGTACCCAACAAATATCCCATCCTGGGATTTGGCAGCAAACTTAGTCAAATATGACTTGCCATTGTTAAGTATATAACACTTGCAACCAAAGATCCTAAAGTAAGATAGATTTGGTTTTCTGCCTTTCACAATCTCATAGGGAGTCATTTTGTGACTTTTGGTGATGGTAGCCCTATTGATTATATGACAAGCAGTGTTAACTGCCTCAGCCCAAAAATATTCTGGGAGAGAGGTGTCACTCAATAGAGTTCTACCTGCTTCAATTAATGTTCTATTCTTTCTTTCAGCAATTCCATTTTGCTGAGGTGTTCTAGGTGAGGAGAACTCTTGGAAATCCCAAAGTCTTTACACAATTTTGATATGCTTTCAGATTGAAACTCAGTACCATGGTCACTTCTGATTTTGACCACTGTACTATTCAGTTCATTCTGAATTTGCTTTACAAAATTAAGTAATACACTTGGGGTTTCAGATTTCTGTCTCAGAAAGAACACCCATGTGAATCTAGAATAGTCATCTACAACCACAAAAGTGTATACTTTCCTACCTAGACTGTGAACTGGCATAGGACCAAAAAGATCCATATGCAGGAGGTATAAGTACCTTACAGAATCCTTGTTTTCAAGGCTTTGAAAGGAGGATTTTGTCTGCTTGCCCTTTTGACAAGCTGAGCATATCCCTTCCTTTATACACTTAACTTGAGGTCCATTCCTCACTAACTCTTTGCTAAAGAGTTGGCCAATTGTCTTGTAGTTTAGATGAGCCAATCTCTTGTGGCACTTAACACAATGAGAAGCATTGTCATCAGCTACAAGACAGATGGAAGAAGCCTTATTCTCACATTCAAAATTAAGACAATATACATTTCTCTTCCTATACCCAGTCAATATGATCTTTTGATCACTTGACCTTTTGATATGACATCCATCTTTAACAAATGAAATGTCATATCCTAAATCACTTAGCTGGCTTATGCTTATTAGATTATGTTTCAAACCTTATACATAAGCCACTTGAGTGATAGTAATTAGGTTAGAAGAAATGTTACCCAACCCTTTGATGACTCCTTTTTCAGATCCACCAAAGATCACTTTAGGTCCATCTTTGACAGATGAATACTCCTTCAGCAGCCCCTTTATTCCAGTCATGTGCCTGGAACAACCACTGCCCAAGTACCATATAGGGGCATGGCCACTTGGACTATCCTGCAATACAGAATTACTTACCCTTAGAACCCAAGTAAGTCTTGGGTTCTTGGTTCAGGTTAGCATTAATAAAGCTACCATAACCTCTTCTAACAGGTAGACTATTGTTCTTTATAACACTTGTGTTATACCAGCAGTCTAGTGCAAAATGGCCTCTCTTGCCACAGCACCAACATTCAAACTTATTGTATCTAGATCTAGATACATCCTTGTCAGAAGAATTTCTGTTCATTGCTGGTGCTGCAACCACTTCACCTACTGATTTCTTAAAACCATTTGGTTTATAACCATGGGTAGGCCTGCTTGCATTTACACCCTTGTTCTTCAGAACATTAGTCTTAATATGACCTTGAATATCTTCATGATCATATTTGTTAGAAGGCACTTCCACCTTACTAAACTTTATGGGGACTGAAAGGTTTAGTGGCTGAACAGGAGCTTTGCCTTTCCTCTTGAATCTGCCAGCCCTGGAGTTACCTTTAAATCCTAATCCAGCCTTACCCTTTTGAGTGACAAATTCATCTATCAAGGGTAAGACAGGTTTTGGCTTAGAGTAACTAGCCACTAAATCCCTTTCAATTTTAAGTCTGGCCTCCAGACTCTTCACTTGATCATTAGTATAATTAATTGTGCCCTTCTGAATAATAGTTATATTCTTCAGCTTGTCAATTTCATTTAATTTTTGATCAATAACTTTCTCTAACTCAGTTGTAGCAACCCTTAGTTCAGCAATTTCCTGAGCCTGAGATTTAACCAGGTTTTTTCTTTTCTTAAGGGCCTACAACAAGTCCCCATACTTGTCTATCAATTGATAGACATCTCCTTCAGATTCAGATGCATCTACATCTCTTGATGCAGATGTAGCTGATTCTTCACTTGTACTACAAACAGATGTAATAGAAGGACATTTTACCTTATTAGGACCAGACTGATTCTAGCATATGTCCTCTTCTGATCCTGCCATCAGCCCCATACACTGATGATCCTTTTGTTCATTGATGGAGTCTAGCAACTGCAGAAACTCCTCTTCTTCAGATGCAGTATATAGTCCAATATATGCTTCAGCTTCAGATTCTGACTCTGAAGTTGACTGGTCTGTTAGACTCTTATCTTTCTTTGCAACAAAGGATTTCTCCTTCTTGCCTTTCTGATGAGTCTTCTTCTTGTCTGAAGACTCCTTTCTCTTATCAGGATAGTCAGCCACTACATGTCTAGGCCTATTGCAACAATAGCAGACAATCTTTGAAGTAGTGGCTTTGCTGGGCTTGGATCTGCTCTTCTCTTTCCTTGATGACCTTTTCTTCTGATAATAGTCATCAACATGCTGTGATGTGAAAGGCCTAGACTTCCATTGCTTCTTTTTCAAGAACCTCTGGAATTGCCTTGTGAATGCAGCAAAGTCTGCATCTGAATCACAGCTTTCTGAACCCTTATCTGAATTTTCAGAACTATCTTCTGCAACTTCCTTAGGAGGAGATGGTGATTTCCTCCTATTCTTTCTAGTGGCTTCTGCATTGAATGCCACAATCTTTTCTCTATGCTCTCCTCTTGAATTCTTTTCTTCCTCCTTCCTCACCATAAGTTGCATTTCATAGGATAACAACTTTCCAAACAAGGTGGGAGGAGAGATCTCTGCCAATTTAGCCACTTCTCTTATGGCACAGATCTTTGTGTCCCAATTCTTTGTTAAGGATCTCAAGAATTTGTCATTCAGTTCATAAGTACTGAAGACTCTTCCATAGGACATAAGCTCATTCACAATTCTATAGAATTTCTTGTAGCACTCAGTTATGCTATCAGATTTTTCTTGTCTAAAACTTTCATACTCCTGATTCAGCATAGATTTCCTGTCCTGCCTTACTTCTTCAGATCCCTCCATGTTGACAATCAATGTGTCCCACATCTCTTTAGAGGTCTTGCAGTGAATCAGATTCTGAAATATTGAATCATCTATGGCACTAACAATAATGTTCTGAGCTCTTTTATCCATGGTTGCCAAGATGATTTCATCCTTGGTCATTTCTGAATAACTTTTTGGAGTTTGGATATTTGCATCAAGAACTGATACCTTCATTGGAATGAAGGGGCCTTCCTGTACTGTAATGTAAATCCTTGGGTCAGATGCCTCCATAAACAATCTGACTCTTTCTTTCCAAATTCCAAAAATTTCTTTCTTGCATATGGGTAATTTCATAGATCCTAGCTCCTTATGATTCTCACCAGAACCCATCTTTTTGAATCTTGATTCTGCCTTTCAGATCTACCTCAGACTGTTAAGTCCTTTTTGAGGAACCTCGCTCTGATATCACTTGATAGTTTTACTTTCAAGACAACCTAAACACCTAGAGGGGGGGGGGGTGAATAGGTTCTTATTGCTTGTTTATACTTCTAGGCAAAATTCAATTGCAGAAATAAAACATCCAGCACAACAAACACAGAAATTGAAACATCACAGATTGCACAATGTTTTATAGTGGTTCCCCAAGGTTTGGGTACATCCACTTTCCCCCTCCACCTATCTAGCAGTATGCTAGATTCGGCCAAACTTCCACTATTCTCAGATCCGCAGATCCTACAGCTCAGAACCTGGATAGGTTCCTACAACTCAGGCTCAACAGCCCTACCTCAGCCTTGCCTCAAGGCCTACCACTCAGAGAAGAACCTTCTCCTACACTCAGGCAAATAGCCCTACCACTCAGAGATCACCTCTCCTACACTCAGCCTTTATAACACAGGCTTACAACTCAAATCTGTGTAAACAGATCCTACAGAAATTTAGAAAAGATATTTTAATGTCTTGCCTTTGTTGAGAGAGAAGAGGACAAGACACTTCTTGATCAGCTGATGAAATCAACTGAAACTGAGCTTTCTTCAAAGCTTCTTGAATCTGAACTTAGCTGAGTTGATTTCCAAACAGCTTCTTGAGAAACCACTGATGGCTTCCTTCTTTTTTTTCAAGATGACTGGATCCCTCTCTATCCAACACCTTTTCTGATACTTCAGACTTCTTCTTCTTAGATCTTCTGATGAAGATCTTCTTTAGAGCTTAACACTTTCTTGAATTGAAACTTCAATAGGATCGTAATCCCTTTTTTTTTCTTCTTCTTAGATCTTCTTTTTCTTAGATCTTCTTCTCTATTTTTTTATTTTCTTCTGAATATGTCTATTTATAGACTTTCTTCATGGTAACCGGCTGATCCGGTTTCTAACTGTTTTCTGACAGGTCTGACAGCTTCAGTTAAACGGTGGCAACCCACAGCTGTCAAGTCTTCAAATAGTTCCTGTACCTTAGCCTTGGACAGCAAAATGTCGAGACAGTCTGTCAGAAAGTGTCGAGACCAATCTGTCTATCTGTGTCGACACAAGTGACTTTGGTGTCGACACAGTCTTTGATGATGTCGACTAAGTTGCCTTTAAGTCGACACAGCTTCTTCAGAAAATAACTTGGTCTTGACTCTGCAGTGTGTCGACAAAAGTCTTGTGTGTCGACACAGTTGTTGTAGATTCAGAGCTCAGTATGTGTCGACTCAGCCTTCAGGTGTCGACACAGCAATCTTCAATTCTGCCAAAATGTGTCGACTCAGTCTTCTGGAGTCGACACAAGCATAGTCGACTTCTGCCAATATGTGTCGACTCAATCTCAAGGTGTCGACACATCCTCCCTGTGTCGACACAGTTGAGGTCGACTATCTTCTTCTGTGAGTCGACTATCTTTCTCTGGTCGACTATCTTTTACTAGTCGACTATCTTCCACTAGTCGACTATCTTTCTCTGGTCGACTATCTTTCACTAGTCGACTATCTTTCACTGGTTGACTAACTTTCTCTGGGTGTCGACTATCTTTCACTGTGTCGACACTGCTTCCCAGTGCTGAGGTCGACGATTTTCTTTATGTGTCGACACTGCTTCCCAGTGTCGACATAAATGTGGTCGACTATCTTTCTCTGTATCGACACCGATATTCTGAAGTGTCGACACAAATATTCTGAAGTGTCGACACAATTTCTTCAGGTGTCGACACGTGGACTTAGAATATTTTTCTGCATTCTTTAATACTTCTTCAACTGCACATGTCAACTCAAAACAACATCAAATACACCTTGATGTATATCATTGAGCTAAGTTAGGCTTCTTCAAATCAGGTACACATTTTCCAATGTACCCAACAATGGAGGAGTTTGCGAGACTATTCATGGCTCGATACCTCCCCTCGGCGCAGAGAATTGCGCTAGAAAGCGAGTTTCAGAAGTTGGTGCAAGGGGATTGCACCGTTGATGAGTACCTCCACGAGTTTACTCGGTTGGGGAGATATGCCGGCGCTACCTTCGCAGACGAGGAGCGCAAGACGAGCCGCTTCTATGAAGGGCTAAGAGATGATTTAAGGTTGCTACTGTCGGGGCCCAAGGCGCAGGGTTTCATGACCCTGGTCAATTCGGCCCGGTCCTTGGAGAAGGACATGAAGAATGTCCAAGCAAAGAAGGAATCCGGTAGTAAGAAAGCGGAGTTCAAGGCACCGACTACATCGAAGTCGGGCTACCGCAGATTCTATAAGAAAGCTAAGACGTCGGGTCCAGCCTCTTCTGGTGCCTCGGGGGCAACTACCAATCGAACCTCGGGCGCTTGTTTCACGTGTGGAAAGACGGGGCACTTTGCCCGTGATTGCTGGAGTGGATGCTCAAAGTCCGAAAGGAAACAAGGAGCTACCTACGAGGAGAAGGGCAAAGCGGTGGAGTCGACCGCGTCCCACTATGCTCCGACTCAGCCTAGAGTCTATAACTTGGGCCAGAAGGAGGTCATCAAGCAAGCGGATGTGGTGACAGGTATGGGTTAATTTATAGCAAGTTAGCTTTAATACCGTTATCTATTGCTTGTTAGCCTAATATTGTTTGTATAGGCTTTGTTGTGGTTAGTGATAGTCCGGCACGGGCACTGTTCGACACGGGATCTTCACATTCCTTCTTGTCCGAAAGCTTTATATCGCGCATCGGAGTCCCTTCTTCGATGGCGAAGGACAAGTTGGATGTGCTGCTGCCGAATGGGTGCTCGATGCGTGCGGACAGGGTGTGCGCCATAAAGGTTCATATTGGGAGCCAAGAGTTCGACTTGCTAGCGTCATTGCTGCCGCTAGTAGAGTTCGACGTGATCTTTGGGATGGATTGGCTGTCAGAGCAGAAAGCTTGGATTGACTGTGACCGGAACGAGGTCAAGCTGGGTGTAGGACGGGAGACTACATTCGAGGGGCTAAAGGGGTCAAGCAATACATTGATGTCTGCTCTTCAGGTGGTGAAGGCAGTTCGTGCTGGTGCAGAGCTGTTCTTCACAATAGTGGGGCTGTGGAGCCAAAGTCCACGCTGGATAGCATCCCCGTGGTTTGCGAATACCCCGATGTGTTCCCGGATAGTCTTCCCGGAGCCCCACCGCAGCGGGAGATTGATTTCACCATCGAGCTCGTGCCGGGGGCCAAACCGGTGTCACGTGCTCCGAATAGGTTGGCGCCTAAGGAGATGGCGGAGTTGAAAGTTCAGCTAGAGGAGCTGATGGAGCAAGGGTATGTGCGTCCAAGCTCATCGCCTTGGAGCGCACCGGTCCTCTTCGTTAAGAAGAAGGATGGTAGTATGCGGCTTTGTATCGACTACAGAGAGTTGAACAAGCTGACGGAGAAGTACAAGTGCCCGATCCCGAGGATTGATGATCTCTTTGATCAGTTAGTCGGATCGTTGGTATACTCCAAGTTGGACTTGAAGTCAGGGTACTATCAGCTGAGGATCAGGGAGTGTGATATCCCGAAGACGGCGTTCAGTACGAGGTATGGGCATTTCGAGTTCACGGTCATGCTATTTGAACTGACGAATGCGCTATCGGTATTTATGGATCTGATGAACAGGACGTTCCGAGATTTCCTGGATCGCTTTGTGATCGTCTTCATTGACGATATTTTGGTGTACTCGCAGTACGAAGAAGATCACTTCAAGCACTTGCATTTGGTGTTGGAGACTTTGAGGAGGAATGAGCTTTATGCGAAATTCTCCAAGTGCGAGTTCTGGCTACCCTCGGTAGCGTTCCTTGGTCATATAGTGAGTGGGGAAGGTATAGCGGTGGATCCGGCGAAGATTGTTGCGATACGGGAGTGGCCTGCGTTATCTTCTGTCGCGAAAGTCCGTAGTTTTCTCGGACTTGCCGGATATTACAGGCGCTTCGTAGAGAACTTCTCGCAGTTAGCATTACCTCTCACGAAGTTGACAAAGAAGGATCAGAAATTCTTGTGGACGCAAGAGTGCGTGCAAGCTTTTGAGGAGCTGAAGAGACGGTTGACCACGGCGCCAGTGCTTAGTTCGCCGAGTGGGACCGAGGGCTTCAAGGTATATAACGACGCTTCGGGTAGTTGCTTGGGCTGCGTGTTGTTGCAGCATGGGAGCGTGATAGCGTATGGATCGCGTCAGTTGAAGGTGCATGAAAGAAATTATCCCGTGCACGACTTGGAGTTGGCGGCCGTGATATTTGCACTCAAGTTGTGGAGGCACTACCTTTACGGCGTAAGGGTCGATATATACACCGATCACAAGAGCCTAAAATACTTGTTGGATCAAAAGGACCTTAATATGAGGCAGAGGAGGTGGATGGAGTTCCTAGGGGACTACACCTTCAAAATACATTATGTACCCGGGAAGGGCAACGCAGTTGCGGATGCGCTGAGCCGCAGGTCTCCTGCCCAAGCCAACTGGTTGTCGGTGCATGATGAGCGGCTAGTACGGGAATTGGAGGAGCTTGAGATCTGTTGCGTTGACAGGCAGATGAGCGCCAAAGCAATGTTAAACTGGACAGAGGTGCAGTATGACCTGGCTGACCGGGTTCGGCAGGCATTGGAGTTAGATGACTCCATGAAGGAGCTTTCGGAGGCCGCTCTGGATGGGTCAAATTCCCAGTTCTCGGTGGAATATGGTTTATTAATGAAGGATCATCGGTTGTGCGTTCCGAGTGGGGGTAACCTCCGGGCGGAGTTGATGTACGAGGCTCATTATACAAAGTACTCAATCCACCCAGGGAGCACGAAGATGTATCGTGATCTCAAGAAGCTGTTTTGGTGGCCGGGGCTCAAAAAAGATGTGGCGTTGTACGTGGCTAAATGCCAAACATGCGCCTTGGTGAAGGCGGAATGCCAAAAGCCGGGAGGATTTCTGAAGTCCTTGCCTATACCGGAGTGGAAATTCGACGATATATCTATGGACTTTGTGCACGGGTTGCCAAGGTCGCAGAAGGGGAATGACGCCATCTGGGTGATCGTAGATCGGCTAACCAAGGTGTCGCATTTCATTCCGCATAGGAAGGATGACTCGGTGGAGAAGTTGGCGAAGCTATACGTGGACAATATTGTTAGGCTGCATGGTGTGCCCCGTAGCATTGTGAGTGATCGCGATGGGCGGTTCACGTCAAATGATTGGAGGTTGGTGCAGCAGATGCTGGGAACAAAGTTAAAGTTCAGCACAGCTTTCCATCCGCAGACGGATGGCCAGACCGAGAGGGTCAATAGAACGATGGAGGACATGCTACGCATGTGTGTTCTGGATTTCGGTAAGCATTGGGAAGACCACCTATATTTGGTGGAGTTTGCGTACAACAACAACTACCAAGCGAGTATACAAATGGAGCCCTTCGAGGCCCTGTATGGTAGGAAGTGTTGCACGCCGTTATCGTGGCTTGAAACGGGTGAGGCAAGGTTGTACAAGAAGCAGGAGGTGTAGAGTGCTACCTCGTTAGTGCGGATCATTCGTGAGCGCTTGTTGATCGCTCAGGACCGCCAGGCGAAGTATTACAATGCCAAGCACCGGAGCGTGGAGTTCGCGGTAGGCGATTGGGTATACCTGAAAGTGAAGCCGTTCAAGGGGGTTTCACGGGTGAGACACTTGAAGAAGTTGATCCCAAGATACCTTGGACCTTTTGAGGTTCTGGAGCGAGTCGGCGAAGCTGCTTACCATTTGAAGCTATCGGTAGAGTTGAGTGGATTACATGATGTGTTCCACATTTCTGTGTTGCAGAAGGCGGTGCAAGAGCCTTCGCAGGTGATCGCGGTTGACCAAGTGCCGGTGGACGAAGGGTTGACGACTAGGGTCAGGCCCATTCGTATTGAAGATGTTAAGGTCAAGAGGCTTCGTAACAAGGAGATCCGGATGGTTAAGGTCCGGTGGGATAATTGCGGGCATGAGGAGCTCTCTTGGGAACGGGAGCAGACTATGCTGGAGGAGTACCCGGAATTGTTCCGCTCAGGTACTGATTTACGTTAAGTCCTGTTTGTCCTTTATTAATTTCGTGGACAAAATTCTTTAAGGGGGGTAGAATTGTAACACCCCAAAATATTGTAGGAACGACAGGGATCGAATTTGGCCAAGACAGATTTTTGGTGCAGGTGACACGGACCCCGACACGGGCGTGTCGGAGGCCGTGTCGGGCGTGTCGAGCTCAGGCCGTCGAGCTGGCCGTATCGTCGACCAGTGCAGGTCGACGATGGTCGTGTGGTGGAACACGGCCTAGGACACGGGCGTGTCCCAGGCCGTGTCACACCTGGGCTGTACGGTTGGGTACACGGGTAATGACACGGGCACGAACACGGGCGTGTCTAGTTTGACACGGGCGTGTCTGATGCCGTGTCACCAAGCCGTATACCTCTCTGACTGCGAAGTGTTGATAAATTGCACACGGGGGGTGTGACAGAGGGAGGGCCGCCTCCCCGCCCTCTGGCCGTACGAGGACGGGAGGGTTCTCGTCCCCCCCCCCCGTTGGGGGCTTTCCGATTGCCCAGTACGGGCGGTAGTTCCTGCCTCCGTCTGGCCTCCCCCCTTCGGGGGCGGTTTTCCTCCCGACCAGGAGGGGCGACAATATTGTCGCCCGTCCTGCTGTTTTCAGCGCCCTGGAAGGGCGGCAGTTCCTGCCAGCCGTCACGCCCTTTGGAGGTGGCCTCCGTCCCAACCAGGACAAGAGATAATTTTGCCTCCAGTCCTGCTATTTTTAATGCCCTAAACGGGCGGTAATAACATCGTCTCGTTCAGCCCCCGCCCTATTTGGGGGAGGCTTCTGTCCCAACTAGGACGGGTGACAATTTTGTCGCCCGTCTTGCTGTCTGTAATGCACTAAATGGGCAGCAATTACTGTCACCTGTTAAGCCACCGCCCCCTTTGGGGGTAGCTTCTCTGCCAGCCAGGACGGACGACGTTTCCTGCCGCGCGTCCTGCCTCCCTTGCCTCCGCTTGGCTTCGTCCGGGGGCTCTCCTCTATGACCGCTGACCTCACTGGCCGCCTCTCCCCTCGCAGGAGGGGCGGTTATTTTTCCCACTACCTCCATTAACCGTCCGGGGGCGGTCTTGTCATTCTCGTAAAATCATAATCCGTGTGTTCTAAACAGAGCGTTCCTATTCGTCCGGTCGATAGTTATCGGGGGAAATTATCGGGTTTCCCCTCTTGGAATCTATAAATAGACACATTCCCTCCTTCATTTGATTTCACTTCTCGCCCGGGAAACCCACATGCGATTTTTCTCTCCTCCTCCTATGGATTTTCTCACTCCTCTAATTCTCTTACTTGTGCGCTCCAGCGCGCGCTGCCTCCTTGCGCGCTCTCACGCATATCTCTTCCTCGCACACCTTCGCAAGCGCCGCCTCCTTGCGCGCTCTCGCGCGCGTATCTTTTTTGCGCGCAGCTACGCGCTCCGCTTCCTTGTGCGCTCATCCTCTTTACGCTCTACCCTTCCCACTCCTACACTCTTTGCTTCCTTGCGCGCTCCCGCATGCGCCTCTTCCTTTCACACTCTTGCATGCATCTCTTCCTTGCACGCTCCACCTCCTTGCGCGCACACGCACACGTCTCTTCCTTGCGCGCTCGCGCGCGCTCAATCTCCTTGCACGCACTCGTTCGCTCCGCCTCCTTGCGTGCTCGCATGCTTGTCACTTCCTTGCGCGCTCCCACGCACACCTCTTCCTTGCACGCTCTTGTGCGCGTCTCTTCCTTGTGCGTTCCCCCACGCTCCGCCTCCTCATGCGCTTTAGCGCACGTCGCATCCTTGCACGCGTCTCTTCCCTCAACGCTCCACGTGCTCTCCTCAAGTACGCTTTTTGTGCGCTCATCACCAATAAGTGCCCCACGTGCTCTCCTCCTGCAAGTGCTCCGTGCGCTCTCCTCCGACAAGCACCCTGTGTGCTCTCTACCAGCAATATCTCCCCTCGCTCTCCGACAGCAAGTGCCTTGCACGATCTCTACCAACAAGCGCGCCATGTGCTCTCCTCCTGCAAGTGCTCTATACGCTCTCCGAAAGCAAGCGCCTTGCATGCTCTCTACCAGCAAGCGCACCGTGATCTCTCCTCCTGCAAACGCTTTGCGCGCTCTTCTCCAACAAGTGCTCTCCTCTAGCAAGCTCCCTGCGCACTCTCCTCTAGCAAGCGCCCTACACTCTCTCTAACAACAAGCGTCCCGCACTCTCTTTACCAGCAAGCACCCCACGTGCTCTCCTCCCGCAAGCTCTCTGCGTTCTCTACTCCAGCGAGTGCCATGCGCACTCTCCACCGATAAGCTTCCCGCGCTCTCTAAAACTTCATGTGCTCCACATGCTCTCCTCTTATAAGCGCTCCGCGCGCTCTCCTATTACAAGCGCTCCGCGCGCTTTCCTCTTACAAGCGTCCTATGTGCTCTCTACCAGTAAGCGCTCCACGTGCTCTCGTCTAGCAAGCACCTTGCACACTCTCTACAAGTAAGAGCCTGACCGCGCGCTCACTACAAACAGGCGCTCCGCGCACTCTCCTCCAGCAAGTCCCATGCGTGCTCTCTATTAGTAAACACCCGATAGCGTACCCTCCTCCTGCAAGCATTCCACGCGCTCTCCTCCTGCAAATGCCCTGTGCGATCTATACTAGCATGCACTCCACGTGCACTCCTCTAGCAAGTGCCTAGCGTCTCTCTACCATTTAGCTCTTTGTGCACTCTCCTCTAGCAAGTGACATGCACGCTCTTTGCCAACAGGGCCCCACCCGCTCAAGAGAAAGTGCTCCATCCTCTGATAAGACAACTACACCCAACTTTTCCAAAAGATAATCAGAGACAAGATGTAGAGGATACAGCGTACTGAGTGCGTCTCCGAGCTTCAAGCCCCAAACATCAGAACGAGTACAAAAAGCTGCTCCCATATCTAAGAACTATCAGAGGACTCCATAATACAGCGAGCGCATCACTCCCTGTAGCACAAGAAGATATAACTAGCTATGCGAGCGTGTTGAAGTTGGAGACCGGGCGGTCTGTCGGTCTGGCTTTGCGGGTTATTGACCGAGCGGTCTGGCGGTTTGCCTTCAGCGGTTTGGTTTCTGTGTTGAGGTCTAAGGTCCAAGTGGTCTAGTGGTTTGTCACTAACGACTTGGAGACCGGGCGGTCTAACGGTCTCCCATGGCGGCTTGTCTCTCTCTGGCAGTGGCCGAGCGGTTAGCCCTTCTATCTAACCGCGCGGCTTGTGCGGTTTGTGTTTGTACAGTCCGCGTGTTTTTAGTCCCACATCTCTTATTTGTATTCTCTCTTCTCTCCTCCATTCTATATAAGGGAGGCCATACCTTTGTAATAGACACCTTTTTCTGATAATAAAATTTCAGTTATACCATTTCCGGCTTGTTTTAGTTCGCTTCTAACATGGTATCAGAGGAATCGATCCTTTCCTCCTGATTCTGTGATCCCTCTCTGTCCGCGCGACTTGCTTCTCCGGCTTGCGCCCTGTCCGCGCGGTCTCCTTCTCTCTTTGTCGCTGCCCTCTGTGTGCGCGACCTATTGCCTTGTTCGCTGCGATCTGTCGCCCTGTTCGCCGCGACCTATCGCCGTGTGCCTTGCCTTCTCTTGTACTTCTGTTCGAGCGGACTGTCTGCTTGCCGCTCGACTTCTACCCTTCTGCTTTATACTGCGGCTTGGTCGTGGTCTTTCTGGCCGCTGGTGTTTGACATCCTGATCGCTGCAGTTCTTCTTCTGCCTATCCGTGCGGCTTGTTTCCTAACCGCGCGGCTTCCTGTTGTTTGCTCTTATGGCTCTTTCTGATGCTTCCACTGCCACCACTCCTGCCGCCACCCCTGTTGCCAATCCGGCTCCGCCTCTACCTCCTACTCCTTCCGGGAACCTTGGCACCGTTTCCAAGCTTGTCGGCTCCAACTACCCAGATTGGAGCATCTCTTTCACCTTTCTCCTTCGCTCGCAATGCAAACGCCACCATCTCGTTGATGACCCTCCTCCTACCACTTCACCTCTCTTTGATGACTGGGATGCGAGTTACGCGCTTGTGCGTACTTGGCTCGCTAACAGTCTATCTGATGAGTGCCTTCCCATCATCCGTCATGATGAGACGGTGAAGGCCGCTTGGCTTCATCTTGCTGCTCTGTACTCCAAAGGGGCTCAGACATCCCGCATCTATACGTTGTATGTGGACCTCTTTGACCGGCCTACCTTGTCTCCTACTGCTGCCTACCAACAAGTTCAAGCTCTTGGGGCTGAGATTCTTCAAAATCGCCCCTTTTCTGTGGATCTGGCTCAACAACACAAGCACTTCCAGGAGCTTCTGGTTGTATGTTATCTGCTCCGTCTTCCTGACACTTATGACATGATCCGCCAACAAATTCTTGGTGAGGCGGAATCTCCTACTTTAGATGCCACCGCTGCTCGCATCGCCGCTATCACCTCTCTCCTTCAGCGCCCGCTTCTGCCCGCTCCTTCTCCACCGGATAACTATGCTCATCAAACTCAGCGGAGTGGCTCTGGTAGCCGCAGTCATCAGTCTGGCGGACTTCCTTCTTCCCGCTACCTCTGCTCTCACTGCGGCCGCACCAGACATACTCTTGACCGATGCTGGACAAAGCTGTTGGTACCCTAGTTTGATTTGAGTTTAGTCCTCTCCTTTGTGCTCCTTGACCCAAGAATTATCTATGGTCAATGGTTAGTAGTTTAGCTGTAGAGTCCTCACTTTTCCAGATTGAGAATTTGGTTAAGTTGTTTGTTCGTTCGACTATCGTCGAACGCCGCTCGACTATCGTTGACTAACTGTTCGACGATCGTCTATCAGTTGTTCGACTTTCAGTCTGCGAGGATAGTTCGACTATCGGTTGATAGTTCGACTATCTGTGTGCTTTGATAGTTCGACTATCTGCTTGGATAGGTCGACTATCTGATAGTTCGACTATCTGTTGATAGGTCGACTATCTGTTTGTTTCTGATAGCTCGACTATCTGTTGATAGCTCGACTATCTGTTTGTTCTTGATAGTTCGACTATCTGTTTGATTGGTCGACTATCTGATAGCTCGACTATCTGTTGATAGCTCGACTATCTGTTTTTCCCTGATAGTTCGACTATCTGTTGATAGGTCGACTATCTGATAGTTCGACTATCTTCTGGTAGTTCGACTATCTGCTGTGATAGTTCGACTATCTCCTTTGATAGTTCGACTATCTGGATCGTTCGACTATCTGTCCGATAGTTCGACGATCTCCGTGCGTCGGTCGACGATCTCCGAGGGTCGTTCGACGCTGTCTGTCTGCCTTTATATTTTGTATTTATTTATTATATTTAATTAATTAATACATTTTCTGGCAAGTTGTTTTGAGTTTTATGATAATATTTCCAGGCATATCTGCTCTATTCTTTTTGCCTGAGTCAAATCTTTTTAGATAAAGTTGTTTGTCTTATTAGCTGACATTATAAATTACTTTATCTGTTGTCAGCCCTTTATAGCCGTTAGACTGAAAAGTCTTCTTTTTGCTATAAGGAGTTTGTTTCTGATATGACTTTATTTAGTACTTTATTATCAAATTGTTTCCTGCAGCTTCCTAGAAAAAGGGTTATTCCTTTTATAGAATATTTCTGCTACAGAGTTTGTTGTGTCTTCTTGATATTTACAGCTCAGGTCTCAAGTCTCAGAAGAAGACAAATTATTCAAACTGAAGAGAGCCATTGCTTGCTGATGTTATATAAAGGACCCTTTGAAGAAAGATTCAAGCTAGCATATAGCTAACGAGTGTTACACATATTTTCAAGCATTCAAGCCTTCATCAAGATCAAGCTTTCTGCTCTCAGCAATTTCCATCTAACTGAGAAGTGTTAAGATCTTCCACTCTTCTTCAACCTGAGTCCTCCTGCTTTCAGGAAGTTCAAACTCAGAGTTCCTTTGAAGAAGAAGAAGAAGAAGAAGATAGCTGCTTGAAGATCTTTATTTTATTATTTATTATCTTCTTGTAGTTTTACCTTCAGAGTTTTCTGAAGAGTTTTCTGCACTGAAGCAAGACTTCACCTGGACATCTTTGAGCCAGGGGGAGCCTTGATTCTTTAGAGCTTTCTAGCTCAGTGCAAGTTTTTGTGCTTCTCTAATCTTCATAAAATAGAGAAGACATCTTAACCTTCTTCCCCCTCCTGTACAGGGTTATTACTCCCTTCAAAGTATCCCTTGGTGGCAGGGCACCTGATCAAAAACCTGTGCTTGGTTTTTAGACACCTGATCAAAAGTCTAAAGGGTTTCTGGATCTACCTGAAGCAGATCCTGTTGGTGGCAGGGCACCTGATCAAAAACCTGAGTGGATTCCTACCGTGTGGGTAGAAGAGTGGACGTACCCAAGTTGTTTAGGGAACCACTATAAATTTCCTTGTGTCGTCTGGATTCACTTGTTTAATTCCTGCATTGTGGCTGTGAATAGATATAACTAGGATTGCTAGTTGCTGATTAGGTTTTCCAAGCCTTAACTGTAATTACAGTTAGCTTGAGTTTGTACACATCACTTGTGTTAGGCTTTAAGGTTAAATCAATATCTATAATCTTTTCATTCCGCACTTCACTCCAAGGGAGTTGGGTAGACCATTAAGTTTTGTCTAGTGCAAAATTTGATAACTCTATTCACCCCCCCTCTAGAGTAGTATCTATCCCTTCACTTTCAATTGGTATCAAAGGGAGGTTGACTGACTGAATAGGCTAACACCTAAGTCACAAGATCCTGATAGATACCAAAGCTTATAGATATTCACTATCATGGCCCAGTCCAAGGACGATTCCAGCACCAGACCTCCAACATGCAACTTAGCTAAGTTTGGCATCTGGAAGGCAAGGATAAAACTATATATGAATTCTATTGATGAAAGCATCTTTGCTTCTATTTTGTCAGGTCCCCCAAGAGCACCTGCTGCTGCTACTGCCTCATCATCAGATATGAGTGCAGTGCCTCCTCCAGATTACAATGATGAATATAAGAAGGCCAAAATAGCAGATGCCAAGGCAATGAATATACTGGCTCAGACAATGTCTGATGAAGTATTCCAGAAGGTTGCTGACTACTCCTCAGCAAAGGCCATGTGGGATACACTGAACCAGATTGTAGCTGGTTCAGCTGATGAAAGGAAGGACAGAAGGTCCAACCTGATCTCACAGTATGAGAACTTCAAGAAAACTGATGCTGAATCAGTTGAAGCCATGTACACCAGGCTCAGCTCAATCATCAATGAGCTGAGGACCCTGGACAAGGACATATCATTGACAGAGGTCAATGATAAGATTCTTATGTGCTTCCCTAGCACATGGGATCTAAGGATCTGGCCCATCAAGGAAGCCAGAAGTACAAATGAGATCTCCACTAAAGCCCTCCTCGGCAAGCTCAAGTCTTTTGAGCAAGTACTGAAGACAAGGGAAGCAGAAGCTGAAGCAAAGACCCCCACTCCTACAAGAAAAGAGCAATCTATAGCTCTTAAGGCTGCTGATGCTTCTGAAGGCAGCCAATCTAATGAGGAACTAATGACATTGTTTGCCAAGAGGTTTCTCAAGATGAGAAGAAAGGAGTTCAGAAAGAAGTCTTCACGCTATGAAGACAAACCAAGGTATGATAGCTCTCCTGCTAAAGAAATTATTTGTTATGGTTGCAGGAAGCCTGGACACATCTTGCCAGAGTGTCCAGAGGAGAAGAACAAAGAAAAGAGAAAAGAAAAAGAACAACACAGGAAGCACTCCAAGCCATCCTCCTACAAAAACAAGAAGAAGGAGAGAGGTTTCATTGCTGAAACCTGGAGTGATTCTGATGAAGAATCCTCCTCATCAAGCTCTAGTGAGGATGAGGAAGAGAAGAAGGCAAAAGAAGTTTGCCTGATGGCAATAGATGCCTGCAGCAACCACTCTGCTGCAGAGAGTTCTGATTCTGATGAAGAGATGCCTACAGAAGATGAGGTACTTTCTTCTTATGATTTTACTTCAGAAGAATTTAAATTAGACTTTAAATCTTTATGCTTAGATCTGATTAGCTCTGAAAAGGAAATAAAAGAACTTAGAAATAGGTTAGCTGACTCAGAATCAATGGCCTCTGAAAATGTTAGGTTAAAGGAAGAACTCACTACTTGTAGTGAAGAAATTAAATTTCTTAAAATAGAGTTAGCTAAGTCTAAGAGATTAGAGGAATCACTTAATGGTAGAAGCCTTAAGCTGTTAGAAATTACCTGCATGACTAACACTAGGTCAGGTAATGATAAACTAGGCTTAGGAGCTTCTCCCAGTGAACCCCCAGTTCTACTTAAAAATAACCTTTCAACTCCAGTAAACTTCATTTCAGCTAGTGGAATGAAGAATACTAAGCAAGTAAATCTAGTTAATAAAACCTTAAATAAAGCTAAGAGAGAAAAGAGAAAGAAATTCTTTAAAGAAATGCAAAGAGCGTCGAACGCCGCTCGACGATCGGAAGCTCAATGGTCGAACGAAGCTCGACGATCTGAGCGCCCATCGTCGAACGTCGATCGACGATTTCAACATGATTTTCAAAATCATAATCAATATCATAGAAACCTAAATGAATATAGAAACCCTAGGTTTGTTGACCCATCATCTGCATGGAGAATCCCACCTAAGAGATCTCACCCACTAGGTTATCACCCTCAACCTGCATTTTCATACATTTCCAGTTTTTCTTATGTGAAAAACAAGGGACCCAAGGTTACCTGGGTCAACACTGTCTAAATAAATGTCTTGCAGGTGAAGGCCTATCCAATCACTCAAAATAAGTGGTATTTGGATAGTGGATGCTCTAAGCATATGACAGGAAATAAAGATCTTCTGTCAAAGTTCAAAGCTAAGCTCGGCCCAAAGGTTATCTTTGGAGACTCCAGCTGTGGTCAGATAGAAGGTTATGGCAAGATCACAATTGGAGCAGTTACTTTCAAGAGAGTTGCTTATGTCAATGGACTGAAGTATAATTTGATCTCAGTCAGCCAGCTATGTGATGCTGGCTACCAGGTTTCATTTTCTAACTTCTCTTGCAATATTACTTTAAATAATAATGTTGTTTTAGTAGGTATTAGAATATGTAATATTTATTTAGTAGATTTCAATTCATCTCATTCTGAAATCTGCCTGTTTAATGAAGTAACCCTTAATAATAATTCTTTGTGGCATAAGAGGCTCAGTCATGTAAACCTTAAAAATATATCTAGGTTATCTAAACACAACCTTGTTAGAGGTTTACCTTCTTGCCCCTACAAGAAGGAGAGCCTATGCAAGGCTTGTCAGCTAGGCAAGCAAACCAAAAACTCTTTTAAATCTGTAAATAAGAGTGATTCTCCTAGAATCCTGTATTTATTACACTTGGACCTTTTTGGCCCAATAAATGTACAGAGTTTAGGAGGGAAGTATTACACATTAGTAATTGTAGATGACTTCTCTAGGTTCAGTTGGGTTTTCTTTTTGAGAACTAAGTCTGATAACTTCAAAGCCCTTACAGACTTTCTACTATGTGTGCAGACTGAGTACTCTACTCATGTGGCCTTGATCAGAAGTGATCATGGTACTGAGTTTGACTCTCTTCTCATGCAAGAATTCTGTGAGAGAGAAGGTATCAAACATAGCTTCTCAGCTCCTAGAACTCCTCAACAAAATGGGGTAGTTGAAAGGAAGAATAGAACACTCATTGAAGCTGCTAGCACATTGTTGGCAGATGCTAACATGCCTCTCTCCTATTGGGCAGAAGCTGTTAGTACAGCCAATTATGTCTTGAATAGAAGTTTGATACACAAACTTAAGTGTAAAACTCCTTATGAGTTGCTTAAAGGAAAGAAACCTAAAATTAACTACTTTAGAGTTTTTGGCTGTATTGTTTATATTCATAATAATAATAAAGAATATATTAGAAAATTTGAAGCAAAAGCTTCAATGGGAATTATGCTTGGATATTCCCAAGTAAGCAAAGCTTATAGGGTTTATAACAAATCTACCTGTAAGATTGAAGAATCTGTGCATGTATCATTTGATGAGCATCAAATGTTTTACAAGGAGAAAGAAAATTCTCCTTCCTCCAGTTCTTTGCAGGTACCTGATGCCCCTCAAGAAATTCTTCAACTATCAACTCTTCAGATCACTGAATCAGACAGTGATGAAGACATTGCTGAAGCAGTTGTTGTACCACCAACAGTAGATCAAATTCCTCCTGAGGAATTAATCCCAACTGTTGTTGAAGATCACATCCCACCTGCTGATATTGTCACACTTAGAGATCATCCCACATCTCAAGTGATTGGAGACATATCAGCTGGTGTACAAACAAGACATCAATTAAGACAGGATGTGATGCATGCTTGTTTCCTCTCACAGGTTGAGCCCCTCACCTTTAAAGATGCAGAGCTAGATCCCCACTGGATCATTGCAATGTAAGAGGAGCTCAATCAGTTTGAGAGATGTAAAGTTTGGACTTTGGTTCCAAGACCTAAAGGCCAACTGATCATAGGCACCAAGTGGGTGTATAGAAACAAGTTAGATGCAAATGGAATTATAGTAAGGAATAAAGCAAGGCTTGTAGCTCAGGGCTACAGACAGGAGGAAGGTATAGACTATGACCAAACCTTTGCTCCTGTTGCAAGGCTAGAAGCAATAAGGATCTTCTTGGCCTATGCAGCCTACATGAAGTTTAAGGTGTTCCAAATGGATGTCAAAAGTGCATTCCTAAATGGTGAGCTTAAGGAAGAGGTGTTTGTTGAACAACCACCAGGGTTTGTTTCTTCAACTCAGCCCTCACATGTTTTTAAGTTACAGAAAGCTCTTTATGGACTAAAGCAAGCTCCCAGAGCCTGGTATGAGACTTTAGCTAGTTTCCTTTTAGAGCACAACTTTACTAGGGGAGTAGTTGATAGAACCCTCTTCGTCAAGCATCACAAGGACACAATCCTGTTAGTTCAGGTGTATGTAGATGACATTATATTTGGCTCCACTGATCCCAAACTTTGCAAAAGGTTCTCTGACCTGATGCACTCTAAGTTTGAGATGAGTAGTATGGGTGTGCTGTCTTACTTTCTTGGTCTCCAAGTTAAGCAAGATGCTGATGGTATCTTCATCTCCCAATCCAAATATGCCAAGGAATTGGTAAAGAAATTTGGGATGGCTGATGCTTCAGCAATGCCTACACCTATGGCTACTAATGTAGTTATTGATTCTGATGATCACGGCAAGCTAGTTGATCAAAAGAATTATAGGGCCATTGTTGGTTCCCTATTATATCTAACTGCAAGTAGGCCTGATATAATATTTGCTACATGCCTTTGTGCTAGATTCCAGGTCAACCCCAAGGAATCTCATCTGATTCTTCTAAAGAGAATCCTGAGATACCTGAAGGGATGTCCAGATCTAGGACTTTGGTACCCAGCTGAGTCAGAATTTGAATTAATTGGATATTCTGATTCTGATTATGCTGGTTGCAGAGTTGACAGGAAGAGCACCTCAGGAACTTGCCAGTTCCTGGGAGAGAGATTGGTCTCTTGGTTCTGTAAGAAGCAGGCTTCTGTCTCAACTTCAACTGCAGAGGCTGAATATATAGCTGCTGCTAGTTGTTGTTCACAGATCCTGTGGATTCAAAACTAGCTTGTGGATTATGGTTACTCACACAAGAACACCAAAATCATGTGTGATAGTACCAGTGCTATTTCAATTGCACAAAATCCTGTGCACCACTCTAGAACGAAGCACAATGAGATTCGGCACCATTTCCTGAGAGATTGTGTGGAAAAGAACAAGATCTGTCTTGAGTTCATATCCACTGAGTTTCAGAGAGGTGATATATTCACCAAGCCTTTAGATGAACAGAAGCATCTATCCTTTTTAGTTCAATTAGGCATGATTAATGGACGAGACTAAGTGTGACTATATCTGCCTATGTTGAAACTTGTTTGAAGATCGTCGAACGATGATCGAAGATCGTCGAACGGTTTAAGCCTATCGTTGACCTCTGGTTAATGATAGCTTATCTGTTGGAAGATCGTCGACCGGCGTTCGACCATCGTCGAACAAGTCGAGCTCATCGTCGATCTCTGGATGACGACAGCCTGTTGTTTGAGAAGCCAGAAATAGCCGAACGATGGTTCGACTACTCTGCTTCTGAGACGATCGTCGAACGGCCGTTCGACTATCGGGTCAAGTATCTTTTTAATAGATCGATTATTTCCGGTCTAATATAAAGCCGATAGTCGACCTAGGTTAAAAGATCTTGTGTTTTATCGTCGACGGAGCGTGTCTTTTCGCATTCTGCCTTCCCGCTTGCGATTTTCGGGCATTTCGTCTTCTTCGTCCTCTCCAGCTTTCTCGAGCTTTCTCCAGCGAATCTATGGCGGTCTCTCCAGCAGTTCTAGCAGTTGTGAAGTTTGATGCTGGCTTTAGCGTGGATTTCGACGCGTTCAGTAGCTGCGATGCCGGGATCGTAGAAGTTCTTCAGCTATGCAGGGATCAAGGACTCGAAAGGTTAATGTCTGCAAGGATTAAGATAAACATCCCAGAGATCAAGGAATGGTCCTTCACGTCGTCCTCCACCGACGACTCGATGATTGGTACCATCGGCAGAGAAGAGGTAATCCTAACTCCGGCCGTTCTGACTGAAATTTTTGGTTTAATAAATGGTGAAGAGGATTATGAGCAAGATGCTCAGGAATTCGGAAGAATGCTAGTTGAGCTGGGACATGCTGAGGGCATTCCCACGAAGCTGCTCAAAGTAAATTTCCCCTTCAAAATCAAGTTTCTTGCTGAGTTGGTAGGAAAAGTGCTCCTGGGTAAGCACTCTGCTCACGATAATATCACAAGGCAGCAATTCGCACTGATGTGTGCGATTGTTAATCGGAAAAGGATAGATTGGGCAGCAGTGATGTTTGATTTAATAAGGAAAAAGAATGGCAAGAAGGAAGTTACCCTCGGAAGGATTATTGGAATCTTCCTTAAGGAAAAATTCCCCCAGCTGCTGAGTTCAACCGCAACAACAATTAACGCAAGCAAGAAGATGGATCCTAACCTATTCTCCAAATGGAAGAGAACTTTTGTAAAACCCGCTCTCACAGGGGTTGCTCCAGCAACATCTGAGGACACCAGGACTGAATCAGTCACTCCTCACCATGTCGAAGCTGGCTCAGATCTTCCCTCCTCCTCTTCTGCTTTGCTGTCTGCCTCAGTTGAAGTACCATCAACTTCAGCTGAAGTACGACCTTCTCCCTCTTTTGCTCCAGAAACAACTACGGTTGTTCCTCTTTCCCCTCCAGCTTCTCCTCTTCCTGCACATCAGACTAGGATATCTGCTCCTAGCTTTGATTTGTTAGGATCTGAGAGAATTCCTACTCCTCCTTTGTCTCCCATTCATTCCCCAGTTAATTCTCCAATTAACTCTCCAGCTCCATCTCCTGTTCAATCCCCTGTCCACACCATTCTTCACTCCAGCACTTCAACCATATCTGCTGCAGCTCCATCCACTTCACATCCATCATCTTTTGAGATCACTCCTGAGCTTATCTCCCGCATTGTGGAGTTGATTACCCCGTCAATCAAAACCATGATTGAAGAGGCAATCGCTCCCCTTGCATCCTCCATTGATATCTTAACTGCCTCCATCAAATCCCTTTCAAAATCTGCTGAGCCATCTTCCTCAAGGGGCCTGGTTTCAGTCTCCACTGAAATCAGGCAGGGGGAGATGTTCCATGAAGATGCCTCAGTACCTCCTGCCTTCCTTCCAGCTATAACAGATACTGTGATGACAGCCCTGGAAGAGTCTGCTCCAGCTGAGAAAGAAGTAGTTCCAGTGTTATCTGATAAGGAAATAGCTGATGGAATCATGCTATCTGAAATTGCAGTAAAAGTCTGCCTAGAAGATCTTACCACTCCTGTGGTTGCTAGATTCCTAGAAGGAATTATAACTTCATATCTAGATGAATCATGGGAGATGGTCAAGTATGAAGGTAATTCACTTATTCGATTTATTGACGAGTCAATTAATTTGCTTGCTAGTGAATACCTTGAAGGAATGATTATCGCTTATTTAGCAGATATGTATTCATAATTCTACAGATGTTATTAGAGAAGATTTATCTGCTCAGATAATAGTAATTGTCTCAGAGGCTGCCCCAAGTGTTCCTGTTATCCAAGTAGATCCTGAATTGGAATCTTTTTTAGATGATAGAGAAGATGAGCCTGAGAATCAAGATGAAGTCAAAGATGACACTCCTGCTCTGAGTATGGAAGAAGTACAAGCAAGAGCTGCCTGGGATCTAAGAGTACAGTCTTTAAAAGAGAAAGACAAAGATCTGCAAGTTGAAAAGTCAACCATCTGGGATGACTCTCCAGGGTTGGACTTAGATTCCCTTCTGGCTCTGGATGCCATGGAAGAGGAAAGAGAGAAATCTGCTCTGAAGCTTAAAGAAAAGGCTGTTTCTGAAGCCTATGATCCGTATGATAATCCCCCATCATCTCACTCTGATGATGAGGATGATTCTGATGTATCTGAAAAGTCAAGGAAAAAGAAAGCTGCCCAAAAGAAAAGGAAAGCTGCTGCTCCTCCTCCTCCCAGTAAAGATAATGATACTCCTTATTATATTCTGAAGGGCATTGACCCTAAGTCAAAGGAATTTCAGCATTGGATGTGGTTCTCAAAGAACCAGCAGAAAGAAAGGAAAAGATCTAAAAGATATGATAGTCCTGGTTCAAGATGGACTCCCAGAGGTCCTCCTCCTCCTCCTCCAGGTGCAGGAGCTTCTGGTAATCGTTCTGCCAACCCTTCTGCTTCTACAGGAAAATCTGCTCCATCAGCAAGATCTGCTTCGTCTCAACATCAATCAAGGAAAAGCTCTCATAGCTCTCATGGAAAGTCTCATTCTGACAGTCAAATGCATGAAGCAGAAGTGAAAGAACAAGTTAAGGAGGTTGTGTATCTAAAGCCAACTTTTTCACCTCCTCCTTCTCCTAAGAGAAAGGTTTCAACTGCTGCACCAATTCAGTCTGAGAAAGTTGTTTTAAAAGGTAAGTAGTTTACTTTGTTTTAAAATTCTAGCAAGAACCTTTTGCTAAGTCTGCTCCAATATCTTATCTAGATAAAGAATCAGATGCTGCTCCTCCTGAGCCTGTTTATAAAAGTCCAGAGCTAGATCCCAACTTTAGGATGGCTCGTTTTCACGAACTAGTTGGAGCAGCTCAAATAAGAAAAGCAAAAGCAAAAGGAAAAGATATTACTGGTTTAACCACCATGTCTGCTTTCAGAAAGAAAGAGTTTGAAAAGTTCCAAGTCAATCCTGATGTATTTGATCCCTCAAAATATATGGAAAAGCATCCTGAAGCAGTAGTCCCAAGAGCTGCAGAATTGAAGATCATTGGCGTGCAGGACTTGAAGCTATCAAAGAAAGAATCTGATGATCCTCTAAGGAAAATCTCTTTTGTTCCTAGTTCCTCTGCCCCCTTGCCAGATTCTGGAGACTCTTAATAGTTTGATTGACTGCTGTGTTATATTTGTTTGTTATCTATCTGGTTGATAATCTGCTAGTTAATTGTTAACTATTTCCTGCATTAATTTTAGTGTTCTATAGCTAGCTGTATGTTTTAGTTTTTGAGAGACTTAACTCAAATAGGGGGAGATTGTTGGTACCCTAGTTTGATTTGAGTTTAGTCCTCTCCTTTGTGCTCCTTGACCCAAGAATTATCTATGGTCAATGGTTAGTAGTTTAGCTGTAGAGTCCTCACTTTTCCAGATTGAGAATTTTGTTAAGTTGTTTGTTCGTTCGACTATCGTCGAACGCCGCTCGACTATCGTCGACTAACTGTTCGACGATCGTCTATCAGTTGTTCGACTTTCAGTCTGCGAGGATAGTTCGACTATCGGTTGATAGTTCGACTATCTGTGTGCTTTGATAGTTCGACTATCTGCTTGGATAGGTCGACTATCTGATAGTTCGACTATCTGTTTATAGGTCGACTATCTGTTTGTTTCTGATAGCTCGACTATCTGTTGATAGCTCGACTATCTGTTTGTTCTTGATAGTTCGACTATCTGTTTGATAGGTCGACTATCTGATAGCTCGACTATCTGTTGATAGCTCGACTATCTGTTTTGCCCTGATAGTTCGACTATCTATTGATAGGTCGACTATCTGATAGTTCGACTATCTTCTGGTAGTTCGACTATCTGCTGTGATAGTTCGACTATCTCCTTTGATAGTTCGACTATCTAGATCGTTCGACTATCTGTCCGATAGTTCGACGATCTCCGTGCGTCGGTCGACGATCTCCGTGCGTCGGTCGACGATCTCCGAGGGTCGTTCGACGCTTTCTGTCTGCCTTTATATTTTGTATTTATTTATTATATTTAATTAATTAATACATTTTCTGGCAAGTTGTTTTGAGTTTTATGATAATATTTCCAGGCATATCTGCTCTATTCTTTTTGCCTGAGTCAAATCTTTTTAGATAAAGTTGTTTGTCTTATTAGCTGACATTATAAATTACTTTATCTGTTGTCAGCCCTTTATAGCCGTTAGACTGAAAAGTCTTCTTTTTGCTATAAGGAGTTTGTTTCTGATATGACTTTATTTAGTACTTTATTATCAAATTGTTTCCTGCAGCTTCCTAGAAAAAGGGTTATTCCTTTTATAGAATGTTTCTGCTGCAGAGTTTGTTGTGTCTTCTTGATATTTACAGCTCAGGTCTCAAGTCTCAGAAGAAGACAAATTATTCAAACTGAAGAGAGCCGTTGCTTGCTGATGTTATATAAAGGACCCTTTGAAGAAAGATTCAAGCTAGCATATAGCTAACGAGTGTTACACATATTTTCAAGCATTCAAGCCTTCATCAAGATCAAGCTTTCTGCTCTCAGCAATTTCCATCTAACTGAGAAGTGTTAAGATCTTCCACTCTTCTTCAACCTGAGTCCTCCTGCTTTCAGGAAGTTCAAACTCAGAGTTCCTTTGAAGAAGAAGAAGAAGAAGAAGATAGCTGCTTGAAGATCTTTATTTTATTATTTATTATCTTCATGTAGTTTTACCTTCAGAGTTTTCTGAAGAGTTTTCTGCACTGAAGCAAGACTTCACCTGGACATCTTTGAGCCAGGGGGAGCCTTGATTCTTTAGAGCTTTCTAGCTCAGTGCAAGTTTTTGTGCTTCTCTAATCTTCATAAAATAGAGAAGACATCTTAACCTTCTTCCCCCTCCTGTACAGGGTTATTACTCCCTTCAAAGTATCCCTTGGTGGCAGGGCACCTGATCAAAAACCTGTGCTTGGTTTTTAGACACCTGATCAAAAGTCTAAAGGGTTTCTGGATCTACCTGAAGCAGATCCTGTTGGTGGCAGGGCACCTGATCAAAAACCTGAGTGGATTCCTACCGTGTGGGTAGAAGAGTGGACGTACCCAAGTTGTTTGGGGAACCACTATAAATTTCCTTGTGTCGTCTGGATTCACTTGTTTAATTCCTGCATTGTGGCTGTGAATAGATATAACTAGGATTGCTAGTTGCTGATTAGGTTTTCCAAGCCTTAACTGTAATTACAGTTAGCTTGAGTTTGTACACATCACTTGTGTTAGGCTTTAAGGTTAAATCAATATCTATAATCTTTTCATTCCGCACTTCACTCCAAGGGAGTTGGGTAGACCATTAAGTTTTGTCTAGTGCAAAATTTGATAACTCTATTCACCCCCCCTCTAGAGTAGTATCTATCCCTTCACTTTCAAAAGCATCCACATCTTCGTCCCTCGGGTGACTCTTCCGCCTCCTCTTTCAAGCCGTCTGCTTCCGTGGTGACATCATCAGGTAGTGCCCATGTGGTCACTCATGGTAAATGGCTTATCGACTCTGGTGCAACTAATCATATTACGGGCAATCCTCAGTGCTTCTCTCTCCTCGAACAGTATGATCGGTTGCCCCCAGTCCTCATTGCAGACGGTTCTCCCTCCCCGGTTCATGGGTCGGGAGTGGTTCATGTTACTCCATCCCTTCGGCTAGAGGACACTCTCTATGTGCCTAAGTTTTCGTGCAATCTATTGTCGGTTACTTCTTTGTGCAAGCAGCTTCAATGTTCTGTAACGTTTACTCCATCTTATTTTTCTTTTCAGGATCCGAGCTCCCAGCGGACGATTACTACTGGGACTGAGAGCGGCGGCCTCTACTTCCTCGACAACGTTTCCGCTTTGTCCTCCTTCTCTTCTTCTTGTACGGATCTTCTCCAGTGGCATCTCCGTCTCGGTCATCCTCCACCACGGCTTCTATATCAGCTTCTACCCCACCTCCCTCCCTCCAATACTCTTCTCAACTGCGAAGCATGTCAACTTGGCAAGCATCACCGTTCCTCCTTCCCGCCGAAGCAAGGTCGGGGCTCTACTCGTCCGTTTGATCTAGTCCACTCCGATATCTGGGGACCTGCTCCTACCCTTACTATTGGTCGGGGTAGTTCTTATTTTGTAACCTTTATTGATGATTTTTCTAGATGTACTTAGGTGTATCTCTTACGAGATTGCTCTGAACTTTTTAATGTATGGACCTCCTATTATCATTTAATCAAAAATCAGTTTGGTGTTGGTATTAAAACCTTTCGCTCTGATAATGCAAAAGAGTACTTAAGTCATGCTTTTACCTCCTTCTGTGTGCAACATGGCGTTATTCATCAGACAAGCTGTGTCTATACATCCCAACAAAATGGGGTGGCGGAACGCAAAAATCGTCACCTCCTCGATGTCGCTCGCACATTGATGACTCAAATGCATGTCCCTCGCTCATATTGGGGCTATGCGGTTCTTCTTGCCTTCTATCTCATCAATCGCATTCCCTCCTCCGTTCTCAAGGGAAAACCCCCTTTTTCCATCCTTTATCCAGGCAAGGAGCCTTTTCCTCTCCCTCTCCGAATCTTTGGGTGCACTGCTTTTGTGCATGCCCCATCTGCCACCCGTGATAAGCTCTCC
The DNA here is from genome assembly GCA_039513925.1 of Platanthera zijinensis. Taxonomy (NCBI): domain Eukaryota; kingdom Viridiplantae; phylum Streptophyta; class Magnoliopsida; order Asparagales; family Orchidaceae; genus Platanthera; species Platanthera zijinensis. The sequence continues at coordinate 48,534,182 of CM077093.1, read as the reverse complement.
CCTCGCTCCACCAAATGTGTCTTTCTGGGTTACTCCGCCACTTAGAAAGGCTACTGCTGCTTTGACCCTGTTCTTCGTAGGCAGTTCGTCTCCGCTGACGTTACCTTCTTCGAGAATGCCTCCTACTTCTCGGAAGACTCCTCTTCTCTTCCCCCCACCTCTGATTCTCCTATTATTCCGTTCGTCCCCTCGTCTCCTACTGTGATATCCACCCCTCCTCCGTCTCCACCCACTCCTCTCCCTCTGCCTCTCTCTCCGCCTCCATCTCCCTCATCTCAGCTGCCATCACTCTCTCCTCCCGGGCCAGCTCTCTCTGCCACGGATGCTTTGGATGCCACGGAGCCCGCCGACCTGGATCTTCCTGTAGCTCTTCGCAAAGGGGTGCGGACGTGTACCCTACACCCCCTTGCTGCTATTGTTTCATATGATTGTCTTACCTCTTCTCGCAGGGCCTTTGTGCTAGCTATCTCTGCCACTACCACACCTCGTTCCTACAAGGAGGCCCTTGCTATTCCTCACTGGAAGATGGCCATGGATGAGGAAATGGCGACCCTAACAGAGCAGGGTACCTGGACTCTTGTCCCTCCTCCCTTTGATACAGATGTTGTTGGCTGTCGCTGGGTCTTTGTGGTCAAATTTTGCCCAGATGGCACTGTGGACCGTTATAAAGCTCGCCTGGTGGCTAAGGGCTTTACTCAGACCTATGGGGTTGATTACTTTGACACCTTCTCTCCCATGGCTCGTCTCAGCACTATACAGGTCCTTCTCTCTGTGGCGGTCAACAAAGACTGGCCACTTTCCCAGCTGGATATCAAGAATGCCTTCCTTTATGGTGATTTTCAAGAGGCCGTCTACATGGAGCAACCTCCTGGGTATATTGCTCAGGGGGAGACACGAGTATGCTGTCTAAAGAAGACAATCTATGGCCTCAAGCAGAGCCCTCGAGCTTGGTTTGACAAGTTCAGCGGCATCTTGGCGGCTGTTGGTTTTGCTCGCAGCGCTGCTGATCACTCTCGATTTATTCGCAAAACCTCTTCGGGACTGGTGGTTCTTGCAGTATATGTTGATGATATTCTTCTCACTGGAGATGACCAGGAAGGAGTAGCCTTGACAAAACGGCATCTTCGCCAACATCTGGTCACGAAAGATATGGGTTCTCCGAAGTATTTTTTGGGGATCGAAATCTCTCGGAAGCCCAACTCTTTAGTCCTCTCTCAGTGTAAGTATGCCCTTGATATTTTAAAAGAAGCAGGATTGACTGGGGTCAAACCTGCCCGATGTCCCATGGCTGTTGGAGAAGACAAAACCTGGACAGATGATTCGCCTCTTCTTTCAGATGCTTCGCGGTACAGGCGTCTGGTTGGTAAGCTCATATACCTCACCGTGACTAGACCCGACATTTCCTATGCTGTGGGCAAGGTGAGTCAATTCATGCAAGCTCCCAGGGAGTGCCATCTTCAGTCCGCCTTGCGGATCTTGGAGTACGTCAAAGCAGCCCCTGGGAAAGGATTGCTCTTTCAGAAGAATGATCATCTGAGGGTTGAAGCATACTCAGATGCGAGTTATGCTGATGATAAAGGGGACCGCAAGTCAACCTCCGGTTTCTGTTCCTTTGTTGGGGGCAATCTGGTAAGCTGGAAGATCAAGAAGCAGTCTATTGTCTCCAGGTCCAGTGCTGAAGTAGAGTATCGGAGTATGGCATCGACCACTTATGAGCTAAAATGGCTACGGGCTCTCATGTTGGATTTAGGAGAGGTCTACAACCATCCTCTACCTATGTTCTGTGACAACAAGGCTGCTATATACATCTCCAAAAACCCAGTCTTCCATTAGAGAACCAAGCACATTGAGGTCGACTGTCATTTCATTCGTGAAGAGATTCTGAAGGAAAAAATTTGCACCCCCTTCGTCACGTCTGAAAAAGAGCTGGCTGACATCTTCACCAAGCCAGTATCCGCCTCGTTTCTTCATATATGTGACAAGCTGGGCATGATCGATATATATGCTCCAGCTTGAGGGGGAGTGTTGAAGTTGGAGACCGGGCGGTCTGTCGGTCTGGCTTTGTGGGTTATTGACCGAGCGGTCTGGCGGTTTACCTTCAGCGGTTTGGTTGCTGTGTTGAGGTCTGAGGTCCAAGCGGTCTAGCGGTTTGTCACTGACGACTTGGAGACCGGGCGGTCTAACGGTCTCACATGGCGGCTTGTCTCTCTCTCTGGCAGTGGCCGAGTGGTTAGCCCTTCTATCTAACCGCGCGACTTGTGTGGTTTGTGTTTGTACAGTCCGCGTGTTTTTAGTCCCACATCACTTATTTGTATTCTCTCTTCTCTCCTCCATTATATATAAGGGAGGCCATACCTTTGTAATAGACACCTTTTTATGATAATAAAATTTCAGTTATACCATTTCCGGCTTATTTTAGTTCGCTTCTAACAGAGCGGTGGTCTGTCACCCTCCGAGCTCTCACTCTCCCCAATAATTGTAATGAGAGTAGGCCTATATTCCTCGAATTCTTGAGAAAGCCCTGTAACAAAACTCAGATCTAGTAGAGATTTGGTCGTCATAGATCCGACCACATGGTTTTTCACCCAGTTGACGGGTTTTCTACGTTAAAAAATTGTCTTGTCAGTTTTTTTTCTTTGTGACTGTTTGCATGCTCGACCGCTCCCGAGCTAGGGCAATTCAATATAGTTCGGTCTACCGGAGTATCGAGCGATCCACAATAATTTGGTGTCGTTCGTGGGAAAGGAGTTCCTCAAAGTTTAAAGAAGACTCAGAAGACAGTACCCTCTATACAAGGGTACTCGTGATTAGAGATCCTGGAAGGGAAAGCCGCCCGCACCTCTGAAAGATCTATTCATGCGGCACGTCAATCCATCACCCTGCTCGCCAACCTTCCCCTCATTGAAGAAAAGTTTTCTAGTGCACCCAGACCATTTTGTTGAAGTAATGGAGGCTCAGAAATAGTGGAGGTTTGGTCGGCACAGATCTGACCACGTTGTTTTTCACCTATTCGACAGGTTTTCCACGTTAAATAATTATCTTGTTAGCTTTTATTTCTTTGCAACTGTTTAGACGCTCGACCGCTCCCGGGATAAGGCGGTTCAATTTAGTCCGGTCTACCAGAGGCTCAAGATATCCGCAATAGTTTGGTGTCGTCTATGGGAAAGGAGTTCCTTAACGTTCAAAGAAGACTCAGAAAATAGTACCCTTTGCACAATGGTACTCATGACTAGACATCGTGCTAGGGAAAGACGTTCGCACCTCCAAAAGATCAGTGCCTGGGGGGGCACGTCAATCCATCTCCCTGATCTCCAACTTTCCCCTCATTGAAGAAAAGTTTTCCAGTGCAACTACACCATCTACTTGAAGTAATGGAGGCTTAGCATCACCACAACCATCCAGAAGCCGTGGACACCATGCATGCAGTGAAAAAGCTCACGTGCGAAGAAATTTGCGCCATGATTGTCGAAGAGCAGAAGTAAGCCGGGTGACATATCATTCACTGCCCCTACTAACTATTAACACCAGAAGTCCTGGCGCATCCCATCACGAATAGATTTAAGCTTCTGAACCTTGAAGTGTTCAAAGAAACAAATGACCTGCAGGATCATATCGACCATTTCTCCACTGTCATGAAGATTAGCGGAGCCCCTGATCAAATACTTTGTCAAGCATTCCCGACAACATTGAAGTCGCAAACCCACAGTTGGTTCTACTCTCTAAAAGAAGGAGGATTGATAACTTCGTAAATCAAGCTTAACTCTTTGTCGATCAGTTCATCACAAACTACATGATAATTTGGGACCCCTCCTGCTTTATGGGGTCCTTCAGAGTGAGGGTGAAACCCTTAATGACTTTTTTCACCGCTTCATGTCATAAGCACGATAGATTCCGAGTATCGAACCCCATCTTCTACGCAGCTTTCTCTATGGAGGGCTCCGACCCGACAGATTCTACTCAACACTAATGAGGGAAAAAGTCCCCATCTATGATGACCTAGTACACCTCATCAAGGCTTAAATGGCAGCCGATGAAGCAGTGAAAGCGCTTTAGTAGTAGTTTCAAGAGAGTTTGAAAAGAAAAGCATAAGAGCAATCACCACCTCAGAAGAAAAGTAATAACTGTCATAGTGAAACACACACCTATCAGCATCAGGGCCATCCTCTTCTCAACACCTCCATGAACAATATACTCTATGCAATCCAGAACAAGGAGGTGCTTCGCTGGCCCAAGCCGATCGCTCTAAACAAGGGAGATCAATTGTAAAACCTCGGACTCCCAGGAGAGCGGGAGAAGCCGAGCGAGAGGGCTCCAGGCGAGAGGTGCCATAGAAGAGGCACCAGGCGAGAGGTGCCAGGGGACAGGGTAAGGAGTGAGGTTCACCGCACCAAGAGAGATGGCCTAAGGGGAGCATGACTTTCAATAGACGAATGCCGAGACAGGAAGCTTTTCCGGCGAATGGCCAGCTCCCCGCGCGAGAAGGCTCCAGGAGTGGAGCTCTCGCCCGGCATCTCCCTCTCGCCATGCGAGGGGACCTTATGCGAGAGGACCTTATGGAGGAGCACTCGCTAAGTGCCACGTTGGTTCAAGGCCGATTCAGGTAGGGCCGGGCCCACTTTTAGGCCCCAGGGAGGTTTTACCCTTTTTACCCCGGGTGGTCTGCATTTAGCCCTTGCGGACAGCGGAGTTTGGCTGTTGGCAGACCTAGACAGGGGTATCCTGGTAATTTCAGGGCGGTTTAAATTGGTTATTTGCAGTCCCAGTTCGGAGGCCTATAAATAGACCGGTAAGGTGCCTTAGAAGAGCAAGCTTTCTTGACTCCTTCCATTTCTTCTAAGGCACCTAGCTCAGCATTGGCTAGGGAGGGGAAGAGCTTTAGTCTCTTCCGGGTATGAGGTGGGACCTCCTCGCTGGGTCCTCCGGTCTAGTTCTTCGCCTCGAGTGTAATCCTAAGGGAGTAAGCACAAGCTGCCCTAGTAGTTCCGAGCTTTAGGAGGAATCGACCTTGTTGGTTCCAACATTTTTGGTGCGGTGAGCGTGGAGCAGCAGCTTGTGCGGAAGAACAAAGGGTTACCTCATGGCGGGAGATGCAGGAGGAGAATACGAGGGGTCCCTAAGCCAGGGGGGTTACGTCGGGAGGGCAGAGTTCATGTTTTCCATCGGTGGGATCATTGACATGCTTTGATGTCAGGAGGGTATCACCTCCAGGATGTGGACGGGGTACCCCTGGATCGCGCCCGCAGCGGTGACGATCTGAAGCGTTTCTATCCATAATGATGATTTTCCTTTGAATATGCTTGAATATAAATTTAATGATCTTACTTTTTGAATATGTCGCGATTTCCTAGCACAATGCGCCTCAGGGCGTCCACCTTGAAAGACGACGGTCAGAGGAGAGAGGAGAGGAGACCCCGAGCAGACCCGCTGACCAGGCTCTCATCAAGCTGGCAGGGCTGTAGGCTCACTCGGTGGTTGGAGGAGATAGGAGAGGAGACTCGAGCAGACCCGCTGACCAGGCTCTCATCAAACTGGCAGGGTTCTAGGCTCACTCGGTAGTTGAAGGAGAAATAGGAGAGGAGACCCCGAGCAGACCCGCTGACCAGGCTCTCATCAAGCTGGCAAGGCTGTAGGCTCACTCGGTGGTTGGAAGAAAGAGGATAGGAGACCCTGAGCAGACCCGCTGACCAGGCTCTCATCAAGCTGGCAGGGCTGTAGGCTCACTCGGTGGTTGGAGGAGAAAGAGGAGAGGAGACCTCGAGCAGACCCGCTGACCAGGCTCTCATCAAGCTGGCAGGGCTGTAGGCTCACTCGGTGGTTGGAAGAAAGAGGAGAGGAGACCCAGAGCAGACCCACTGACCAGGATCTCATCAAGCTGGCAGGGCTGTAGGCTGACTCGGTGGTTGGAGAAAGAGGAGAGGAGACCTCGAGCAGACCCGCTGACCAGGCTCTCATCAAGCTGGCAGGGCTGCAGGCTCACTCGGTGGTTGGAGGAGAAAGAGGAGAGGAGACCCCGAGCAGACCCGCTGACCAGGCTCTCATCAAGCTGGCAGGGCTGTAGGCTCACTCAGTGGTTGGAGGAGAGAGGAGAGGAGACCCCGAGAAGACCCACTGACCAGGCTCTCATCAAGCTGGCAGGGCTGTAGGCTCACTCGGTGGTTGGAGGAGACAGGAGAGGAGACCCTGAGCAGACCCGCTGACCAGGCTCTCATCAAGCTGGCAGGGCTGTAGGCTCACTCGGTGGTTGGAGGAGAGAGGAGAGGAGACCCCGAGCAGACCCGCTGACCAGGCTCTCATCAAGCTGGCAGGGTTGCAGGCTCACTCGGTGGTTGGAGGAGAAAGAGGAGAGGAGACCCCGAGCAGACCTGCTGACCAGGCTCTCATCAAGCTGGCAGGGTTGTAGGCTCACTCGGTGGTTGGAGGAGAAAGAGGAGAGGATATTCCGAGCAGACCCGCTGACCAGGCTCTCATCAAGCTGGCAGTGCTGTAGGCTCACTCGGTGGTTGGAGGAGAAAGAGGAGAGGATACCCCAAGCAGACCCGCTGACAAGGCTCTCATCAAGCTGGCAGGGCTGTAGGCTCACTCGGTGGTTGGAGGAGAGAGGAGAGGAGACCCCGAGCAGACCCGCTGACCAGGCTCTCATCAAGCTGGCAGGGCTGTAGGCTCACTCGGTTGTTGGAGGAGAAAGAGGAGAGGAGACCCCGAGCAGACACGCTGACCAGGCTCTCATCAAGCTGGCAGGGCTGTAGGCTCACTTGGCGGTTGGAAACAATGACAAAAGGTGGATCAAGCCCCTTCTGTGGAGTGGTTACCTCCTCCCTCACCCCCGCTTACCTTCTGACTCTATTGGGCTACAGTTTTTTGTAAGCAAGGACTTGTTTCAATTGCGGTACTGAATAGGGGAATAGAAGTTGCAGTTGGAAAGCTTAAAGGCCTTACGACTGTAACTAGAGGCAGATAACCGAAGTCCTGACACAGAGGCTGATTAATCAGGGAAACACAAGGGGGGAATACTTCGAGGGGATTTCCTACAAAGAAAAAGAAGATGGGGGGAGAATAAGTGACCCCCAGGTCCACTCGCGCCGAGAGGAGCCGGCAGGCTGCGCGAGAGGAAGGAGAGGGTGTCCCCATGCTCGCGAGAGTGGCAGAGACTCGCCAGCTCGCCCCCTGGGGCCAGGTCAACTGGTAACAGTCGGCGAGGGGAAAGACAACCCCCTCTCGCCGCCGAGGATCTCGAGGATCTCGCGAGCTATCAAAGCGAGAGAAATAAAAAAAAGAGAGAGGAAGAAAAGAAGGAGGCTAGCTTCAGGCGCGAGCAATATATATATATATATATATATATATATATATATATATATATATATATATATATATATATATATGAACCATATTCATGTCTTAATACAGGACTTTCCCAATTTGGGAGGCATTGTAATCGTAGCAAAAGAAAAAGGAAAAAGCTGTTGTGCTCAAGGACCCTCGTCCTTCTCGCCCGCCGAAGACTCCTCGTGCTCGCCATAAATCTCTGGCACGAGGTCCCGGGCAGTAATGTCCTCACAGTCATCTTTGACCACGCCCATCTCTCGCATCATCTTCAGGATGAGCTCGGCGGTCCGTATATTAGTATCCCGGCAAAAGTCCTTGACCTCATCATGCGTATAATGCGCGGGAGGAGGAGGGGCCCGCAAGAGAGAGGTAGAGGCCTCTTGGAGCTGGGTCTTCTCTGTTTTCAGTTCCTTCACCTCCATCTCCAGCTCCTCGACACGCGAGCGCAGTCTTTCAGCCATCTCGACATCCTGCAAAAAGAACGAGCCGTTAAATCTAGCGGGAGAGTGCTTGAGAAGGCCGGCCCAGTATCAACTCACCACTCCGCCACTGGCCTTGGAGAGAAGACTCTCGGCCACCTCCAGTCGCTTGGTGAGATCCCCAGACTTCTCGCGCTCGGTAGCAAGTTGGGTGTTTATCTCCTTCCAGCTTCGAGTGTTGTAGATTAGGCGGCGCGAAAGTCGATGAGAAAGCTCGAGGGTGAGCAGCTGTGAGTAGGCCGTCCTGAAGATGAGATCCCGCGTGGAGGCCACGTCGAGCGCGTCAGGGGAGAGACCCCCATAGAGGCCGAAGCCTAAGGAGAAGGCATGGGCAGAAGTCTCCGCTTGCTCTCTCCAGGAGGGGAGGAGGGTAGAGATGGATACCCGATGTGCCCCCTTATCCTAGATGAGCGAAGGCTCATTGGCACCGTCGGGGACAGACGGGCCCATGTTGAAGTTTAAGTGGGCGGATGGAGCAGGATACAGGAGAGGAGCCTCCCCACGAGAAGGGGACCGGAGAGGTTGGTGAGAAGAGCTCGCAGGCAGTGCGAGAGGGGCCGCGTCTTCAGGAAGCGAGACGGCCCTGTGCGGAGAGGTCAAGGGAGGCGAGTGAGGAGATTCGGACCCCAGGGATATGGGGCTCAAGGATCCCGGCATCGCCGCTGTGTCCGCAGGGACCTTGCCCTTCTCGGAAGGGAAGGAGACTACCTTCTTCAACTTCACCTTTAGTTTCTTTGAGGGGGTGAGGCGAGAGGGGGCCGAGTCCTCAGCCGCCCTCTTTTGAGGAGAGGGGTCCAGCGAATCTTTGGCCACCTCGGCTGCCATAGTAGCGAGTGCCATGTCTTTAGACGGCTTGATATTACTTCTGTAGGGGGGTGCACCGACACGTTCCTCACTCCTGGGAGAAGCGAGACAGAGTTAGGGAAAAGGTTCAGCGAGAGGAAGGACCTGAAGGCGAGAAAAAGACGAGGGAGTCGAGCATACCTTCTCCGGGGAGCACGGGGAGCAGCGAGGCGAGCCCCCGCCTCAAGAACCTAACCTCGAAGTTCTTCCCAGCGAGGTACTCACAAAGGAGCTTGTCTGTGCCGCCGACCTGCGGAGTAACGTAGAAGATTTCTGCGGGAGAGATGGGCGCGAGAGGGACGCCACCCAGGTTCCCTCGGATGAAGAGGAAACGGGTTAGCCAATGATGATTTTTGTTTGGTGTCTCGTAGAACTTCAGATTCAGCCCGGTGAAGAAGGAGACCCCGTCTTGATTGGCGTGGTAGACGAACATCTTCCGGAAGACGGTGAGACTGAATTCTATTCTCTCTCGCCGCATGTAGCATGCGAACGCGACGATAACTGAGATTTCATTGGGGTTTAGCTGAGCAGGCACGACGCCGAAATACTTGAGGACTTGCTTCACCTCGGGCCAGAAGGGAAGTCGGAGCCCCACCTCGAAATGCGAGACGGGGAAGGCGAGCTCGCCCGGATAGAACGTATTCACACTCTCTCCAACCTTGGGAGGGCGCGACTCGTATCCTTCCGACAAAAAGTCGCTTTGGAAGGCCTCGTATTCATCAGCGGAGAGACGACCGGGAGGAAAATCGTGGTCGGAGAATCTCTTCCCGCAGCGGCTGCGGCCTTCACCATCCTCTGGCCTCCTTTTTCCCATGGAGCGCGAGACGAAAGGAAAGTCGGCGAGTGGAGTACCGGCGAGAAGACGCGAAGAACGGTGAAGGGGAAGGAGGAGGGGGCTGGAGTGCAAGGCGAGCTGCGAAAAGAGGGGGAACCGCGAGCGGAAGTCTAGGAAAACATGGTTCCAGCCGATGCAGCGGGGGTATTTATAGCCCTCATAAGTAGGAGGGTAAGGAGATAGGGGACCACACCGGGGAAGAGCAAGCGTCGGCTGACCCTTCCCCCTCCAAGCCTCTGGCGGTGGAACCCTAAGTGGGCCATCAACCCAAGAAGGCGGTGAAAAGATGGGCGCAGGGAAATAAAAGTAACAAAGTTTAGAAATTAGCATAAAAGAAGATATTAGTGCTGTCGCACCATTTAAATAGGCAAATCACCAAATTAATACATTTAATCCCGCATAAAGACAGGCAACAAGTTTGAAAATCGCACAGCTGGCGATATATAAACAAATATTTTATTACAGAGATAAGGCGAACGAAAAGAGCGAGAGCCTAGAGGCGAAAGGAAAGAAGGTGGAGCTCTCGTCAATTCTTATCCCACCTCCATCGTCCTCCCCCGCGGCTTCTCATGCAGGGAGGACGACTGGGGAGGTGGAAGGCGCGAGCTGCCTCGACACCACTACGGGCGAGGAGCTGTTGGTCGACGTCATCCAAGATTGCCTGAGGGTTCGTCTGGTCCACCTCAATGTCGGCGTCTATCTCCGAAGACAGGCGAGTGCATTCCACCTCTAGCCAGTCGATCCGGCGGTCTGCGGCTTGCTTTCCTTTTTCTAGCGCTTGAATGATGCACGCGTGCTTCCGCAGCATCTCGGCCACCTTATGCTTCATCTCTATAGGGTCCGTGGGGTCGCCCAGGTAGTCCTCGATCTCATCTATAGGAGGAGGAGGCGAGGGGGACAGATTCCTGGAGTAATCGTCGACCGGCGAGTCGGAAGCCAGTGAGTCGTCGACAGGGGTTCCACTCGCACCTAGGGAGGAGCCAAAGAGATAAAGCGGCGGGAGAAAGCAGGCGGCAAGAAGAAAAGAGTAGGAGTCAGGAGTAGAGCCTCTTACCTAAGCGGCGGGTGGAGCCCGATGTGGTAGAAGGATCATCCCTCCTCGTCACAGGGGTGGAGGGGGGAGTGGAAGCTTGAGGCGAGAGAGGCCGGGAAGGAAGCTCCGAAATATTGATACGAATGGTCTCAGGACGATGAGGAAGCGCCAGAATTTTCTAGGAAAAGGTAGCAAGTAAAAAGTGGGTGGTGCAAAGAGATCATAGCAGGCCCGAAAGACTCACCTCTTTTCCTTTGAGACAAGCTGGAGTGGGAGGTACATATCCCTTCGGAAAGGAACGCAAAGGTTCTCCTGCCGAGAGGGGGGGGGGGGGGGGCGTTCCGGAACCTTTGCCCTTTTTGAGAGCGAGGTGGACGGCGGTAGCAAAGGAGAATCGCGTGCGGATATTTTATTCAGACCCGCCGCCGTCGCCTTGTTCCGTTGGCGCACGGCCGCGATGCGATCCCAGAAACTTTGACTAAGAGACATAGAAGCGGATGCGGGAAGAGGATGGCCCCTTGCAGGGAGGCGATTTCCATATTTATAGACTAGGCAAGGGGCCCACCCGAAGATTCCCCCCAATAAAATTCGCCGTACTACCGTGAGCCTCGGTTGAACTATCTTTCCGAGCTTGTAAACGACCTCGAAAAGAACGGGGATTGTGTACAACCTCGGAATCCCAGGCGAACGAGAGAAGCCGAGCGAGAGGGCTCCAGGCGAGAGGTGCCAGAGAAGAGGCACCAGGCAAGATGTGCCAGGGGATAGGGTAAGGAGTGAGGTTCACCGCACCAAGCGAGATGGCCTAAGGGGAGCAAGGCTTTCAATAGACGAATGCCGAGACAGGAAGCTTTTCCGGCGAGTGGCCAGCTCCCCGCACGAGAAGGCACCAGGAGTGGAGCTCTCGCCCGGGGTCTCCCTCTCGCCATGTGAGGGGACCTTATGCGAGAGGACCTTATGGAGGAGAACTCGCCAAGTGCCACGTTGGTTCAAGGACGATTCAGGTAGGGTCGGGCCCACTTTTGGGCCCCAGGGAGGTTTTACCCTTTTTACCCTGGGTGGTCTGCATTTAGCCCTTACGGACAGCGGAGTTTGGCTGTTGGCAGACCTAGCCAGGGGTATTCTGGTAATTTTAGGGCGGTGTAAATTGGTTTTTTGCAGTCCCAGTTCAGAGGCCTATAAATAGACCAGTAAGGTGCCTTAGAAGAGCAAGCTTTCTTGACTCCTTCCATTTCTTCTAAGGCACCTAGCTCAGTATTGGCTAGGGAGGGGAAGAGCTTTAGTCTCTTCCGGGTACGAGGTGGGACCTCCTCGCTGGGTCCTCCGGTCTAGTTCTTCGCCTCGAGTGTAATCCTAAGGGAGTAAGCGCAAGCTGCACCAGTAGTTCCGAGCTTTAGGAGGAATCGACCTTGTTGGTTCATTGTAAGTTCCACCACGAACGCGGGCACGACACGGAAGACTGTGCAAAATTGAAGAAAGAACTTGAACAGCTTATTCCCCAAGGGTTCTTGAGAAGGTTCTTGTGAAGCAGAGTGCCGAATCATTCAGCTCCGCCCAAGCCGGTAGAAGATCAATCGATTGCCTTCTAGATAGGACTGAGAAAACATCTAGAGTAGTCATCATAAGAGAACAGCTCCCCCTGCGATCACAGAACTACGACAACATCTCTTCTCCTGCTAGGCTGACTTTATCTGCACTAAGAAATTTGTGAAAGATTTTGTACTATATTTCTACAAATTGTTGATCTAATTTTTTTTATTTCATATGTTTCGATAACGAGCTACAGTAAGGTAAGGCCGCAAGACCTGTGCTTACTACCGCTAGGGGTTTGCCCCCTTAAGTGGTTGGTGCCCTCCAAATAAGGTAAGGTTGCAAGACCTACACCTTCCACCGCTAGAGGTCTATCCCCTTAAGCGCTCGGCACTCGCCAAACATGTTAAGGTCACAATACCTTTGCCTGCCGCCACTAGGGGCCTGTCCCCTTAAGCGGTCGACGACTGCCAAACAAGGTAAGGTCGCAAGACGTACGCCTTCCATCGCTAGGGGCCTACTCCCTTAAGCGGTCGGCACCGGCTATACAACGTATGGTCACAAGACCTATGCCTTCTGCCGCTAGGGGCCTGTCCCCTTAAGCGGTTGATGCCCCCAAAAAAGGTAAGGTTGTATGACATACGCATGCCACCACTAGGGACTTGCCCCCTTAAGCGGTCGGTGCCCGCCAAAAAAGGTAAGGTCGTAAGACCTATGCCTACCACCTCTAGGGGCCTACCCCCTTAAGCGATCAGCGCCCACCAAATAAGTTAAGGTCACAAGACCTATGAAAGCCACTATTAGGGGCCTGCGCCCTTAAGTAGTCGACGCCCTCCAAATAAGGTAAGGTCATAAGACCTTCTCCTGCCACCATTAGGGGCCTGCCCCTTATGCAGTTGGCACTCGCAAAATAAGGTAAGGCTGCAAGACCTATCCCAACCATCGCTAGGGGCCTGCGGCCTTAAGCGGACGGTGCCTGCCAAATAAGGTAAGGTTGAAAATACCTATGCCCTCCATTGCTAGAGGCATGCCCCCTTAAGTGGTCGGGACCAGCCAAATAATGTAAGGCCGCAAGACCTACTCTTGCCACTGCTAGGGGCCTGCCCCCTTAAGAGGTCGGTGCTAGCCAAATAAGGTAAGGTCACAAGACCTACGCCTGCCATAGTTAGGGGTCTGTCCCCTTAAGCGGTCGACACCCTCCAAATAAGGTAAGGTCGCAAGACCTACGCCTGACACCGCTATAGGCGTACCCCCTTGGCGGTCGGCACCCGCCAGATTAAGATGGACATGGTCATGCGACCTCCGCCTACCCCTCAACGGGAAAAATCTCGATAAGCTCAACAATTGTATCTACCATCAGGGTGGCACACCATCTAATAGACAATAAAACACACCCAAAGCACAACAATAATGTCGCGCTAGTACAAGAATGAAGGTATAAGCGACGCCTAAAGGTACAAGGACACAAAATATGGGAGCTACGCCCCATCCACATAAGCGTCAAAGTGCCCACATTCATTCCTTGGTGGAAACTCCAATAACAAACTCAACTGCGCTTCTACAACGCATGGGCACCACCAGGTGTATGATCTTCATCTCCGATCTTGCAGGTGTATCATGTCGTTCCGTGTACATTATGCCCTTGCGCACACTTAGTGCGCATTGCACACATTAAGCATTGCAGGTGTATTGCACCTCGTATAATGCTCCTTGCACCATGCGCGCACATTACACCATGTGCCTCATACGCACATTGCACAAACCCCACAATTGCGCGCTCAACACCCTCTGCACCTTACATCTCACACACGCTTCATAAACGCTACGCTAATTGTGTACACCACTCCTAGCAAAATGTCCACCGCTTATACAATTTATCCTTTATACCTCTTAGGTGTTTTGTCATGCAGACACCACCGCAGAACACCGTGCGAATGGCCCAACCTTCAATAAAAATTTCCCCCCTCCCATTTTCTTCGGTTCTAGGATGTAGGGACTTGGGGGGTAAATTTTTAGGTTCCTCTGACAGGGTTCGACCAAACTGTTGACCGAGTGAGCATAGTCTCGAATGTCGGCCGCACCTACAGGCATTCCTACTTGCACCTCCGCACTGCAGCAAGGTCGTGCATGCATGTCCCCGCCTATAACATCCCATTAGAGCTAGACCCTGCATGCGTTGCGGCGTCACTATGGTGACTTGAGATGATAGTTAGAACAGGCTGGAGGGTATTTGTCAAAATGAATCATGAAATGGTCGAGAAGACATGTGAATTCGTCGAGGAAGACTTGACGAATTCGTTGAGTGGAGTCGTGTGGACTTGTGAAATCCATCAGGATGATTCGTCGAAAGGATTTGTGAAATCATGTGAATTCGTCAAGTGGACTCGATGAATTTGTCGAGTGAACTCGAGTGTACTTGTGAAATCTATCATGGTGATTCGTCGAAAGGACTCAAGAATTCATTGATAGGACTCGACGAATTTGTCGAGTGAATTCGAGTGGACTTGTGAAATTTGCTGAGAGGTTCGTTGAGTGGACTCGTGTATTCGTCGAGATGACTCATGTAAATGACATAATGTACTCGATGATTCATCGAGTATACACTACGAATGGACTTAGCGTTTTTTTATGCCCTGTCTAGTTATGGTTTGGGAGAAAAGACGGGTTGAACCAACACTTCTGGACTTGTACAAAAAAGTCTTATTTTATATTATAAAAGTGCAGTCCAATGGGAGAATGACACGTGTCTAGGATAATTTAAACCTGAATCACCATCCACTTCTTTATAATAATAACCGAACCCTACAAGGCTTCCTTGATCGGCCGACTTTTCTCCCTTCCTGAAGAACGACAAACAGAGTACGATACCGCCGGAAAACTTTAGACAGCTATGTCGCTAAGGAGAAGGACATGATCCATGACCGAAAATCAGGTGAGCTTCCTACCCTCTACCTTGGTGCTAGATCTTTAGATCCAAAGTGTAGGAGAGAAATAAGCTCAAGAGAGCTTGATTTGAGAGTTTGATGGAGATTTCCTAGGAAGGAACAACGCTAGAACTTCATTCTCGGGTGCCGATTGCCGCCTGAATTCTTCAATCATCTCTTCTCTTCATTACAAAGATGGTGGATTTGATCTCGTGAAGAACCGTGGTCTAATGAGGGAGAAATGGGAGAGAGTTGTTGGATGTGTTTTTGTGTGATGGCTGGAGGAAGGAGATGAACCGATGTCATTCGTACATATTTACGATGAATGCAAAGTTAATAGTTTTACTTTCAAGATAACCTAAACACCTAGAGGGGGGGGGGGGGTGAATAGGTTCTTATTGCTTGTTCAAATTTTTAGGCATAATTCAATTACATAAATTAAAACATCCAGCACAGCATTCACAAACATTTAATCATCACAGATTGCACAATGTTTTATAGTGGTTCCCCAAGGTCTGGGTACATCCACTTTCCCCCTTCACCTATCTAGCAGTATGCTAGATTCGGCCAAACTTCCACTATTCTCAGATCCTCAGATCCTACAGCTCAGAACCAGGATAGGTTCCTACAACTCAGGCACAACAGCCCTACCTCAGCCTTGCCACAAGGCCTACAACTCAGAGAAGAACCTTCTCCTACACTCAGGCAAACAACCCTACCACTCAGAGATCAACTCTCCTACACTCAGCCTTTATATCACAGGCTTACAACTCAGATCTGTGTAAAACAGATCCTACAGAAATTTAGAAAAGAAGTTTTAATATCTTGCCTTTGTTGAGAGAGAAGAGGACAAGACAATTCTTGATCAGCTGATGAAATCAACTGAATCTGAGCTTTCTTCAAAGCTTCTTGAATCTGAACTTAGCTGAGTTGATTTCCAAACAGCTTCTTGAGAAACCACTGATGGCTTCCTTCTTCTTCTTCAAAATGGGTGGATCCCTCTCTATCCAACACCTTTTATGATACTTCTGAATTCTTGTTAGAACTCTTCTTAGATCGATCCTGAGATCGTCTTCTTAGATCTTCTGATGAAGATCTTCTTTAGTGTATTACACATTCTTGATTTGATTTCTCAATTTGATTGCCAAAGTTCAATTTTCTCATTACTACTTACTTCTCTCTGAATCTGTCTATTTATAGATCTTCTTAATGGTAACCGGCTGATCCGGTTTATAACTGTCTTCTGACAAGTCTGACAACATCAGTTAACTGGCTGCAACCCACAGCTGTCAAGTCTTCAAACAGATCCTGTGCCTTAGTCTTGGGAAGCAATGTGTTGAGACAGTCTGTCAGGAAGTGTCGAGACCAACTGTCTGTATGTGTCGACACAAGTAACTTTGGTGTCGACACAGCCTTTGATGATGTCGACAAGTTTGCCTTTAAGTCGACACAGCTTCTTCAGAGAATAACTTGGTCTTGACTTTGCAGTGTGTCGACACAAGTCCTGTGTGTCGACACAGTTGTTGTAGATTCAGAACTCAGTATGTGTTGACTTAGTCTTCTGGTGTCGACACAAGTATTGTCGACTTCTGCCAATGTGTGTCGACTATGTCTCATTGTGTCGACACAGCCTCCTAGTGTCGACACAAATGTGGTCGACTATCTTCCTGTGAGTCGACACTACTTCCCAGTGTCGACACAAATGTGGTCGACTATCTTTCTCTGTGTCTACACAGCTTCCTTCAAGTGTCGACACAAATATTCTGAAGTGTCGACACTGTTTCTTCAGGTGTCGACACATGGACTTGGAATATTTTTCTGCATTCTTTAACACTTCTTCACCTGCACATGTCAACTTAAAAAAACATCAAATACACCTTGATGTATATCATTGAGCTAAGTTGGGCTTCTTCAAATCAGGTACACATTTTCCAATGTACCCAACAATCTCCCCCTATTTGGAGAAGTCATAACCCTTATAGCCAATGATATACACAATTTATAAAAAGTATAATATGATGATATATGACATAACAGGAATACTTAATATAAACAAAATATGAACAATCCATCACAGAGTGAACATTATATGATTCCAAAAATATGAACAATCCATCACAGAGTGAACATTATATGATTCCAAACAAAATATTGTTTATAACTTGATAATGTTTGATTACAGAGTTTTACATTGAATGATTTAATCAAAACATTACAAAATACTTTTGAAAGAACTTAAAATTAAGACTGATCAGGCTCCCTTATGACAATCCCTTTGCCAGATTGGATTTGAGCCTTCACAGGAGCTTCAGCATCTTCAGCTGGCTTCTTGCCTTTTTGATCAGCCTTCTTCTTTGCTTCTTCCTTGAGCCTTTGCCTTTCAAAGTAATGAAGGGGCTTTGGAAAGTACTTGCTCGGCTCCTGAGCATCTGGTGGCAGCCTACCCAGCTTGGCTTTTCTTCTGAACTGTACTATTGCCTCCTGCCTAGCTTCATGCTTTTGCCATTCTATTTCATTATACCACTTTCCTCTTTCATGAACTTGGTCTTTCACAGCCTTCCATGCAGTGAGTATAATATTTCTTGAAGTAGGGCTCCACTGCTCAAAATCTGGCTTAAGTTCAGCCTGCTCTCTAAATCTCTTCTTAGATAGTAGAGCATCTTGCTGTTCTTTCAAAGTGGCCTCAGGCTTATCCACTTTCTTAATAATAACCCTGTTAACCTCCTTTGGAGGACTATACATTTCTTGAACTTGCTGATCAATCATATCAAAATCTAGAGGAGGGTAAATGACTTGGGCAACCTCAGGTTGACTGCCTTCAAGGAGACCTGTTTGTATTCCTGACTCAGCCACCATAGCATCATCACACAAAGATGGATATCCCAATGTGGCTCGAATACTATTGGTCACCCATTTGGTGTGCTCTGAGCCTGCATGAACTAACAACTTTTCCCCCTTTATGGCTTCTCTGGTAATATGATCTCTTAGATCTTCCTTCTGAAATCTGATCTGTCCATCCAGATAATTCACACCCTCTTTAAAAAATGGTTTTAACTTTTGAAGCTTGTCAGATATGTCCTTTTGAGAGGTAGTGATAGCAGTTTTAACAGATTCAATAGCAGCTTGAAATGTCTTATCAAATTCTTCCATCTCCTTTGCTCTAGCTGCAGGCAGGCCTGGAGTATTCTTTTTCAATTCAGCAATAATCTCATGATGAGATTCAGTTAAATTGTCATTCATCCTTAGCTGATTCTCCAAAACATAGCTTTGCTTTAAACAATATCATCCACTTTAGGGATGATGGACTGCTGTTGTTTTGCCAAATACGCCACAACATTACCTCCCTTATGGAAGCAATCTGTCATCTCCTTCTTATGCATATTGACTTCAAATCGAATTGACTTTATATCCTGAGCCAAGTCAAATTGAAGGGCCTTATTGCTCTCATCAACATATTTTTCAACTACCACCCTATGGTCATCTAACTTAACTTGCAAATAAACCATAAACTTGTTATAATTAAATTCAGAATGGGATGGTTGAGTTGTAGTCTGTAGAGCCTGCTTATAACCTTTGCTCCTTCTCTTGAAGACTACAAGTTTTCTCTTCTTAGCCATTCTGGATTCTTCAGTCTCAGATTCAGATGAACTATCAACTTGAACTCTTTCTTGAGGAGGAGGAGGAATATCTGTCTCAGTGCCATGTTGTTCAGCCTCAACATGCACAGACTCCCCCTCAACTATTTGCTCCTTCTCAATTTCTATCTCCATGTCAAGGGTTTTTTCAATCTCTTGCCCCTCTTCTACTCTATCAGTAGCCATATCAACATTAGGGAATAACTCATCTAGAGTATATTCCTTCTGAGCTTGAACAGAAGATGTATCAATTAGATCTTCTATATTCAGATCTTTGGAGATATCAATTTGGACTGCCTCTTGCACTGGGTCTGACATCTTCTCCCCCTGTACTTGTTCAGTATTGGTAATGTCCTGGGCAGGTGAGTACACTTGCTCCCCCTGCAACTGTACAAAAATTGAAATATTAGAAATGTCTTTTATAAGAAAATACACCAGCTCCCCCTGCAACTGTACCTGGTTAGGAGTAGATTCATTCTGGGCAGGAGAATGAGCTTGCTCCCCCTGCTTTTGTGCAGGTATAGTGTCTTGCTGGGCTGGAGTAGACACAGGGTGATCTTCATCCTGCTTCCTCTCTTGTTCTTCTTGAAGCTGCTCAGTATCTTGAGCATGAGAAGAGGATTTCACTGGGGTGTCCTGCCTGCTCTCATCAGGCACATCCTTAGACAGCACCCTATCCCACCTAGAGAACAATCTCATGCCCATCTTTCTCATGTGATTGATTTTTGTTCCTAGCAGGTGTTGTATTACCTCAGGGATTACTCCATTCAGATATAAACTCATAATTCTAGCCAGATTTGGCTTCTTGATTCCTTCCTTGATCTTGTCAAAGATTACAGCTGACCAATCAGTTGGAATTGTAAACACAATTCTGGTCATGAGGCTGAACATATAGGCTGAAATCCTATCATGTCCCCCTGGTTTGCACGGAATCACCTTGCCAACTACTTCAGACAGAAATTTCCCTTGCTGATTCATCCCTTTCCTGTTGAAAGCAGCTCCAATCTTCAGAGAGGGATCCAATCCGCACCATTGGATAGCCTCCCTTAACTTAGAAGCAGGGACTTCTTCTTCATTCTCAATTATTGGTAAATGTAGAATCTTCCTTAGACTTCTTGGGGTAATCTTTACTGTCGACCCATGCACAGTGGACTTTATCTTGAGAACATCTGAACCTATTGATGCAGAGTTAAAAAATTCATGCACCTCCTTCTTTGATATTTTGGAAGGTTCAGAAACTATGAACTCTAGTCCGGATTCGGAAATAAGAGAGATAACTCGTTGAACATCTGTTGGGGCTTCGGCAAAGGCATTCCTTACTAACTCATAGCCTTCATTGACGTTGTCTTCAATCTTCGGCGCCATTGTTCAGGTGAGAAAGCTTGAGAGAAGAGAGAGAGAGAGAGAAAGTTGACACAGGGTTTCAGTCTCGAAAACCTTGTAAGCGTGTCGACTGAATAAGTTCTTGACCTATTTATACCTTCTATTGAAAGAAGATCAAAAGGCGGGCAAAAACAGTCTATATGTGTCGACACAGATGGAATGTGTCGACACAAACTTCTATTGTCTCGACAACAAATCTGTCTACTATGTGTCGACACCAAATGTGGATATGTCGACACTTGAGAGATATAGTAGAGTATCAGAAAATCTGTGTCGACTCTTAGGATAAGTGTCGACACAAAATTTGTAAGTGTTGACATCACTATTCTGGTGAAGTCGACACTACATTCCTGGATAAGTCGACAATTTAATTCTTAAGTGTCGACACAATATTTCTGACTTGTCGACATTACTTCATTGAGTCGACACATTATCACTGAATGTGTCGACACTATTTTACTTAGTCAATTTATGTTTCTGTCTACACCACTCAAGACCATTTGATAATCTAATATGTTAGTTGTAAGTTTGTTGATAATCTAATCAATGGTCAGCATGCCTAATTCAATTTTAAATTTATTGAATTTTGTTTCATCCAGAGGCTGAGTGAATACATCTGCTATTTGATAATCTATTTTAACAAATTCCAATGTGATGTCTTCTCTTTCTACATGATCTCTAAGAAAATGGTATTTAATTTCTATATGCTTAGTTCTACTATGAGAAACAGGATTATTAGCAATAGAAATTGCACTCTTAGAATCACACAAAAGAGGTGTTCTACTTACTTGAATACCATAATCTTTAAGCTGATGTTGTATCCACAATAGTTGTGCACAGCAGCTGCCAGCAGCAACATATTCTGACTCAGCTGTAGATATAGCCACACTGGTCTGCTTCTTACTACTCCAAGATATCAATCTTCCTCCCAAGAATTGGCAAGTACCTTTTGTACTCTTCCTATCCTCTCTACAGCCTGCAAAGTCTGCATCTGAATAACCTGTTAGTAGAAAATCTCTATTCCTAGGGTACCAAAGGCCTAGATTAGGTGTGCCCTTAAGATATCTCAGAATCCTATTGACTGCAGTATAATGAGACTCTTTAGGGCAGGCTTGGTACCTAGCACAGACACATGTAGCATACATAATATCTGGTCTACTAGCTGTGAGATATAGTAGAGAACCAACTATTCCTCTATACAAAGTCTCATCAACAGGTTTACCTGCATCATCTTTGCATATAGGCATACTTGTCCCCATAGGAGTTCTCATGATGGAGGATGACTCCATACCATACTTTTTGATTAATTCTTTAGTAAACTTTGACTGGGATATGGACAAGCCATCATCAGTCTGTCATACTTGGAGTCCCAAGAAGAACTTCAGTTCCCCCATACTGCTCATCTCAAACTTCCCTTGCATAAGTTTGGCAAACTTTTTACAAAGGTTGTTTTCAGTAGATCCAAAGATTATGTCATCAACATAGATCTAAACTTAGATGATCTTGCCTTTGGATTCCCTAAGGAATAGAGTTTTGTCAATTTTTCCTCTTGAGAATTTATTCTCAATAAGGAAAGTAGACATGGTTTCATACCAAGCCCTTGGGGCTTGCTTTAACCCATACAAAGCTTTTCTAAGCTTATAAACATAATTAGGTTTAAGAGGATCTACAAAACCTGATGGCTGCTCTACATATACTTCTTCTTTAAGATCACCATTCAGAAATGCTGACTTCACATCCATCTAGTATACCTTGAAGTCTTGATAGGCTGCATAGGCAAGGAACATTCTGATTGCCTCCAGCCTTGCTACTGGGGCAAAGGTTTGATCAAAGTCAATCCCTTCTTCCTGCCTGTATCCTTTAGCAACCAATCTTCCTTTATTTTTCACTATTACTCCATTCTCATCCAACTTGTTCCTGTAGATCCATTTTGTCCTAATTATATTGTGGCCTCTTGGTTTAGGAACAAGCTTCCAGACATTGCACCTTCTGAATTGATTCAGCTCCTCTTGCATAGCATCAGTCCAGTGCAGGTCTTGGATGGCTTCTTCAAACTTCTTAGGCTCCATTTGTGACAGGAAACTTGAATGCAGAACTGTGCTTTGACTTCTGCTTCTAGTCTGTACCCTTATCTTGGATCACCTATTATCTGATCAGTTGGATGGTCTCTTAAATGTCTTGTAGCTGGAGGAAGATTCCCTTCTGGTTGACCATCTCCAGCTCCTTCATTATGCTGAACCTCTTGGTTTTCTTCATCTTCTATTGTGTCTTGTACTCCCCCTGGACAATATCCTTCATTTTCCAATACTCCATCTTCCCTTGAAGCTTCAGCAATGGAGAGCTTGTCCATTCCTTTGCTTATACCTGTTGAGTCATTTGATCTACAAGACAACTCATAGTTGATTAATCTTGTTTCATCAAACACAACATGCACAGATTCTTCAACAACTTGAGTAGTCAAGTTGAAGATTCTATAGGCCTTACTATTTGTGTTGTACCCAACAAATATCCCATCCTGGGATTTGGCAGCAAACTTAGTCAAATATGACTTACCATTGTTAAGTATATAGCATTTGCAACCAAAGATTCTGAAGTAGGATAGATTTGGTTTTCTACCTTTCATAATCTCATAGGGAGTCTTTTTGTGGCTCTTGGTGATAGAAGCCCTATTGATCACATGACAAACAGTGTTTACTGCCTCAGCCCAGAAATATTCTGGTAGAGAGGTGTCACTCAATAGAGTTCTACCAGCTTCAATTAATGTTCTATTCTTTCTTTCAGCAACTCCATTTTACTGAGGTGTTCTTGGTGAGGAGAACTCTTGTAAAATCCCAAAGTCTTCACATAACTTTGTCATGCTTTCAGATTGAAACTCAGTACCATGGTCACTTCTGATTTTGACCACTGTACTATTCAGTTCATTCTGAATTTGCTTTACAAAATTAAGTAAGACACTTGGGGTTTCAGATTTCTGTCTCAGAAAGAATACCCATGTAAATCTAGAATAGTCATCTACAACCACAAAAGTGTAGACCTTCCTACCTAGACTATGAACTGGCATAGGACCAAAAAGATCCATATGCAAGAGGTATAAGCACCTCACAGAATCCTTGTTTTCAAGGCTTTGAAAGGAGGATTTTGTCTGCTTGCCCTTTTGACAAGCTGAGCATATCCCTTCCTTTATACACTTAACTTGAGGACCATTCCTCACTAACTCTTTGATAAAGAGTTGGCCAATTTTCTTGTAGTTAAGATGAGCCAATCTCTTGTGCCACTTAACACAATGAGAAGCATTGTCATCAGCTACAAGACAGATGGGAGAAGCTTTATTCTCACATACAAAATTAAGACAATATACATTTCTCTTCCTATACCCAGTCAAAATGATCTCTTGATCACTTGACCTTTTGATATGACATCCATCCTTAACAAATGAAATGTCATATCCTAAATCACTCAGCTGGCTTATGCTTATTAGATTATGTTTTAAACCTTTTACATAAGCCACTTGGGTGATAGTAATTAGGTTAGAAGAAATGTTACCAAACCCTTTGATGACTCCTTTTTCAGATCCACCAAAGATCACTTTAGGTCCATCTTTGATAGATGAATACTCCTTCAGCAGCCCCTTTGTTCCATTCATGTGCCTGGAACAACCACTATCCAAGTACCATATAGGGGCATGGTTACTTGGATTCACCTGCAACACAGATTTACTTACCCTTAGAATCCAAGCAAGTCTTGGGTCCTTGGTTCAAGTTAGCATTAACAAAGCTACCATTATTTCTTCTAACAGGTAGACTATTGTTCTTTCTAACACTTGTGTTATGCCAGCAGTCTAGTGCAAAATGGCCTCTCTTGCCACAGCACCAACATTCAAACCTATTGTATCTAGTTCTAGATACATCCTTGACAAAAGAATTTCTGTCCATTGCTGGTGCTGCAGCAGCTTCACCCATTGATTTTTTATAACCATTGGGTTTATGAACATAGGTAGGCCTGTTGGCAGTTACACCCTTGTTTTTCAGAACATTAGACTTAATATGACCATGAATATTTTCATGATCATATAGGTTAGAAGGCACTTCCACCTTTCTAAACTTAATAGGGACTGAAAAGTTCAGTGGCTTGACAGGAGCTTTGCCTTTCCTCTTGAATTGGCCAGCCCTGGAGTTACCTTTGAATCCTAATCCTGCCTTACCCTTTTGATTCACAAATTCATCAATCAAGGGTAAGACAGACTTTGGATTAGAGTAACTAGCCACTAAATCTTTTTCAATTCTTAGTCTGGCCTCCAGACTCTTCACTTGATCATTGGTATAATTAATTGTGCCCATCTGAATAATAGTTATATTCTTCAGCTTGGCAATTTCATTTAACTTTTGATCAATTACTTTTTCTAACTCAGTTGCAGCTACCCTTAGTTCAGCAATTTCATGAGCCTGAGATTTAACCAGGTTCTTGCTTTTCTTAAGGGCCTGCAACAAGTCCCCATACTTATCTATCAATTGATAGACATCTCCTTCAGATTCAGATGCATCTACATCACTTGATGCAGATGTAGCTGATTCTGTACTTGTACTACAAACATATTTCATAGAAGGACATTGTACCTTATTAGGACCAGACTGATTCTGGCATATGTCCTCTTCTGATCCAGCCATCAGTCTCATGCACTGATGATCCTCTTGTTCATTAATGGAGTCTAGCAACTGCAGAAACTCCTCTTCTTTAGATACAGCATATAGTCCAATATATGCTTCTGCTTCAGATTCTGACTCTGAAGTTGACTGATCTGTTAGGCTTTTATCCTTCTTTGCAACAAAGGATTTCTCCTTCTTGCCCTTTTGATGAGTCTTCTTCTTGTCTGAAGACTCCTTTCTCTTATCAGGACAGTCAGCCACTACATGTCCAGGCCTATTGCAACAATAGCAAACAATTTTTGAAGTAGTAGCCTTGCTGGGCTTTGATTTGCTCTTTTCTTTCCTTGATGACTTTTTCTTCTGATAATAGTCATCAACTTGCTGTGAAGTAGAGGGCTTAGACTTCCACTGTTTCTTCTTCAAGAACCTCTGGAATTGCCTTGTGAATGCAGCAAAGTCTGCATCTGAATTACAGCTTTCTGAACCCTGATTATCTGAATTTTCTGAATTGATGTCTGCAATTTCCTTAGGATGGGATGGTGATATCCTCCTATTCTTTCTGATGGATTCTGCATTGAATGCCACAGTCTTTTCTCTATGCTCTCCTCTTGAATTCTTTTCCTCCTCCTTCCTTACCAAAAGTTGCATTTCATAGGATAGCATCTTTCCAAACAAGGTGGGAGGAGAGATCTCTGCCAATTTAGCCACTTCTCTTATGGTACAGATCTTTGTGTCCCAATCCTTTGTTAAGGATCTCAAGAATTTGTCATTCAGTTCATAAGTACTGAAGACTCTTCCATAGGACATTAGCTCATTCACAATTCTATAGAATTTCTTATAGCACTCAGTTATGCTATCAGATTTTCCTTGTCTAAAACTTTCATATTCCTGATTGAGCATAGATTTCCTGTCCTGTCTTACTTCTTCTGATCCCTCCATGTAGACAATCAATGAGTCCCACATTTCTTTGGAGGTCTTGCAGTGAATCAGATTCTGAAATGTTGAATCATCTATGACACTTACAATAATGTTCTGTGCTCTTTTATCCATGGTTGCCAAAATGATTTCATCCTTGGTCATTTCAGAATAACTCTTTGGAGTTTGAATATTAGCATCAAGAACTGATACCTTCATTGGAATGAAGGGTCCTTCCTGAACTGTGATGTATATTCTTGGGTTAGATGCCTCCATAAACAACCTGACTCTTTCTTTCCAAATTCCAAAGATTTCCTTCTTGCATATGGGTAATTTCATAGACCCTAGCTCCTTATGATTCTCTCTAGAACCCATCTTCTTGAATCTTGATTCTGCCTTTCAGATCTACCTCAGACTGTTAAGTCCTTTTTTTTGAGGAACCTCCCTCTGATACCACTTGATAGTTTTACTTTCCAGACAACCTAAACACCTAGAGGGGGGGGGGTGAATAGGTTCTTATTGCTTGTTCAAATTTTTAGGCAGAATTCAATTACATAAATTAAAACATCCAGCACAACATTCACAGACATTTAATCATCACAGATTGCACAATGTTTTATAGTGGTTCCCCAAGGTCTGGGTACATCCACTTTCCCCCTTCACCTATCTAGCAGTATGCTAGATTCGGCCAAACTTCTACTATTCTCAGATCCTCAGATCCTACAGCTCAGAACCAGGATAGGTTCCTACAACTCAGGCACAACAGCCCTACCTCAGCCTTGCCACAAGGCCTACAACTCAGAGAAGAACCTTCTCCTACACTCAAGCAAACATCCCTACCACTCAGAGATCAACTCTCCTACACTCAGCCTTTATATCACAGGCTTACAACTCAGATCTGTATAAAACAGATCCTACAGAAATTTAGAAAAGAAGTTTTAATATCTTGCCTTTGTTGAGAGAGAAGAGGACAAGACAATTCTTGATCAGCTGATGAAATCAACTGAATCTGAGCTTTCTTCAAAGCTTCTTGAATCTGAACTTAGCTGAGTTGATTTCCAAACAGCTTCTTGAGAAACCACTGATGGCTTCCTTCTTCTTCTTCAAAATGGGTGGATCCCTCTCTATCCAACACCTTTTATGATACTTCTGAATTCTTGTTAGAACTCTTCTTAGATCGATCCTGAGATCGTCTTCTTAGATCTTCTGATGAAGATCTTCTTTAGTGTATTACACCTTCTTGATTTGATTTCTCAATTTGATTGCCAAAGTTCAATTTTCTCATTACTACTTACTTCTCTCTGAATCTGTCTATTTATATATCTTCTTAATGGTAACCGGCTGATCCGGTTTATAACTGTCTTCTGACAAGTCTGACAACATTAGTTAACTGGCTGCAACCCACAGCTGTCAAGTCTTCAAACAGATCCTGTGCCTTAGTCTTGGGAAGCAATGTGTTGAGACAGTCTGTCAGGAAGTGTCGATACCAACTGTCTGTATGTGTCGACACAAGTAACTTTGGTGTCGACACAGCCTTTGATGATGTCGACAAGTTTGCCTTTAAGTCGACACAGCTTCTTCAGAGAATAACTTGGTCTTGACTTTGCAGTGTGTCGACACAAGTCCTGTGTGTCAACACAGTTGTTGTAGATTCATAACTCAGTATGTGTTGACTTAGTCTTCTGGTGTCGACACAAGTATTGTCGACTTCTGCCAATGTGTGTCGACTATGTCTCATTGTGTCGACACAACCTCCCAGTGTCGACACAAATGTGGTCGACTATCTTCCTGTGAGTCGACACTACTTCCCAGTGTCGACACAAATGTGGTCGACTATCTTTCTCTGTGTCGACACAGCTTCCTTCAAGTGTCGACACAAATATTCTGAAGTGTCGACACTGTTTCTTCAGGTGTCGACACATGGACTTGGAATATTTTTCTGCATTCTTTAACACTTCTTCACCTGCACATGTCAACTTAAAACAACATCAAATACACTTTGATGTATATCATTGAGCTAAGTTGGGCTTCTTCAAATCAGGTACACATTTTCCAATGTACCCAACAAAAGTGTTGTACAAAAATCTATTTTTCTGTGCGTAACAGACTTCAAGACCAAGTTCAAGTATGACTCGATCTGATTCAGGTCTCAAGCTCAACATAAACGTGTTAGCCCTCAGAATGACCTTTCAAACTGATGGTTAGCCATTTTCGGGAGAGTTCTATAGCTCTGTGAATGTTCAGTCTAATTTACTGTGCTGTAGTAAAAAAATGTGAAGGTTGAGTTATGTCTAAGTGTACACAGCCGGATTTTAAACCAATTTCAAGTGTGATGTATTTGGATTTGGACACTAGGTTCAACACAAAAGTTGTAGCCCTTGAAAATACCTTTCTGATTTGGGGTTGCACATAATTTTTGGTGGACTATTGCTTTCCGAATGCCAGTTTTAGTAAACTATGGCGCGTAACTGTGATGTATTATATTTGATAATTTCCGTGTTCTATGAATTGATTACTAGGGAGATCGGAGGGTGAATAGTTGAGGATAATGTGATCACCCCAAGCATGATTAATAATATTTGGAAAGTGTACTTGTTGCGAGTACCTGGAGGTTTGTGAAATGAAGTATGATAGAGACGATTCAATAATTATCATGTATATGTATATGATAAACTCTAGAAAGGGGTTGGATGAGGTATACCCCCATGGACATATGACGAGTTTTTCCTTGATCTCAAGTGTTGAAGGGATGAATAGTGTGATCCACTGATTAGAGTTATGTTAATTCCCTACGTGTAGCAGTGAGGGACTGGTGTGGTAATTAAGGTGAACTGTCACCTATGTTAAATGTGGACCCTTGCGCGCCTTGGAGCACGGTGTTTGATATTATATGAAGGGACTCGGTTGGAGCCCTTGGCATGATGGCATGTTAAATGTGGACATCATGGGTTGGGAGTCTGTTGACACACGATATACGATCTTGCATTGAGGATTTGGTAGTAGGTCTACGGGCTCGCTAGTCATCACACCGAGTGGAGCAGGCAGTTAGACCTTGGGCGGTTGGTCTTGGTCCTTTGGTGTTCACTCCTAAAGGCTCCTTCTGTGCCAGTGAGTGGTTGGGCTTGGTTCTTTGATGATATGCTCCCAAAGACTCCTTCCATACCAGTTACATGCCAGTTGGGCTAGGCTTTTGGTGCACATCTACCAAAGACCCCTTCTGAGCCTTAGTATGCAGGGGCTCTGCTGTTGTGTTTTTAGGGTTGAGGCATGTGGAGGCCTAGGCCTGGTAGTGTTGAATCCCTCCTAGTAGTGGAGATGCCCGCTCTACTATCACTGTTTGACCACAACAGTTGATGCTTGAGAGGTTAGCTACCTTCTCGAAAAGTGGGAACTAAAGGTATATGCCGACATAGAAAATGTGTATGTTTATGAATGGATTAGTCATCATATTGCATTCATTTCATATCATTGCATTGCACCGTATAAGATCTTCATCATATAAATTTGTATGGGCACTTATATATGTTGAGTTACTTGATGTACCCGACCCTTAACTTATAAATCGGTATGCGCATTTTTATAAGTTAAGTTAATTTTTGTATTATGATAACATGCGGTTAGAATAGATATGCTTAATATGATTGTGTTGATATATACATGAACTGCTAAATAACAACGCACCTCTATCACTCGTTTAATTATATACTTCTGTTATATTGAGTTACTCCTTCTTTTCCTATGCCCGGTGCCCGAGAGTTGCTGGGGTGAGCGGATGTAATAACCACTTAGTCTTTATTACTAATTGTTGCTACGTCTACCAATTTAGTAGGATACCTCGCAATTGGAGCAGCAACAACGCCTGATGCAAGAGGATAATCAGGCAAGGGGACAGGGCCTGATGCGATGATACCCTCTCTTCCTTTGATTATTGATGTGAGTTGTGAGCGTTATGATGTAGCCTTCGGGCAATTTTGCAATAATCTGATATTAAAGGAATGGTGTAGTTCCTTATTATTGATGTGTTGTTACAGACATTTGCTTATTATGATTTATGACTTTTGTTATCTTCTTTTGGTTGGGTTGATATTTATGATATCAAAGATTAACCAGCCGAATAGGTGACTTGTTGTACAGATTAGCCCGTACGCTGATGCTACCGCAAGGCAACTATTTTGGGCATAAAATTTCCCTCTGCCGTGTCTTGTGTTCCAGGGGGGGGGGGTGACAATCGGTATCAGATTATACCGATCCTATGATGAAGAAGTCAGTAGACATGGCGTTACCCCTACTCGATTATTCAGTTTGCGAAAAAACTTGATTAACAGAAGCAGTGGTATGCTCATTTGTGATTCACACTATGTATGTCCACCCGTTACCCTGCGTTTAGCCAACCTGACCCAAAATTCATGTTTAGTACGTAGATTCCGGTACATACAGGGCCGACGACATGCATCTGTATCCCTCCAATCCCTACTCCATTCCAAGAATTAGAGTTAGGGCATACCATAACTGCAATCTTGGATGCCTTCAGGTCTCAGCAGGCCCCGATGCAGCAATGGACCCCGGGATCCAATTGGCTGAATACCTTCCGAGCTCTTTCTCCACCCATTTATCACGATATTGAATCGGCTGTTCGCATAGAAGAATGGTTGGATGCTGTGCAAGAATTGATGTCCGGCAAGTATGGCTATTACCTTAGCTGTATCCGTCTTGGAATCACATACAAAGAGGTGGTGGAAGTCCCTTACATACTCCACTTTTCAAGGATGCGTATACACTAACATCAGCTGTAATGAATTCTCTCATGCCTTTTTAGAACACTTTATTCCCTCTACCGCTCGAGATGAGCTCGAAGAAAGGTTTCTGAGTTGAAATAGGGATCTAAGTCAGTCGTGGAGTATCAACAGGAGATTCAGCACCTTGATAGGTTCGCTGACTCCTATGATTTGGATGACTGTGGGTCGCGAAATGGTTCTACAAAGGTTTGCGCGACTGCTTGCCAGAGGCGTTGGTGGTAACCAAGGAGGAAGAGACGGATGTTTCCAACCAAATTTTAGGATGGAGGGTACGACCCTGCAGTTAACATTACCTCCACCCTCACAGTTCCAGCCTTCTCAAAAACCCAGAGGGCCATTCAAGCAAGTCTATTTCTAGTGTCATCAGCCGGGTCACATCCGACGTTATTTCCCGTAGTTAGGTGGGATTGTTCCCCCTATTTTTTTGCTGGTAGCTCAGCGAGGATGAGGGCAAGTATGCGATTGAGGATGAGAACCACAAGCCAGGAATCTTGGACCTGCTCGAGAGTAGATGTTTGCTCTGGATATGACATAAGAGCGGAACCCTCGGGATGTTATTGTAGGTATTTCGTAGTCTAATTGATATGTTATAAGCATTCGTTGTGCTGGAAATCTAGCTTTGAATATTTAAAACTTAACCTTTAGACATCGTGACCGTTAATGGAAGACCTGCCCACACTCTATTTGATACCGGTGCCACCCCCTCGTTTGTCTCAGTGGACTTCGTAAAGGAGCTAAATGGTGTGCAATATTAGTCACTCGGAGAGTACGCCTCCCTGACGGCTCCGAGATGACCTCGTCCGCCAAGTGTGATTTGGATGTATATATCGGAGGGAAGCTTTTTGAAACCCCTGCAACAGTATTAGGGATACCAGAATTTGATCTTATTCTATGTATGATATGGCTGGATTGGCATCATGCCAGAATTGACTGTGCTGTAAAGCAAATCACCCTGAGACATGGATATTCTGAAATCATTTTTCAAGGTATTATATTCGCACCACGAGTAATATTGTATTCTATTCAGTCCATTAAGGACCCTAAGCATGGGGATGAGGTGTACATGATACGTTTTGAGCTCAAAGAGATGGGGACTAACATGAAGGACATACCAGTGGTGTGGGATATTCTTAAGGTTTTTCCCAAAAAGCTACCTGGATTGCCCCTGCCTAGGGAAGTAGACTTCTAGATTAGATATCTAGAAAACATCGTTTAGCTCGAGATATGGCTTATACGAATTCACTGTGATACCATATGGGCTCACAAACACCCCTTCTCATTAATAAGTCTAATGAATAGGGTGTTTTGAACCGTATTTGGACACGCTTGTCATCGTATTTATTGATGACCTTTTGGTCTACTCACGGACAGAGGAGGAACATGCTGAGCACTTGACCTTAGTTTTGAAGAAAATAAAGGAGCACAACTTGTTTGCTAAGTTCAGCAAGTGTGAGTTTTGGATCCGAGAAAAGTTTCCTTCTTGGGATATATTATAAGTGGCGCTGGACTAGCTATGGATCCGGTCAAAGTGCGTGTTGTGAAGGAGTGGACGCTTTTGAGGTCAGCGGCTAATGTGCGAAGTTTTCTTGCACTTGCTGGATACTATCACAAGTTTTTGAAGGACTTTCAAAGATCGAACTTCCACTCACTGCTCTGACAAAGAAGGGTGTACCTTTTGTGTGGACATTCAAGTATGAAGCTGCATTTCAAGATTTCAAGGACCGTCTTACCTATGCACCAATCCTTGCCTTGCCATTCGGGAGGGAAGGATTCTAAATATATACTGATGCATCCTATCAGGGCATGGGGGCGGTGTTGATGTAACACAAACTTGTGATTGCATATGCTTCTAGACAGCTTAAGAATCATGAAGTGAATATCCAGTGCATGATTTGGAGCTGGGAGCAGTGTTCTTCGCCTTGAAAATTTAGATACATTACCTATATGACGTCCACTGTGAGATCTTTTCTGATCATAAAAACTTGAAGTATATCCACACCCAGAAAGATCTGAACTTGAGGAAGCGGCGGTGGCTGGAATTTTATGTGATTATGAATTTGCATTGAACTATCACACCAGGAAGGAGAACTTGATGGCAAATGCTCTAAGCAGGAAGACACCCGTGACAAGTCCCGAATCCCAATTAATAGCTATGAAGGTGGCAAGAGTGCTTGAAGAGATGAAAATTATGCTGGTGTCTAAGGTTTGTCCCAAGACCTATACAGAGTATTTGGCCATCATGAGTATAATTTGTGACATTCGAGATCGGATTCGGGCAGAGCAAAAGAAGGATGCTTCTTTGGCCCCTAAATTTCAAGCAATGGTGGGAGGATCAGTGGACAGATATACGCTGAATGAAGATCTCATTCATTTCCATGGTAGACTTTATATTGCCGCATGTGGTGGAATTTGCGAAGACATCCTGAGAGAAGCCCATTGCACCAAGTATTCGATGCATCTCAGAATCGCCGAAATGTACGCTGACTTGCGGAGGACCATGTTTTGGCCGGGAATAAAGCGAGATGTCACACACTATATTACTCACTATGAGGCTTGTCAAAAGGCAAAGGTGGAGTGTAAGATCCCTGTTGGATTATTGCAGTCATTGCCAATTCTAGAGTGGAAGTTCGATGATATATCCATGAATTTTGTTCACGGTCTTCCTCGATCTTGCTTAGGGAATGACTCAGTTTGGGTGATTGTGGATCACTTGGCAAAGATTGTCAGGTTTATCCCGATAAGAAAGGAAGTTCATGTTGATGTGTTGGTGCGTCTCTTTGTGGAGCAGTTTATTCGATATCATGGGGTGCCCAAGACGAGAGTCTCGGACCGTGATAGCCGCTTCACCTCTAAGGAATGGAAGACAGTTTAAGCATATACGGGTTCCCACCTTACCTTTAGCTAGACTTTTCACCCTCAGACCGACGCCCAGTCTGATAGAATAATCAAAACAATGGTGGACTTGTTGCAGTTATGCATCTTGGATAGGGGAGAGCCGTGGGAAAGACCACTAAGCAAGCATCAGAATGGCACCTTATGAAGCACTATATAGTAGGAGGTATAGAACCCCTTTATCATGGGTTCAGGATGAGAATCCCAAGACATTGGGAGTGGAGTACATCGATGAGACCGATGCTATGATTAGATTTATTCGAGAACGCATGCTAGAGGCTCAGAGACGGCATGCAAAGTATTATGATGCAGAGCTCGATGAAAAATACTCGAGAAACTTTAGGCATCGAGTGATCTCGATGCCATTCGATGAAGCATCGAGTGAACTTGACGCCACTCAACGCGATGTTGAGTGGTCTCAACGCACTCAACGTCATATTACTCAAACGTTGCGGTATGGTGTTGGCATTGAGTGGTCTCAACGCCACTCAACGTGACGTTGAGTGGTCTCAATGCCACTCAACGCCTTAACTTAGAAAAGCCTGGAATGCTGACGACGTTGAGTGGTGTCGATACCACTCAACGCTTTGACTTAAGATTGTTGACGGTGTTGAGTGGTGTTAACACCACTCAACTCTTTGACTTAGGATTGCTGGCGCATTGAGTGGTGTCAACACAACTCAATGCGGCGTTGAGTAGTGTCGACACCACTCAATGCCTTGACTTAGGATTGCTGGCGGCGTTGAGTGGTGTCAACACCACACAACTCTTTTGTCTGTAGTGCTGAAGGCATTGAGTGGTGTCAACACCACTCAACGAGGCATTGAGTGGTGTCAACACACTCAATGCTTTTGGACATGGAGAATTCTTCAGTCTAAAAAGCTGTGTTGGCCGGTTCATTTTTATACCGGTTGAACTGGGATCAGGATAAAATTGTGATGGGACATTTATGATCTATCTCTACAACAAATCTATTCCTCATTTCAATAAAATATATTATGGCAATAATTGGCGGTCCATTACATGTCTGACACGTGGCGGCATGGGGGGGGGAGAATCATGCTTAATGACGGCCGGCAAGGCCCAGCCACTCCTCTTAAGTCAAAGCCATTAAACCAGCCAGCCTCACCTCCATTCCACCCCACCATCACTTTCAGTGAACCCTAAGGAGCAGAGGATTAGCCGGAGGAATCAGCAAACGAGCTAGCACGCCGGAGAAAGGGTCGGCCATGGCGCATCACCACCAAACCCGCCGTCAAGCTCATTTAAGGGTCCGTTTCTCCTCCCCTCCTTATGATAGCTGTATAGATCTTTTGGGAGAAATATTGGGCTCAAATAAGCCTGATGCCATGTGATAGGGAGCATGCTGAGCATTTCTCCTTGCTCGGGTTTGCCGGAGGAGCCACCTCCGGCGGCCATGCCGCCAGGAAATGCAAGCCACCACCTAAATAGAGGCGGTAGTGACAATCGACGACAGTGGTGGCGGCCAGAAGGTAGGGAAATACAAGATCTAGCAGGTCCAGGTTGGGGCAATCTGGACTATAGGCTCATGGGAGAAGATGAACCGATGCCCTTGAATTTTTATGGAATAATAAAAAGTCAATTTTCTGTCCCAGTTTATACAGTCACCTTCTATAGATTATTTAGGCTTTTTAGAGGCATTTTCAGAAATAATGCCCAACATGAAAAAGGTAGATATAAGTCGTACCTTTTATTGGACATATTAAACTTGAAATTTGGAGCAATATTTCTCACTTTAGGGCCATTCTACTAAGACTGGTCCTCGGATAGGGAAAATGTTTATATGAGTGCCCAAGCCAAACCGTAAGTCCACATGTCATGAAATTTTGGAAAAACATGTGTTTATGCTAGAACTAGGTCTAGTCCAAAAATCAGAAATTTTGCGATGTAGTTTTCTATAGTTTTAATAGAAATATCATCTATTAAATAAATAGAAATATCATCTATTAAATAAATAGAATATAGGAAGATTCCCTCTTCTAAATGCCTCCAAATTGGGGTGGCATGGCCATTGGGTCATTATACGACCATGGTAAAAGTTGCAGGTCATTTGAAACTCTGTATGTTGGGGAAATCCAACATGCATGGTGGAGGAAGATTTGTAAATATTGTGCCAAAATGTAAAAATGGGAAGTTAGCCCATTTGACCCAATGAATGTCCATAGGATTTTGGACATAAACTTATAAGGATGAATGACACCTCCCATGGAAGGAGTGGGATTTTTGGGGAAAAAAATCCCATTATTTTGAATTAATGGAGAATAAGATCTTTTAGAAATAAAAATGAGATATATGTCTACTGACCTTGTAAAATTCTAAAATTTTGATACATGTCCTAATAGGACATTTTACATCTATGAAAAAAGTTATATGTCTTTTTCAGGATTATATCTTGTGTATATAGTAGATTTACAATTTTACTTGAAAGTTTCTAGTGTCGACTAAATCCACCTATGGGAGGGGGAATAGGTGTCGTACAGTCTTTTGCGGAATTAAATTTACCTGCACAAATTAACAAATAGAGCACAGAAAACACCCAAAGAATTATAGTGGTTCCCCGATTTGGGTACGTCCATTTTCCCCCTTCGACCTATCTCCCACCAAGGGACGACTCGGTCACTTCTCCAAACGGATTGAAATCCAATCCTCACACTATGGAAGGAACCCTTCTAACAAAGGAGTCACAACTCCACCACCACGGGTTTCACCCAACCCTTACAACTAAGAATTAAAATTCCTTTACAACAAACCAAAATTGAATGTAAAAGAAAATACAAACAAAGCTTTTGGAGATTCCGATGTCCTTCTTCGTTCGTTGAAGCTTTCTTGAAAGTTACGAAGAGTCCACAACCAGATTTCTCTCTTGGAGAGGATCTTGTCAAGATCGGCGGCGACAAGTGATTTTGGCGGCGATACTTTGTAGATCCAAACTTCTTGACGAAGCAAGCAAGGTCTACCAACGATCTCAGTCGGATCAGTCGTCTCCACCGATTCGGAATGGAGAACTAGTCTCGTTCAACGAATCGAGAGACAAGAGATCTCAAGAGAGATGCATGAGACGCTCGACTTGCCTCGGTATTGTCGTCTGAAGATCCAAGAAGATTGGAGATTAGCGGCGACGACGAACTGTGAGCGGCGACAAGCGATCGGCGATTTCCGCGATCGGCTAGGTCATGTTCGGCCTCTTTTGTTTTTCCGTGAATCACAGTCTGTAGAAGTTTAAAATACGCATATATATATATATATATACCCTGATCCAACCCTAACGACCATTGTGGGGACCACAAGGAGAAGCCCTATCCCCGGCCGAAACAGCGCACAATAAGTTGGTTCGGTCCAGTGAATGAGGAAATTTGCCTAAGGCAAAATCGGCGGGAATCGTTGGTGATTCCCATAGATGTCGGCGGGAATCATTCACGATTCCCGTCGATTCTGCCTTGGCATAATCCCTGTCTGGAAAACTGTTAGCCGGAAGAAGTCGGCGGGAGAGGCTAACTGATTCTCGACGAATCGGTGGGAATCACTAACGATTCCCGTCGAAGTCGGCGGGAATCACTAGCGATTCCCACCGATTCTGCCTTGGCAAAAACCCTGTTTGAAAACTGTCACCGGAAGAAGTCGGCGGGAGAGGCTAACTGATTCTCGACGAATCGGCGGGAATCACTAACGATTCCCGTCAAAGTCGGCTGGAATCACAAGTGACTCCCATCGAAGTCGGCGGGAATGACTTAGTGATTCCCGTCGATTTTGACTTAGAAGATTTTTCTCTTCCTTCCATTGAAGACTTGGTCTTTGACCCATCTTTGCTCCTTCTTCTGCTCTTGATCTACCTTAACCCTGTACTTGAAAATAAGTACACTCCAATAGAGAGAGCACACGTGAGTCAACACACTGATCTACTCAACGAGGGATTACGTTGCGCATACCTGTGTATATTGACCCACTGCACCCTGACATTGGTGTGTACTTAGCATGGAATAGCTGCAAGCACAACTTGATAGAAGATCGTCAAATATATTATCAATTCAACTTAGCTTGTTCAGGGGCTTCTTCAAATAAGGTACATTATGGATACAATACCCAACAATCTCCCCCTATTTGAAGAAGCCTAAACCCTACAGGCTAAGGTGAATAGAACAGATGGGAATGAAAATCATAAAATGAAAATTCAATTGAGAGTGAAATTCATTACCATTTTCCTGAGTGCATACTTAAAATATTGGCGGCCACCTTAGCCTTAGCCGAGAGGGTAATCTCCCCCTTTTCGGCTTCTGCAAATCTAGGACTTCACTTGGAGAAAAATGCTCCCCCTCAGTTCTTGCATCTGTGCCCGATCTTGTGTTCCTCGCTGATGCTCCCCCTTGATCCAAGAGCCTTGATCCCTTCAGTCTTCAATCTTCATAGTTCAGCATGCCGAGTTCAGTTTTGAAGAGACTTAACTTGGCCTCGTCTAGGGGTTTTGTGAAGATATCTGCAATCTGCTTATCCGTGGGGACATAACAGAGAGAGATATCTTTGTTTTCCACATGCTCCTGAATGAAGTGGTAGCGCACTTCAATATGATTTGTTCTGCTGTGCGACACAGGATTGTTCGCAATTGTTATAGCGCTCGAGGAGTCGCAATACATCAGAACTTCTCTGAACTGCAAGTCATAATCTTCGAGTTGTTTTCTTATCCATAGAAGTTGTGCGCAACAGCTGCCTACTGAGATGTACTCAGATTCAGCCGTGGAGGTTGCGACACAGTTCTACTTTTTACTGTTCCATGAAATAAGCCTTCTTTCGAGGAATTGGCACGTCCCGGAAGTGCTTTTCCTATCATCCCTGGGATTATTAGGATGATCATTCGGATCCACGATTCAAAGTACGAGGGATGTCATGTCATGAAGGAATCTGTAATAAGTATTATATCTTTTCCCATATTCCTTGTTCCAGTGCAAGCCTGGAACATCTCTTGTCTAGGTCCCATCATGTTCATGGGTACCTTGACTATCCTGCAAAAAAAAAAGAATTACCTAACCTTAGGAACCCAATAGGTATTGGGTCCTAGGTTCTTGTCAGCATAAAATACAGTATGCCTTCCCACAGGATTTCTTACAGGAAGGCTGCCTTTTACCAAAGGATGTGGACATACCCTTGCCCTTGACACAGAAGGATTGTGCCAACAATCTATGTCAAAGTGACCCACTCTGCCACAACACCAATGCTCATGAATATTATACCTCCTTTTCTGACCAGGTCTATTGACGGAGTTAGTCATGACCCTAGGTCTGAAAGAGGCAAAGCTGAAACTGCTCTCAGATTTACCCTTTCCACCGAGACTCGAGGGGGGTCTGATGGTGAACATGTGGTGAGTATCATGAGTCCTGGGGGATGGTGCTTTCTTTTCAGCCAACACACATCTGGGGGCCCCAGTGATGCTTGCTACATGTTTGACAACTCCCTTTTCCTTTGTCCTAGGGTGGGAAGAAGTTTTGCGAGAGCTGGTTCCAGTAATGTCATGAAGTGAGGGGGCTGAGGCCGTAAATACAAACGGTTCATGATGAGCCATGTGTATTTTCTCATGGGTAGCCATAACAACACTTGCACTATGGGTGTTTCCACATGAGGGTCGATCATTCTTACAGTGACCATAGTTGTTCTTATGGTCATACCTAAAGGAATGATGAGTGTCCCTCTTACTCGGTGTGGGGGGTCTGTAAACAGTTTCCTCATTTCTCCACGATTTTATAATTCATGAGATACACATGTTTTCTCCCTTTCTCTTAATAGCATATATCTTGGAAAAACTAGATACTATCCTCTTCTCGGTCTCTAGATGAAACTCTAGATCCGAAATCTTTGAGTCCTTCACTTTGATGGATTCCAATTGGAGGTCCATCATGGTCCTCAGCTGAGCAATTTCCTTAGCTTGTTCCTCATCAATCAATTTGCTCTTTTGAAGGGCTCTACGAAGGGAATCAAGAGTTTCAATCTTTTGATTGAAGCTGTCAATTTCCATTGCATCAACTGATAGACAAACCTCTGAACTTCTCCTGTCTTCAGGAGATACAAGAGGAAAGGAGCAAGAAGAGGAAGATACCTGATCCTGATTGTGCTGATCAGGGTTAGAGTTATGGTCTGCAGAGACTGATGTTTCAGCTTCATCACAACTGCATTCCTCAATCTCTTCTTAAGTCTCAGATAGAGACACGGGAGCCCTGATATTGAGAGGTTGTTCTTGACTTTCATCTTCAGAGACGAGGACCCCCACATATGCTTCATCATCTTGCTGGCATTCAGTAATTTGAAGAAGAAATCAAGGAATTGGAAGAACAACTTGAAGTTGAAAAGAAACTTGTTGAAAGTTTCTCTAAGACCAAGACAGTCCTTCCGCTTGTTGCTGAATTCTCTGCTCAGGCCAAAGGTGTTGGCTTGGCCATGTGGTTGCTCCTAGTAAATCTGTTGGTACCCTAGTTTGATTTGAGTTCAGTCCTCTCCTTTGTGCCCCTTGACCCAAGAAATATCTATGGTCAATGGTTAGGAGTCTAGCTGTAGGGTCCTCGCTTTTCCAAATTGAGAATTTGGTTAAGTAGGTTTTTCGTTCGACTATAGTCGAACGCCGTTCGACTATCGTCTATCGGCTGATCGACGATCGTCTATCAGTTGGTCGACGCCTTGTTCTGCGCTGATAGTTCGACTATCTGTTGATAGTTCGACTATCTGTTCTGCGCTGATAGTTCGACTATCTGTTGATAGTTCGACTATCTGTTCTGCGCTGATAGTTCGACTATCTGTTGATAGTTCGACTATCTGTTCTGCGCTGATAGTTCGACTATCTGTTGATAGTTCGACTATCTGTTCTGCGCTGATAGTTCGACTATCGGTTGATAGTTCGACTATCTGTTCTGCGCTGATAGTTCGACTATCTGTTGATAGTTCGACTATCTGTTCTACGCTGATAGTTCGACTATCTGTTGATAGTTCGACTATCTGTTCTGCGCTGATAGTTCGACTATCGGTTGATAGGTCGACTATCTGTTCTACGCTGGTAGTTCGACTATCTGTTGATAGATCGACTATCTGGTTTGTTTTGATAGTTCGACTATCTTTTGATAGATCGACTATCTGTTTTCTGAGGTAGGTCGACTATCTGCTTGATAGTTCGACTATCTCTGTGCGCTTGATAGCTCGACTATCTGTCCTAGATAGATCGACTATCTGATAGTTCGACTATCTGTCCTGATAGTTCGACTATCTGCTGCGGTAGCTCGACTATCTGTTTGATAGCTCGACTATCTGGATCGTTCGACTATCTGCCCGATAGTTCGACGATCTCCTGGCGTCGTTCGACGATCTTCGAAGGTCGTTCGACGTTTTCTGTCTGCCTTTGTATTTTGTATTTATTTATTATATTTAATTAATTAATATATTTTCTGGCACAGTATTTTAAGCTGTATGATAAAGTTTCCAGGCATTATTTGTTCTATTCTTATTGCCTGAGTTAAAATCTTTTAAGATAAAGTTGTTTGTCTTATTAGCTGTCTCTTTAAATTACTTTATCTGCTGACAGCCCTTTATAGCCGTTAGACTGAAAAGTCTTCTTTTGCTATAAAGAGATTGTTTCTGATGTGACTTTATTTAGTCTATCTGATTATTTGATTTAAGCCTGCAGCTTCTTAGAAAGAGGTTTATTCCTTTTTATAGAATGTTTTGCTGCAGAGATATTTCTGTCTTCTTGATATTTACAGCCCAGGTCTCAAGGCTTAGAAGAAGACAAATAATTCAAATGGAAGAGAGCCGTTGCTTGCTGATGATTATATAAAGAACCCTTTGCAGAAGGATTCAAGCTAGTTAACAGAAGCTAGTGTTACACACATATTCAAAAGCACTCAAGCCTTCATCAAGCTCAAGCTTCCTGCTCTCAGCAAACTCCATCTAACTGAGAAGTGTTAAGATCTTCATCTCTTCTTCACCTGAGTTCTCCTGCTTTCAGGAAGTTCAACTCAGAGTTTCTTTGAAGAAGAAGAAGAAGAAGATTGCTGCTTGAAGACTGTTTCTTTTTATTGTTTACTTTCTTCCTGTAGCTTTTCCTTCAGAATTTTCTGAAGAGTTTTTCTGCACTGAAGCAAGACTTCACCTGGACATTCTTGAGCCAGGGGGAGCCTTGATTCTTTAGAGCATTCTAGCTCAGTGCAAGCTTTTTGTGCTTCTCTAATCTATTGTAAAATAGAGAAGACATCTTAACCTTCTTCCCCCTCCTGTACAGGGTTATTACTCCCTTCAAAAGTATCCCTTGGTGGCAGGGCACCTGATCAAAAACCTGTGCTTGGTTTTTAGACACCTGATCAAAAGTCTAAAGGGTCTCTGGATCTACCTGAAGAAGATCCTGTTGGTGGCAGGGCACCTGATCAAAAACCTGTAGTGGATTCCTACCGTTTGGGTAGAAGAGTGGACGTACCCAAGTTGTTTGGGGAACCACTATAAATTTCCTTGTGTCGTCTGGATTCAACTGTTTAATTCCTGTACTGTGGCTGTGAATAGATATAACTAGGTTGCTAGTTGCTGTTTAGGTTTTCCAAGCTTTAACTGTAATTACAGTTAGCTTGTGTTTGTACACATCACTTGTGTTAGGCTTTAAGGTTAAATCAATATCTATAATCTTTTCATTCCGCACTTCACTCCAAGGGAGTTGAGTAGACAGTTAAGTTTTGTATTGTGCAAAATTTGATTACTCTATTCACCCCCCCCCCCTCTAGAGTAGTATCTATCCCTTCACTTTCAATTGGTATCAGAGGGAGGTTGACTGACTGTATAGGCTAACACCTAAGTCACAAGATCCTGATAGATACCAAGAGCTTATAGATATTCACTATCATGGCCCAGTCCAAGGATTACTCTAGCACCAGACCTCCAGCATGCAACTTAGCAAAGTTTGGCATCTGGAAGGCAAGGATCAAACTTTATATGAATTCTATTGATGAAAGTATTTTTGCTTCTATTTTGTCAGGTCCCCCAAGAGCACCTGCTGCAGCCACTGCCTCATCATCTGATATGAGTGCAGTGCCTCCTCCAGATTATAATGATGAATACAAGAAGGCTAAAATTGCTGATGCCAAGGCAATGAACATACTGGCTCAGACAATGTCTGATGAGGTGTTCCAGAAGGTGGCTGACTGCTCCTCAGCAAAGGCCATGTGGGACACACTGAACCAGATTGTAGCTGGTTCAGCTGATGAAAGGAAGGACAGAAGGTCCAACCTTATCTCACAGTATGAGAACTT
Source organism: Platanthera zijinensis (assembly GCA_039513925.1). Taxonomy (NCBI): domain Eukaryota; kingdom Viridiplantae; phylum Streptophyta; class Magnoliopsida; order Asparagales; family Orchidaceae; genus Platanthera; species Platanthera zijinensis. The sequence continues at coordinate 48,491,670 of CM077093.1, read as the reverse complement.
CAAGAAGACTGATGCTGAATCAGTTGAGGCTATGTACACCAGGCTCAGCTCAATCATCAATGAGCTGAGGACCCTGGACAAGGACATATCATTGACAGAGGTCAATGATAAGATTCTTATGTGCTTCCCTAGCACATGGGATCTAAGAATCTGGCCCATCAAAGAAGCCAGAAGCACCAATGAGATCTCAACTGAAGCTCTCCTCGGCAAGCTCAAGTCTTTTGAGCAAGTGCTGAAGACCAGAGAAGCAGAAGCTGAAGCCAAGACCCCCACTCCAACAAGAAAAGAGCAATCTCTAGCTCTTAAGGCTGCAGATGTTTCTGAAGGCAGCCAATCCAATGAGGAACTTATGGCACTGTTTGCCAAGAGGTTTCTCAAGATGGGGAGAAAGGAGTTCAGAAAGAAGTCTTCACGCTATGAAGACAAACCAAGGTATGATCGATCTCCTGCTAAAGAAATTATTTGCTATGGTTGCAGGAAGCCTGGACACATTTTGCCAGAGTGTCCAGAGGAGAAGAACAAGGAAAAGAGAAAAGACAAAGAACAATACAGGAAGCACTCCAAGCCATCCTCCTACAAAAACAAGAAGAAGGAGAGAGGTTTCATTGCTGAAACCTGGAGTGATTCTGATGAAGAATCATCCTCATCAAGCTCCAGTGAAGATGAGGAAGAGAAGAAGGCCAAAGAAATTTGCCTAATGGCAATAGATGCCTGCAGCAACCACTCTGCTGCAGAGAGTTCTGATTCTGATGAAGAGATGCCTACTGAAGATGAGGTACTTTCATCTTATGATTTTACTTCAGAAGAGTTTAAGTTAGAATTTAAATCTTTATGTTTAGATTTAATTAGTTCAGAAAAAGAGATAAAAGAACTTAGAAATAGGCTAGCTGACTCTGAATCAATAGCCTCTGAAAACATTAGGTTAAAGGAAGATCTCACTACTTGTAGTGAAGAAATTAAATTTCTTAAAATAGAATTAGCTAAGTCTAAGAGATTAGAAGAATCCCTTAATGGTAGAAGCCTTAAGCTGTTAGAAATTACCAGCATGACTAACACTAGGTCAGGTAATGATAAATTAGGCTTAGGAGCTTCTCCTAGTGAACCCCCAGTCCTCCTTAAAAATAACCTTTCAACTCCAGTGAACTTCATTTCAGCTAGTGGAAAGAAGAACACTGAGCAAGTAAACCTTGTAAATAAAACCCTAAATAAAGCTAAGAGAGAAAAGAGAAAGAAGTTTTTCAAAGAAATGCAAAGAGCGTCGAACGCCGCTCGACGATCGGATGCTCCATGGTCGAACGAAGCTCGACGATCTGAGCGCCCATCGTCGAACGTCGATCGACGATTTCAACATGATTTTCAAAATCATAATCAGTATCATAGAAACCTAAATGAAAATAGAAACCCTAGGTTTGTTGACCCATCATCTGCATGGAGAATCCCACCTAGGAGATCTCACCCACTAGGTTATCACCCTCAGCCTGCATTCTCTTATATTTCCAGTTTTTCTTATGTGAAAAACAAGGGACCCAAGGTTACCTGGGTCCACTCTGTCTAAATAGTTGTTTTGCAGGTGAAGGCCTATCCAATCACTCAAAATAAGTGGTATTTGGATAGTGGATGCTCTAAGCATATGACAGGAAACAAAGAGCTTCTGTCAAAGTACAAAGCTAAGCTCGGCCCAAAGGTTATCTTTGGAGACTCCAGCTGTGGTCAGACAGAAGGATATGGCAAGATCACGATTGGAGCTGTTACATTCAAGAGAGTTGCTTATGTCAATGGACTGAAGCATAACCTGATTTCCGTCAGCCAGCTATGTGATGCTGGCTACCAGGTTTCTTTTTCTAACTCCTCTTGCAATATTACTTTAAATAATAATGTTGTTTTAATAGGTAATAGAATAGGCAATATATATTTAGTAGATTTTAATTCATCTCTCTCTGAAATCTGCCTGTTTAATGAATTAACCCTTAATAATAATTCTTTATGGCATAAAAGGCTTAGTCATGTAAACCTTAAGAATATCTCTAGGTTATCTAAGCACAACCTTGTTAGAGGTTTACCTTCTTGCCCCTACAAGAAGGAGAGCCTATGCAAGGCTTGTCAGCTAGGCAAGCAAACCAAGAATTCATTTAAATCTGTTAATAAAAGTGATTCTCCTAGAATCCTGTATTTATTACATTTGGACCTTTTTGGCCCAATAAATGTACAGAGTTTAGGAGGGAAGTATTACACATTAGTGATTGTAGATGACTTCTCTAGGTTCAGTTGGGTTTTCTTTTTGAGAACTAAGTCTGATAACTTCAAAGCCCTTACAGACTTTCTACTTTGTGTGCAGACTGAGTACTCTACTCATGTGGCCTTGATCAGAAGTGATCATGGTACTGAGTTTGACTCTCTTCTCATGCAAGAATTCTGTGAGAGAGAAGGTATCAAACATAGCTTTTCAGCTCCTAGAACTCCCCAACAAAATGGGGTAGTTGAAAGGAAGAATAGAACACTAATTGAAGCTGCTAGTACATTGTTGGCAGATGCTAACATGCCTCTATCCTATTGGGCAGAAGCTGTTAGTACAGCTAACTATGTCTTGAATAGAAGTTTGATACACAAACTTAAGTGTAAAACTCCTTATGAGTTGCTTAAAGGAAAGAAACCAAAAATTAATTACTTTAGAATTTTTGGCTGTACTGTTTATATTCATAACAATAATAAAGAATATATTAGAAAATTTGAAGCAAAAGCTTCAATGGGAATCATGCTTGGATATTCCCAAGTAAGCAAAGCTTATAGGGTTTATAACAAATCAACCTGTAAGATAGAAGAATCTGTGCATGTGACTTTTGATGAGTCTCAGATGTTTTACAAGGAGAAAGAAAATTCTCCTTCCTCTAGTTCTTTGCAGGTACATGATGCTCCTCAAGAGATTCTCCAACTATCAACTCTTCAGATCACTGAATCAGACAGTGATGAAGACATTGCTGAAGCTGTTGAAGCTGTTGCTGTACCACCAACAGTAGATCAAATTCCTCCTGAGGAATTAATCCCAACTGTTGCTGAAGATCACATCCCACCTGCTGATATTGTCACACTTAGAGATCACCCCACATCTCAAGTGATTGGAGACATATCAGCTGGTGTGCAAACAAGACATCAATTAAGACAGGATGTGATGCATGCTTGTTTCCTCTCACAGGTTGAGCCCCTCACCTTTAAAGATGCAGAGCTAGATCCCCACTGGATCATTGCAATACAAGAGGAACTCAATCAGTTTGAGAGATGTAAAGTTTGGACTTTGGTTCCAAGACCTAAAGGCCAACTGATCATAGGCACCAAGTGGGTGTATAGAAATAAGTTAGATGCAAATGGAATAATAGTAAGGAATAAAGCTAGGCTTGTAGCTCAGGGCTACAGACAGGAGGAAGGTATAGACTATGACCAAACCTTTGCTCCTGTTGCAAGGCTAGAAGCAATAAGGATCTTCTTGGCCTATGCAGCCTACATGAAGTTTAAGGTGTTCCAAATGGATGTCAAAAGTGCATTCCTAAATGGTGAGCTTAAGGAAGAGGTGTTTGTTGAACAACCACCAGGGTTTGTTTCTTCAACTCAGCCTTCTCATGTTTTTAAGTTGCAGAAAGCTCTTTATGGACTAAAGCAAGCTCCTAGGGCCTGGTATGAGACCTTAGCTAGTTTCCTGTTAGAGCACAACTTCACTAGGGGAGTAGTTGATAGAACCCTTTTCATCAAGCATCACAAGGACACAATCCTGTTAGTTCAGGTGTATGTAGATGATATTATCTTTGGCTCCACTGATCCCAAACTGTGCAAAAAGTTTTCCAACTTGATGCACTCTAAGTTTGAGATGAGTAGCATGGGTGTGCTGTCTTACTTTCTTGGTCTCCAAGTTAAGCAAGATGCTGATGGTATCTTCATCTCCCAATCCAAATATGCCAAGGAATTGGTAAAGAAATTTGGGATGGCTGATGCTTCAGCAATGCCTACACCCATGGCTACTAATGTAGTTATTGATTCTGATGATCACGGCAAGCCAGTTGATCAAAAGAATTATAGGGCCATTGTTGGTTCCCTATTATATCTAACTGCAAGTAGGCCAGATATAATGTTTGCTACATGCCTTTGTGCTAGATTCCAGGTCAACCCCAAGGAATCTCATCTGATTCTTCTAAAAAGAATCCTGAGATACCTGAAAGGATGTCCAAATCTAGAACTTTGGTACCCAGCTGAGTCAGAGTTTGAATTAATTAGATATTCTGATTCTGACTATGCTGGTTGCAGAGTTGACAGGAAGAGCACCTCAGGAACTTGCCAGTTCCTGGGAGAGAGATTGGTCTCTTGGTTCTGTAAGAAGCAGGCTTCTGTCTCAACTTCAACTGCAGAGGCTGAATATATAGCAGCTGCCAGTTGTTGTTCACAGATCCTGTGGATTCAAAACCAGCTTGTGGATTATGGTTACTCACACAAGAACACCAAGATCATGTGTGATAGTACCAGTGCTATTTCTATTGCACAAAATCCAGTGCACCACTCTAGAACCAAGCACATTGAGATTAGGCACCATTTCCTGAGAGATTGTGTGGAAAAGAACAAGATCTGTCTTGAGTTCATATCCACTGAGTTTCAGAGAGGTGATATATTCACCAAGCCTTTAGATGAACAGAAGCATCTGTTCTTTTTAGTCCAACTAGGCATGATCAATGGACGAGACTAAGTGTGACGATATCTGCCTATGTTGAGGTCTGCTTGAAGATCGTCGAACGATGATCGAAGATCGTCGAACGGATTGAGCCTATCGTCGACCTCTGGTTAATGATAGTTTATCTGTTTGAAGATCGTCGATCGACGTTCGACCATCGTCGAACAGGCTGAGCTTATCGTCGATCTCTACTCGACGACAGCTTGTTGCTTGTGAAGCCAGAATTAGCCGAACGATGGTTCGACTATTCTGCTTCTGAGCCGATCGTCGAACGGCCGTTCGACTATCGGTTCAAGATCTTTTTAATAGATCGACTATTTCCGGTCCAATATAAAGCCGATAGTCGACCTAGGTTAAAAGATCGTGTGCTTTATCGTCGACGGAGCGTGCCCTTTCGCATTCTGCTTTCCCGCTTGCGATTTTCTGGCGCTTCGTCTTTCTCATTCTCTCTCTAGCTTTCTCGTGCTTTCTCCGGCGAATCCATGGCGATTTCCCCAGCTGTTCTAGCCGTAGTAAAGTTTGACGCCGGATTCAGTGTGGATTTCAAAGCTTTCAGCAGTTGCGATGCCGGAATCGTGGAAGTTCTCCAGCTCTGCAGGGATCAAGGTCTAGAGAAGCTGATGTCTGAAAGGATCAAGATCAACATTCCAGAGATAAAAGAATGGGCTTTCACGTCGTCTTCCACAGACGAATCGATGATCGGTACCATCGGCGGAGTAGAAGTTATCCTGACTCCGGCCGTTCTTTCTGATGTTTTTGGTTTAGTTATTGGTGACGAAGATTATGAGCAAGATGCTCAGGAGTTCGGAAGGATGCTTGTTGAGCTGGGACATGCCGAGGGCATTCCCACCAAGCTGCTCAAGGTAAACTTCCCCTTCAAGATCAAGTTCCTCACTGAGGTAGTAGGAAAAGTGATTCTGGTCAAGCACTCTGCCCATGATAATATAACAAGACAGCAATTCGCACTTATGTGTGCAATTGTTAATCGAAAGAGGATCGATTGGGCTGCTGTTCTGTTTGATTTAATCAGGAAGAAGACAGGAAAGAAGGAAGTCACCCTGGGAAGGGTTATTGGAATTTTCCTTAAGGAGAAATTCCCCCAGCTGCTGAGTTCTGCCGCAACTACAATCAACGCCAGCAAGAAGATGGATCCCCACTTGTTTTCTAAGTGGAAGAGGACTTTTGTGAAATCTGCTCCAGCAACATCTGAGGGCACAAGGACTGCATCAGTCGCTCCTCAACCTGTTGAAGCTGGCTCAGCTATTGCTTCCTCCTCCTCTGTTTTGCCGTCTACCTCAGTTGAAGTACCATCAACTTCTGCTGAGGTACGACCCTCTTCTTCTGCTGCACCTGAAACAACTGTGGTTGTTCCTCTGTCTCCTCCAGCCTCTCCTCTACCTGCTCATCTGGCTAGGATATCTGCTCCTAGCTTTGATTTGTTAGGATCAGAGAGAATTCTTACTCCTCCTGAATCTCCAATTCATTCTCCAATTCATTCCCCAATAAATTCTCCTGCTCCATCACCTGCTCCATCTCCTGCTCGATCCCCTGTTCACACCATCCTCCATCCCAGCACATCTACCATATCTGCTGCAGCTCCATCAACCTCTCATCCATCATCTTTTGAAATCACTCCTGATTTCATCTCGCGCATTGTGGAGCTGATTACCCCATCAATCAAAACCATGATTGAAGAGGCAATCGCTCCCCTTGCTGCCTCCATTGATCTATTATCTGCTTCCATCAAATCCCTCTCCAAATCAGCTGAGCCATCTTCCTCTAGGGGCCTGGTTTCAGTACCCACTGAAATCAGGCAGGGGGAGATGTTCAATGAAGATGTCTCAGGCCTTCCTGCCTCTCCTTCAGTTGTGAAAGATTCAGTCTTATCTGCCCAGCCAGAATCCGCTCAAGTTGAGCTAGAAGAAGTTCCAGATGTTGTTATGACTGTTCAGGAAGAGACAGCTCCTGCTGAGGAAGAGATTGTTCCAGCTGAGGAAGTGGTAACCCCAGCTGAGGAAGAGATTGTTCCAGCTGAGGATGTGGTATCTCCAGCTGAGGAAGAGATTGCTCCAGTTAAGCAAGTTGTAGCTCCAGTTTTGACTGAGAAAGAAATATCAGATGGAATCCTGCTATCAGAAATTGCAGTGAAAGTATGCTTAGAAGATCTAACCTCTCCTATGATTGCCAGATTCCTGGAAGGAATCATAACCTCTTATCTAAATGAATCATGGGAAATGGTTAAATATGAAGGTAACTCTTTCATCCGCTTTGTTGATGAGTCTATTAATTTGATAGTCTGTGAATACCTTGAAGGAATGATCTCTGTTTATTTAGCAGATCTATATTCATAATTTTACAGATATTATTAAAGAAGATTTAACTACTCAAATCATAGCAGTAGTTTCTGAGGCTGACCCAAGTATTCCTGCTACTCAAGTAGACCCTGAGTTGGAATCCTTCTTAGATAATAAAGAAGATGAGTCTGAGAAAGAGGAAGTCAAAGTTGACTCTTCTGTTCTGAGCTTGGAAGAAGCTCAAGCAAGAGCAGCATGGGAATTAAGAGTTCAATCCTTAAAAGAGAAAGAGAAAGATTTGCTATGTGAAAAGTCATCCATCTGGGATGACTCTCCAGGATTAGATTTAGACTCCCTTCTGGCTTTGGATGCCCTGGAAGAAGAAAAAGAAAAGTCTGCCTCAAAGCTTAAAGAAAAGGCTGTCTCAGAAGCCTATGATCCCTATGAGAACCCTCCATCATCCCATTCTGATGATGATGATGATTCAGATGTTTCTGAAAAGTCAAAGAAAAGGAAATCTGCTGCAAAGAAAAGAAAAGCTGCTCCTCCTCCACCTCCAAACAAGGATAATGACATTCCCTACTACATTTTGAAGGGCATAGACCCCAAATCCAAGGATTTTAAGCATTGGATGTGGTTTTCGAAAAATCAGCAAAAAGAAAGGAAGAGAACTAAGTGGTATGACAGTCCAGTCTCCAGATGGACTCCCAAAGGTCCTCCTCCACCTCCAGGTGCAGGAGCCTCTGGGAATCTACCTGCTAATCAATCTGCCGCCTATGGAAAATCTGCGTCTGCTCAGCCCCAATCAAGACAAGGTCATCAAAGTTCTCAAAGCAAATCATCTTATGGTTCTCAAAGACAAGTGAAGGAGGTTGTGGCCCAAAGACCAACTTTTTCCCCACCTCCTTCTCCAGTTCAATCTGAGAAAAGTATTTCGAAAGGTAAATAGTTTACAGTGTTTTAAAACCTTCTAGCAAGTCCCTTTTGCTAAGTTTAATCTAATGTATTATCTAGATAAAATAGCTGATGCTGCTTCTCCAGAGCCCGTATATGAAAATCCTGAGCTCGATCCTAATTTTAGGATGGCTCGCTTTCAAGAGCTTGTAGGAGCAGCCCAAATAAGAAAAGCAAGAGCCGAAGGTAAAGATACAACTGGTTTTACCACCATGTCAGCGTATAGAAAGAAAGAATTTGAGAAATTCCAAGTCAATCCTGAGATTTTTGATCCAGCAAAGTACATGGAAAAACATCCTGAAGCTGTTGTCCCCAGAGCTACAGAGCTGAAGATAATCGGTGCTCAGGATTTAAAGATGTCAAAGAAGGAATCAGATGACCCTCTTCGAAAAATTTCTTTTGTCTCTAGTTCCTCTGATCCATTACCTGACCCTAAAGATTCTTAATAGTTTGATTAAACTGCTGTGATATATTTGATTATTTGTTTATCTGATTGATAATCTGCCAGTTTATTGTTAACTATTTGCTGAATTTATTTTTAGTATTCTTTTGCTAGCTGTTTTAGTTTTTGAGAGACTTAACTCAAATAGGGGGAGATTGTTGGTACCCTAGTTTGATTTGAGTTCAGTCCTCTCCTTTGTGCCCCTTGACCCAAGAAATATCTATGGTCAATGGTTAGGAGTCTAGCTGTAGGGTCCTCGCTTTTCCAAATTGAGAATTTGGTTAAGTAGGTTTTTCGTTCGACTATAGTCGAACGCCGTTCGACTATCATCTATCGGCTGATCGACGATCGTCTATCAGTTGGTCAACGCCTTGTTCTGCGCTGATAGTTCGACTATCTGTTGATAGTTCGACTATCTATTCTGCGCTGATAGTTCGACTATCTGTTGATAGTTCGACTATCTGTTCTGCGTTGATAGTTCGACTATCTGTTGATAGTTCGACTATCTGTTCTGCGCTGATAGTTCGACTATCTGTTGATAGTTCGACTATCTGTTCTGCGCTGATAGTTCGACTATCGGTTGATAGTTCGACTATCTGTTCTGCGCTGATAGTTCGACTATCTGTTGATAGTTCGACTATCTGTTCTGCGCTGATAGTTCGACTATCTGTTGATAGTTCGACTATCTGTTCTGCGCTGATAGTTCGACTATCGGTTGATAGGTCGACTATCTGTTCTGCGCTGGTAGTTCGACTATCTGTTGATAGATCGACTATCTGGTTTGTTTTGATAGTTCGACTATCTTTTGATAGATCGACTATCTGTTTTCTGAGGTAGGTCGACTATCTGCTTGATAGTTCGACTATCTCTGTGCGCTTGATAGCTCGACTATCTGTCCTAGATAGATCGACTATCTGATAGTTCGACTATCTGTCCTGATAGTTCGACTATCTGCTGCGGTAGCTCGACTATCTGTTTGATAGCTCGACTATCTGGATCGTTCGACTATCTGCCCGATAGTTCGACGATCTCCTGGCGTCGTTCGACGATCTTCGAAGGTCGTTCGACGTTTTCTGTCTGCCTTTGTATTTTGTATTTATTTATTATATTTAATTAATTAATATATTTTCTGGCACAGTATTTTAAGCTGTATGATAAAGTTTCCAGGCATTATTTGTTCTATTCTTATTGCCTGAGTTAAAATCTTTTAAGATAAAGTTGTTTGTCTTATTAGCTGTCTCTTTAAATTACTTTATCTGCTGACAGCCCTTTATAGCCGTTAGACTGAAAAGTCTTCTTTTGCTATAAAGAGATTGTTTCTGATGTGACTTTATTTAGTCTATCTGATTATTTGATTTAAGCCTGCAGCTTCTTAGAAAGAGGTTTATTCCTTTTTATAGAATGTTTTGCTGCAGAGATATTTCTGTCTTCTTGATATTTACAGCCCAGGTCTCAAGGCTTAGAAGAAGACAAATAATTCAAATGGAAGAGAGCCGTTGCTTGCTGATGATTATATAAAGAACCCTTTGCAGAAGGATTCAAGCTAGTTAACAGAAGCTAGTGTTACACACATATTCAAAAGCACTCAAGCCTTCATCAAGCTCAAGCTTCCTGCTCTCAGCAAACTCCATCTAACTGAGAAGTGTTAAGATCTTCATCTCTTCTTCACCTGAGTTCTCCTGCTTTCAGGAAGTTCAACTCAGAGTTTCTTTGAAGAAGAAGAAGAAGAAGATTGCTGCTTGAAGACTGTTTCTTTTTATTGTTTACTTTCTTCCTGTAGCTTTTCCTTCAGAATTTTCTGAAGAGTTTTTCTGCATTGAAGCAAGACTTCACCTGGACATTCTTGAGCCAGGGGGAGCCTTGATTCTTTAGAGCATTCTAGCTCAGTGCAAGCTTTTTGTGCTTCTCTAATCTATTGTAAAATAGAGAAGACATCTTAACCTTCTTCCCCCTCCTGTACAGGGTTATTACTCCCTTCAAAAGTATCCCTTGGTGGCAGGGCACCTGATCAAAAACCTGTGCTTGGTTTTTAGACACCTGATCAAAAGTCTAAAGGGTCTCTGGATCTACCTGAAGAAGATCCTGTTGGTGGCAGGGCACCTGATCAAAAACCTGTAGTGGATTCCTACCGTTTGGGTAGAAGAGTGGACGTACCCAAGTTGTTTGGGGAACCACTATAAATTTCCTTGTGTCGTCTGGATTCAACTGTTTAATTCCTGTACTGTGGCTGTGAATAGATATAACTAGGTTGCTAGTTGCTGTTTAGGTTTTCCAAGCTTTAACTGTAATTACAGTTAGCTTGTGTTTGTACACATCACTTGTGTTAGGCTTTAAGGTTAGATCAATATCTATAATCTTTTCATTCCGCACTTCACTCCAAGGGAGTTGAGTAGACAGTTAAGTTTTGTATTGTGCAAAATTTGATTACTCTATTCACCCCCCCCCCCTCTAGAGTAGTATCTATCCCTTCACTTTCAAAATCTTCTAGGAGAAATAAAGTCCAGAGAAGAAATAAGGCTGTCAAGAAGGCTCTAGCCAAAGAAAAGGGGAAAGCTCCTCAAGAACAAACTCCTTTCAAAAAGGTTATCTTTCCAATGAACGAGTTTGATCTTGACTCATCCTATGGTCACTTTGCTAAACCTACTCATGTAGAGCCCAAGTCTTGGTACCAAGGATGGACTCGTCCCCGGAACTTTGGCGAGAGTGTCTTCAAGGCACCATATGAGGAGATCACTCTTCAAAGCTACGAACCTTATAATCATGGTCACAATATCAAGAATGATCCATAAGCCAAACCCGTTGTAGAAAAGCCTATTATGGAGAAGAGGTCATGTTAGTGCCATCACCACGAAGCTTCTACCTCCAAGTCTACTGCCCCTACTAGACCACACTCTCAAAAGGCCAAGTAGGAGATCCTTAAGCAAAGATACAACAGATTTGACTGTTGGTGTTGTGGAAAAATCGGTCACTTTGCCATAGATTGCTGATTTAATCCCAGATATTATGAAACTCCTCAAGTTAATAATGTGAGAAAGACCACTCATATTGTAAACATACATAGGGGGAGTATGCTAACTAGAGACCAAGGGCCCAAACAAGTTTGGGTTCCTAAGGCAACTTGATTCTACTTTTGCAGGAATGTCCAAAAGCCACCAAATATCCCATCTTGTTTTTGGATAGTGGATGCTCTCGACATATGACCGGGACTAGAAGCCATCTACAGAATTATTCTCCAGTCATGAACAGGACAAATGTCATCTTTGGAGGTTCTTATAGAGGGATTACTAAAGGCTACGACATGATCACTAATGGTAGTGTATCCTTTTCCGATGTGGCTTATGTTGAAGGATTGGAACACAATCTTATAAGCATAAGCCAGCTCTATGATAAAGGATACATCGTAGAATTTCATGCAGACAAGTGTTTGATAAAATCTGTTGATAATTTAGAAATAATTTTATCAGACACTCGTAGTAGAAATATATTTTGCTTATATTTTATTTGCATAGACTCTTCTACGCCAGTGTGCTTTTTGACAAAAGATAGTGCATCTCTTGGTGACCAATGACATAAGAGATTAGCACATATAAATTTCAAAACTATTAATAAATTATTTTCTCGTAATTTAGTACGTGATACCCTAAATGTCAAGTGCATTAAAGATAGACCTTGTCAGGCATGTATAAAAGGCAAGCAAATAAGGGCTACTTTTAAAAGCATCATTGGCAAAGATTCTAATAGGTATTTACACCTACTTCATATGGACTTGTTCGGTCCACTACAAATTAGAAGTTTGGGAGGTAAGGATTATACATTGGTTATTATTGATGATTACTCTCGCTTTACGTAGGTGTTCTTTCTAAAACACAAGTAAGATACTTTTGATATCTTTACTAATTTTGTCAGGAAGATCTAGAATTAATACAACTATTCCGTATTCAAAATAAGAAGTGATAATGGAACAGAGTTCAAGTCTGGGGACATGACAGAATTCTGTGAAATCCTAGGTATCTTTCATGAGTTTTCCTCTCCTCGTACTCCTCAATATAATGGAGTAGCTGAGAGAAGGAATAGAACACTCATAGAGGCTTGTAGAACCATATTGAGTGATGCCTTACTACCGAAATATTTCTGGGCTGAAGCCATCAACACCGCATGCCACGTGAAAAATTGAGAACTCATAAACAAGAACCATAATAAGGCACCTTATGAACTACTAAAGGGCAGGAAACCGACTATATCATATTTTAAAATCTTTGGTAGTAAATGCTTCGTACTTAACAATGGTAAGTATCACACCACTAAATTTAGTGAAAAGAGTTTTGAAGGTATTTTCGTAGGTTATAGTAGCCATATAGGATTTTAAACAAGAAAACTTTGGTTGTAGAAGAATCTATCAATGTTGTTTTTGATGAGACGAGCTTGCTACAAGGTAGTTCTTCTAGTGTATTCATTGAAGACGCAGGTTCACGACTAAAGGAATTGAGCTTGAATGAGCAAGTTAAGGAAAAAGATCTAGAGTTCATCATGATAGCCACTCCAACCCCTATTGGAGAGGATGATCACCATGATGAAGATATCATTCAAGTTGTTGAAGTCACTCTTGTGATAGAAGAAGCTCCAGTTGCAAGAACCCTAGAGCTCAGACACTTGAAGGATCACCCAATTGATCAAATCATCGGAGATCCCCGGGACGGTGTCAGAACTCGTAGAGGTACAATTAATGAAAATTTATATTTGAGTTTCCTCTCGCAGGTTGAACCAAAGAAGTTTGAGTAAGCAAACTCAGACGCATCTTGGATATTGGCAATGGAAGAAGAATTGAACCAATTCAAGCATTGCCAAGTCTGGAAGCTTGTTCCAAGACCCAAAGGTAAGAACGTTATCGGAACAAAGTGGGTCTACAGGGACAATACTGACGAAGATGGAATAATTATAAAGAACAAGGTCAGACTCGTCGACAGGGATACCGACAAGAAGAAGGAATCGACTTTGACCAGACGTATGCTCTAGTGGTAAGGCTGGAGGCAATCAGGTTGTTCCTAGCTTATGCTGCACTTAATGGCTTCACTGTCTATCAGATGGATGTGAAGTCGGCCTTCCTTAATGGTGACATAAAGGAAGAGGTGTATGTGGAACAACCTCCAGGTTTCATTGATTCTAACGATCCTGAGCATGTTTATCTTTTATTTAAAGCTTTATATGGTTTGAAACAAGCTCCTCGAGCTTGGAATGAGACGATGTCTAGCTTTCTTCTTGAGAATAAGTTCACAAGAGGAAAGATAGATAAGACATTATTTCTTAGGGAAATAAAAGGTAAGATTTTGCTAGTGCAAATCTATGTCGATGATATCATATTTGGCTCTTCTAACGACAACCTCTGCAAGAAGTTTTCAAAACTTATGCAAGGGAAGTTTGAAATGAGTATTATGGGAGAGCTGAAGTATTTTTTTAGGAATTCAGGTGAAACAATTTGAAGATAGAATTTTCATCTCTCAGACGAAGTTCACAAAGGAGTTGATTAAGAAATTCAGAATGGAGAACGCAACCACTATGCGGACTCCAATGGGTTCAGCTATGTCTCTAGACAAGGATGGAAAGGGAAACCTTTTGATGAAACCAAGTACAGAAGCATAATTAGATCCTTGCTCTATCTTACTGCTAGTAGACCGGACATAATGTTTTCAACATGTGTCTGTGCTAGATTTCAAGTTAACTCTAAGGAATCTCACTACGCAGCTGCAAAGCGGATTCTGAGATACCTTAAAGGTACACCAAATATTGGCTTATGGAACCCAAGAAGTAATGATAGAGAACTAATTGGTTTTTCATATGAAGATTTTGCAGGTAGCAAAGATGATAGGAAGAGCACTTCCGGGACTTGTCAATTCTGAGGAAGAAGGCTAATCTCTTGGAACAGCAAAAAGCAAAATTGTGTCATAATTTCAACAGTCGAGTCAGAGTATATCTCTGCAGGCAGTTGTTGTGTACAACTACTGTGGATAGAGAAGCAGTTTGAAGACTACAACATGAAGTTCCAGAACATTTGATTATTTTGCAACTCCTCCAGTGCAATTGTAATTGCCAACAACCCAGTCTCTCATAAAAGAACAAAGCACATAGAGCTGAGGTAACACTTCATCAGGGAGCATATGGAGCATGGAGACTTCAACCTATAGTATGTCCCAACTGACAAGCAGGTTGCATACATATTCACGAATCCGCTGGACGAGGCCAAGTTCTCATTCTTCAAAACAGAACTTGCATGCTCAACAAGAAGAATGAAGAAGGAGGTCAAACAATAAAGCTCAAGGATCAGGCAACACTTCAAAAATTCAGAAATTCTTAAGTTTGGAATTCACTCTCGAGTAAGACTCTTACTACTCAAGTACTACATAGGACCACTCGAGAAACAAGTCTGCCACTCGAGAAAAAAGTCTGCCTCTCGAGAACTGCTTCTCGAGTTCCAGTCTACCTCTCGAGAACTATCAGAACACTTCTCAAGAACTTCCAGTCTACTACTCGAGAAAGCAAGTTACTACTCGAGAACTATAGTCTCTTCACTCGAGTAATGCTTGTCCATCGAGAAGTCTGAAGCAACTTTTCGTATTCAAGTTCAAATTTCTGATATTCACACCCAGACGTTATGCCGCCATATTTTCAGGTATGTTACTTTATTATTTCATTAATTATCATAAATTAAGACTTATATAAATAGAAAAGTCCAGAAAATTCCAAATCACTCGATCTCTAAACCCTTTCTCAAGAGAAAAGTGGAAAAACTCTTCGTCTTACCATCGCCGACGCCAAGTTGCTGCCGATCCAGCCCTTTATCTCCAAGCAGAAATTTTCATTATTCTCTGGATCAATGTCTCCTCCATATAAGATAGGGATTGGAAGCGAACTAGTTTCGATAGGGATTGCAGAGCTTTCAAATGATTTTCAGAATCTTCTGCTACTTCTAGAAACTGTCGGATTATCTTTTATTTTAGAGCAACCGTGTAAAATTCCTTTTCTAGAGGTAGAAGAGTTCTTCCAGAATGCTAAGGTAAAGAGAAATGGAAAGCTTCTTAAGACCAAAGTTCTTGGGATTAAGGTCAAACTTTCTACTCCAGTTATTTTTAAGCTTCTTCGACTACTAGAGATTGACGAAGAAGATGACCTAACCGTCGAGGACTATGACAGACCTTATGGTTTCTATGGAATTTCTGTTGGTGTAAACACCATTCGTCGACCTAACCTAAATACAAAGAGCAAACTTCTAGTTGATATACTTGGAAAAGTTCTTCTTTGCAAAATAAGTTCTATAAGCTTCATCACTGCAGACTTCTTTGACATGATGACAGCAGTCATATGCAGGAAGAAATTTCAATTTGGGATGATGATCTTTGATAAGATTAAGGAAAGTATCAAAGCTCCAAACTATGTAAGGATTATTTCTCTACTTCTACATGAGCTCAAGCTAGAGATTTTTGATTTATCCAAAGGTACTACCCTTCACCATATGAAAAATGTTTCTATATCTTCTATTCAGAGATGGGAGCTCAAGCTCAAGAACCCTTCCCAAGCTGCACAAGCACTTGATCAACCAGAGGATGAGGACAAGACCCCATCTTCCCCTCTACCTCAAATAGCTGACACATCTGGTGCAGTTACTGAGGGGGAGCCTTCTCCTTCAACCCCAGAGGAAAGACATTCTACTCCTCCTCCAGATGATACTCTACCTGTTGCCACCCCTGCAAAAAATTTGTTTACTAATGCTCAAGTCCAAGACCATGTTCTTTCTACAGAGGATGACATAAATAGAATGATTGATGAACTCACTTCAAAAAATTCTCCCTTCCCTATCCATACAGAAAAATCCCCTCCTGCTAAACCATCTCCATCTTACGTCCATTCTGAATAAGAATCCCCTCTTCATCAGTCCCCTGCTGCAGACATACAAGAAGAAGAAATTATTTCGATCTCTGATGAGAAAGAAGAAACACCTGAACCAACCGAGGCTCCTCTAAAGATCTTAGATTTCTCTCTTCCTACCATTCTTGGTGAGGAAGGAGATATTTTGATACACACTACCAGAGCCCAGAGATCAATTGTCATTGAAGAAATAGTTCCATAGACTGCTCCTCCTCCTCCTCCTCCAGCTCCTTAGGTTGAAACTCCTTCTGCTCATAATATTTTGAGCAAGATAGAATTGATGCTAGCTCAACAAAGAGCTTATTTTAATGAATCTCTGAAAATTGTAACTGAAAAAGTAACTGCTCTAGAAAAAGAGATAAACAGAGGATTTGCAGAAATACAACAGAATACTGATGAGTTGAAACACCTCTTCCAAATAGGTGGGAAAGCTCTAGACCACACCATAATTAGTATTGGTTTGGTGATGGATCAGTCAGTAACCCTTGCAAACAACCAAATCCAACTAGAAAAGAAAGCACAAGAGCACACTTTCAAGATCTGTGAAGAAGTAGGGATATTCAAAGAAGATGTTATTGCCACCCTATCATTAGAAGTCAGAAAGGGGGAGAGCCTAGTGAAAGAATTCTTATAAAAATCTAAAGAAAGGAAGAAGATTGAATGGGAAGCAAAGTTGGATGAGCTACATGTTGATGTCCAGAATCAAATTGATGGTGTCAAATTTCATACTTATGACATAACAGTGTGGATGCACAATCAGATATTCCCTGAATTTCAAGCTGATCCCAATATTATACCTTGTCATCTTAACCCTCTTGCTCAGCATCCTCCTACCTAGCAGCCTCCTGCCCAGCAGCCAACTTTCATACCCAGACCTGAAGATCAAGAACCACATCAAGATAGTAAAGCTTAAGCATGGTCAGAATCTGAAATGCCTCAAGCTCCTCATCCAGAAATCCCAGGGCACAAGAAAATAAAATATGGTGATGGAGCCTCTACCAGCAAATCCATTCCCAATCCAAAAGCTGAAAGAAGGAGAACCCAAGAATTTACTGAAATTTAGAGCCCAACTTGTAAATATTTAATTCTTAATACTCTCAAACTAGTGATTGATTATAATCAGAATAGACATGATCATTACAGCTCCCATGAATGGGACTTGTATGAGAAATCTATTACCAAGATAAGGATATATGATAGAGAGTATGGTAAGAATAACCCCAAGGCTCCTCCTAAACCTCCAAAGTATTATCCCAAGCCTTTCAACTACCAAAAGAGACAACAAGAGAAGAGAGACAAATATCAACATTAACAGAGCTATTGGAAGCTGAAGTTGATCAGAAAGTTTACATATGAGATTTTGTTGAATTTGATTTCATGGACATTTTCTATATATATAAATCTTCTATTTTGATGATCTGATTTTTCTTTGCTTAGCTTTTATCAGTATTACTGTGTTTACTAGTTAATATGTTATGATTATCTTGATGTAATTAACCTTAGTGTAGAGGATTCTGACTTCTATAAATAGGAGAGATTGTTGGGTATTGTATCCACAATAATCCAGATTTGTATGAAGTCACCCTTGAACTAAGATGAATTAAGTTGTATTTGATGTCTTTGTTGAGTTATGTGTTTGCAGGATATAATTGCCAAGTGTAGACCAATGTCAGTATAAAATGAGTCACCAAACACCGGACCATACATTATAATCCCTCATTGTGTGATCCATGGTGTTTACTCATATGTAGCCTCTCTTTTGGGACACACTTTATTTTCAAGCACTAAAGCAATGGAAGGAAGAATGGTTGCTGATTTCATTTAAAGAAAAATAATTTTTAGGAAGCAAAAGTTTTTCTTAGTCCATTACTCGAGTAGTATTTGTTATACTCGAGTAGTGCTGGAATGAATTCTCGAGTATACTAAGTATAGTTCTCGAGTAACAGAAATCGTTCTCGAGAAAGCTAAGTCCATTACTCGAGTAAGCCTTGGAGTACTCGAGTACTACTTATCTATGTCTCGAGTTTACTAAATAATTCATTTCATAAATTTTTTCAGTGTTATACTCGAGTAGAAGAAGCCAATACTCAACAAGGCTAAGCCTTGTCTCGAGAAGTCAGAGGACCAGTACTCGAGTAAGAAGTAAATTTGTTTCGAGAAGAAGTCTGGTTCTCGAGAAGTCATATTAGTTCTCAAGAAGTTTTACTAGTTCTTGAGTAGTAGAAGTCACTTCTCGAGAAGCCAGGATTCATGTTCGAATTTTCTCTAAGTCTTGTTCTCGAGAACCTTACACCCTTCCTCTTGAGAATCAGAAGTTAGTACTCGAGTAGTCTATAAACCACTCGAGAAATACAGAACTTTTTTCTGAAATTTCGTAAAGTCTGACGGGACAAAATTTCAAAATTAATCTCATTGATTATTGGTCCACGTGTACTGTCTTTATGATTATGACCGTTAGTCTTGTCCAATAAAAGGTCTTATCAATTTCGACTAACCCTAAGAAACGAAATAAAGTTTTTCTGGATCATTCTTCATTCTAAATCGGGAAGTCGCCGCCACCGCTCTTCATCGACGTTCTCGCTGCCGCTCCTTCTCTGATTCCTGTGATTCAGAGTAAGTAGAGATCAACAGATCAAGATGCTTTTACTTCTACAGATTCATCTCTTGATCGTGCTGATCTAAGTTTTCAGATCCAGAATATTTTCGTCTTGTCTTCTTTGATCAGTTTCTGATAAAGCTTCAAAGTTCAAGGAAGAAGAAAGGCTGAAGATTCAGATCTGGGATATTCTGTTTGTATAATTTTTGTTTACAACATTTTTATCTTGTAGGAGATTTCATCTCTGAGTGTTATAGGAAGTTTTTTGTCTGAGTGTAGATCCGTTCTGTGGATCAAGTTGTAGGGGCGTTGCTCTGAGTTATAGGATTTGTTTTCAATTCGAGGTAATAGTAAAGTAGTCGAGTCTAGCGTGTTGCTAGATTTGTGAGGTAGAGAGTGGACGTACCCAAAATTGGGGAACCACTATAGATCTGGTGTACTCTGTGATTTGTGTGTTTATTTTCCGCGTTTCGTTCGTTCAATTTTTATTCCGCAAAAAGACGCAGACCTCACTTATTCACTCCCCACCCTCTAGGTGATTTAGGTAGACAACTAAAAAAATCAATCAATGTATGCATCGACTTTATATTTGATATAAAATTTTCATGATACGTCAAAAAGTCGACGTCACGTTGATTAAAGAAACACATACTGAAACTTTATGCCCTAATTTGTCAACGTTTTGTCTAATTATATTAGACTTTATATTCACTCCAAACTCTTTATCTTCCCTGCTATATTTTCATATACAAGCTCTCTCGCATTTTCCTTGTGGTGTTTCAGGTACTCAAATGATAATTAAGACAAACTCAGGATTCATTGTTGATCTCAATTCCTTTATAGCTATAACAAAATTTTTAAAGGAACTTTACAGCTCTTCTCAGATGCTAGGTTAAATAAGTTAATCACAACCAGATGTGTGTTATATTCTGTAGAGCTGACAGAGTTCATAAATACTGTCATGCTTGATGAAGATGAAATAATGATTGGTCAGATAAATGGGTCAGATATTAATATAACTGCAAAAATAATTCAGGCGTCTTTTGAATTACCTTCCAGTGAAAGTGAAGGAGAGCATTTTGATGTAGAGATAAAAGAAGTACTGAAAAAGATGAATTTATCTAAAGAAAAACCAATTCATCTTAAAAATAAAGACTTCTCTAAAGAATATAAATTTCCAGCTGATCTTGTGGGAAAGGTACTGAAGTACAAAATTTCAGCACATGATGTTGTCCCTAAGGCCCAAATGCATTTGATGGGGGTCTTAGTATTAGGGAAGAAAATTGATTAGAGCAAATGCATTTTGAACCTCATAGGACATAGGCACAGTCACAAGGACAATTCCTATATGAGCTTTATGAGTCATATTATCAAACAAAATTATACCATATACGACAAATAAAAAAGAGTACATGTTCCTCCTGGCAAAAGACTTTTTATAGCCTTGTTTCTCTAAGAATAACAGGTAGATTATCAAGCCTGATTCTAAGAAAGATAAAACAACTCCATCCTCACCACTTATTATTTCTTTTGAGTTAGTTATGCTAGAAGACATCGCATCATCTCCATACTAAATGTTGTTCCATAATCGAGTCATTTATAGACTATAAATATTGAACTACTTGTTATAGAAATGCAACATCGCAACAACCAACCCTCACTCTCTGCTAATCATAGTCAATCAACCGCATCTTTATTTTTTACTCTTGATATTAATAATATTATTCTACAAGCAATATAATAGATTACTTCCTCTCTAATTACTCTTATAGTTGAGCATGCTTAACATTTTTAAACCTCAATTGTGAATATGTTAACCTAGATTGGTAAGGTTCAAGTTTTCATGAGATAGGTTCAAGATTAACTAGCTTTTGTAGAGGTCACTATGTCTTTCTTAACCTCCTTGGCTCATGAGATTCAGAAGGGGGAGATGTCTAAGGAAGACCAATTTATGGAACCTTTAGAAGAGCATGAAGCTTTATGTGATGAAGCTCGGGAAGATTTATTGAGAAGAGAAGCTGATGATCAACTGGTTCAAACCCTTAAAGCTGTAATTGAGGATAAAAATGATGATCATGTTTATCAGAATCATACTCCTACAATTCAGGGAGAGATAAAACTAAATAATTCAGCTAATATACTCAAGATAGCTATAAAAGCAGTATAAGATGTAGCATCAGTTCAGGCGGAGTGTCAAGACCAGCCCGGAGAAAAGCATATCGAGCATAGGACAAAGAAGTATGTACATGATGTTCTCCAGAAAATGTAAAAATTCATATTAAAAGAAAAATATACTGCTGGTATAATACTGAGATATTCAATGAGAACTATGATGGTATTATGAAATTCATTTTAAAGATTCAAATATTCAGTTGCCTCTCATGTTCATGTCTTTTGTTTCTATGTTCATTTCACATGTTTGTACAAATCAAACTATGTATCATTACTATTTTTTGTAAAATCACTATGGAAACTTTGTAAAATTTGTTAAGCTAAATAGGGGGAGATTGTTAGGAAAAACCCATATGATTTACCTTAACAAATTATATTTTAATTGATTTTACATCCTAGATAAATTAACCATGATGTATAGAGAGGGTAATATGGTCTTAGAAGTCCTAGGATATGAGTAAAGTATAGGACATGAGAAAGGCATACCGAATTCAAGAGCAAAGTCAAGAAAAGTAAACATGCGTCAGCTAGAAGTTGACCCAACATCGACTTGGTATCAACTTTACTTTGAAGAAAAGTCAGAGGAACAAAACAAGTTGAGTCGACATTACTTTAAGGTACATATCGAAGCATACTTTGACATATTGTTGACATAACCTCGATTATAAAGATAAGTTGACAAACAATCTGTATGAACCTAGATTTCGACGTAACTATGAAATTGACGTTACGCCAAATATGTGTTCTGAATGGGATAATCTGAAAAATTAATCCAGGCTTATTCAAGAAAGATTTAACATAATAATAAAATCTTGGAGACGTTGGAAGACGGTGGGAATTTGGCTATTATAATATATATATACACGAATAGAATTTGAGAAAAATTTTGCATCAATCAATTATACGCAAAAAAGTGATTTGGCATTTTGAGTTGATAGAAAAGATTTGGAAGACGATCATTCTCCTATTGAAGAATTTCTTCCAGGAAATAGTTGATCATCAATTTTTCTGAATCGGATCAGAGAGCCTGTTAATCTCCATCTCTAGGGCTCTTCATATACACTAACAGATTCAGGGAAAGGAGAAAGAAATCATTTGGATCAAAGGGCAAATAATCTATGAAATCAACTCTATCAAGGATTCATTAGAGATCCAGGATTCAATTCACTAAGTGCCTAAAAGTCCTCAGAATTCTTACTGAGAGGACTCATCAAAAAGATTAATTCTTCTATATTTTTTATCCCAATTTTTTCTTATTTCTCTCTTACTGTTGGAGAAAAGAGTTTTGATAATCCCTCTTCAAAAGATTCAGATTGTGGTTCCGAGAGTCTCCCTATAAAAAGACTCAAATTGTATTGGTTCAAGATCTTCTTATCAAAAGATCTAGAGATTCGTTCTGAGAGTCTCCTTATCAAAAGACTCAATCACAGAGATAGTGAATTCCTACCAAGATGGTAGAAGAGTGGATATACCCGGATTTTGTGGAACTACTATAATTCTATCTTTTGTGTTTGTTTTATTTTGTGCTTATTATTTTGCTTTGTGTCTTTATTTTGTGATTTATTTACATTTTGGTCAGAAATCTGTGTGTATGCTAATTTTGTGAAAATTATAATTTAAATAAGGATAAATTTTTAATCTTTATTCTCCCTCCCCCTCTAAAGAATACTCAGAGGATTTTATCAACTATTCACCCTTTCAATAGTTAGTAGTGTTAACTACTTCAGCCCAAAATGACTAAGGCAAATTTTGCTCAGCTAGTAATGTCCTTCTTAGTTCAAATAGGGTTCAATTTTTTCTTTCAGCAATCCCATTTTGTTAAGGAGTTCTAGGAGTGTAAAAACTTTGCCTTATCTATTCATCATCACAAAATATACAGATTAACTATTTTTCGAACTTTATGTCATGGTCATTATGATCATAACAACTTGAGTGTTGAATTTAGATTGAATCTGTTTATTGAATCTTGAGAGGATCTTGAACGTGTAAAACTTAGTTCAAAGAAAGGACACTCAACTGAATCTAGAATAATCATCCACTATGACTTTGGTACATGACCTCCCTCTAAAGATTTGAGTGGATATTGGACCAGATATATTCATATGCAATAGGTTGAGTGTTCTTGGAGAATCATTCTTGCCAATTTGTTTGAATGGAGATTTAATATGTTTTCTCATTTGACAAGCTCTACATGGGTTTATTTTTCTATACATACCTTTTGGTAAGCCCCTAACCAAATTGTTTTTAACTAGTTTTGCTATGGTCTAATGATTTAAGGGGCCAAGCCTCATATGTCAAAGCTCATTTATATCTATATCAGAATTGAATAGACATAGATATTTTGAGTTTAAGCTAAAGTCAACTATATACATATTGCCTTTCCTAAAGCCAGATGCCATTTTTGCATCTAGCTTGGTATTGATAATTTGACATAAATTGTGGGTGAATACAACCTTGTATTCACAATCGCAAAGCTGACTGATTCTGGTGAGATTATGTTGAAGACCTTCAACATAAGCTAACTTAAAAAAGAGTTGACTATAATAATGATCATACCATAGCCTTTTGTTTGACTATAATTGGAGCCAACAACGATTACCTTAGGGTAATCCTTAGCCTTATAATATTCCAGCAAATTCTTCTGCTCAGTCATATGTCTAAAGCAGCCACTGTATAAGTATCATAGTTGGTTCATAGATGAACAACTCCTAACCTGCATAAGAAACTAAACATTAATTTGGACCCAAGTTACCTTGGGCCCATTGCTTCTACCATTATAAGAGTTATGAATGTGTAAGTTGGCCTTTCATGGTACCTCTTAAGATGGAAGAGTGTTGGTATGTTAAACCAACAACTTCCAGTATCATGTCCAATTCCTAAATATTAATTACATTTAAGTGTGTAATTATTAGTATTCAATTGATTGCATGTTCTATTATAATTATTAATTGGGAAGTAGCTTCGACTAAAACTTAACATAATTGCCTAGTGGCATCGATATGAAGTTGATGATGACATGAAGTTGTGTCGAGAAGATGTTGACTTGGATTCATACTTATGCCGATTAGAAATCGACACTCCTATAGAATTATGTCGAGTGGAAGTCGATGCATTCTTCTTGTTCTCAGAAATTTTAACCTTTGAAGCTATGTTATCTATGGGTTTCTTTCCTAATATGTTTTAATTATTAATAGAGCTAGCCCTTTTAAATGCGATGAGTTTATTAGGATCATAATCTATAATGATGATGTGTTGTTTTTCCTTGGTCTTGACAAAAGATTTAGATTTCTTCCAAGTTGGTGTGTTGGAAGCTTTTCCTGGGCATGTTGGATCAGATCCTAATCCTAGAATTTTGAACCTCACTTAGAGATTCTCAGATATATATTTGAGCTTCTAACTCCTACCAGTCAGTGAGTCCTTAAAGTATTTTAGTGTATTCTCAGATCTTCTATTGTTGCTGTAGGAACTAAGATTTTTGGTCCCTGCATTCGGACTCGGGGGTGAACAAAGTTTACTTTTCTAGTGGTCATGACGAGGGGAGGTCAGCGATCCCAAAGAAATCCCTAAATCGCAAGGGTGGAAAACTAAGAATAGACCCTCGAGTTGTAGCGAGGAGGTCCCGCCACACTCCCAGAAGATCTAAGAGAGCTTCCCATCCCAAGCTAATACTGAGTTGGGCACCTTAGAGAGCACTTAAGAGCACTCTACATATCCTCCCAGAAACCACGATGACTAGGTAGCTAGAGTTATCAACCTATCCACTCGGAAACCACAGAGAACTAGGAGCCGAAGCTCTCAACCCATCCTCCCAAAAACCAATGTGAACTAGGAGCCAGAGCTCTCAACCCATCCACCTGGAAACTACGGTGAACATGAGTTAGAGCTCTTGCGAACTGGAGCCTGCCTAAGGAGAGAGGAGGAGGAAAGAAGACCTCTCCAAAGGTGCCCTTGGGGGTCTATTTATACTTTTCTAAAGTTGGTCTACGTATAGCAAAATTCCACCTTTTGGTTTACTAATCTTAGCCCAAATTGGTCTGCCAACAATGGAATCTCATATATTGGAATGGCTAAATGCAAACTGATACATTACTTCCTGAGTTCTCCCTAGCAACCTATCGACCAAACAACCTTGGGACCTTGGCGACTTGGAAACCCTATGACCCTGGGACTATGACGACCTGACAACCCTGGGACCCTGGCGACCTGGCGAGTTGAATGTTATCAAGTTCAGGCTGACGAGCTGAAATTCATCGAGGTAAGGCTGACGAGCTGAAAGCTTCCAAGATTAGGATAATGAGATGAATATTGCCAAGATCAAGATGATGAGCTGAAAGCTGACGAGGTCAGGCTGATGAGCTGAATGCTACCGAGGTCAGGCTAACGAGCTGAAAGCTGTCAAGGTCAGGCTGATGAGCCGAATGCTGTCGAGGTCATGATGATGAGTTGAAAGCTATCGAGGTCAGGCTGACGAGCTAAAAGCTACCCAGGTCTGGATGACGAGCTGAAAGCTGTCGAGGTTAGGCTGACCCTGTGACCTAGTGACTTCTGTTGGACGAGATCTGCTAGAAAAATCTCCAAGACGAGATCTGCTGGATGAGACCTCCAGGACAAGATCTGTTGGACGAGTTCTCCCGGATAAGAACTGCACATAGTTGACTGGTGAGGTGGTTTCTTGAAGTGTTTTCCTTAAGAAATTATAATCTCGACAAATTTGGGGTTGCTCAATTGTGATAAAGAGAAGAGAAGAAGAAGTTTATGCTATTCTCTAATCTTAATTTTCTTCTCTTCTGTATGTAGTGTAGTGTATTCTTTTCTCATGTTCTATTTTCCTTCTGAATTCTAGGTATATTAAATCCATGGAGAATTTCAAAATTCCTCTGTCAGGAAGATTATCTTTAAAAGGTAAAAGATAGCATTCTTCTATATTTTTTTCATGAATCACGTTGATCTTTTATGTTCAGCATTTTTGTAGAGAATTCTTCCCTTAATCAATCTTCAAACAGTTCTGGGGATTCAAAAGAATTCCGTAATATTCATCTTTAAATAACTCTGAACAGATCTTCTAAATGTTTCAATCTGGACTGGATTCAACGATGCGTCGACTTCTAGTAGATGGTGTGTCGAGATCTGCTCTCAAAATAGAGCTTTGTCTACTTGGCCAAACAATCGACATTGCGTCGATATCTTATCGACACATGCGTTGTCTTCTGCTTTGGAGTGGCGTCGACTTAACTTTCGTAGTTGCGCTGAATTCTAATCGAAGGTACGTCGACTTTTAGATGACAGTGCGTCGATTACTATTCCACGCAACTATGCCTTGGAAGATTTCCCTTATCTATTTCAGCTAGCCTTTTTTATTACTTTGACTAATTTGACATCCTAGAATTTCTCTGATCAAATTATCTTCTCTATACCCATGAGTAATAATCATAGAGAATAAAATTACTTATAATTAATTTATTAAGTTAAATTAACAGGACTTTTCCCAACAAAGATCCTAAGCTTAAGTGTTCGAAACAGAGGGGGAAAACAAATAGTTTCAGGTGTGGCGTTTCGTTTATCCTTCAAGTCCCGCTTTTCAACATGTTGTATACATATATCCTAAAGTGGGCTTATAACGAACAACTATTCCTTGCTTCAAAGTATATTCTGCTCTTGTTTTCGTGTTATCTTTGGTTTTATTTGTTGATCCATGGTGGGGATTTTGTACACTCTCCCCCAACTTCCTCTGGAAGAGGTACCCTCATTTTTAGAATTCACTGCCAAGTCAAAGAGCTCCCACAAGGTTCTCATCGATAGAAACTCATCTTAGCCATTAAGAGCTCGCGTCGATGCCCGCACACATCTCAAAGCGAGTGCATCTCATATCGCTTTGAGATGTGTGCGGGCATCCAATGCAGAACGTTGGATGCCCGCACTTTACGGTAAATTGCACTTTTGCACTTTACCTCCCCCGGTTCTAATTAAGATATTTATTACGCATAACCTGACAGGCTGACACACCAAAAGTCCTTTTGTGGGACCGTTGGATGCCCACACTTCACAGTAAAATGCACTTTTGCACTTTATCTCACCCGGTTCCCATTAAAATATTAGTTACATACTTACGCATAACCCGACAAGCAGACACTTCATAAGTCCTTTCACATATGTTGCTTCTACCCGACCATAAACAACATCACCAAGTTTGAGTAGGACTTGGGGAACATAATTCCCCTAAGATGTCAAGATGGCACACTTTTTTTAGCTAACAAACCCCCACAAAAAGATTATGGTTAATCTGGTCATGCTGGGAGTAGTGGTGTGCATAAAAACCGGGTCAGGGGGCCGCCCCGGGCCCAAGCAGGGCAATGAGGCCTAACAAGGCCCCATATATGAGCATTTGCCCGACCCAGTACCTGACTTGGGTTGGGCTGGGCAAAGCCCGTTTTCTAGGCACGGGCTAAGCCCGGGGCCGGGACGGGCCCGACCCCTTCAACAATCAACGGCTCTTAGAGCCGTTTTTTCCAACGACTCTTAGAGTCGTTGCCTCCAAAAGCTGTCAGCCCTATTAAATAGGGCTGCCAGCTATAATTAATATTTTAATTAATAAATTATTAAAATTAAAATAAATATTTTTTAAAAAGTTTTTTTTAATCCTATAACCCCCCCCCCATACTCCCAGGTTCCACCCCTCCCAAGTCCCACCCCACCCAAGTCCCACCCCACTCCCCCCCACTCCAAAGTCCCACCCCTCCCAAGTCTCACCCTATTATTTTTTTACGTTGAATATGTCATCGACGATGGTGTCTTCATTATCATCGGTCGCTCACGAAGTGGTGGAGCACAAACATATTACGCCTGTTTGAGAATATTTCGACAAAGTGAAAGTCGGCTCTGAGTATATGGCGAAGTGCAAACAATGCTCGAAATTACTTACTCTCAGTGGTAACTTGACACTCGCAAGACACATTAAGTCTTGCACTGTCAAACAAGCTTCGCATGAGTCCAACCAAGCGCAATTATCTGCATCTGGACAAATATGGACGTACAATCAAGGTCGGCAGCGGTAGCTGCAGGTGAAGAACGTCACCAGACGTGGGTTGTCGTTCAGCCACTATGATGGCGAGCAAGAAACCGAGTACATCCATCAAGGGCTACCACCAAAATATCATCAAGTAAGTCGATCTTCTATTAAACACGACACACTTAAATATTATTTAGAAGCTAAACAATCTTTAATTAATTATTTTCAAAATTTTGAGGGTCAAGTGAGTTTAACGAGCGATGTTTGGACAAGTAGTATCAAATTAGGATTATCATATATTTTCATCACTTGTCATTGGGTCGATCCCATTTCCTGGGATCTAAATAAGCGTATAATATATTATGAAGGTTTCGAAGTCTCGCACACCGGTGTAGCGATTTATCAATTTTTTTTAAAATGTTTGCGAGAATTTAAAATAAAAGATAAAATTATGAGTATTTCTTTCGACAACACCACAAATAATACCACCGCAATTGAGTGGTTAAAACGTGATTTAAAACCTATGTTAAACGGTGTTTTTTTCATACTCGTTGTGTCTATCACGTTTTAAATTTGGTCGTATAAGATAGTTTAACATATATGGAACCATACATTAATAAAATACGTTTAATGTTACAATTTATTTATAGTTCTAAACAACGATAATAAGATTTTAAAATTTTCGTAAACGCCCATGGTCAAAATTTTTTAAAACATTTATTTGACATGCCAATTAAATTGAACTCGACATTTACAATGTTAAAACGAGTGATTCGTTAAAAAAACTACTAATGAAATATTATACTATGTTAGATCAACATGAATAATTAACCGAGTCTGATTCGGCAGTTTTAGAAAATTATATGGATTTATTAGAAGTTTTTTATACGACGATAAATTTTTTATCTGTGGTATATTATCCTACTACCCCGCTAGTTATTGAAAATATTGTTAATATTTCACAAAAAATAAACTATTTTAAGAACCACGCCGGATGGAGTGGTTTAATAGAAATAATGGAAAACGAAATTTTAAAATATTATAGAGAAATCTCAGTCATGTTTTCATGCGCCGCTGCTTTAAATCATCTTTGCGGCATAGACGACGTAGAAAATTTTATAGAAGAAATAAATAAAAATTTAGGCGTAAATCTCAGTGATTCGGATTTGGATAATCTTAGTATTTTAAATTTTAACACTATTTTTACTGAATGTTATAATAATTATGATAATTTATACGGATCGCGGCCCCGAAAGGATGTGTCGCAATCAAAAATACACGATAGTTTTAAAAATAAAATGTTAGAGTTAGTTTCTAGGAAAAAAGCGCGCACAATATCTATTAGTTTAAATGAATTAGGCTTGTACAGAAAAATACAATTTAGTGATTTTATGAGTTCGGACGAATTAGAAAATTTTGATATTTTAAAATGGTTGAAAGGTAAAGTAAATACCTATCCTATTATGATTTATATGACCCGAGATTTACTAACGATTCAAGCTACCACGGTAGCTTCGGAGTCTGTTTTTTTCTCTTAGTGGCAGTGTTGAACGAGGGGAGAAGTCGCATAAGCGAAGAATCGCTCGAAATCTGCATATGCTACAAGGACCACTTGGATGCGATCAAAAGGAAGCAACATGAAAGTGAGATCTATCCTAGAGATTAGAGCAAACACACACAACAAGAATACAAGAAATAAAAATTGCAATCCAGACGACACAAGAATTTTATAGTGGTTCCCCTACAACTTGGGTACGTCCACTCTTCTACCACCCTTGGTAGGAATCCACTCAGGATGAGTTGATCAGGTGTCCTGACACCAATGAGCTTTTGATAAGGTGCTCAAAAACCAAAGCTAGATTTTTTGATCAGGTGTCTTGCCACCAGTGAGTTTTGACAAGGCTCTCAGAACCAAACAGAACTTTTGAAGGGAGTTCAAGAACCCTTTTACAGCGGGAAAAGAAAAATAAGAGTTGAAGGTGTCTTCTCTGTTCTCAATCAAATGAGAGAAGCACAAGTGAATTGTTGATGTCAAAGCTCCCCCTGAGATGTAGAATGGTTCAGGAGTGGAAGCTTTGCACAGGGTGATAGGCCTTCAATGGATGACTGCTCCAGCAAATGATGATTTCAGCAGAGGCTGAAATGTTAGTTGTCTTGGAGAGTAAATAATGAAGCCTTGATGATGATCTTCCAGTAAGCCTTCAGACTGATGTAGAGAAGTTGTCTCTTCAGGCTTCCTGGAACAGTAGATCTGAAAAGAGCACTTTGCTGTACAGGTGATGTTGAGTTCTTCCTGGAACTCTGATTCCTGTATCTTATTTTCACTGTATTCTCTCTCTGTTTCACTATATTGATCCACTGAATCCTGGAATTCAGCATTAATTACTGCTTCCTTTTAGATACTCCAACGGCTATAATACTCATAAAAGCATTCCTGTAATAGTACTTTAATATAGCTGTATTGGAATAATAACAGCTGGCTTTGATAGGACAAAAGATATCCTGAAAATCCGTCTGGAAACTTGCATTTAGATTTCTGGCAGAAAACGTCGAACGGAGATCGACTATCGTCGATCTGAGCTGGCAGATATTGGAGTTGGTCTGTGACAGAAATCGTCGAACGGAGCTCGGAGAACGTCGACCGGAGCTCGACGTTCCTGCATAGGGAACGTCGACCGGAGCTCGACGTTCCAGCATAGTTGAGCTTGGAAAGCGTCGACCTGAGCTTTGGACAGAAAGCGTCGAACGCAGCTTTAGATAAATCGTCGATCTCAGCTTGAGATAAAACGTCGACCGAAGCTCGACGCTACAGCAGAGTTTAAGCTCGACGATCTTCGACCGGAGCTCGACGATCGTCGACCTAAGCTTAATGTTGAATTCTGTTTTCTTCTGGCTGATTTCTCTGACTGATTTCTCTGGGCTGATTTCTTCAATCTCTGAGAGCCTCTGACTTAGCACAACTTATGACCCTTAGCTATACATGATGGGTCAATCTAATAAACTAAAAGACATAGTGATCCTGACCCAAATTCAAATTAGGGTGTTCCAACAATCTCCCCCTATTTGGGTTAGGATTACTATTTACATGAGAATTAAAATATTACAACAAATTAATATTACAAAGCATGAGATATAAAAAGAAAAACTTTGCAATTCTGGCTTCTATTCCTAACTGCTGCTGGCACTACAAACTCCCCAAATGTTAATGGAGTAACTGTGATTGGAGGAGGCTGGGATGACTTTGAAAATTTTATTTTGATTGAGTCATCCAGCTAACTATTATAGATGGTACCTGCAGAAAGCTATGGTAGAGATTGCTCTCTCCTTGAAGAAAGGATATGTTAGCAGCAAAATGATATTTGTCCAGCAAATTTTATTATGATTCTGGATCTGAGAAACAAAGTCTGATATCTTCCTTCCTATAGAATTTCTTTTCATTAGACGAGATTCAAACTCAGCTGACCAATGCAACTAGAGTAGAGGACTCAATCTAAATGAAATTAGAAAAGGATCTATAAGAAATAGAGTTATTTGACAGAGAATTTCTTTATACAGAAATCTGAATAAAAAATTTGAACACAATATCAAACAGATATAATCAGCTATAAGAAAAGAAAATGCTTCCTAATAAATCTGTTCCAAATAATAAAAGGATTTAAAAATATTTTAAGTAATTTATCCTTTTGTTTATAAAACAAATTTATGAAAAAGCAAATAGAGTTCTCAAATCTAAACTCATTAAAATATAAAGAAAACATTTCTCTGAGAAGTGTTGGTTCCTTCTCAGGTTTTGTTAAATCTTGGCAGCAATCTTGAATATCTAAATTAACTGAACTAATACCAGATTTAGATAATAATACCTGAACCTTTTCAGGTTTTTATTTTCCTTCTGTTAGTTCAGCTTCTGAATTGTTGCAGGAGGCATTTATGGCCATGATGCAAAATGCTTTGGCCCTTGCTTCCTCCTCTTCATCTTCAAATGATGAGTCATCATCTGAGACATCCTAGACAACATCTAGGGATGTTGATTCTCCTTCAGATGAGATGATGTGGCTTCCTTCTGATATTACATCCAAGGGTTCAGAAGCCATTTGATGGAGGGAATCCCATATCTCCTTAGTTGTTGAGCATTCAACAACTTCCTGAAACAAGTCATCAGATAATGACTGTGCTAGGATATTCATGGCTCTGGCATCAGCTAGCCTGGCCTTTTTAGTTATTGTTACCGATGTTTGGAGACCTGTCAAAATAGAAGGAAAAATATCTTCATCAATAGAGTTCATATATAATTTTATTCTTGTCTTCCAAAGTGCAAATTGGTTTATGTTGCACTTAGGAGGTCTGGTGCTAGAATATTCCATATTCTTGCTATGTGAAAATTAGAATGATTAATCTAACTAGGATTGATCAAAAGAAGGATCTTTTGGTTCAGGTGTTAGCCTGTATAAGCAACCAACCTATAATGGTTTAGTTGTTATATAACCAACCTCCCTCTGATACCAATTGAAAGTGAGATCTATCCTAGAGATTAGAGCAAACACACACAACAAGAATACAAGAAATAAAAATTGCAATCCAGACGACACAAGAATTTTATAGTGGTTCCCCAACAACTTGGGTACGTCCACTCTTCTACCACCCTTGGTAGGAATCCACTCAGGATGAGTTGATCAGGTGTCCTGACACCAATGAGCTTTTGATAAGATGCTCAAAAACCAAAGCTAGATTTTTTGATCAGGTGTCTTGCCACCACTGAGTTTTGACAAGGCTCTCAGAACCAAACAGAATTTTTGAAGGGAGTTCAAGAACCCTTTTACAGTGGGAAAAGAAAAATAAGAGTTGAAGGTGTCTTCTCTGTTCTCAATCAAATGAGAGAAGCACAAGTGGATTGTTGATGTCAAAGCTCCCCCTGAGATGTAGAATGGTTCAGGAGTGGAAGCTTTGCACAGGGTGATAGGCCTTCAATGGATGACTGCTCCAGCAAATGATTATTTCAGCAGAGGCTGAAATGTTAGTTGTCTTGGAGAGTAAATAATGAAGCCTTGATGATGATCTTCCAGTAAGCCTTCAGACTGATGTAGAGAAGTTGTCTCTTCAGGCTTCCTGGAACAGTAGATCTGAAAAGAGCACTTTGCTGTACAGGTGATGTTGAGTTCTTCCTGTAACTCTGATTCCTGTATCTTATTTTCACTGTATTCTCTCTCTGTTTCACTATATTGATCCACTGAATCTCTGAGTATATATTCTGATAAAGAGCAACGGACATTTGAATTCAGCATTAATTACTGCTTCCTTTTAGATACTCCAACGGCTATAATACTCATAAAAGCATTCCTGTAATAGTCCTTTAATATAGCTGTATTGGAATAATAACATCTGGCTTTGATAGGACAAAAGATATCCTGAAAATCCGCCTGGAAACTTGCATTTAGATTTCTGGCAGAAAACGTCGAACGGAGATCGACTATCGTCGATCTGAGCTGGCAGATATTGGAGTTGGTCTGTGACAGAAATCGTCGAACGGAGCTCGGAGAACGTCGACCGGAGCTCGACGTTCCAGCATAGGGAACGTCGACCGGAGCTCGACGTTCCAGCATAGTTGAGCTTGGAAAGCGTCGACCTGAGCTTTGGACAGAAAGCGTCGAACGCAGCTTTAGATAAATCGTCGATCTCAGCTTGAGATAAAACGTCGACCGAAGCTCGACGTTACAGCAGAGTTTAAGCTCGACGATCTTCGACCGGAGCTCAACGATCGTCGACCTAAGCTTAATGTTGAATTCTGTTTTCTTCTGGCTGATTTCTCTGGCTGATTTCTCTGGGCTGATTTCTTCAATCTCTGAGAGCCTCTGACTTAGCACAACTTATGACCCTTAGCTATACATGATGGGTCAATCTAATAAACTAAAAGACATAGTGATCCTGACCCAAATTCAAATTAGGGTGTTCCAACACAACATATTTCATCGATCAAGGATAACTCGTCGGACATAGAAGACGAGATGGACACAATCAACTTAAATTAATTAAAGCTTAAAGATGGGGGCGGATTTTTGAAAAGCCCTCGAAATATGTAATTTTTTATTTTTTTACTCAGTGAATAATGAGACATTTGTAATTTTGTTGTATTTGTAATTTTGAATTTTTCAATAACAATTATTTTTTTTCTGTGTATTTCTAATTTTGTATACTTCCGTTCAACATTGATGAAATTATTATTTTTCCTTTCAAAATATGAAATTAATTGTATTTTCGTATTGGACTATTGGTATAAATTATATAAATTTTTTTTTATTTATTTTATATTAAATTTTTCTTAAAAGAATTATTTTTAAAAAATAAAAACAGGGCCAGGGCTAAGCCAGGGCCAGTCCCGGCCCTGGGGGCCTTAGCAGGCTCCTCCCGGAGCCAGAAGCCCGGCCCAGCCCCACCCAACTGTAATCAGGGCCCGGGCTCATTTCAGGAAAGCCCGGGCCCGGGAGGCACGGTTTAGGCCCGGGCCCGGGAGGCACGGTTTAGGCCCGGGCCCGGGAGGCACGGTTTATTCCCGAGCCCGAGGGACTTTATGAACACGACTAGCTCGGAGCAAATAGAAAGCTGGAAGCAAGAAATTTTATAAGGTGAGTGTTATCCGCACTACAGTTTAAGTTATCCGCACTTTTTTTTCCCAATTTTTTGCGCCTTTTAGAAATACGTCTTGTACATGCATTTTTACGAAAAGTGTTCATCACCAAAGTTGTAGATCTCATCGAGATCTACAACTTTCGTGTTAAACACTTTTCCTGAAAATGCATGTACAAGACGTATTTCTAAAAGGCGCGAAATCTGGGTGTATTTCCAAAGTACGTCTTGTACATGCATTTTCAGGAAAAGTGTTCAACACGAAAGTTGTAGATCTCGATGAGATCTACAACTTTCGTGTTGAACACTTTTCCTGAAAATGCATGTACAAGACGTATTTCCAAAAGGCACGAAAAATTAGGAAAAAAATATTTGCGAATAACCAAAACTGCAGTGCGGATAACAATCACCTTTTATAACTAATATAAACCCTTAACGTTTAAATTTAAATTTTAGCAAATAGAAAGCTCGAAGCAAGAAATTTTATAACTAATATAAACCCTTAACCTTTAAATTTAAATTTTACATCAAATTTATTAAATTATACTATATTAAATCACAAGGACCAGGCAAGATTTAACTTTTCTAATTAATATGATCCCTTAAAATTTATAGTTTACAACACATTTTTAAATATATTAAATCCCTGGGCTCAAACCAGGCCCACGACAAAAGCCCTCTTATTAAATCCCTATGCCCAGACCAGGCCCATGACCTGGCCCTCTTAATTTAGCAGCATATATTGGGCCCGGGATCTAAAACGCCAGGCTTAAGCCCTACCGGACTTGGGTTAAATATGTATTGATATACTATCCGCATAATAAAAATTTACAAAGAGGATAGTTAGTCCATGGAAATCTTTATATGCAACTATGCAAGTGGTTAGTGGGAACGTTAAAAATCTCAAACAATAAAAACTGCCGACCGCAAACTGCACCAATTTTTAAGTCGAATCACATTATTTTTGTGGGTGCTGTTTGAAACTTTTGTAATCCGCAAATACTGTGCAATATTCATATTTTGGAAATCGCAAAAAACGCATTGCAGCTCTTAGAAAATAAGTTATTATTATTTCCAAGTAAAATTTGAGAATAAATAAGTAAATTTAATTAAATATCTTAATATTCGATTAAGTAATATTTTGGGATTTTTGCGGATCACTCGAGGCTCCGGTAGACCGGACTAAATTGAATCGTCTTAGCCTGAGAGTGGTTGAGCGCACAAACAGTCACAGAGAAAGGGAAAACTGATAAGAGAATTTTTTAATGTTGAAAACCCTTCAACCGGGTAAAAAATCACGTGGTCGGATCTGTGCCGGCCAAACCTCCACTATTTGATGGATGTTGTACGGATCTTTTTTGAAGAACTCAAGGGCGACAGACCGCCTCTCGTTACAATTTGAGAGAGAGAGAGAGCTGTGCTCGGAGGGTGACAGACCACCCTTCACGGACCTATAACTGTTTCCCGCTATAATTATGAGCTTTGTGCTTGTGGAGGCTTTGAGGT
Organism: Platanthera zijinensis; assembly: GCA_039513925.1. Classification (NCBI taxonomy): domain Eukaryota; kingdom Viridiplantae; phylum Streptophyta; class Magnoliopsida; order Asparagales; family Orchidaceae; genus Platanthera; species Platanthera zijinensis. Next base: position 48,455,457 of record CM077093.1, on the reverse strand, counting down.
CTTTGACTTTAGCTTGAAGGCATGATCAACTTTTTGCGTTCGGACATCAGGGGCTTGGAAGCTCGGGTTGTGCGCTTTGCGCGCCTTATCCCCAGTGGTTTGTCTCCTGTTGCGCTCAGTGGAGTCTGGAGTGGAATACTTGATGTCGTCCGACGAGCTTGCTGCTGAGTCGAGAGTGCTGGGAATGCTGAGCGTTCTGCGCGTCAGACTGTACTTTGAGCGGTCTTTGGCGGGCTCTGAAGTTGCTCTTGCAAACTGTTACCGGTGCGGGGTACACCAACTTTCGGTGCTTTGACGAGCTTGGTCTGCTGACACTGAGGAGGCTAAGTGGTCCCGACGGAGTGCGAGGAGGCGCGCTTAGACGATCTTGACAACAAGGTGCACGAAGGCGCGCTTGGATGGTCTTGATGGCGGAGCACGCAGAGGCGTGTTTGAAGAATCTTGGCGGCGGAGTGCGCGGAGGTGCGCTTGATAGAGGAAAGTGCGTGGTGTGCTTGCTAGAGGAGATCATGAGAAGTGGTTGCTGGAGGAGAGCACGCGAGGCACATGTTAGAGGAGAGCGCGCGGGGCTCTTGCCGAGGAGAGCGTGCATGGCTATTGTCATAGGAGAGCGCGTAGAACGCTTGTTGGTAGAGAGCGCGTAGGGAGCTTGCTGGCGGAGAGCGAGCAGGGCACTTGCTGGTAAAGAGCGCGCAGGACGCTTGTTGGTAGAGAGTGCACAGGGCCCTTGTTGGTAGAGAGCGCGGAGCTATTGCTACTAGAGAGCGCGCAGAGAGCTTGTTAGCGGAGAGCGCGCAGAGCTCTTGTTGGTGGAGAGCGCATAGGGCGCTTGTTGGTAGAGAGTGCATGGGGCGCTTGTTGGCGGAGAGCGCGCAAAGCGCTTACTGGCAGGGATCGCGCAGGGCGCTTGTTGGCGGAGAGTGCTGGGAGCGCTTGTTAACAGAGAGCGCACAAAGTGCTCGCTGGTAGGGAGCGCGCATGGCGCTTATTTGGCAGAGAGCGCACAGAGCGCTTGCTGGTAGAGAGTGCGCAGGGCGCTTGTTAGTAGACAACGCGCGAGGCACTTGATGGCGGTGAGGGCACAGAGCGCTCGATTGAGGGGAGCGCACGGAGCGCAGAGGGAAGAGGCACACGCAAGGAAGCAACATATGTGAGAGCGCACGAGAAGGTAGAGCGTGCGGGAGCAAGCAAAGAAGAGATGCGCACTAGTGTGCACAAGGAAACGTCGAGAGTGTAAGGAGGCAGGGCACATGAGTGCACTTTGGGAGGCGGAGTGCGCGGGAGCGCATAAGGAAGAGTCGCGCGCAAGAGAGCGCAAGGATGTAGTGCACGTGAAGGCGAGCAAATAACAGATGTGCGAACGGAGGCGGCGTGCGAGGGGGGCATTAGGAAGAGAAGTTGAGGAGAGACAAATTCCATAGGAGGAGGAGAGAGAAATTCCGTAGGAGGATTTTTTGGGCGGAGAAAAGAGATGAAGATCTTCGAAGGGAGTTTCGAAGACGAAGGAGATCTTCAAGGAGTGCTTGAAGATCTTCGAAGGGGGAGAGGGGAATGAAGAAGATGAAGATCTTTGAAAGAAACTTCGAAGAGGATGAATATCTTCAAGGGGATCTTGAGGATATTCGAATTGAAGGAGATGAAGAAGATGAAGGGGGATGAAGGAGGAGGAGAAAAGGATACGAATGAAGGAGACCCTTGGGTCTTATTTATAGGCCTCAAGGCTGGTTATTGTTGGAGCATGGATTCCGCATCTCTTGATTTGAGAATAACAAATATCATAATGTATTTGATCAAATATTTTGTGTGTTTATAGTTTGCAAGTTGTATAAGTTGAATGAGAAGACAAGTTCTCAGTCATGGCCATGATCCAAGGGTGTGTATACTTTAGAAAAAAACAAAAGGATGAGTTTTGTGTACTAAACTTCAAACAGACATAACTTTCAATTTGGGAAGAGTTACTGAACGTGCCACCCTATTCCGGAATGAGAACGAATTCATCTATAATCTAGAAATGGTTTAGACCGCAAAAGTGAACAGGATATATCGCTTGTAATAGCCACTCTCACCAGGAGATATCGAAAATGACGTCAGTGTGACAAAGGCCATGTTCCACACGATCAAGCCACAAAGTGCACTATTTGGAGGTATCGCTAGGCGATACCTGATATCGTCGGTGATAGCTCCATGATCAAATCAACCTGCGGAAACCTCAAAATCATGAGACACATAGCAACCAAAAATGATATTGGTGGAGGGTGATAGCCTTTATCGCCGTGCGATATCTCAAAAATATAAAAAGGTTGAATTATTATGTGGAGAAGATGAATTTCATTACCTGGAGTATTATTTCCCATGTATTCCATCCACAGAGCTCCAACCTTTAGAAAACTCGCACTTTCCCAAGAACGTTCAAGAGCGAAGAAGAGACAGTTCATATGCAGCATCTCAGTCAATCATTGCAAGAATTCGATGTCGTCTTCGGAGCTTCATTTTGAGGGAGTTTTTATTCTGAATTTCTATTTTGTAACTTATCTTATCATATTTATAATCGGTAGAGAAATCTCCACCTTGTGCGCGACGTCTAGGTCCGTGTGTGGCTTAGGAGGAAAATACTGCCTTGTGCGTAGAGTCTAAGTCATCGTGTGACTTAGGGAGATTTTGCTGCCTTGTGTGCAACGACTAGATTGTGGTGAGATCTAGGGGAAGGCTAGTAGCAAGATCAAGGGAGAGATACGTTATAGCCGGCCGGTTCTTGGTAGCATGACCTGAAAGTATCTAGTGTCGACTAAATCCACCTATGGGGGGGGGGGGGGGGGGAATAGGTGTCGTGCGGTCTTTTGCGGAATTAAATTAACCTGCACAAATTAACAAACACATCACAGAAAACACACAAAAAGTTATAGTGGTTCCCCGATTTGGGTACGTCCACTTTCCCCCTTCGACCTATCTCCCACCAAGGGACGACTCGGTCACTTCTCCAAACGGATTGAAATCCAATCCTCACACTACGGAAGGAACCCTTCCAACACAAGTGTCACCACTCCATCACCACGGGTTGCACCCAACCCTTACAACTAGGAATAAAAATTCCTTTAAAACAAAATAAAATAGAATGTATAATAAAATACAAACAACGCTTATGGAGAATCTGATGTCCTTCTTCGTTCGTTGAGGCTTTCTTGAAAGTAACGAAGAGTCCACTACCGGATTTATCTCTTGGAGAGGATCTTGACAAGATCGGCGGAGGAAAGTGAATGCGGCGGCAATACTTTGTAGATCCAAACTTCTTGACGAAGCACACAAGGTCTACGAACGATCTCAGTTGGATCAATCGTCTCCACCGATTCGAAATGTAGAACTAGTCTTGTTCAACGAATCAAGAGACAAAAGATCTCAAGAGAGATGCGTGAGACGCTCGACTTGCCTCGGTACTGTCATCGGAATATCAAAGAAGCACTGAGATCAACGATCAATGGCGACGACGAACTTGCAAGCGGCTATAGGCGATCGGCAGTTTCCGTGATCGGCTAGGGCACGACGTCGGCTACTTTTGATTTCGCGTGAATGAGTTACTGTAAAAGTTCGAACTACGCATGTATATATACCCTGAGGACAACCCTAAAGTCCGTTGTGGGACCCACAAGGAGAAACCCTAGCCCCGGCCGAAACAGCGCACGACCTCTTGGTTCGGTCAAGCGAACGGAGGAAAAATGCCTAAGGCAAAATCGACGGGAATCGTTGGTGATTCCCGTCGAAGTCGGAGGGAATCATTCACGATTCCCGTCGATTATGCCTTAGAAGAATCCCTGTCCGGAAAACAGTCAGCCGAAAGAAATCGGCGGGAGAGGCTAGCGATACTCGACGAATCGGCGGGAATGCAGACAGATTCTCGTCGAAGTCGGCAGGAATCACTTGCGATTCCCGTCGATTCTGCCTTGGAAAAATTCTGTTGGATAACCGTCAGCCGGAAGGAAGTCGGAGGGAATGCAGACTGATTCTCATCGAATCTGCGAGAATCACTAACGATTCCCGTCGAAGTCGGCGAGAATCACTTAGTGATTCCCGTCGATTTTAACTTAGAAGAATTTCCCTTCCTTACTTTGAAGACTTAGTCTTTGACCCATCTTTTCTCCTCTTCTGCTCTTGATCTACCTCGACCCTGTACTTGAAAATAAGTACACTCCAATAGAGAGAGCACACGTGAGTCAACACACTGATCTACTCAACGAGGGATTACGTTGTGCAGACCCGTGTATATTGACTCACTGCACCCTGACATTTGTGTGTACTTAGCATGGAATAGCTGTAAGCACAACTTGATAGAAAATCATCAAATACATTGTCAATTCAACTTAACTTGTTCAGGGGCTTCTTCAAATCAGGTACATTGTGGATACAATACCCAACAATCTCCCCCTATTTTAAGAAGTCTAAACCCTACAAGCTAAGGTGAATAGAACAGATGGGAATGAAAATCATAAAATGAAAATTCAGCTGAGAGTGAAATTCATTACCATTTTCTTGAGAGCATACTTAGCATTGGCAGCCACCTTTGCCTTAGCCGAGAGTGTAATCTCCCCCTTTTTGGCTTATGCAAATCTGGGACTTCACTTGGAGCACAAAGCTCCCCCTCAGTTCTTGCAATCGTGCTCAATCTTGAATTCATAGCAGATGCTCCCCCTTGATCCAAGAGCCTTGAGCCCTTCAGTCTTCAATCTTCATAGTTCAGCATACCGAGTTCAGTTTTGAAGAGACTGAACTTGGCCTCGTCTAGGGGCTTTGTGAAGATATCTGCAACCTACTTATCCGTGGGGACATAGTAGAGAGATATATCTTTGTTTTCCACATGCTCCCGAATGAAGTGGTAGCGCACTTCAATATGCTTTGTTCTGCTGTGCGACACTGGATTGTTCGCAATTGCTATTGCGCTCGAGGAGTCGAAATACATAGGAACTTCTCTGAACTGCAAGTCATAATCTTCGAGTTAATTTTTGATCCATAGATGTTGTGCGCAACAGCTGTCTGCTGAGATGTACTCAGATTCAGCCGTAGAGGTTGCGACACAGTTCTGCTTTTTTACTGTTCCACGATATAATCCTTCTTCCGAGGAATTGGCACGTCCCGGAAGTGCTTTTCCTATCATCCCTACTTCCTGCAAAGTCAGCATCTGAGAAGCCTATCAGCTCGATATCATTATTTCTTGGGTACCACAAGCCAAGATTTGGTGTACCTTTAAGGTATCTAAGAATTCGCTTTGCAGCGACATAATGAGATTCCTTAGTGTTCACCTGATATCTGGCACAAACGCATGTGGAAAACATAATATCCGGTCTACTCGCAGTAAGGTAGAGCAGGGATCCAATTATGCTTCTGTATTTGGTTTCATCAAAAGGTTTCCCTTTCTCATTCTTGTCCAGAGACATAGTGGATCCCATTGGAGTCCTCATAGAGGTATCATTCTCCATTCCGAATTTCTTGAGGAGTTCACTTGTAAACGTCGTATGAGAAATGAAAATTCCATCCTCAGACTATTTCACTTGAAGTCCCAAGAAATACTTTATCTCTCCCATGCTGCTCATTTCAAACTTTCCTTGCATAAGTTTAGAAAAGTTCTTGCAAAGATTGTTGTCCGTTGAGCCGAATATTATGTCATCGACATAGATTTGCACCAGCAAAATCTTGCCTTTGACTTCCCTAAGAAACAATGTCTTATCTATTTTTCCTCTCGAGAACTTGTTCTCAAGAAGAAAACTAGACAGAGTCTCATACCAAGCTTGAGGAGCTTGTTTTAAGCCATATACTGCTTTATTAAGAAAATAAACATGATTAGGAAGTGATGGATTAACAAAAACTGGGGGTTTCACGACATATACTTCCTCTTTCAAATTTCCATTTAGAAACGCAGATTCACGTCCATCTGATAGACAGTGAATCCTTTGTGAGAGGCATATGCCAGGAACAATCTGATCGCCTCCAGCCTTGCAACTAGTGCAAAGGTTTGGTCGAAGTCAATCCCCTCCTCCTGTCTGTAACCTTGTGCAACTAGTCTGGCCTTGTTCTTGATGATGACACCGTGTTCATCCAGTTTGTTTCTAAAGATCCACTTGGTGCCGATCACATTCTGTTTCTTTGGTCTGGGAACAAGCGTCCAGAAGTTGCATCGTTCGAATTAATGCAGTTCATCTTGCATTGCCAATATCCATGATGCATCTTTGTTCGCTTCGTCGAACTTCTTTGGCTCAACCTGTGACAGAAAACTAAGGTGCAGAATCTCATTAATTGTACCTCTGCGAGTTCTGACACCGTCACAAGGATCTCCTATGATCTGATCTCTAGGATGATCCCTCACGTATCAGAGATCTAAGAGTCTGGTATCTAGAGCTCTAACAGCTTCTCGGGCTCCTCCCTCTTCTGGGAGATCTTCTCCATCCTGATCGTCATCTTCTCCAATTGGCGTTGAGGTGGAAACCTTGACGTACTTGGAAGTTGCACCTTTAACAGTCTCATCGAGACTTAGCTATTCAAGCCTTGCACCTGCATCTTCAAGAAAGCCACTGGAAGAATTGCTATGAAGCAAGCTTCCTTCATCAAAAACAACATTAATGGACTCCTCTACCACTAGGGTTTTCTTATTGAAGACCCTATATGCCCGACTATGGCTATTATAGCCCATGAAGATGCCTTCGAAGCATTTTTCTCATAATTTAGTATGTGGGTACTTCCCATTATTGAGTACATAGAATCTGCAGCCAAAAATCCTTAAATAGGACATGGTCGGTTTCCTGCCTTTCAATAGCTCATAAGGCATCTTACGATGATTCTTGTTGATCAAAGCTCGGTTCTGCACATGACAAGCCATATTGACAACCTCTGCCCAGAAGTACTCTTAAAGAGAAGCGTCATTCAACATTGTCGTGCATGCTTCAATGAGCGTTCTATTTCTCCTCTCCGCAACTCCATTTTGCTGAGGAGTACGCGAGGAGGAAAACTCATGAAAGATATCATGTTCTTCACAGAATTCTGTCATAGCACCAGACTCGAATTCTGTTCTATGGTCATTTCTGATTTTGACCACAGAGCAGTTAAGTTCGTTCTGAATCTGCTTGATAAAATTAGAGAAGATGTCAAACGTATCTTACTTTCGTTTCAAGAAGAACACCCACGCAAACCGAGAGTGATCAACAACAATCACTAGCATATACGAATTGCCTCCTAAGCTATGAACTTGCACTGGACCGAACAAGTCCATATGCAGAAGATAAAGTCATCTGGAGGAGTCTTTGTCTGCAATGCCCTTAAAGGTAGCCCGAGTCTGTTTGCCCTTCTGGCATGCAGGACAAGGGCTATCTTTGATGCACTTAATAGTAGGGGCATCCCTTACTAAATTCTTGGAAAACAACATATTAATTGTCTTGAAATTAATATGTGCTAATCTCTTGTGCCATTGTTCACAAAGAGATGCACTGCCTTTTGCTACTAGGCACACGGGGGTAGAAGAGTCTAAGCTAAGAAAATCTAAGAAAAAGATATTTCTGCTCCTAAGGCCAGTCAATACTGTCTCCGAAGAGGCACACGATATTATCAAGCAATTATCCTTGCAGAACTTAACGTCGTATCCTTTATCACACAACTAGCTTACACTGATAAGGTTATGGTTTAACCCTTCAACATAGGCCACGTTAGTGATAGAGAATACACCATTGGAAATCATACCATAACCTCTGGTGACTCCTCAATCATATCCTCAAAAGATGACTTTGGGTCCATTTTCAACTAGGGAGTAATCACGCAACAGGCTTCTTGTCTCGGTCATATGCCGGGAACATCCATTGTCCAAGTACCAGATAGGCATTTTGGTGGCCTTTGGACATACCTGCAAAACAGAATTAGTTTCCCTTAGGAACTAAATCGAACTTGGGTCCTAGATTCCTTGATAACACACTCCCCCTTGGGTGGTTTACCCTACGAGTGGTCGGCCTCGCATTGCTAACATGAGGAGTCTCGTTGAATCTTGGATTAAACCAGCAATCCACGGCAAAGTGACAAACTTTGCAATAGCACCAACAGTCATGTTGGTACCCGAGTTTGGATTTGTGTTAAGTCCTCTCAATTAGTTTCTTGACCCAATATTTATCTATGGTCAAAGGTTAGTTGTTAGGTTAGATTCCCTCAGTTGTAGAGTTGTCACTTATCTAGTGGAAATCTGGTTAAGTTGTTTTTAGTTCGACTATATTCGAACGCCGCACGACTTTCTTCTATCAATCGATTGACTATCGTATATCAGTTGGTCGACTATCGTCAGTCAGTAGATCGTCTATCTCTATGATAGTTCAACTATCTTTAAGCTCGACTATCTGTTGTGATAGTTCGACTATCTGTCTTGATAGCTCTACTATCTTATAGCTCGACTATCTGTTCTGATAAGTCGACTATCTGCTCTGTAGTTAGGTTGACAATCTCTGTTGTTCGGTCGACGATCTCTGTGGATCGTTCGACGATCGTTTGTCTGCTTTTAGAGATATTATATTCCTTTTCTTCTGTGATCTATTTCTTATTTATCTGGCATATTTTATTAAAGATTATTTCATTGATTTTATGCTTATATATCAAGGCAATCTTTGCCCCATTCTTTTTGCATAAGTCAAGCTCTACTCTGACAAAGTCTTTTGTCTTATTAGTTGACATATCTTTATGCTTTATCTACCATGCTATCCTTTATAGCCGTTAGACACAAAAGTCTTCTCTAGCCGTAAAGAGTTTGTTCTGATGTGACTTTCTCCAGTATTCTTTTATCAGATTGGATATGCAGCTTCTCAGAAAGCTGTATCCCTTTATTGGATGTCTGTCTGCAGGATATATTTTGTATTGTGCTATTTACAGCCCAGATTGCAGATCTCAGAAGAAGACAAAGAATTAGAGCTGTTACAAAGGCTAATATATAAAGAGCTCTTTTGAAAGAAGTTTGAGAGATACATATATAGAGAGATATACATATATATAGAGACACATAGAGAGAGATATACACACAGACACCAAGTCTGGTTGACACACATATTCATATACAGATTCAAAAGAAGAAGATAAAGCTCTCAGATCATCTCACATTCAACTGAGAAGAACTACTTTCTTCAGCATTCTTCTTCAAATCCTGAGTTCATCCTGCTTCCAGGAACATTCACACTCAGTGCCTCAAGAATAAGAAAAAGAAGAAAGAAAAGCTGATTGAAGAAGAACAACCCTTTTCTCATCAAGAGTCTTCTTCAAGTTGCTCCTTCAAGAACTTCAAGACAACAGATTATATCTGTCAAGAGTTCAGAAGATATCCTGCACCCTGAAGCAAGACTTCTTCCTAGATATTCTCTAAACCAGGGGGAGCCTTGATTCCTTAGAGCATTCTAGCTCTGTGCAATCCACTAGCTTCTCTAATCTTGTTTTACAATAGAGAAGATATTCTAACTCTCTCACCCTCCTGTACAAAGGGTTATTACTCCCTTCAAAAGTGAACCTTGGTGGCAGGGCACCTCAGCAAAAACCTGTGTTAGATTTCGAGCTCCTGATCAAAAGCTCAAATGGTCTACTTGATCTACCTGAACCAGATCAGTTGGTGGCAGGTCACCTGAACAAAAACCTGTAGTGAATTCCTACCAGGGTGGTAGAAGAGTGGATGTACCTATTTAGAGGGAACCACTATAAACCTCTTGTGTTATCTGTGTTGCTTACTTTAATTATTGCACTGTGCCTGTGAGTAGAACTAACTAGGACTGCTAGTTGCTGTGATAGGACTAAAGCTGAAACTGTAATTACAGTTAGCTTTCTCTTGTGCACCACACTTTGTGTTAGGCTCTAGGGTTTCAAATATCTATAAACTCATTCCGCAAACTAACTCTAAGGGAGTTGAGTAGATTGTTATAATTTTTGAATACTCTATTCACCCCCCTCTAGAGTTGTATCTATCCTCACTTTCAATTGGTATCAAAGGGAGGTTGACTGACTGTACAGGCTAACACCTGACTCACAAGATCTAGATAGATACCAAGTTTATAGATATTCACTTCATGGCCCAGTACAAGGATTATTCAAGCACCAGACCTCCAGTATGCAACTTAGCTAAGTTAAGCATCTGGAAGGCAAGAATCAAGTTATATATGAATTTTATTGATGAAGATATTTTTTCTTCTATTTTGACAGGACCTCCAACACCACCTGCTGCAGCCACTGCTACAACATCTACAAATCTCAGTGCAGTGCCACCTCAAGACTACAATGATGCATACAAGAAAGCAAAAATAGCTGATGCAAAAACTATGAATATTCTGGCTCAGACCATGTCTGATGAAACCTTTCAGAAAGTGGCTGATTGCACTTCTGCAAAAGACATGTGAGACTTACTGAACCAGATTGTAGCTGGTTCAGCTGATGAGAGGAAGGACAGAAGGTCCAACCTTATATCTCATATGAAAACTTCAAGAAGACAGAAGCTGAATCAGTTGAAGCTATGTACACCAGGCTCAACTCCATCATCAATGAGCTGAGAACCCTTGATAAGGAGATAACATTGACAGAGGTCAATGATAAGATACTGATGTGCTTCCCTAGCACATGGTATCTTAGGATCTGGCCCATCAAGGAGGCCAGAAGTACTACTGAGATCTCAACTGAAGCCCTCCTTGGCAAGCTCAAATCTTTTGAGCAAGTTCTAAAGTCCAGGGAAGCTGAAGCTGAAGCTAAGACTCCCACTCCAACAAGGAAAGAGCAAACTCTTACTCTCAAAGCTGCTGATGCTTCTGAAGGAAGCCAATCAAATGAGGAGCTGATGGCACTCTTTGCCAAAAGGTTTCTCAAGATGGGCAGAAAAGACTTCAGAAAGAAGTATTCAAGATATGAAGACAAGCCAAGGTATGATAGATCACCTGCTAAAGAAATTATTTGTTATGCCTGCAGGAAACCTGGACACATTCTACCAGAGTGTCCAGAGGAAAAGAATAAGGATAAGAGAAAAGAAAAAGAACATCAGAAGAAGCACTCCAAGTCCTCCTCCTACAAAAATAAGAAGAAGGAGAAAGGATTTTTTGCTAAAACCTGGAGTGATTCAGATGAGGAATCTTCCTCCTCAAGCTCCAGTGAAGATGAGGAAGAGAAGAAGGCAAAGGAAATTTGCCTAATGGCAATTGATGCCTGCAGCAATCATTCAGCTGTAGAGAGTTCTGATGAAGAAGAAATTCCTACAGAAGATCAGGTATTGTCTTCTTATGATTTTACTTCTGTTGAATTTAGATCTGAATTTAAATCTCTATGTTTAGATTTAATTAGCTCAGAAAAGGAAATTAAGGAGCTTAGAAATAGGATAGCAGAATCAGAAACCATCTCTAATGAAAATGCTAGGCTAGAAGCTGAACTCACTAAATGTAGTGAAGAAATCAAATTTCTTAAAACTGAACTAGCCAAATCCAAAAGATTAGAAGAATCTCTAGATGGTAGAAGTCTTAAGCTACTAGAAATTACTAGCATGTCAAACACTAGGACAGGTAATAATAAACTAGGCTTAGGAGCTTCACCAAGTAAACCCCCCTTGGTTCTTAAAAACCATCTTTCAACTCCAGTAAACTTTATTTATGCTGATGGAATAAAAAATACTGAGCAAGTAAATCAAGTCAACAAAGCTTTAAATAAGGCTAAGAGAGAAAAGAGAAAACAAAAATTTAAAGAACTACAAAAGTCATCGAACTATGCTCGACGATCGAAGGCTCAATGGTCGAACGATGCTCGACGATCTGAGCATCGATCGTCGAACGATGATCGATGATCTTAATATGATTTTCAAAATAACAACCTGAACCTTAGAAATCCTAATGTAAATAGAAACACTAGGTTTATTAACCCATCAACTGCATGAAGTATTCCACCTAGGAGATCCTATCCCTTAGGATATAAACCCATGCCTGCTTATTCTTTTATTTCAAGCTTTCATTATGTGAAGAATAATGGACCCAAGGTTGTCTGGGTCCACAATGTCTAACTGTTTAATTTGCAGGTGAAGACCTATCCAATTACTAAAGACAAATGGTATTTGGATAGTGGCTATTCCAAACATATGACAGGAAACAAAGAAAATCTGTCAAGATACAAAGCCAAGCTTGGACCAAAGGTGTTCTTTGGGGATTCCAGCTGTGGTCAAACTGAAGGATATGGTAGGTTTACCATTGGAGCAGTAACATTCAAAAGGGTTGCATATGTAACTGGACTGAAGCACAACCTAATCTCAGTAAGCTAGTTATGTGATGCAGGTTATCGGGTATCATTCACTGACACTCTTTATAATATTACTTTAAATAGTAATGTAGTGTTAGTAGGCATTAGATAGGGTAATATTTATTTAATAGATTTTAATTCAACTCAATCTGAAATCTGCCTGTTTAATGAAGTAACAAATAATAACACCTTATGGCATAGGAGGCTTAGCCATGTTAACCTCAAGAACATATCTAGGTTATCTAAATACAACCTTGTTAGAGGATTACCTTCTTGCCCCTACAAGAAGGAAAGCCTATGCAAGGCTTGTCAATTAGGCAAGCAAACCAAAAACTCCTTTAAATCTGTAAATAAAAGTGATTCACCTAGAATCCTGTATTTATTACATTTGGACCTTTTTGGCCCAATAAATGTACAGAGTCTAGGAGGGAAGTTTTACACTTTAGTGATTGTAGATGACTTCTCTAGGTTCACTTGGGTGTTTTTCTTGAGAACTAAGGCTGATAACTTTAAAGTTCTTACAGACTTTCTACTATGTGTGCAGACTGAGTATTCTACTCATGTGGCCTTGATCAGAAGTGATCATGGTACTGAGTTTGAGTCTCTTCTCATGCAAGAATTCTATGAGAAAGAAGGTATCAAACATAGTTTCTCTGCTCCTAGAACTCCCCAACAAAATGGTGTAGTGGAAAGGAAGAATAGAACCCTGATTGAAGCTGCTGGAACTTTATTAGCAGATGCTAACATGCCTCTCTCTTATTGGGCAGAAGCTGTTAGCACAGCTAATTATGTCTTGAACAGATGTCTTATACACAAGCTTAAGAGTAAAACTCCTTATGAGTTGCTTAAAGGAAAGAAACCTAAAATTAATTATTTTAGAGTCTTTGGTTGTGTAGTGTATATTCACAATAACAACAAAGAATACCTTAGAAAGTTTGAAGCAAAAGCTTCAATGGGAATTTTTCTTGGATATTCCCAAGTAAGCAAAGCTTATAGGGTTTTTAACAAATCAATATCTAAAATAGAGGAGTCTGTGCATGTTTCTTTTGATGAGTCAAAGATGTTTTACAAGGAGAAGGAAACTTCTCCTTCCTCAAGCTCATTGCAGGTACCTGAGTCATGCAAAGATGTCACTCAAGAGATTCTCCATCTATCAACTCTTCATATCACTGATTCAGACAGTGATGAAGACACTGTGGAAGCAGTTACTGTACCACCAACAGTTGATCCAATTCCTCAGGAGGAATTAATCCCAACTGTTGCTGAATATCACATCCCACCTGCTGATCTTGTCACACTTAGAGATCATCTTACATCTCAAGTGATTGGTGACATATCAGCTGGTGTGCAAACAAGACATCAATTAAGACAGGATGTGATGCATGCTTGTTTCCTTTCACAAATTGAGCCCCTCACCATAAAAGATGCTGAGCTAGATCCCCACTGGATCATTGTTATGCAAGAGGAGCTTAATCAATTTGAAAGATGTAAAGTATGGACTTTGGTTCCAAGACCTAAAGGCCAACTGATCATAGACACCAAGTGGGTGTTTAGAAATAAGTTGGATGCAAATGGAATTTTTGTAAGGAACAAAGCTAGGCTTGTAGCTCGGGGCTACAGACAGGAGGAAGGTATAGACTATGACCAAACCTTTGCCCCTATTGCAAGGCTAGAGGCAATAAGGATCTTTCTAGCCTATGCAGCCTATATGAAGTTTAAGGTTTTTCAGATGGATGTAAAGAGTGCATTACTAAATGGTGAGCTAAAGGAAGAGATGTTTGTTGAACAACCTCCTGGGTTTGTCTCTTCAACTCAACCCTCATTTGTTTACAAGTTGCAAAAAGCTCTTTATGGACTTAAACAAGCTCCCAGAGCCTGGTATGAGACTCTAGCTAGTTTCCTGTTAGAACACAACTTTGTTAGGGGAGTAGTTGATAGAACCCTGTTTGTCAAGCATCACAAGGACACCATCTTGTTAGTTCAAGTTTATGTGGATGATATTATTTTTGGCTCCACTGATCCCAAACTATGCAAAAAGTTCTCTGAACTGATGCATTCTAAGTTTGAGATGAGTAGTATGGGTGAGCTGTCTTACTTTCTTGGTCTCCAAGTAAAGCAAGATGCTGATGGTATCTTCATCTCCCAATCCAAATATGTCAAGGAATTGGTAAAGAAGTTTGGGATGGCTGATGCTTCAGCAATGCATACACCTATGGCTACTAATGTAGTTATAGATTCTGATGATCAGGGTAAGCCAGTTGATCAGAAAAACTATAGTGCCATTGTTGGTTCCTTATTGTATTTAACTGCAAGTAGACCAGATATAATGTTTGCCACATGCCTATGTGCTAGATTCCAGGTCAACCCCAAGGAATCTCATTTGATTCTCCTCAAGAGAATTTTGAGATACCTGAAGGGATGTCAAAATTTAGGACTATGGTACCCAGCTGAATAAGAATTTGAGTTAATTGGATACTCTGATTCTTACTATGCTGGTTGTAGAGTTGACAGGAAAAGTACCTCAGGAACATGTCAGTTCCTGGGAGAGAGATTGGTCTCTTGGTTCTGTAAGAAACAAGCTTCTGTCTCAACTTCAACTCCAGAGGCTGAATATATAGCAGCTGTTAGTTGTTGTTCACAGATCCTGTGGATTCAAAACAAGCTTTTGGATTATGGGTACACACACAAGAATACCAAAATCATGTGTGACAGTACCAGTGCTATCTCCATTGCACAAAATCCTGTGCACCACTCTAGAACCAAGCACATTGAGATTAGATATCATTTCCTAAGAGATTGTGTGGAAAAGAACAAGATCAGCCTTGAGTTCATATCCACTGACCTTCAGAGAGGTGATATTTTCACCAAGCCCTTAGATGAATAGAAGCATCTGTTCTTTTTGGTTCAACTAGGCATGATTAATGGAAAAGACTAAGTGTGACTTCTGCCTTGTTGAAATCTGTTTGAAGATCGTCGAACGACGTTCTACGATAGTCGAACAGGTCAAGCCTATCGTCGACCAATGGGTGACGATGACTTGTTTGTTTGTGAAGACAGAAATAGTCGAACGATTGATCGACTACTCTGCTTCAGGAAACGATCATCGAACGACCGTTCGACTATCGTCTCCAGTATCTGTTAAAATAGATAGACGATTGTTGTTTTAATATAAAACTGATGGTCGACCTAGGTTAAGAGATCGTCTTTTTAATAGTCGACAGAGCTCGTCTTTTCGTATTCCGTCTTTCTGCTTGAGCTCTGCCCCGCGCCTTCTGCCGTTTCGTCTTCGTCGTCCTCTCCAACCAAATCAATGGTGGTTGCTCCAGCTCTCCTGACAGCGATGAAGTTCGACGCCGGTTTCTGCATGGATTTCGACTCGTTCAGCGCCTGCGATGCGGAGATTATAGAGATGCTACAGCTCTACAAGGATCAAGGTTTGGAAAAGCTGATTTCAATAAGGATCAAGATCAACATCCTAGAGATCAAAGAATGGGTTTACTCTTCGTCTTCCAGCGACGAATCCATGACCGGGACAATAGGCGGCGAAGAGGTAATCCTGACTCCTGCCGTTCTGACTAAAATTTTTGGATTATTGAAAGGACAAGAAGAATATGACCAAGATGTTCAAGAGTACGGAAGAATGCTCGTAGAGCTAGGACATGCTGAGGGCATTCCTACAAAGTTGCTGAAAGTGAACTTCCCTTTGAGGATTAAGTTCTTAGCTGATCTTGTTGGAAAAGTGCTGTTAGGTAAGCACTCAGCTCATGACAATATAACCAGACAACAGTTTGCCTTGATGAGTGCAATTATCAACAAGAAAGAGATAAATTGGGCAGGGATGATGTTTGATTTGATAAGAAAGAAGAACATCAAGAAGGAAGTAACCCTTGGATGGGTGATAGGAATATTTCTGAAAGAAAAATATCCTCAACTGTTGGGTACAGTTGCAACTTCCCTCAATGCCAGTAAGAACATGGATCCCACCTTATTTGTTAAGTGGAAAAGGAGCATTCAGAAGCCTTCACCAGCTGGGGTAGCTCTTGTTTTATCTGAGAGCACCAGGACTGTATCAGTCACTCCCCACCTACATGAAGAAGGCTCCTCCATTCCCCCCATTACTTCTACCTCTGCATTACCATCCACTTCTACTACATTGTTATCCACTTCCGCATTACCATCTACATCCACTGTCTCTCTTCTACTTGATTCCTCCACTATTCTCCATGCATCACCACCAACATCTCCACTCCCTTCACATCTTACTAGGATTTCTCATTCTAGTTTTGATCTATTGGTTTCTGAGAATCTACCCACTCCACCTCAGTCACCAATTTCTCATTAAGATCATATTGATCTTCCTGCATCCACCCATCAATCCCCAGTTTACAACATATCTCATCAGGAGACCACCGTCCCTGATGATCTTCCATCTACTGTGATTCCCCCACCATCATTTGAAATAACTCCAGCTTTCATTGCAAATATCCTGGAGCTAATTACTCCTTCAATCAAAACCATGATTGAAGAAGCAATTGCCCCTCTTGTTTCTACCATCTCTTCCCTGTCATCCTCCATCATAGCCCTCTCTAAGTCTGTTGAGCCCTCTTCATTTAGGGGCCTGACTTCAGTATCTACTGAAATCAGGCAGGGGGAGATATTCGAGGAAGATGCCTCAGGACTGCCCCTTGTTACTCTTCCAGCAGATCCCCAAGCTGAAATTCAAAAAGAAACAGCAGTTCCAATTGACATTACAACATCATCTGCAGAACCAACACCAGTTCATAGGCCATCTGATATCATAATGGAAACAGAATTTGCCTTCAAAGTGTGCCTTGAAGAAGCCTCCACTCCCCTAGTTGCTCTATTCCTAGAAGGAGTCATTACCTCCTTTCTAGATGACTTGTGGGAGTTAGAAAATTCTGAAGAAAATTCTGAAGGTAATTCATTTACTCAATTCCTTGACATGTTAACTGACATGCTAGCCTGTGAATACCTGGAAGGGATGTTTCGATACCATTTAGAACACCTTTGTGTTCCTTTGGTTTCAGATCTAGTTCAAGAAGTTCAAGCTGCTCAAGAACCTGCTCAACAACCAGCTCCAGAACCAGCTCAAGAACCTGCTGTTCAAGATCCTGTATCTACTCCTCCAGCTCAGATAGCTATGCAAGATGATCAATAAAAAGTTTCAGATGATCAAAAAGAGAAATCAACAGTCTGGGATGATATCCCAAGACTAGATTTGGATACTCTTCTGGCACAGGATGCCCTAGAAGAGGAAAGAGAGAAAGCTGCATTGAAAGCAAAAGAACAAGCTGAGCAAGAGGCTTTTGATCCTTATGATCAACCTCCATCATCTTATTCTGATGATGAGGAGGATTCTGATGAATCAGAAAATTCTAAGAAGAAGAAAGCAACAAAAAGGAAAAGGAAAGCTCCTCCTCCTCCTCCGCCTAATCCTGATCATGATGTTCCTTATTATATACTGAAAGGGATAGATCCCAAGTCTAAAGAATATCAACATTGGATGGGATTATCCAGAAATCAACAAAAGCAAAAAAAGAAAAGCAAAAGATATGACAGTCCAGCTCCAAAGTGGAATCCCAGAGGCCCTCCTCCTCCACCTCATAGTGCAAGAGCATCTGGAAATGCATCTGCCAATCCATCAGCCCCTTCTGCTAGATTCACTCCGTCTCAAGCCAACCTTTTCTCCTCCTCCTTCACCCAAGAGGAAAGCATCACCTCCTAAAGAAAGCAAAAGCATACCATCCAAAAAGCTAGCTCAAACAAAGAAAACTGATTCAAAAGGTAAAAGAGTAGTTTACTCTGAAAAATCAAGTAATAAATATGCAGAGTTTGCTCCTCCAGCTTCTTTAGTTATTCAAGAAAATAAAGAGCCAGCTGTAAGTTTGCTGGAACTCTCTACAAAATTCAAAACTGTAAAACCTCTAGATCCAATTGGTGAAAATGAATATGAGAGCCAAGAGCTAAATCCTGATTTCAGGATGGCTAGATTTCTTGAACTAGTTGGATCAGCCCAAATCAGACAAGCCAGAGCTGAAGGAAAAGATATTACAGGCTTAACTACTATGTCTAAATTCAGAAAGAAGGAGCTAGATAAATTCCAGTTCAGACCTGAGGTTGTTGATCCTTCTAAATATATGGAAAAGCACCCAGAAGCAGTAGTGCAAGAGCAGGAGAATCTAAAATCATTGGAGAACAAGATTTAAAGATATCAAAGAAGGAAGCTCTAGATCCCTTCAGAAAAATTTCTTTCCTTCCTGGTTCTTATGTATCTAAATCAGATTCTGATGCTGCTTAAGTTTTATGTATTGACAGTATGTTTATTTGACTGTTTGATTGATGCAATTTGTTGCTTAGGTGTTTCTTTTCTTGAGTTATATTTATTTCTAGTAGTTTTTGTTTTGAGAGATTTAACCCAAATAGGGGAGATTGTTGGTACCCTAGTTTGGATTTGAGTTTAGTCTTCTCAATTAGTTTCTTGACCCAAGATTTATCTTTGGTCAAAGGTTAGTTGTTAGATTAGTTTTTCCTCAGTTGTAGAGTTGTCACTTTTCCAGATGAAGATTTGGTTAAGTTGTTTTTGGTTTGACTATGGTCGAACGCCGCTCGACTATCGTCTATCAACTGTTCCACGATCGTCTATCAGTTGGTCGAATATCGTCAGTCAGCAAATCGTCTATCTTTGAGTTAGTTTAACTCTTGATAGCTCGACGATCTGTGGTCTCTGCCTCGTCGATCGTCGAACCCCGCTCGACTTCTTTTCCACACAATCTCTTAGAAAATGATGCCTGATCTCAATGTACCCTAGTTTGGATTTGTGTTAAGTCCTCTCAATTAGTTTCTTGACCCAAGATTTATCTATAGTCAAAGGTTAATTGTTAGGTTAGATTCCCTCAGTTGTAGAGTTGTCACTTATCCAGTGGAAATCTGGTTAAGTTGTTTTTAGTTCGACTATAGTCGAACGCCGCTCGACTTTCGTCAATCAACCGATCGACTATCGTCTATCAGTTAGTCGACTATCGTCAGTCAGCAGATCGTCTATCTCTGTGATAGTTCAACTATCTTTAAGATCGACTATCTATTGTGATAGTTTGACTATCTGTCTTGATAGCTCAACTATCTTATAGCTCGACTATCTGTTCTGATAGGTCGACTATCTGCTCTGCAGTTAGGTCGACGATCTCTGTGGTTCGGTCGACGATCTCTGTGGATCGTTCGACGATCATTTTTCTGCTTTTAGAGATATTATATTCCTTTTCTTCTGTGATCTATTTCTTATTTATCTGGCATATTTTATTAAAGATTATTTCATTGATTTTATGCTTACATATCAAGGCAATCTTTGCCCCATTCTTTTTGCATAAGTCAAGCTCTACTTTGACAAAGTCTTTTGTCTTATTAGTTGACATATCTTTATGCTTTATCTACCATGCTGTCCTTTATAGCCATTAGATACAAAAGTCTTCTCTGGCCGTAAAGAGTTTGTTCTAATGTGACTTTCTCTAGTATTCTTTTATCAGATTGGATATGTAGCTTCTCAGAAAGCTTTATCCCTTTATAGGATGTCTGTCTGCAGGATATATTTTGTATTGTGCTATTTGCAGCCTAGATTGCAGATCTCAGAAGAAGACAAAGAATTAGAGCCGTTACAAAGGCTAATATATAAAGAGCTCTTTTTAAAGAAGTTTGAGAGATACATATATAAAGAGATATACATATATATAGAGACACATAGAGAGAGATATACACACAGACACCAAGTCTGGTTAACACAGATATTCATATACAGATTCAAAAGAAGAAGATACAGCTCTCAGATCATTTCACATTCAACTAAGAAGAACTACTTTATTCAGCATTCTTCTTCAAATCCTGAGTTCATCATGCTTCCAGGAACATTCACACTCAGTGCCTCAAGAAGAAGAAAAAGAAGAAAGAAAAGCTGATTGAAGAAGAACAACCCTTTTCTCATCAAGAGTCTTCTTCAAGTTGTTCCTTCAAGAACTTCAAGACAACAGATTATATCTGTCAAGAGTTCAGAAGAGATCCTACACCCTGAAGCAAGACTTCTTCCTGGATATTCTCTAAGCCAGGGGGAGCCTTGATTCCTTAGAGATTTCTAGCTCTGTGCAATCCACTAGCTTCTCTAATCTTGTTTTACAATAAAGAAGATATTCTAACTCTCTCACCCTCCCATACAAAGGCTTATTACTCCCTTCAAAAGTGAACCTTGGTGGCTGGGCACCTTAGCAAAAACCTGTGTTGGATTTTGAGCTCATGATCAAAAGCTCAAAGGGTCTACTTGATCTACCTGAACCAGATCAGTTGGTGGCAGGGCACCTGAACAAAAACCTGTAGTGGATTCCTACCAGGGTGGTAGAAGAGTGGATGTACCTATTTAGAGGGAACCACTATAAACCTCTTGTGTTGTCTGTGTTGCTTACTTTAATTATTGCACTATGACATTGAGTAGAACTAACTAGGACTGCTTGTTGCTGTGATAGGACTAAAAATGAAACTGTAATTACAGTTAGCTTTCTCTTGTGCACCACACTTTGTGTTAGGCTCTAGGGTTTCAAATATCTATAAACTCATTCCGCAAACTAACTCTAAGGGAGTTGAGTAGATTTTCATAATTTTTTAATACTCTATTCACCCCCCCTCTAGAGTTGTATCTATCCTCACTTTCAAGTCAAACCTGTTATACCGTTTCCTAAGCTCCTTCTTCACCCTTAGAACGGTGGGTCCAGCTAGGGCCTTGGATCTAGAGGTGGAGGCATCATGATGACAACAGTCACATGATTTCTTCACTTCCTGTTCCTTCAGTATAACAGGCTTGGCCATTGGTGCCTTCTTCTTATTATGGCCGCTAGAGAAGTGGCCATAATTCTCCACTTGGATTTCCTCATAAGGTACCCTGAAGACACTCTCACCGTAGTTTCGAGGGAAGGTCCAACCATCATACCGACTCTTGGGCTTTTCAACCGAGGGCCGAAAGAAGTGGTCATAGGTTGACTCAAAGTCATGCTCATTGCAAGGAAAGCCATGCTTTTTGAATGAAACAGGATCGAGTGGGGCCTTTCCCTTTTCTACAGTAGAGGCCTTCTTAGCAGCCTTATTTTTCCTCTATTTTTTGTTTCTCCTGGATGATTTACCAGGCACACCCACATGTCCTAAGCCAGCCCCCTTAGCCTGACCAGAGAATTTATCAACCAAAGGAAGAACGGTCTTGGGAATGGAGAAGCTTTTGGCAATCTTCCTTTCTGCCGCAAGCTGTTCTTCTAACTTATTGATTTCTTCCTATTTTTGGTCAAGGAGCCTTATAGACTCTGAGTGCTCAGAAGTCAGGTCCAGGTGTTCCTGTCGGAGAGAAATCAAGCTAGTGATCTCTTCTCTTAGGGACACACCCTCAGCCATAAGGAATTTGACTTCCTTTTTCTGAGCCCTCAACCTATTACGGCATTCCTCAAAGGTATTGAGCAGAAGCTCATACTTTTCGAGGAGCTCAGCTTCACGGGCAGATGGGCTGTCCTCGTGATCATCTTCAGAAAACTCAGAGTCAGAGTCAGAGAGGGGAGTAAGATCTTTAACCTTCCCAATAAAGGGGGGGGGGGGGCAGTCTCCTTCTGAGTCGGAGCGACCCATTAGCTCGAAGTAAGTTTCCTCATCATCACTGGAGTCTGAGGAATCAGATTCACTCAGTGTCTTTGGCTTTTTAGCAATGTAGCTCCTCTCCTTCTTCTTATCTTTAGAGGACCTATGCTCCTCTCCCTTCCCCTTATCTCTCTTGCTTTGGTGGCAGTCAGAAATGACGTGTCCTGGCTTATTGCATCCAAAGCAAATAATGTCAGCAGAGCGATGTTTGTTCTGTTTAGATTTATACCTGTCAGAAGAGTAATTCTTCTTCTGATGTCTGGAGGAGGAGCCGTCTCTCTTTCTTTGATTCCTCATCTTGAGGAACTTCTTGAACTCTCGAGTGATGAGGGAGAATTCTTCTTTAGATAGCTCTGAGACGGAAGAGCATGGCTCAGAGTCTTCTTCCTCATCCTTTTTCCAAGAGCGGGACAAGGCTGCACCCTTGCCTTTCCTTGAGTGATTGGCTTTCAGGGCTACTGTCTTTTCTTTGTCCGCGGCTTTATCGGCTTCTTCTTCAGCTTTTCTGGTGTTTAGCTGAAGCTCATAGGACATAAGCTTCCCAAACAGAATCTGGGGATCAGTTTCTGCCAGCTTGCCAAATTCTCTGATGGCGCAGATCTTGGTGTCCCATTCCTTAGTGAGCGATCTAAGGAATTTGACATTTAGTTCACCATCGGTGAACACTCTGCCATAACCCTTCAGGGCATTGACGATCTTCAGGAAGTTCTCGAATGTCACTCCGATTTCTTCCTTTGGACCTTGCCTGAAGGCCTCATACTTTTGGTTCAGAAGGGATCTTCGATCATCCCTTACTTCATCCGTGCCTTCAATCAGGATGATCAGGCAGTGCCAGATGTCCTTGGCAGTCCTGCAGTTGCTGAAATTCTACATCATGGAATCATTGACGGCGCTTACAAGAATGTTCTGAGCTTTCTTGTCTAGTAGGACAAGCACCATCTCATCCTTATCCATTTCGGAGAGCTTCTTGGGCACCATCTTGATAGGATCAATGGTGGAGGCCTTAGTGGGGATATAAGGGCCCTCCTCCACTACCATGAAGAGTCGAGGGTCGGCTGCTTCCATGTAGAACCTTATCCTTTCCTTCAAGATGGGAAAGTTCAGCTTGGTGCACACTGGGATCTTTCCTGAATACTTGAGTCCGTCAATTCCCGAGAGCTTCTTTCCTCTTAACACTAGACACAGGATCTTACTCAAGGTTAACCTTATTGACGAGGAACCTCCCTCTGATACCACTTGAAAGTATCTAGTGTCGACTAAATCCACCTATGGGGGGGGGGGGGGAATAGGTGTCATGCTGTCTTTTGCGGAATTAAATTAATCTGCACAAATTAACAAACACAGCACAGAAAACACATAAAAAGTTATAATGGTTCCCCGATTTGGGTACGTCCACTTTCCCCCTTCGACCTATCTCCTACCAAGGGACGACTCGGTCACTTTTCCAAACAGATTTAAATCCAATCCTCACACTACGGAAGGAACCCTTCCAACACAGGAGTCACCACTCAACCACCACGGGTTGCACCCAACCCGTACAAGTAGAAATAAAAATTCCTTTACAACAAAACAAAAATAGAATGTATAAGAAAATACAAACAACGCTTATGGAGAATCCGATGTCCTTCTTCATTCGTTGAGGCTTTCTTTAAAGTAACGAAGTGTCCACTACCAAATTTCTCTCTTGGAGAGGATCTTGACAAGATCCGCGGCGACAATTGAATGCGGCGGCGAAACTTTGTAGATCCAAACTTCTTGACGAAGCACGCAAGATCTACGAACGGTCTTAGTTGGATCAATCGTCTCCACCGATTCAGAATGAAGAACTATTCTTGTTCAACGAATTGAGAGACAAAAGATCAAAAGAGAGATGCATGAGACGCTCGTCTTGCCTCGGTACTATCGTTGGAAGATCAAAGAAGCACTGAGATCAACAATCAATGGCGACGACGAACTTGCGAGCGGCTATAGGCGATCGGCGGTTTCCGCGATCGGCTAGGGCACAACATCGGCTACTTTTAATTTCGCGTGAATGAGTTACTATAGAAGTTAGAAATACGCATGTATATATACCCTGAGTCCAACCCTAAAGTCCGTTGTGGGACCCACAAGGAGAAACCCTAGCCCAGGCCGAAACAGCGCACGGCCTCTTGGTTCGGTCCAGCGAACGGAGGAAAAATGCCTAAGGTAAAATCGGCGGGAATCATTGGTAATTCCCGTCGAAGTCGGTGGGAATCATTCATGATTCCCATCGATTCTGCCTTAGAAGAATCCCTGTCTGGAAAACAGTCAGCCGAAAGAAATCGGCGGGAGAGGCTAGCGATACTCGACGAATCGGCGAGAATGCAGACAGATTCTCGTCGAAGTCGGCGGGAATCACTTACGATTCCCGTCGATTCTGCCTTGGCAGAATTCCTGTTAGATAACTGTCAGCCGGAAGGAATTCGGCGGGAATACAGACTGATTCTCGTCGAATCGGCGGGAATCACTAATGATTCCCGTCGAAGTCGGCGAGAATCACTTAGTGATTCCCGTCGATTTTGACTTAGAAGAATTTCCCTTCCTTCCTTTGAAGACTTAGTCTTTGACCCATCTTTGCGCCTCTTCTGCTCTTGATCTACCTCGACCCTGTACTTGAAAATAAGTACACTCCAATAGAGAGAGCACACGTGAGTCAACACACTGATATACTCAACGAGGGATTACGTTGCGCAGACCCGTGTATATTGACCCACTGCACCCTGACATTGGTTTGTACTTAGCATGGAATAGCTACAAGCATAACTTGATAGAAAATCATCAAATACATTGTCAATTCAACTTAGCTTGTTCAGGGACTTCTTCAAATTAGGTACATTGTGGATACAATACCCAACATGACCGGCGAAATCAAAAGGAGTTTATATTTTTCATAGCCTCGATCTCCAACTTTATAGAGATACATTGTATTTTGTAATCAATTTCTTATGAAATTAAATCATGTCATTTATTATCTCATTATCTTGATTTTATTTTAATATCATAAAATGTTTAAATAGTGATATCCCTAAACTAGTAAAGTAATATTGAATTCTGCAATTTCCTAGAAAGTAATCTTTATTATAATATTTTTGTTTAAATATAAAATATATATATAATTTACTATATGTTGGAACCCTATTACTGATTTGGGCTAGAATCACTATTATTTATTTTAGGATGATTAGTTTGACCCAAAGTGTATAGTCTAGGGTCATAGATTTATTTCCAGGGTTGCTCCTTCAAAAGAATTCCAGAGAAGTGTTGTTCCACGGACGCAGAATTCAGATCGACGAAAGCTGAGCTTTGTTCGACGAACGCCGAGCTCAGTTCGACGAACTCAGAGTTCTAACTCTGAGTTTAGCTCGACAAACTCTGGGCTCCGTTCGACGAACGATGATCACAACTTAGAAACTCAGCTCAACGAACTCCAGGCTCAGTTCGACGAACTCCAGGCTCAGTTCGACGAACTCCAGGCTCAGTTCGACAATCTTTAGGATCAGTTCGACGAATTTTTCAGCTCGACAAATTTCTTGTAGTGTTCAATGTTCAGGCAGTTTTATATTCTGAAGGTAGAATGATTTTGAAAGGCTTAATTTCAGTCAGCTACACTCTGATATTTAATGCTAAATATTCTTATTGAATATAGCTGTTTCAGGCAGCATTAAATATGGATTTATCGCAGAGTTTAATTCTAATTTATTACCCAGAGCACTTACAATTCTCAGAGATTCTTCAGGCGTTTCAGAATGGTTTTAATTCAAATGTTTGAATTCTTCTCAGAGATTATATATTCAGATTATTGCTTCTTCAAAGGTTGACACTCTTACAGATCTCATAAGTTTACAAAGTTAGACTTTCAGGGTGACACACTGTTACTGACTTAGAGATCAACAGACATACAGATCAATATAGATCAACACATATAGATACAGATATTCTGCTTCAATGTCTACTAGTTCAAAAGTCTTCAATCAATCAGAAACAAGAAGGCCTACACCCTGAAGAAAAGACTCTCTCTCCTGATCACAAATCTCTACTCAAATCAGGGGGAGATTTTTGCATCTTCATTAACTAAAGTCTTCTCAGAGATATTTGATAGAGAAGACATCATCAACTCTCTTAGTTTATTTCTTAAACTATGTACAGGGTTCTTAACTCCCTTCAAAAGTTATCTCTTGGTTCATAAGTCACTTAATAAAAAGACTTAAGCTTGGTTTTTGGGCACCTTATCAAAAGCTCAAAGGGTTGCAAGATCTCCATTAGAAAATAGATCTTCTGGTGGCAGGGCACCCGATCAAAAACCTGTAGTGGATTCCTACCAGGGTGGTAGAAGAGTACACGTACCCAGGTTTATTGGGGAACTACTATAAATCTTTGTGTCGTATGTGATTGATTGCTTTCTTTATTTGTGTGCTGTGATTTTTGTTTCTATTTATATTTATCATTTAATTTCAAATTCGCTATAAAAATAAATCAAAGTTTTAAAATACTCTATTCACCCCCCTCTAGAGTAAAGTTAGATCCATCCCTTACTTTCAATTGGTATCAAAGCTTGGTTCTTTGGTTTTACAGGCTAACACCTGAACCAACAAATCTAATAGATCTTATTTTGTCTAGTTTGTTTTATTATCATGACACAAAATAAAGAGTATTCAAATACTAGACCTCCTGTTTGTAACCTTAACGAGTTTGCATTATGGCAGGCAAGTATAAGATTATATATAAATTCTTTCGATGAGGATATCTACAATTCTATTTTGACAGCACCACCTCTACCACTTGCACCAACAAGCATTAGTGTTGTACCTCCACCAGAGTGGACCGAAGCTCAGAAAAAGCTGAAGATTACTGATGCAAGGGCTATGAACATTCTAGCCCAAGCAATGTCTGTTGACATTTTTCAGAAGGTTGCTAAATGCCCCTCAGCAAAATCTATCTGGGACTCCCTCAATGCAATGGTAGCTGGATCAGCTGATGAAAGTAAGGAAAGAAGATCTCACTTGATTTCTCAATATGAGAATTTCAAAAAAGGTGAAAGTGAATCAGTTACAGATATGTACACAAGACTCAATCTCAAAATTAATGAGCTGAAATCTTTGGAAAAAGATATTACATTGACAGAAGTCAATGACAAAATTCTCATGTGTTTCCCTAGCACATGGGATTCAAGAATCTGACCAATTAGAAAAGCCAAAAGTGTAAATGAGATTTCAACAGAAACCTTGTTGGGCAAGCTAAAATCTTATGAGCAGCTCTTCAAAATAAGAGAAGCTGAACAAAAGACTCTACCCTCAGTAAAGATGGAAATGAGCATTGCTTTCCAAGCAATTGAGGAAGAACAAGTTCCACATAATGAAGATCTTATGGGTCTCCTGGCTAAAAGGTTCTATAAGATAGCCAGAAAAGACTTCAGGAGTAGATCATCCAGGAACTAAGACAAACCAAGGTATGACAAAACTCCAACTAAAGAAATTGTTTTTTATGGTTGTAGGAAACAAGGTCACATTCTTCTAGAGTGTCCTGCTAATCAAAAGAAGGATAAGAAGAAGGATAAAGACTCTAAGAAGCACTCACACAAATCCTCTTCCAGTAAACACAAAAAGAAGAAGAGAGACGTTGTAGTTGAAACTTGGAGTGAATCAGACTCTGAATCTTCATCCAGTTCAAGTGAAGATGAAGAAGAGTAAAGAACTAAAGAAGTCTGTTTGATGGCAATCAATACATCATGCAACAATTATGATTCTGAATTTGAGTCTGAAGAAGACCATGTAATTTCTATATTTGATTTTACTTCAGAACAGTTTAAAATAGATTTCAAATTACTTTGTAAAGACTTAATACAATCTGAGAAAGAAATAAAATTTGTCAGAGAAAAATTAATTGAATTAAACAAACTATCTTCAGAAAATATTAAACTTGAAGAAGAGTTGAAGATTCTTAAGGAACAAGTAATTTCACTAGAAAATAAATTATCTGAGGCTAAGATGTTTGAAGAATCACTTAATGGGAGAAGTATCAAACTGATGAACATCACAAGCACAGTCAATGCCAGACTAAATGATAAACATGGCTTGGGAGCTTCATCAAGTCAACCTCATCTTCTATAGAAAAATATTTTAACTACACCTGTAAATTTTATTTTCGCTAAAGGAAAAGAAAAATTAGAAGATTTAGATAAAGCTACTGAAGTTTTACAAGATAATAAGCCTAAACAAAATAAAAATTTTCAAAAAGACCATGTTCAACAAAATTTGTCAAACCGAGATCGACAAAATCAATACGATTCGTCAAATAGAACTCGACGAACTCATAACACAGGATTCACCCAGAATTTTGTATATGCTACATATGGACCTTTTTTAGACCTATTGCAGTACAAAGTTTGGGAGTAAAGTCATATACCTTAGTTATTGTTGATGATTTCTCAAGATTCACTTGGGTGTTCTTTCTTAGAAACAAGTTAGATAACTTTAAAGTTCTTACCGACTTTCTTAGGAACATTAAGATTGAGTACTCTACTCAGATTTCATTGATCAGAAGTGATCATGGCACTGAGTTTGAAACTCTTCAGATGAAAGAATTCTGTGAGAAAGAAGGAATCAGGCAATGTTTCTCTGCTCCTAGAACTACTCAACAAAATGGGATAGCTGAAAAGAAAAATAGAACCCTAATTGAATCTGCTGGAACATTACTTAGAGATGCTTATTAACCCCTATCTTTTTGGGCAGAGGTAGTAAGCACAACAAATTATGTTCTTAACAGAAGTCTCATACATAAACAGAAGGGTAAGACTCCCTATGAATTTCTTAAAAATAAGAAACCTAAAGCAAATTATTTTAAAGTTTTTGGGTATAGATGTTATATTCACAATAATGATAAGAAACACTAAAGAAAATTTAAAGCCAAAGCTGCAGAAGGAGTATTTCTTGGATATTCTCAAGTCAGCAAGGCTTATAGGGTCTTTAATAAATCTACCCTTAAGATAGAAGAATCTGTATATGTATCTTTTGATGAAACTAACATGTTGTACAACGAGAAGAATACCTCTACCATTGAATCTTTTAAGTTACCAATTTTGTGTGTGAAGTTAGATGAATTAAACCTTAAACAAGAGGATACATTGCATCCTTCTCAACAAAATGTTGAAGACAGTGATGAAGATAATCCAAAAATTTGTGATGAAAAAGGTGTAACTAATGAAATTCCACAAGAGGAATTAGCAACAAATAATTGAAGAACCAACTCCACCTGTTGATTTTATCACACTTAGAGATCATCCTAGATCCCAAGTGATTGGAAACATATCAGCTGGTGTGCAAAAAAGGCATCAAATTATTCAAGATCATATGCATACTTATTTTCTATCTCAGATTGAACCTCAATCATAAAAGATGCAGAACAAGATCCCCACTAGATCATTGTAATGTAGAGAAACTCAATCTGTTTGAGAGATGCAAAGTTTGGGAATTTGTCCAAGACCCAAAGACTATCCATTCATTGGAACCAAATGGGTCTTCAGGAATAAATTTGATGCTCAAGGAGTCATAGTGAGAAATAAAGCTAGACTGGTAGTTGAAGGATACTCACAGGAGGAAGGAATAGACTATGATCAGACATTTGCTCCTATTGTAAGATTAGAAGCTATCAGAATATTTCTTGCTTTTACTGCATTCAAGAAATTCAAGGTATATCAGATTGATGGGAAGAGTACTTTTCTAAATGGAGAACTCAAAGAGGAAGTTTATGTTGAACAACCTCCATATTTTATCTCTTCAACTTATTCTACTCATGATTTTAAACTTAATAAAGCTCTTTATGGTCTTAAACAAGCTCCAAGAGCTTGGTATGAGACTCTTGCTAGTTTCTTATTAGAACATAAATTTAGTAGAGGAATGGTAGATAAAACTTTATTTTTTAGACATCATAAATAAAATTTTTTACTAGTTCAAATATATGTTGACGATATAATTTTTGGTTCTATTGATTCCAAACTTTGCAAAAAGTTTTCTGATCTAATGCATTCAAAGTTTGAAATGAGTAGCATGGGTGAATTATCCTACTTCCTTGGTTTACAAGTGAAGCAAACACCTGATGCCATTTTTATATCTCAATCTAAAAATGCTAAATAGCTAATTAAAAGATTTTGGATGTCAGATGCCTACTCTATGGAAACACCCATGCCCTCTAATATTGTAGTTGATAATGATTAACAGGGTAGATCTATTGGTCAGAAAAAAAATATAGGACTATTATTGGGTCTCTATTATATTTAATATCAAGTTGACCTGATATTATGTTTGCAACCTATATTTGTGCTTGGTTCCAAGTTAATCCTAAAGAATGTCACCTAATTTTAGTAAAAAGAATTTTGAGATATATAAAGGGTTGTCCTTATCAAGGACTCTGGTATCCTATTGAGTCAGAATTTGAATTAACTGGATTAACAGATGCTGACTATGCTGGATGCAGAGTTGACAAAAAAAGCACATCAGGAACTTGTCAGTTTCTTGGCAATAGGCTTGTCTCATGGTTTTGCAAGAAACAAACATATGTGTCTACTTCAACTGCTGAAGCTGAATACATTGCAGTTTGTAGTTGTTGTTCACAGATTTTGTGGATTCAAAATAAGTAACTAGATTACGGTTATAACTTAGATTATTCAACTATTTTATGTGATAATACTAGTGTAATATCAATTGCACAGAATCCAGTCTTTCATAGTAGGACTAAGCATATAGAAATTAGACATTACTTTATAAGTGACAATGTAGACCAAAATAAAATTAGCCGAGAATTTATTTCTACTGATTTACAAAGAGCTGACATTTTGACCAAACCCTTAGATGAAAAGAAACATATTTTATTCTTAAATCAGATAGGAATGATTAATGGTGAGGCCTTAAAATGATTTTTGTTTTGGGATTGACGAATTGTACACCTTTTGTCAAACGGAGCTCGAAAAACTGCAAACTTTTTGTAAAACATTCTTCGAACGGAGATCGACAAACTTTCTTTGTGAAACTTTCGTCGACCGAAGATCGACATTTTAGTTTTGAGTACCTTTCGTCGAACGGAGCTCGACGAAATGTAATTCTTTCGTAAAACTTTGGTCGAATGGAGATTGATGAAATGTTTTTCTTGTGTGAAATTTATTGTCGAGCAGAGTTCGATGCTTTGTTTTTCGTCAGACAGAGTTTGCCTTTTCAACTTTTGAAAACTTATAATTAGGTTTTCATCGAACTCTATCCCGCGAATTTCCCATTTAATTGCACTTGATCTCCCAGTTTTGCAGGCTAATGGCGATTTCTCAGGCAATCCTCTCGGCAAAAAAATTTGATGCAGGCTTCAATATTAACATGAAATCTTTCTCTCATTCAGATCAAGTTTTCCATGATATTCTGAAACTATTTGAGGCTCAGAATCTGCGGAAATTTATGACTACTAGGATCAAGCTTCCAGTGGTCGAAATCAAAGAATGGATTCATACTGCCAAATTTCAGGATACCCTAGTCATTGTTGGATCTATCTCAGTGAATCAGGTTCCTCTTACCCCAGAAATTCTTTCTGGAATTTTTGGTTTTGTTAATGGCGAAGAAGATATAGAATTATCTAGTTATAAATTTAAGATAATGCTAGATAGATTGGATCATTCTCAAGGGAACCCTAACCATCTTCTGAAAAAGAATTTTTTTATTGAATATACGTTTTTAGCTGATGTGGTTGGAAAGGTAGTTTTGGGCAAACATTGAGCCCACGACTTTGTCACCAAGCATCAATTCCTAATGATGTGTGATCTGGTAGATCAGAAGAACATAAACTGGGGATCAACTCTTTTTGATTCTATTAAGAAGAAGATCACCGATAAGTCTGGAGGTTATGTAAGGATCTTTGGAATTTCCTTACAGGCTAAGTGTCAAGAGATTTTGGTCTCTCAGACCATTTATATTTATGCATCTAATAGGATTACCTTTGCCCTATTTGGAAAATGGGAGAGGGTGATTCCTATGTCTCCAAGGGAAGCTCCCTCTAGGGCAGCTTCTGAAAGCACTAGGGCTATTCCAGCCACTCTCCATACCCTAGAAGAGATTTTTGCTCCTCTTATTTCTTCTCTGTTGGAACACCCTATTACTATTTGGGTCAGGATGACTATATTTCTATAGGGATTTTGTGTTGTGACCTCCTTGTTGTTATAAAGGTCACATAGGTTAGTCAGAGTCGACCTCAGCTCGACGCTGAGTCGACCTCAGCTCGACGCTGAGTCGATCTCAGCTCGACGCTGAGTCGACCTCAGCTCGACGCCGAGTCGACCTCAGCTCGACGTGGAGTCGACCTCTGCTCGACGTTCCGTCAAGCCCAGTTCTGCTTTTTGAAACCACTCTCTGGCCAACGTGTGTCGTGCTCAGATCGATGTTTTATTGTGAGCTCGACGTTTTCAGACTCCCGTCAATTTTGAATAGGAATTCAAATTCCTTCTGTCAGAACAATTAATGCTGAAGATTTATTGGCCGTTACAGCAAATCTGGTGCATGGCTCAAGGAATTTTCTAAGGAATGTTTGCCTGACACTTCCTTTGAGGCATGGACATTTAAGGAAAGCATTTAATGCTCATTGCCAACGGCTATCAAAGACTCAGAAGAAGAACACAGAGATATAATTCTATCAGTTAACACAAAACAAAGATTTCTTCCTCTTGCTCTCTGTGATATTCATTCAAGCTTACACACAGGAATTCTGATTTGCTTCAGACACAACCATCCAACTTGTTTGGATCATCTTTTGCTAGAGCAGATCAGATCATTGAAGACCTGTCGCCCTTGTGCAAAGCTCTTCTTCCTGAACTACTTCTTGATCTCAGGGGGAGCTTTGACAACATCAACCGATCCACTTTGCTTCTCTCTACTTATTGATAGAGAAGACAACATCAGCTTTTTCTTTTTCTTTCTATACAGGGTTTTAACTCCCTTCAAAAGTTACCTTTGGTTTTGCTAAAACCTGATCAAAAATCAGCCCTTTGGTTTGTGAGAACCTGGTCAAAAACTCTCTGGTGCTCAAGACACCTGATCAACTCATCTTGAAGTGGATTCCTATCAAGGGTGATAGAAGTGTGGACTACCCAAGATTTTGGGGAACCACTATAGCTCCTTGTGTATTCTGGTTGCTTGTTTCTTTGTGTTTTGCTTTGTGCTGTGTTTCTCTTCTTGCTTTGATTAATTGCTATATCACCATACACTAAGTAAATCTAAGCCTTCTCTCTACACAAGTTTTAATTTTCAAAACTATTTTAAATCACTCTATTCACCCCCCCTCTAGAGTTAGGATTGATCTTATCCCTCACTTTCAATTGGTATCAGAGGCAGGTTGATCATTCATACAGGCTAACACCTGGATCAAAAGATCTCTGATAAGATCATTTCTCTCAAAAGGGTTATTTCTTTTAGTTTTACTTATCTTTAAAACTCATGGCACAAAACAAGGACTTTGCTAGCACCAGACCTCCTATGTGCAATCTCTCTAAGTTTGCACTATGGAAGGCAAGGATTAGACTTTACATGAATTCATCTGATGAGGACATCTTTAATTCTATGTTGACAGATTGTCCAAGGCCTCCCACAGGAACAAGTACATCAGCTGTTCCTCCTCCTTCAGGAACTGATGCTGACATAAAAAAGTGGAAGGCAGCAGATGCTAAAGCCATGAACATCTTGGCTCAAACCATGTCAGATGACATTTTCCAGAAAGTAGCTGAATGCCATACTGCCAAAGAGATCTGGGAAAAACTTTCAGAAATTGTATCAGGTTCTGCAGATGAATGAAAGGATAGGAGATCCTACCTTATCACCCAGTATTGGAACTTCAAAAAGGCAGAGTCT
Source organism: Platanthera zijinensis (assembly GCA_039513925.1). Lineage (NCBI taxonomy): Eukaryota > Viridiplantae > Streptophyta > Magnoliopsida > Asparagales > Orchidaceae > Platanthera > Platanthera zijinensis. Next base: position 48,421,642 of record CM077093.1, on the reverse strand, counting down.
GAGTCAGTTGCTGACATGTACAACAGACTGAGTCTAATCATCAGTGAGCTTAGATCACTAGATAAGGACATATCTCTCACTGAGATAAATGACAAGATACTGACTTGTTTCCCTAGCTCTTGGGACTCAAGAATCTGGTCAATTAAAGATGGAAGGAATGTCTGTGAGTTATCCACAGAAGCTCTTCTAGGAAAGCTCAAGAGTTATGAGCAATTCATTAAGAAGAGAGAAGAAGAGCAGAAGATATCCACACCAACTGAAAAGGTTGAGAAAACCATTGCCTTCAAGGCACAGGAAGAACAACCTAAAGAAAAGGTGTTGGGAGATGAAGAGCTAATGAGCCTACTTGTCAAAAGGTTCAATAAGTTGAATAAAAAGAACTTCAGAAGATGGTCATCCAAAGACAGAGACAAGCCAAGGTATGACAGATCTACTAATAAAGATATTATCTGTTTTGGCTGCAGGAAACCAGGACACATTGTCCCCAACTGTCCAGAAAATCAAGATAAGGACAGAAGGGACAAGAAGGAAAGAAAAGATAAAAGGAAGGATAAGGAGTCAAGGAAGTACCATGACAAGCCTTCCTCCAGCAACATCAAGCACACCAGAAAAGGATTTGTGGCTGAATCCTGGAGTGACTCTGATGAGTCTGATTCATCATCCAGCTCTAGTGATGATGAGGATGATGCAGAAGAAAAAGGATTCTGCATGATGGCCATCAATGCATCTCAAAAGAATACTGATTCAGAGCTTGATGCTGACTACCTGTCTGATCAGGAACTTACTGAGGATCAGGTAATAGATTCATTTGATTTTAATTCTGATGAATTTAAATCTGAGTTCAAATCTATGTGCATTGACTTGATTGAATCTCAAAAGTTAATTATAACTCTTAGAGAACAATTGAGTGAATGCAAATCCATTAACTCAGATAATCTTAGACTCTTAGAAGAGTTGAAGTAGTGTGGGGAGGAGATAGCTTCACTGAAAGGTGAACTATCTAAGGCCAAACAATTTGAAGAAACCCTTAATGGGAGAAGTATCAAATTAATGGACATCACAAGTACAGTGAACTCAAGATTGAATGGTACACTGGGCTTGGGTGCTTCATCCAGCCAACCCATAGTGCTGACAACTCCAATCAAATTTACCAGTGACAAAGGTAAAGAAGTCTTGATAGTGGCTAGGAAGAATGCTGACTTAACCCAGGAAACTGGACAAAAAGCGTCGAACGAAGCTCGACGGAGGTCGAACAGAGCTCGACGTGATCGCAAGAAAACGTCGAACTCAGGTCGATGCCTTCTACCTTCTGAACAAAGCAAGACTTCGCCGTCGAATGGAGCTCGACGCACTCACCAGAGTCCGTCGACCGAAGCTCGACGTGCGTCGAGCCAAGTTCAGAGCAAAAGTCAACTCTCAGGGGTTAATTCAAGATTTAATTCCAGCTCCACATCTCATCACTTTAACCCTTATGCTGAATGGATAATACCTCCTAGGAGATATCATCCTATAGGCTATAAGAGTCAACCTGAGATGTCTTTTATTTCAGAGTTTAAAGGATATCAAGAAAGGCCCAAGGTAAACTGGGTCAAAAACAATTGATTTGCTGTATGTGCAGGTAAAGACCTGTCCAATTGAGAACCAGCAGTGGTACTTGGACAGTGGGTGCTCAAAGCACATGACTGGCAACAAGGAGAACCTTGTGTCCTTCAAAGCCAAACATGGACCCAAAGTAATCTTTGGAGATTCAAACTTTGGACAAACAAAAGGCTATGGCCAAGTCGAGATAGGGTCAATTACATTCAAGAAAGTGGCCTATGTGGAAGGACTAAAGCACAACTTAATCAGCATCAGCCAGCTATGTGATGCTGGTTATCAGGTTTGGTTTACCAACTCAGCATGTAATATTGCATTAAATAACAACATTGTTTTAATTGGTAATAGACAAGATAACATATATCTAGTTGATTTCAATTCATCTAAAGTAGATATTTGTTTATTTAACTCCCTTAGCAAACCTAATGAACTATGGTATAAAAGATTAGGTCATGTGAACCTTAGAACCATTGCTAAGTTATCCAAAGACAACCTTGTTAGAGGACTACCTTCTGGTCCCTACAAGAAGGAAGGACTTTGCAAGGCTTGTCAATTAGGCAAACAAACTAAAAATAATTTCAAGTCACTTAATAAGAGTGATTCACCTAGAATTTTGTACTTATTGCACATGGACCTTTTTGGGCCAATTAATGTACAAAGCCTAGGAGGGAAATCTTATGCTTTAGTAGTTATAGATGTCTTCTCAAGATTCACTTGGGTGTTCTTTCTGAGAAAGAAGTCTGATAACTTCAAGATTTTGACAGATTTTCTCAAAGGCATATAGATTGAGTTCAATACTCACATTGCCCTGATCAGAAGTGATCATGGGACAGAGTTTGATTCTCTTCTTATGCTAGAGTTCTGTCAGAAGGAAGGTATCAGGCACACTTTCTCAGCTCCGAGAACTCCTCAACAAAATGGGGTAGTTGAGAGGAAAAATAGAACCCTTATTGAATCTGCCACAACACTGTTGACAGATGCTCACCTTCCTCTAACCTTTTGGGCAGAGGCTGTGAATACCTCCAACTATGTTTTGAATAGAAGCCTGATACATAAACTGAAGGGTAAGACTCCCTATGAGTTACTCAAAGGGAAGAAACCTAAAGTAAATTATTTCAAAATTTTTGGTTGCATTTGCTTCATTCACAATAATGACAAGAAATACCTTGCTAAATTTGAAGCCAAAGCTGATGAAGGAGTGTTTCTGGGATACTCCATGATTAGCAATGCCTATAGGGTGTTTAACAAGTGCTCTAATAAAATTGAAGAATCCATGCATGTTACATTTGATGAAACTAAAATGTCTTATAAGGAGAAAGAGACTTCTACCATAAGCAATTTGCAGGAACATTCAATCTCAGAAAATCTGAAGCAACATACCATCACAGACAAAGATTCATTACCTTCAACAATTCAACAAGACACTGAACTTAGTGACAATGAAGAGGAATCTCAGGTTTTGGAAAGCTCAAATGGTCAACAAATTGAAGAACCAGTTGTTGTTCCACAAGAGGAAACAATAACACAGGTTGGTGCACCATCAACACCCCTTGTTGATTTAGTACCAACAAGAGATCACCCAATTTCACAAGTAATTGGAGATATCTCAGTAGGTGTGCAAACAAGGAATCAAGTTAATCACAATATTATGCACACTTGCTTTCTTTCTCAAATTGAGCCTCAAACAATACAAGATGCAGAGCAAGATCCAAACTGGATCATTGCAATGCAAGAGGAGTTGAATCAATTTGAGAGGAATAAAGTTTGGGAATTAGTACCAAGACCAAGGAACCAGCAAATTATTGGAACCAAATGGGTATTCAGGAACAAGTTGGATGATCAAGGAATAATTGTGAGAAACAAGGCAAGACTTGTTGCACAAGGATATTGCCAAGAAGAAGGGATTGATTATGACCAAACCTTTGCACCAGTTGCAAGGATGGAGGCCATAAGAATCTTTCTTGCATATACAGCTCACAAGAGATTCAAGGTATATCAGATGGATGTCAAGAGTGCATTTCTCAATGGAGACATCAAGGAAGAGGTTTATGTAAAGCAACCTCCAGGTTTTATCTCTCCAACCTTTCTTGATCATGTTTTTAAACTGCATAAAGCTTTATATGGCCTCAAGCAAGCTCCTAGAGCATGGTATGAGACCTTAGCTTGTTTTTTATTGGAAAATGATTTTAAAAGGGGTAGAGTAGACCAAACTCTCTTTATTAGAACCCATAGGTCCCATATCCTACTAGTACAAATTTATGTAGATGATATCATATTTGGGTCTACTGATTCAAACTTATGCAAAAAATTCTCACAACTTATGCATTCAAAGTTTGAAATGAGTAGCATGGGTAAACTTGCTTTCTTTCTAGGATTGCAAGTTAAACAACATGTGGATGGCATTTTTATTTCTCAAACCAAGTATGCAAGAGAACTGGTTAAGAAATTTGGAATGTCTGAAGCATCTTCTATGAAAACACCTATGCCTACAAATGTTGTTTTAGATGCTGATGAATCTGGAAAACCAGTTTATCAGACAAACTATAGAGCAATCATTGGCTCATTACTTTATCTAACAGCTAGTAGACCAGACATAATGTTTGCTACATGCATTTGTGCTAGATTCCAAGTAAGCCTAGAGAGTCCCACCTCACATTAGTTAAGAGGATTCTTAGGTATGTAAAAAGTTGTCCTAATCTAGGTCTCTGGTATTCACATGACTCAGGATTTGATCTAACTGGATTTTCAGATTCTGATTATGCTGGATGTAGAGTAGACAGGAAAAGCACCAGTGGAAGTTGTCAATTCCTTGGTGATAGACTTGTCTCCTGGTTGTGTAAGAAACAAACCTCTGTGTCCACATCAACTGCTGAAGCTGAATACATGGCTGCAGGCAGTTGTTGCTCACAGATTTTGTGGATTCAAAACCAGCTCCTAGACTATGGCTACAACTTAGAGATGTCTAAATTTTTTTGTGATAATACTAGTGCAATTTGCATTGCACAAAATCCAGTTCTCCATAGTAGGACTAAGCACATAGAGATCAGACATCACTTCTTAAGGGATAATGTAGAAAAGAAGAGAATAGCACTAGAATACATTTCCACTGAACTACAAAGAGGAGATATTTTCACCAAGCCCTTGGATGAAAAGAAGCACTTCTTCTTCCTCAATCAGTTGGGAATGCTAGATGGAGACAGTATAAATTAAAACTCCAAGATTTTGAAACCCATAATTAACAGGAATAGGAAAAATTTCATTTTAAAATTCCTCTGTTTGAGTGGTTTCTTTGAGCTCTGAACTAAGCTCGACGCTGCGTCGAACTAAGATCGACGGTCCGTCGCCCTCAAAAGCGTCGAACGTCGACCTCTACTTCTAGTGTCGAACTAAGTTCACAGCTCCCTGGCTTCTTAAGTTTTTCTCCCTTCGGTCGACGCCTTCGTTCAACGTCGACCTGAGCTCGACGTATAGCATCAGCCCAAGCGTCGAACGTCGACCTAAGCTGCACGCTGTTGAGTCGTTTCAGTTCACCCAGAGCCTTAGAGCATCGACCTGAGCTCGACGTTCTTTCCATTTCTGCGTCGAACCCTAGTATAAAATCATTCTTCTCCGTCGTTTGCAGTTGCGCTCTCATATTTTCTGCTCAAGCTTTCTCCCTCCAACTCCTTTACTCTTGATCTTGGAAGGTATCTATTTGCAGGATAATGGCAATTGCTGCAGGTGCATTGGCGGCAATGAAGTTCGACTCAGGCTTTGACATCGACATCGACTCCTTTGATGGATCATCGCAGAATTTTCTGGACATTCTGGAGCTATTCAAAGAGCAGCACCTGGTTAACTTCATGACAACCAGGATTCCTCTTCCAGAATCTGAAATCAAAGAGTGGACTCTTACTGCAGTGAATTCAGATATCAGTACGATGACTGGAACAATTTCAGGGAATGAGGTAGCCATTTCTCCTCAAATCATTTCAGAGGTTTTCGGTTTTGCTGTTGGAGATGATGAGATAGAACTCTCTGTGGAAGAGTTTGCTGTGATGCTCGACAGAATGGGGCATAACTCTGGTAACCCCTCTAAACTTTTAAAAGTTAACCTAGCTATTAAGTTTAGGCTGTTAGCAGATATCACAGGCAAAGTAATTTGTGCAAAGAGGACTGCACATGATGCCATTACTAGGCATCAGTTTTGCATAATGGCTGCAATCTTGGATAAGAAGCATCCCAATTGGGGTTTGATTGTTTTTGATATGATTAAGAAGAAACTGGATAAGAACTTTGTCCACTTTGGAGGGGTTCTTGGTTTGATTCTGAACCACTGTTGCCCTCAGTTGCTTGTGTCCTCAAAGAAGCACATCAATGCTTCTAAGAGGCTCACTTGTGCACTAATTGGCAAGTGGGACAGGAAGATTGTGAACTCCAGGGCAGCTGCAGCAATGAGGACTTCTGCAGACACCAGGACTGTAGAGGTCACTCTTCCTCAGTCTACTGGCCCAGAAGCAGGGATTTTGCCATCTTCCTCCATCATCCTCCCATCCTCTTTCATTCCAACAACAACAATCATCTCATCCACTCAACCCATCCCTTCATCCATTCCTACTATTGCATCCTCCATTCCTCCACTCATCAATTTCCATCCCCTCCACTCTTTTCCTACCATGAGCTTGGACTCTTCATCTCATGAGGACATCCTTTCCCTTGACATTCATGATGAATCCTTCATGGATGCCTCTCCCTCCTCTCCTCATGACTTCCACCCTTCATCAACTTTTTCAGAACTTCTTCTATCCTCCATCCATGAACCAGCCATCCCTCCCATGTCTGCACCACCAACAACATCTTCTACCTTCACCTTCTCTACTGCTCCCTCTACCTCTACTCAAGTCCCACTTGAGCAAGTAGATCTTTTGCCTTTGGCCAATAAGCTATTTGATATTTTGGCCCCTAGGCTCTCCTCTCTATTGGATGCCAAGCTGGCTCCTCTAGTCCTTTCCCTGAGCTCTCTCTCTGCCTCAGTCTCTTCCCTCTCATCCTACCTGGCATGCCCTTCTTCTGGGGGCCTAGAGTCAGCTGCCACTGATTCTAGGCAGGGGGAGATGTCAGCAGAAGAAGAGCTGCAGCCTTCAACAGTACAGGTAGTACAGGTTTGTTCAGAGACAGTTTCAGTAGTAGAAGTTCAGATGACCTCTGAGGCTCCTCCTCAAGGTCCAATTCAGATGATCAGCAGTGCCTTAGACTTCCAGAGCTTCTACCTTCCAGCACATCTTCACTTCAGAAACTACAGCCTCCTGCCTCCTCAAGAAGACCTGTCTAGGGCCATTGTCCCTTTTCAGAAGATCATTCCATCCTCCTTGGCTATTGATGCCATGATCCTTGATGAAGCAGTGGTAGCTGTGGCTCCTGCTTGTGATGATGTTGTTGTTGAAGCAGTAGTAGCTGCTAAGACTGTTCCCTTAGAAACTTCAGGTGAATTGATTGAGACACCAGATGAAGTTGAGACCATTGTCTCCCAAGTTCTTCAGGAACTAGCCACCTTAGCCTCTATGGCTCCTGAGGCTATTCCCTTTCCTGTAGTGTTAGACTCCTCTTCTACACTGTCAGTAGACCTTCCTCCAGTTACTTCTTCAGCTGCTCCAGCCCCCATTAATTTTCCTATCTCAAAGAGAACTTACATAGATCCTTATGATGAATCTCAAAGCTCAGAGGATGAACTTGCAACTGATTCTGATGACTCTTCTGCAACCATTGCAAGGAAGAGGAAAGCAAGATCCAAAGCAATGAAAAGAGTTCCATTGGCTAGAGCCACAGATCATGACATCCCTTATTACATCAAGTACAACTGTGAAATCACTGAGCCCTGGATGCAATATTCTCTAAACCAAAGAAAGGCAATGAAGAAGAAAAGAAAGTTCAATGAAGGCCCCTCCAAGCCTGTCCATCTGCCTCCACCTCCACCTCCTCCAGATGCAGGTGCAAGTGCAAGCCTCTCTTCCAATCCTGCCCCATCATCTCTGCATGGCAAGACCTATCAGTCAAGAAGATCCCAAGGGTATAATCAGCAAAGGGGAAACCAGCAAAAAGGATACAATAGAGGCAGGCAGTCCAGAGGAAGATCAGGATCTCAACCTTACCAAAGGGGAGGACCCATTGATCCAACCTCTGGTCCCTATCCTTACAGACCCAGAGTTGACTTGACTCCAAGAACTCATCAAGAACACTCTGCCAACAGATATAAACCAGCTATTCCTTTTGAAGATCCTACTAAAACTCCAGCTTACTGGAAGGTCAGGATGACTGAGATGGCTGCTCTGAATGAGATTGACAGAGCTAGAGCAAAAGGTCTGGACACCTCTCACATCAGCACCATGTCAGATCAAAGGAGAGAAGAATTGGAGAAATACAACTCAAAGAAATTCTTTGATTCTGATAAGTATATGCAGCTTCATCCTGCAGCTGTACCAGCTAGTGGAAAAAGTCAGAAATCCTTAGGTGCAGCTGAAGATTACAGATCCAAGAAGGATGCTACAAATCCTAACAGGGAAATTATCTTCAAGGCAAGTGATCAAGACAAAGCTCCAAAGGAAAAGTAATGTAAGGTGTTTTATCTCTTTTTCTCTGCTGGATACAGGACATTAAACACTATTGCTGCTATATAGTGTTATATATATGCTGTTTTATTCTGTCATATGTCTGGTTGTATTTTATTCAGTTTTGTCTTTACTTCTTTTTGAATCCCTAAATTCATGTAAATAGTAATCCTAATCCAAATAGGGGGAGATTGTTGGAACACCCTATTACTATTTGGGTCAGGATGACTATATTTCTATAGGGATTTTGTGTTGTGACCTCCTTGTTGTTATAAAGGTCACATAGGTTAGTCAGAGTCGACCTCAGCTCGACGCTGAGTCGACCTCAGCTCGACGCTGAGTCGACCTCAGCTCGACGCTGAGTCGACCTCAGCTCGACGTGGAGTCGACCTCTGCTCGACGTTCCGTCAAGCCCAGTTCTGCTTTTTGAAACCACTCTCTGGCCGACGTGTGTCGTACTCAGATCGACATTTTATTGTGAGCTCGACGTTTTCAGACTCCCGTCAATTTTGAATAGGAATTCAAATTCCTTCTGTCAGAACAATTAATGCTGAAGATTTATTGGCCGTTACAGCAAATCTGGTGCATGGCTCAAGGAATTTTCTAAGGAATGTTTGCCTGACACTTCCTTTGAGGCATGGACATTTAAGGAAAGCATTTAATGCTCATTGCCAACGGCTATCAAAGACTCAGAAGAAGAACACAGAGATATAATTCTATCAGTTAACACAAAACAAAGATTTCTTCCTCTTGCTCTCTGTGATATTCATTCAAGCTTACACACAGGAATTCTGATTTGCTTCAGACACAACCATCCAACTTGTTTGGATCATCTTTTGCTGGAGCAGATCAGATCATTGAAGACCTATCACCCTTGTGCAAAGCTCTTCTTCCTGAACTACTTCTTGATCTCAGGGGGAGCTTTGACAACATCAACAGATCCACTTTGCTTCTCTCTACTTATTGATAGAGAAGACAACATCAGCTTTTTCTTTTTCTTTCTGTACAGGGTTTTAACTCCCTTCAAAAGTTACCTTTGGTTTTGCTGAAACCTGATCAAAAATCAGCCCTTTGGTTTGTGAGAACCTGGTCAAAAACTCTCTAGTGCTCAAGACACCTGATCAACTCATCTTGAAGTGGATTCCTATCAAGGGTGATAGAAGAGTGGACTACCCAAGATTTTGGGGAACCACTATAGCTCCTTGTGTATTCTGGTTGCTTGTTTCTTTGTGTTTTGCTTTGTGCTGTGTTTCTCTTCTTGCTTTGATTAATTGCTATATCACCATACACTAAGTAAATCTAAGCCTTCTCTCCACACAAGTTTTAATTTTCAAAACTATTTTAAATCACTCTATTCACCCCCCCTCTAGAGTTAGGATTGATCTTATCCCTCACTTTCATTCTCCTCCACCATCTCCACACCTTTCACCTAGACCTTCAACACCTCCTTCTCAACAACCCACCTTACCTGAAGAAGTTCCATCTTCAGCCATCACTACCACTTCACCAATTCCTCAGTCACCTCATCCGCCACCACCTTTATCTCCAATTATTTCATCTCCACCTCACTTCTCTCTACTTAATTCATATCCACCTCACTACCCAATCCACGAAGAAATAGTTCCTGATTCCATTCCCCCTGTAATCAATCTTACATTTATACCATAGTCATCTTTCCTATGTCCAAACTATGCTAATAGTTCTCATCCATCATCTTCCAATCCATCCTCTACATCTACTCAGCATCCTCTTGAGTATATGTATTTGGATTTATCATCCATTGCTTCTAATCTTTTGGGCTTCATCACTCCTACTCTCAGGAAACTAATAGAAGAAGCCTTGGCTTCTATTGTGGCTTCTATAACTAAACTCTCTTCTAAGCTAACCTCTTCCCCTTTTGTCCCTTATTCTGGGGGCCTAGATTCAGGTCTCCCTGGATCTAGGTAGGGGGAGATGTTTCATCAAGAAGCACTAAATACTGTGATGTTTCATGAAGAAGCTCCAAATACTACAGTTTCAGTTTCAGCCAATACAGAAGTTTTAGAGGTTACAGCATCATCAGTTTCAGATTCAGAAATGATTGAAGTTTCAGTTGAAGATGAGTTATCAGCAGAGCCAGAAGTTCTTACTATTGGTGATGTCACTATTCGTCCCATAGTTCATTTATATTATTTATTATCAATTTTTGGTTTACTGCATAGTTATTCTCCTAGCTTACCAGTTTATGAAGAAGATCTCTCAAGAGCAGTAGTTTGCTTCTCTACTCCCATTGATGTTTCAGTTTTAAAAGAGCTTAGATCTAGTTTCTGAGTTATTTCTACTAGTTCTACTCCAGTCTAAAAACCTATAATACTTGATGATAAAATGTATATTATAGAACAAGTTTCTTCCCCTCCTACTTTTGTATGGGATGAAACTCCAATGCCAAATTTTGATGATCTTCTTAATGAAGATATGGAAGAAGCAGTTGATACCAATATTGTATATAAATAGCCAGAAGTTCAAGTTGATGACCATACTAATTTATATAAATAGATAGATGATTTATATAATCACCCATCCGAAGAATCTGATGATAACTCAGAGTTTGATGATTCAGAAGATTCTTGGTCTAAGAAAAGAAAGTTCAAAAAGAAGGTTCCAGTTAAGGTTGCTCCTCAACCTTTATCAACTGGAGATATTCCATATTATATTCTGCATGGGATACCTCTAACTTTAGATCTTCCACACTAGATGAGGTACTAAAAGAATGATTAGAAAAATAGGGAGAAGATGAGGAGATATTATTCCCCTCCAAAGTCTTGGAGAGGACCTCCTCCTCCTCCTCCAGTAACAGGGTCAGCAGGAGGTGTTTCTTCTTCTCAGAGGTCTTCTTCTCATCACTCAAGATCAACTCAGGACAAACAGGACAGATCTTCAAGGTCTGATGCTTATACAAGTCAAAGCAGTCAAAGCAGCAAGCAACATTCAAACCAAGAAAAGCCACCTTCTCTAGTTTATGATCCAATGTTTATAATAGCAGGGTTTAATGTGCAAGTTATAACACCCCAAAATCCCAAAATGGACATCAGGCTGGGCAACACGGTCTGGGACACGGGCGTGTCCAAAGCCGTGTCCTGCTATGGTTACTCGAGTGTGAATTGGGTCTCGAGTGTGTCTCGAGTGAGGCACACGGCCTAGGATACGGGCGTGTCCCAAGGCATGTCCTTCTCTATGTCATCTCGAGTACTCGACGTTTGTCGAGAGGGTACACGACCTGTGACACTGGCATGTTATAGACCATGTCCTCCACGGGTTTTGGCCAGGTTTGTGCGGCCTATTGAACATGTCTGGGCACGGGCGTGTCGGCAGCTGTGTCTAGGAACATGGATTGTGACACGGACGTGTCACAGGGCCGTGTCCTTCTCTGGAATTGTCCAGGGCATTGAGGCCTGATGAACACAGCCTGGACACAGGCATGTCTGAAGCCGTGTCAGTGCACATAGCTTGTGACACGGGCGTGTCACATGGCTGTGTCTTATTCTGGATAAGTCGGTTTGTTTACCGCTTAAGGTACACGAGCGTGTCACAAGACGTGTTCGGCCCAGGAAAAGCTATTTCAAGGCGATTTGTGGCTGTTCATTTCCTTAAGATGGGATCTAAGGTTACAAGATTCTCCCAGCTGAGTTAAGTCCGGGAATTGAGAGTTATCTCTCATTTATTCTTGGCTATTCTCTTTCTAAGAGAGATAGAGAGAAGGGAGAGCAAGGAGGAAGAAGAGAAGAGATCCGGCCTCCCGTGGAGCATCCACGTTCGAAATTGCGAGCCGAGTCCAGATTTGTGGAGGCGAGAGCATTGCGGTGCTTGCTATCCGGCTAGAATTCCATAGCTCCCAAGAGATCGTAAAGGGTAACGATCTTCCTTCTTGGACTTGTGAAGTCCTCATTTTGGCATGTCTGTGGATTTCCTTGGGTTGATTCTTGAAATCCCCAGTCTTGCATATAGATCCAGAAGTGTGTAGTATGGAATAAGCATGCTGTGTGAAGCCCATCTGGACAAGTTGGTCTGGATTGGTGATGTTGCATTTTGTGCACCGGAGAAGACTCAGCGTATAAACATGTAGTTTGTGGATTCGATAGGTTATGCCTATGAAGGGTAGTAACAAGAAGTACTGGAGTTGAATTCCAGGAAAATACCCGCATGATTCTTGTGCTGTATGCCATGTTTGGGTGAGTCTGGGTGCAGAAAGTGAGTTCTGCTGAACCCGCCAAGTGACCGCGAGGAATGCTGGCATTATCTCCCCTTTTTGAATTGTGAATCAAGTCTTTGGTGGACAGTGTGGCTATTGTGAGATGTGTACTCTTAAAAAGGTTTAGTGCCAAATTGGAAAGGTGAAACTGACCCGCGCCTGAAAAAATTGGCCATGAGTACTTCAGTATTCGATGATGGTATGATGACTTGAGCAATGCGGGGTGGATGATCTGTACCTGTGTTATGTCTGACCGACTGGTAGACCTAGTTATTGGTCTCATTATAGCACATAATGAGAGTCTTAGGCCTACGCGCCATTAATACTAAATGCTCAATACCATTGGTTTTCGGACCTTGAATGGTGGTGGGACCCTGGTTCGCCGATACACTAAGAATGTTCCCTGAGTGCACAGATCGTCATGCTGCGTTGCATACAGTTGTGTTATGTTGATTGTGCATGAGTGCATATGGGAAGGAATACCACTGCCTCGGGAAAGGGGTAGGGTCGTTATAATTTGTTCAGCTGAATGCTGACAGTTGCTTTGTTTGCTAGCAAAATGGTGGGCTGTCCCTGTGCAGGTGCTGGAGAGCCGAGTGGGAAATAAAGGGCAAAACCCCCTGCTGTTGCTGCTGCTGGCCCTTGAAAGCTGGGCAAAGGCTTTTGTTATGTTCATGTGTGGACGGCCTGTGCGCCGATGTTTGTAATCAACACTTGTAAAGCGTAACTGTAAGGCCTTAAGGCCAAACTCTTGAGTATTTGTTGTACATTCATTCGTGTGTATATATAAATGTGGTTGTTTATAAATAGTGAACATTCATGGTTTGAGTTCAGTTTTAACATTAAAAGCTTCCGCTAGTATGCTCTGTGCTAGGATGCGTACCTGTTTTGGTATTAACATGTGACATCGTCATCTTTTTGTGGCAAATAGTGTGGGGCCCCGGCCAGACCTTCTATTATATGTTATTTAACGGATGGAGTCGTTATATTTTGGTATCATCTTGTCTTTGTCTTCCTCCTTCGAATTCGTGGTCGAATTCTTTTGTGGGGTGGCGAGCACGTGTTAGTGCCACCCGCAATAACATTAATGAATTCTAGAATGTCCACTAAGGAATGTAAATACTCCTCTTTGAGGAACCTGCGCGTTCCTATATTATTGTGATTGCTTGTGCAAGGTCGCTAAAGTGTGTCTTGTTCATCTATAGCTGACTCGTAGTGCTGCTTGGCAATCGGAGCCCCAGCGTTCTGTTGAGAGTGCGAGACCAACTGAGGTGCCCACACCTCCTCCTTCTTAAAAAACAGTCTGCTTAGTTGTTGAGGCAATATTTTCCATGATTCATGCACAACCTATTGGGCAAGCACAGCCGACAGCGGTGCCAGAACAGGTTGTTGTAAGACCAGAACCTGTTGAAGCTGTTGATCCTCGAGTAGATGAGTGGTAGTTGAAGCATTTTATGAGATTCAATCCTCCGATGCTTACGGGTGTGGGAAAACCAGTACAAGCGGAAGATTGGTTATCGCGCGTCAAACATATATTGACGACGATAAGGACGGAGGAAGATAAGAAGGTCATCTTGGCCACCTTCTTGTTGGAAGGAGAGGCTCAGTTGTGGTGGGAGAAGATAGAGTTGCATCACCGAGCGGGCAGACAATTAACACAAGTCTCGATCGAGGAGTTTTCGCCACTATTTTTGGCAAAGCACCTACCAGTGTCAAAACGCATCGACATGGAAAATTAGTTCCAATGTCTAATGCAAAGTGAAAGTAGTGTGGATACTTTCACGAGTTTACAAGGTTGAGCCATTATGCGGGGTCTATCTTCGCAGATGAACAACGGAAAACCAATATGTTCTACAAAGGGTTGTAGAATGAGTTGAGATTCCTACTCTCGAGCTCAGTGAATTAAGGATTTCAGGCGTTGGTTGATACTTCTTATGCGCTGGAAAGTGATATGAAACGGGTGCAAGGAAAGATGGACTTGGCTATGACAAAGTATGAGTTCAAAGTGCCCCGTCCTGGAAAATCAACCTACCAAAAGAAGTGGAGAAAGAGAGCCAAAACTTCTGGATAGGCCCCTTCTTTTGTTGCGTCAGGAGCAACATCAAAGCAAGAATCTCGTACCTGCTTTACATGTGGCAAAGTGGGACATATATCCCGTGATTGTCAAGTTGGTCCGCCAAAGGTGAAAATAAGACGGGAGCGTCTTATGCTGAGAAGGGAAAAGCAGTGGTGGAGTCCTCGGCATCCCAGGCGCAGCCCCGAGTATATAATCTTGGCCAACAAGAGGCCATAAAGCAAAGTGACGTCGTCAAATGTACGATTTAAGATATTGATTGCTTTTTATATTGCATACCTTGTGTGTAGCTTGTGTATGATGTGATTATCTTAGGATTTGTCCTGATTCAGAACAACCCGGCGAGAGCACTATTCGATACGGGTGCTTCTCATTCATTTCTGTCAAAGGACTTCATAAATCAAATTGGAGTACCTTGTCATGTGACGACAGATTGTGTTAAGGTGGTATTACCGAATGGATGTGTGATGCTTGCGGATAGGGCTTGCGATGTGGCAGTTCAAATAGGAAGTTGGGATTTCGGCTTGAGCGCATCTGTGCTATCGATATCTGAATTTGATGTGATCTTTGGTATGGACTGGCTCTCGAAGCAGCGTGCCTTCATTGATTGCAAGTCAAAGGAGATCACACTGGTCCAGAATACCGAGCTTGAGACTAAGTTCGCTGGTATGAGAGGAGTAGGCGGGACCTTGATGTCTGCTCTCCAAGTCATCAATGCTATTCAGAAGGGCGCGAAGTTATTCTTCATGCTTATTCAGGCTGTTGAGCCAAGGGCCAGTGTGAATGATGTTCTGATTGATGTTGGAGTTTGCTGATGTGTTTCCTAAGGATCTTTCTGGGTTACCACCCTAGCGGGAGATCGACTTCTCTATTGAGTTTGTGCCAGGTGTGAAACCTGTGGCCCGCTCGCCATATCGCGTAGCGAAAAAGGAAATGGCAGAACTGAAAGTTCAGTTGCAAGAGTTGCTGGAATAGGGTTATATACGCCCAAGTATATCACCTTGGAGCGCACCTATTCTATTTGTGAAATATAAGGATGGTAGTTTACAGTTGTGTATTGATTATCGTGAATATAATAAGCTTACAGAGAAAAACAAGTATTTGATTCCACGGATAGATGACTTATTAGATCAACTAGCGGGATCAACCGTCTATTCCAAATTGGATTTAAAATCTGGATATTACCAATTGAGGATTCGGGAAGGTGATATTCCCAAGACAGCGTTTGGAATACGCTAAGGTCAATATGAGTTCACTGTAATACCGTTTGGGCTATGTAATGCGCCATCAGTGTTCATGGATCTAATGCACCGAACGTTCCGAGACTACTTGGATCTATTTGTGATCGTATTCATTGATGATATCTTGGTATACTCTCAATCTGAAGATGATCATGCGAACCATTTATGGTTGGTGTTGCATACCCTATGGAGAAATAAGCTCTATGCCAAGTTCTCAAAGTGTGGGTTTTGGCTGTCGTCAGTGGCTTTTCATGTCCATGTTGTAAATGGAGAGGGCATAGCGGTGGATCCGGTAAAGATAAGTGCCATACGAGAGTGGCCAGTGTTGTCTTTGGTGGCCAAAGTCAGGAGTTTCCTTGAACAGACAGGCTACAGACGTTTTGTGGAAAACTTCTCACGGATCGCTTTGTCTCTTACCACATTAACGAGGAAGGATCAGAAGTTCGTTTGGATGCCGGAGTGCGCGCGAGCTTTTGAAGAGCTACAGAGTCGTTTGACCACGGTGCCTGTTTTGACATCGCCATGTGGTACAGAAGGCTATGAGATTTACAGTGATGCTTCAGGGAGCGGCTTAGGCTGCATTCTTCTGCAGTTTGGCACGGTGATTGCCTATGGCTCATGCCAGCTGAAAGTGCATGAGTGGAAATATCACGTCCACGACTTGGAGTTGGCGGCAGTGATTTTTGCACTAAATTTGTGGCGACACTATCTATATTGTGTAAAAGTTTACATATTTATGGATCATAAGAGCCTAAAATACCTATTAGATCAGAAGGATCTCAATATGAGACAACGGAGGTGGATGGAGTTCCTAGGGGACTACACCTTTGATATTCACTATACTCCTGGAAAGGGAAACGTGGTTGCAGATGCCTTGAGTCAGAGGACTCCGGTAAGGGCAAATTGGTTACGAATGCATAATGAGTGTCTGATCCAGGATTTGGAAGCATTAGAGATTTCTTTTATTGTCAAGAATTCCACAACCGATGCATGCTTGAACTGGACGGAGGTACAGTATGATATTACGGACAGGGTTCGGCGAGCAACGGAGCTTGATGAAAGTCTCCAACGCTATGCAGTGGATGGTTCAAATGACCAATTCTCCTGGGATGATGGCCTTTTAAGGAAAGAGGGTCGTTTGTGCATCCCAAGTATGGTTAAGTTGAGGAAAGAGTTGATGTATGAGGCTCACTTTACAAAATACTCAATTCACCCAGGGAGCACAAAGATGTACAAGGACATGAAAAATCTATTCTACTGGCCAGGATTAATGAAAGACATTTCACATTATATGGCTAAATATCAAACATGTGTCTTGGTGAAGGCAGAATGCTAGAAGCCCGGAGGTTTCCTGAAGTCGTTACTTATTCCTGTATGGAAGTTTGATGATATTTCGATGGATTTCGTGCACGGGTTACCGGGATCTCAATACGAGAACGATTCAGTTTGGGTGATCGTAGACCGGTTGACTAAAGTGGCTCACTTCCTACCAAACAAGAGGGATGATTTAGTGGAAGTCTTGGCGAAGCTCTGTGTTGAGCAGATTGTACGATTTCACGGTGTTCCCCATAGCATCGTAAGTGACCGTGATGGGCGATTCACTTCGAATGATTGGAGGCTAATCCATCGGTTGTTGGGCACAAAGTTTTCATATAGTACGACCTTTCATCTCCAAACGGATGGCAAAACTGAGAGGAACAACATGACGATGGAGGATATGCTCCGAATGTGCGCCTTCGATTTTGGTAAGAGGTGGGAAGATCACCTCTATTTTGCAGATTTTTCCTATAATAATAGCTACCAAGCGAGTATCGGTATGACACCATTTGAAGCTTTGTATGGTCGGAAATGCCGTACACCGTTAGCTTGGGCGAAAACAGGTGAATCTAAACTTTATGGGTGCAAATAAGTCGAAGAAGCTAATTCGACGATACGCTCTATTCGGGAGAGGCTACTGATAGCCCAAGAAGACAAGCAAATTATTATAAAGCCAAGCACCGAAACGTTGAGTTTGCGGTGGGCGATTGGGTCTATTTGAAGATCAAACCCTTCAAAGATGTGTCCAGGATTCAGCGTCTGAAAAAGTTAAGTCCAAGATATCTTAGTCCGTTTGAAGTGGTGGAGCGAGTTGGGAAAGCTGCTTATCGGCTAGCTCTTTTGGCAGAATTGAGTGGATTGCATGATGTGTTCCACATATCAGTGCTTCAAAAAGCCGTTAAAGATCCATCTCAAGTGATTACAAACGAACGTGTACCGGTCGAATATGGGCTAACGACAAAGGTTAGGCCCATTCGGATCGAAGATAGAGCTGATAAATAGTTGTAGAATAAGACAATTGGGATGGTCAAGGTCCGGCGGGACAATTGTGGCTGTGAGGAGCTAACATGGGAGCGAGAGAAGACCATGCAGGCTGAATTTCCCGAGCTATTTGTTTAAACTGTTGTACAGTGTGTGTCAAGTTGTATCAAACTTTTGTGAAGTTATAAAATCTTGATTGCTATTTTCCTTACTGTGGAAAATTTCGGGACGAAATTTATTGTAAGGACGGGAGGGTTGTAACACCCCAAAATCCCAAAATGGAGTTCAGGCTGGGCAACACGGTCTAGGACACGGGCGTGTCTTAATCTGTGTCGTGCTCTGGTTACTCTAGTGTGAATTGGGTCTTGAGTGTGTCTCGAGTGAGGCACACGTCCTGGGACACGGGCGTGTCCCAAGCCGTGTCCTTCTCCATGTCGTCTCGAGTACTCGACGGAATGCACTCGATGTTTGTTGAGAGGGTACACAGCCTGTGATACGGGCGTGTCAGAGGCCGTGTCCTCCTTGGGTTTTGGCCAGGTTTGTGTGGCCTATTGAACACAGATGGGCATGGGCATGTCTGCAGCTATGTATAGGCACACGGCCTGTGACATGGGCGTGTCACAGTGCCGTGTCCTTCTCTGGAATTGTCCAGGTAATTGAGGCCTTGTGAACACGGGCGTGTCTGAAGCCGTGTCAGTGCACACGGCCTGTGACACGGGCGTGCCATATGGCCGTGTCCTGTTCTGGATAAGTCAGTTTGTGTACGCTTAAGGTACACGGCCTGTGACACGGGCGTGTCACAAGCCGTGTTTGGCCCAGGAAAATCTATTTCAGGGAGAATTGTGGCCGTTCATTTCCTTCAGATGGGATCTAAGGGTCCAAAATTCTCCCAGCTAAGTTAAGTTCGGGAATTGAGAGTCATCTCTCATTTACTCTTGGTTATTCTCTTTCTAAAAGAGATATAGAGAAGGGAGAGAAAGGAGGAAGAAGAGAAGAGATCTGGCCACCAGTGGAGCTTCAACGTTCGGAATTGCGAGCCGATTCCAGATTTGTGGAGGCGAGAGCATTGCGGTGCTTGCTCTCCGGTTAGAATTCCATGGTTCTTAAGAGATCGTCAAGGGTAACGATCTTCCTTCTTGGACATGTGAAGTCCTCGTTTTGGCATGTTTGTGGATTTCCCCCACCAAAAGGTGGCTGTTGAGGGATTTCCTTAGGTTGATTCTTGAAATCCCCAGTCTTGCATATAGATCTGAAAGTGTGTAGTCTGGAATTGGCATGCTATGTGAAGCCCATCTGGACAGGTTGGTCTAGATTGGTGATGATGCATTTTGCGCACCGGATAAGACTCAACGTATAAACGTGTAGTTTGTGGAGTCGATGGGTTGTGCCTGTGAAGGCTAGTAACAAGAAGTACTGGAGTGGAATTCCAGGAAAATACCCGCGTGATTCTTGTGATGTATGCCATATTTGGGTGAGTCTGGGTGCAGAAAGTGAGTTATGCTGAACCCGCTAAGCGACCATGAGGAACGCTAGCATTATCTCCCCTTTTGAATTATAAAGACAGTCCTTGGTGGACAATGTGGCTATTGTGAGCTGTGTGCTCTTATAAAGGCTTAGTGTCGAACAGGAAAGGTGAAACCGACCCACGCCTGTAAATTGGCCATGAGTACTTTGGTATTCGATGATGGCATATCGTCTTGAGCAATAGAGGGTGGCTGATCTATACCTGCGTTATGTTTGACTGACTTGTAGACCTAGTTATTGGCCTCATTGGAGCGCATAATGAGAGTCTTAGGCTTGCGCGCCATTATGACTAAATGCTCAATACGATTGGTTTCGGACCTTGAACAGTGGTGGGACCCTGGTTCGCCGATACACCAAGAATGTGCCATGAGTGCACGGATCGTCGGGACGCGTGGCTGACGGTTGTGATATGTTGATTGTGCGGGAGTGTATATGGGAAGGAATACCACTGCCCCAGGAAAGGGGTAAGTTCGTTATAATTTAGTCAGCTGAATGCTGACCGTTGCTTTGTTTGCAACCAAAATGGTGGGCTATCCCTATGTAGGTGCTGGAGAGCCGAGTGGGAAATAAAGGGCTGAAGCCCCTACTACTGCTGTTGCTGGCCCTTGAAGGCTGAGCAAAGGCTTTTGTTATGTTCATGTGTGGCCGGCCTACGCGCTGATGTTTGTAATCCACACTTATAAAGCGTAACTGTAAGGCCTTAAGACAAAACTCTTGAGTATTTGTTGTACATTCCTTCATGTGTATATAAAAATATGGTTGTTTATATATAGTGAACATTTATGGTTTGAGTTCAGTTTTAACATTAAAAGCTTCCGCTAGTATGCTCTATGTTAGGATGCGTACCTGTTTTGGTATTAACTTGTGACCTCACCGCCTGTTTGTGGCATATAGTGTGGGGCCCGGTCAGACCTTCTATTATATGTTATTTAATGGATGGAGTTGTTACACAAGTTGCTCTATCTCAGATTAAGAAAGCCAGGATAGAGGGTAAGGACCCCTCACAATTCACCACCATGTCCACATACAGACAAAAGGAACTGGACAGATTTTTAAAGAATAGCTTGTTCAATATTGATAAGTACATGAGTTTACATCCTGAAGCAGTAGTTCCAAGAACTACTTCTCTAAAGATGATTGTCTCTCAAGACTTAAAGATGAGAAAAAGGGAAGCTGAAGATCCTACCAGAAAGCTTATTTTCACCAAATCTTCTTTAGAATCTCCTTCAACAGCACCTCAGAAGGATTCTTGATTTTTGTTAATATTTTTCAACTATGGTGTTGTTTTTTAAACTCTCAAAGTACTTATTATATATCTGCTGAAAATTTTATTTCTGCTAGATATTTATGCTGTGTTTTTCTATTTTTGATAGTATCCTCACCCAAATAGGGGGAGGTTGTTGGAACCCTATTATTGATTTGGGATAGGATCACTATTATTTGTTTTAGGATGATTAGTTTTACCCAATGTGTATTGTATAGGGTCATAGGATTATTTCCAGGGTTGCTCCTTCAGAAGAATTCCAGAGAAGCGCTGTAAAACGAAAGTAGAATTCAGATCGACGAAAGATGAGCTCAGTTCGATGAACGCTGAGCTCAGTTTTATGAACTCAGAGTTCTAACTCTGATTTTAGCTCGACTAACTCGGGGCTCCAATCAACGAACGATGATCATAACTCAGAAACTCAGCTCGAAGAACTCCAGGCTCAGTTCGACGAACTCCAGGCTCAGTTCGATGAACTCCAGGCTCAGTTCGACGATATCTAGGCTCAGTTCGACGAATTTCTTATAGTGTTCAATGTTGAGGCAGTTTTATATTCTGAAGGCAGAATGATTTTGAAAGGCTTAATTTTTGTCAGATACACTCTGATATTTAATGCTAAATATTCTTATTGAATATAGTCGTTTCAGGCAGCATTAAATATGGATTTATCACAGAGTTTAATTCTAATTTATTACCTAGAGCAGTTACAATTCTCAAAGATTCATCAAGCATTTTAAAATGGTTTTAATTCAAATGTTTGAATTCTTCTCAAAGATTATATATTCAGATTATTGTTGTTTCAAAGGGTGACACTCTTATAGATCTCATAAGTTTATAGAGTTAGACTTTCAGGGTGACACACTATTACCGACTTAGAGATAAACAGACATATAGATCAATATAGATCAATACATATAGATAAATATATTCTGCTTCAGTGTCTACTATTGCAAAAGTCTTCAATCAATCAGAAATAAGAAGGCCTACACCTTGGATAAAAGACTCCCTCTCCTGATCACAAATTTCTACTCAAATCAGGGGGAGCTTTTTGCATCTTCATCCACTAAATTCTTCTCAGAGATATTTGATAGAGAAGACATCATCAACTCTCTTAATTTATTTCTTAAACTATGTACAGGGTTTTTAACTCCCTTTAAAAGTTATCTCTTGTTTCATAAGTCACCTGATCAAAAGACTTAAGCTTAGTTTTTGGGCACCTGATCAAAAGCTCAAAGGGTTGCAAGATCTCCCTTAGAAAATATATCTTCTGGTGGCAGGGAACCAAATCAAAAACCTGTAGTGGATTCCTACCAGGGTGGTAGAAGAGTAGACGTACCCAGGTTTATTGGGGAACTACTATAAATCATTGTTTTGTCTGCGATTGATTGCTTTCTTTATTTATGTGCTGTGATTTTTCTTTATATATATATCACTTAATTTAAAATCCGCTATAAAATTAAATCAAAGTTTTTAAATACTCTATTCACCCCCCTGTAGAGTAAAGTTAGATCTATCCCTCACTTTCACTATAAAATATTCCATAACTTCATTAATTAACTCTGATATTTGTATTTTAGAATTATAATTGGGTGAGGTTATAAGCAAACCATATTTCGCTTTTAGCAAACCAAAAAATATTCAAAATATTAATATTTATGTTATTTAAAATGGCTTCTAGCAAATCCTATTTTCCATCGCGCTTTTTCAAACTGCGTCTTTTACGTGCTTTTTTATGAGAATTGTTCAACATGAAAGTTGTAGAACTCGTCGTGATATACAGATTTCCTATTGAACACTTTTTAATTTGAAGCCGTTTATGCCCCCGATTTGCCCCCGAAAAAAGTCACGCAGAACCCGGGCGTCCGTACATATGTTCGGCGTGACTTTTTTCGGGAGCCAAATCGGGGATCTAAACTGCTTCAAATCAAAAAGTATTCATCATGAAAGTTATAGATTTTGTCGAGATCTACAACTTTCATGGAGAACACTTTTTAATTTGAAGCCATTTTTTAAATTTTTTTAGTGGTTTGCTAGTAACCAATTGGTTTTCAAATAGTCATTTTCAAATTTTATGGTTTGCTAGTAGTAATGGATTGCTAACAACAAAAATGAGTTGCTAATAACAGCACCCTTAAAATTCTATAAAGCCCTTATTCCTCCCCCACCCCTCTAAGGGCGCCGTAAGATCCAACAGTTATGGTAGTTACGCGGCTATCCGCAGACAAAAACCACCCAATTTGATATTTGGAGACCGGATTAATATAGATCCGTACGCGTATATTTAAAATAATTTCAGGATAATTACTAACTACATACCAACCATTATTTTGTTTATGTGCACCCACCCACTGCGGGTGGTTATGAGAGGTGGTTATGCAAGATGGATGGATGAAATTGCATGGAGGTTATGAGTGGTTATGTTTAGATCGAATGATGAAGAATTAGTGACGGCAAAGAATCCGGCTGATGGGGGTCAGTCAGCGACGAAATCTGACCAGCGGCGGAGGCGGTCGTTGGAGGACGATGGTGGAATGGTGGTAGAGGCCGACTGAACAAAGGAGGCAGTCTGTCGAGTGGAGGAGGAGGTCGGCGACGATGGAATAAACCAATCGAGTGGCGGAGATGGAGGTCGGCGGTAATGGCAGAGACCGACCGAGTGGAGGAGAAGGTCGGCGGTAATTGCAGAGACCGACCGAGAGGAGGAGAAGGAGGTCGACAGCCATGGCGAAGGCTGATAATTATGGAGGCCTGCAAGTGGTTGGCGAGGTCGACGATGATTACGGGGACCAACCGAGCGGAGGAGAAGGTCATCGACGATGGCCACGATAATGGCGGCAGCCATGGTAGTGATAGTAATGGTAAAGGCGATGATGGCAGTTTTGGCGATGGCAGCGGCGATGGCGGCGGTGATGGTGGAGAAGAATGTCAGCGACGATGGCCACGACCTTGGCGACGGTGTTGGCAGCTGCCATGGTGGTGACGACGACAGTGGAGGCGATGTTGGTTTTGGCATTAGTGGGGTTGATTGGGTAAACCCCACTACCTCCATCAAAGGAGGTGGGTGGATTAGCTACCCGTAACCCCGATCACTTTTAGGGGGACCGTATCAATTGCCCCCAAGTTCCAATGGTATGGATCTTTAGTGAAGGGGCGGCAGGAACTTTCCCTTGAAATGCGCGAATGGTCAACTTGTTGCAGCCACGCCAGAAGTGAGTAGTGCGCCGGTGGCATAAACGAAGGTTTTTTGAAGGTGCGTAGGAGTGGAGGCGATGAGAGGGAAGAGGCTCATAGGAGGGCCCACACACATATGCACGTACAGAATTATCCGTGCTCGCGCGCATGGTGTGCGCACCCGCGCTACCTCCGCATGCGGGGTGGGGGGGTGGGTTGGGGGGGGGGGGTGGGGCAAACCCGTGCACTGCGCATTTGTTGGGGGAGGTGCACTGGTACGCCACAAGCGTGCGCTTGGTCGCACCTGCGCGTCATTTACGTATGGGGGCAAACCTGCGCATCTTGCATGCTTGCAATGACATGTGCGAGATGTGCATAGGGCATTATGCATGCATGGCGCAAGATGCACAATGGGCACAATGTATTCGCAGGGAGCAACGCGAGGGACACGTGTGGGGTAGGTGGCACAGTGCGAGATGCACATTTTGTGTGCGCGAGGCACAATATGTGGAGTGTGTGCGGCATTGTATGGGTATGATGTGTGCATTCGTCTCTTTTTGCTATGACTTGAGCAAATCTTTTGTTGGTGCTACCATAGTGATCTTGTAGCACACTATCAGGGTGTAGCCTCACTGCCAACACAGTATGATCCTATTAGGGTCGCACATAAGATTGTTGTGAAATTGGGAGATTGGATCTGTATGGTATAGCTCATATGATGAGTTGAATAGGGCTTAAAATATTCTAAGGCAAAAGCGTTGAGTGCGTTGAGTTCACTCAATGCCATTCAACACATCTGGCCTTGGGCATTGAGTGTGTTAAGTTCACTCAACGCCATGACGCAGAAGCATTGATAGCATTGAGTTCACTCAACGCCAGGGCGCATTAGTCATACACCGTTCGACGAATGCAATCTGACGAATGTCTTTCGACGAATCTAGACTTTGGCGCAGAAGTCGTACGCTGTTCGACGAATGCAGTCCAACGAATGCAGTTTGACGGATGCTGTTCAACGAATCTGGCTTTGGTGCAGAAGTCGTGCGTCGTTCGAAGAATTCCGTTCGATGAATGCAGTTTGATGAGGGCCGTTCGATGAATCTGGCCTTTGGCCTAGAAAGCATTGACAGCGTTGAGTCCATTCAATGCCTTCGTCAAGTCAAGTGTTGATTCAGCTGAAGGTTGCTGTTGAGTTCATCGTGTATGTTGTAGATACTTAAAGATTCGTCGAGACAAGGGTTGTCTAGTCGAATTCTGGAATCTAAGTCTTGGGTCTGCAGATAGTTACTGGAAGTTGTTCTATTTACCTCTTGGAGTATAAATAAGAAGTTTCAGGGTTTACTGTATATGTGATCTTTCTGTCTAAGCACACGAGCTATACTGTACGATAATACTGATAACCCTAGAAAGCCGATGGAAGCCATTACGTCTTTGTCGTTGCCGATTCTGATCCCGATCCCGGTGAGTGTCGTCGCTGCCTCTCCTACAACAGATCTAGCAGTCTATGGAGACGCCGAGTGTCCTCTCCTGACCTAGAACTTGTGCGACAAGTTGCTATGGGTTCTCCTGATCGTGTGGATTTCCTGTAGAGACCCGTGTTAACCCATACATCGGCTAATCCTCCCACGGTAGCCACCTTGTAAGTCGCGGCCTGCTCCAGGTTCCATTTGGAGGTCGCGACCTATCCTCTCTAAGGATAGGCGGACATACTTCTCTGTCCACTCAGGCCACGCATCTTGGGAGGTCTCCCCGATCTGATCGCCCAGGTCACTCAAGAACCTCTTATTCTATAGGGGGTATAGACTGATTCCTTAGTCCGCCTCTACAGGCCACGCGATTTAGATCGACTAACCGTGCGATCATTCTCTCTTCCAACAGGCACTATCCAACAATATGGCGGAATGACATTGCTATCCGGCCAGACCGCCACATCAACAGGCGACCTTCCTCCCGGTCACCCGACAGTACGTGACAAGCTTGTCCGTCCAACAGGAGATGTTCTGCAGTAGGGGCGACCAGTGCGACCTACGTCTTCAGTCCACCAGGTCGCCCAGACGACAACCAATTCTCCTGTCCGCTAGCTTTGGGCAGACTGGGTCTCAGCCTGCCTGTAAAAAATGGTAGCATAGAAAACTACTCTACACCAGACCGCACGTAACGATAGGAACTCAACTCCAGCCCGCTAGAGGATGGCGAGCACACTCATTCTAGCAAGGACGATAAGATCATTCTATCTGTCAGGGGTAAGCGACCTCGCTTCAACCAACAACATGCGCGACCTGCTCTCTCCAATTTTCCAGGTCACCGAGGCTCTTATCGCCCATTAGGAAGACAAGCCTTCAGCAGGAGGAGGACTCTTCCTATCCGTCGCGGGCTCGATAGGCTCAATATTTAGTCCGCCACTCAGCACTCCAGCTTCCTAGCTCCGGCCACTTCCTAGAAAGAGGTGGACTGCTCCTCAGCTCTCATAGCTCGGCACGGGCCCGCTCAATGCAGAAGAGGCGGACTTGTCCCAGTCCGCCAATAGCAGATCAGCTTAAGTACTATCCGCACAATGTGTTGCGGACTCGACGAACTTCTTCTCTACTCGCACAACTTACCGCTCTACTGGGGGTAACGTTACCAGGACCTTCTCTGGCCCGAGCCTATAAATAGGCCTCCATACCTCTCATTTGGCAGATACGAGGGAGTGGGACAACAAAGGCATCAAGACCTGCGGACTCAGTCTCTTAGTCTGTGCGACCTCACCTATCTTCTAGGCCTGATCGCGCAGTCCGCTCAGCCTTGTCTAGCGAGCTATGAGATCAACTAACTGCGCGGTCTGCCGACCTCTCTACTCAGTCCGCACGACCTCTAACATCTTCTTTACTTAGCCGCCAGCTTACCCCTTTATACCCTTTATTTACTTTCCATGTAAGGGTGCAATCTTAAGCTGTAATCTCTCAATTTATAATCAAAGGAAAGCCCTTCGCAAGAGTGGCATTTAAGCTGCGACGGGCGAAGTCTGATGTTGCCGCTGCTAGCGGTCCCCTCTTCTTCTCAACTCTTCTCCTCTCTCAGCAATGACATCAACCATCAGAGCTAACCGTCAAAGTAACTGTTTGCTCGACAGTTCCTCATCAACCTCCCATTATCATCGCAACCCTTGTTCAAGCGCGCGCTCCACTCTCGAGCATCTAGAAGCATTCACCGCATCCCCATCAACCTCTCCACCTCGTCCTAGTGAGACTGAACACTCGTTATCTACTGGTGCCCGTAACCCTTCCGTTTCCACACATTAACAATGCAGATATCCTTTTTGCGCTCAAGACTCAAGCCGATGAGTGGCCGACTGATTTTTCTGGAGCATCTAGATTGAGTTTAGACTCAATCCGTAAAAGGTAATTTTATTACAACATGCTTTACTTCTTAAATCATGAATATTGCTAGATCCGAACTCGTTTGGGTTTTCTTATTCTTATTTCCGCTGTGTGCACAAGTGTTGTGCCATCCCAAAAAACCAACAGTGGTATTAGAGGAAGGTTGCCGACAATATTCATTGTTTCAGAAGTTGCTAAATCCATGGCGTGTAGTTTGTGTGATTTAGAAGTGTTCTAAATGCCCAAATCCAGTCTTGGATCTTCCCAAGAACGCATGAGATTTCTTTGAAGTTTACTCCTTAACAGTAACCGTCACTTTGTTGGTTTGTGAAACTAAGCATGTATTATATTTGGAATCTAACATGAAGTGATGAGCTTGTCTACTGTGTAAGTGGAGTTAGTGTTGCTCATGTCCTATGCATGTAAATCTAAAGATTTAGAAGTGTCTTGGATGTTCAGATTTAGCCCGACTCATCAAGTATTGATTATCTTCTTGTGCACATCAGGGATGCATTTGGATAATGCTTGTTGAATTTTATTTTGCTCAATGTGCATACTGGTTAAATATTAACCATGATTAAAGAGTTAATCGAATATAAAAATCTCTTAAGTAATATTAAGTTTTTGAATGGCTTCCTATGGATGACACTCTTCCTGCCTCAATCGATGAAGTGTGGGCTTGCCAAAGCAAGGTGCATTAATATATCTTGGTAAGGGTGCAAGCGGATAATTGTGATATCCCACTGTCGACATCCGATCAAGCTTAAGTGGGTGACCTCAAAGGTTGAGTGGCAAGAGGCATGGGGTTGGCATGCACCATATGATGAATGCGAATAAAGAGTTACTCACCATCCATACAAGAATTGCATAGTGATGCAATTGGCAAGCGTTGCCTACCTAAATAGATGCATTGTGAGAGAAAAGCCAAAGCTGACTCATAGTGTTAGTGAAATATGGATCTTATCCACTAAGAGGGTTACTCTCAAAACTCTTTGAATTGATATCGAGAGTTATCAGTTTGATAAAAATAGTGGGAGTTATTTTGATTGAAGTCCAAATCGAAAGAATAAAATTATATTTTTGAAATATAGTACTAATTTGCTTTGCTTGTATCCTTATAGAATTTCCATGGCAAGTGGTTCACACTCCACCTTGTCCGTTAGAGCGATCCTTGAGAAGGAAAAGTTGAGTGGAACAAATTATTTGGACTGGTATAGGAACCTGAGAATTGTTCTCAGGCAAGAGCGCAAGCTCTATGTTTTGGAAGAGGTATCCCCTGATGAGTCTGCCGGAAATGCGTCTCGTGCTAATAAAGATGCTTACAAGAAGTATCTTGATGACTCTTTAGACGTCAAATGTCTCATGCTTGAGACTATGAACTCTTAGCTCCAAAAGCAACACGAGAGCATGGGTTGCAAGGAAATTGACAAGCATCTCAAAAAAATATTTCAAGGGCAAACTCGTCAAGAGAGATTTGATGTCACTAAGGTGTTGTCCTAGTGCAAGATGGGATCTCAAGACCTAGTAGGGACTCACGTACTCAAGATGATTGGGTATATCGAGAACCTTAAAAGACTAGGGTTCCCTCTGAGCCAAGAGTTGGCCACAGACTTGATCCTACAATCATTGCCGGACAATTATGAGCAGTTTGTCTTAAACTATAACATGAATGAAATAGACAAGACATTGCCCGAGATCCTAGGTATGTTGCGAAATGCCGAGATAAATATGAAGAAGGCCAAGACTGCTATCCCCATATTAATGGTGTATAAAGGCAAGGGCAAGATCAAAGGCTTCAAGAAGACAAAGGTGGGACCTAAGTCTAGACTAGAGCCTAAGTTTTAAGCACTAAAAAAGAAAGACTTGATGAAAGAGGGAAAGTTCCACAACTGTGGCAAGGCTGGACACTAGAGGAGGAACTGTCCTTCTTTTGTGGAGGGTCTGCAAAAGATGAGGGGAGGTATGACTTCCGCTTCAGGTATATATGTTATAGAGATAAACCTTTCTGCTCCTTCATCCTAGGTTTTAGATACCGGATGTGTTTCTTACATTTGTATAAATGTTCAGGAACTGGGAAGGAGAAGATTGTTGAGTAAAGGAGAGGTGGACCTGCACGTTGGCAATGGAGCAAGAGTTGCTGCTATTGCCGTGGGGTTTTATATCTTGCTTTGTCTAGTGGGCTTGTAATAGAATTAGATAATCGTTATTTTGTTCCTTCCATAACTAGAAACATTATATCCATTTCATGTTTGGACATGGTGGGTTTTTCTTTTATTATTAAGAATAATTGTTGTTTAATATTTAAGAATTATGTTTGTTATGGTGTATCCCAAATGTTTAATGGTATGTATGTTTTGAACTTAGACCATCTGATCTATAATATTAAAAATAACAAAAGACTAAGATCAAATGACTCGAACCCTATATACCTTTGGCATTGTCGTTTGGGCCATATAAATGAGAAACGCATATCCAAGCTCCAGAAAGATGGACTACTGGACTCATTTGATTATGAATCATTTGAGAGATGCAAATCTTGTTTGTTAGGCAAGATGACTAAAGTCTCTTTCACTGGCTTCAATGAGAGGGTTGATGATCTCTTAGGTATAGTACATAGTGATGTATGTTGACCCATTAGTTCTATGGCTAGATATGGGTACTTCTACTTTGTTACATTTACTGATGATTTCAGTAGATACGGATATGTGTATCTTATGAAGTACAAATACGAAACCTTTGAAAAGGTAAAAGAGTTTAAGAATGAAGTAGAGAACCAATTGGGTAAGAAGGTTAAAGCACTCAGATCTGATCGAGGTGGCGAATACCTAAGTCATGAGTTTTGTGATCATCTGAAAGAGTATGGTTGAAAGTGAGGGATAGTTCTTATAATTACTCTAGAGGGGGTGAATAGAGTATTAAAATGATTTACTGGTATTTATAGCAGATTAAAATAAAGTGATATATATAAGTATAAAACAGGAAATATCACAGCACATAAGAACAAAAATAATCAATACAGATGACACAAGAATTATAGTGGTTCCCCAATAAACCTGGGTACATCCACTCTTCTACCACCCTGGTAGGAATCCATTACAGGTTTTTGATCAGGTGATCTTGTTGGATCCATTGATCCCAATAGCCCTGATTTGTTGATGTCAAACGTATCAATGAGATAGACATAATTGTATTTGATGTATGGTTAAGTTCATGCATACAGGTTAGTCTTTGTCACAATGATTGGACAGCTAGTTTAAGAGACAATGACAGGTGGACTCAAGGTGGAGCTGGAAACTCAGAAATCTACCTAAGTGCAAAATCGTTGAGTGAGGCAAGCTCACTCAATGCCATTTAGCTAGTAGCGCTGAGAGTAGGCAGGCTGTCAAGACTGATAGTATTGCAAAAGGAAAAATTGACTAAGTCCAGAATCATTGAGTGAGCTCAACTCACTCAAAGCCATACAGCTAGAAGCATTGAGTCAAGGTTATCCTATCATAGACTTACTGTGAAGAATCCAGAAAATTTGCTAAGTCCAGAATCGTTGAGTGATGTAAGCTCACTCAACTCTCTCAATTCCATACGATAGAAAGCTGAAAAATATGGCTAAGGAAAAAAGCATTGAGTGAAGCTTATGCACTCAACACTCTCAACTCCATCAGGCAAAAAGCTGAAGAATATAGTCTAAGGGAAAAAAGCATTGAGTGAGGGATATACACTAACCGCTCTCAACGCCTAGCAAAGCAATAATAATTCTAAGTCCAGAATCTCTGAGTCTACCATTCGTCGAGCTAAGCTTAGCTTTCGTCGACCGGAGTTCAGAAAATTCATTGATCTTAGCTTTTACCTATAAGAAGGACTCAACTATCAAAATCGTCGATTGGAGTTCAGATTTCAACGAACGAAGTTCAGAGATTTCATCGAACTCAACCTTCACCTGAAGAAAGAACTAGGCTGAGAGAATTCATCGATCTCAGCTTCACTATTTCGTCGAACTGAGCTCGAAGTTCATCGACCTCATCCTTCACCTGAAGAAAGAACTAGGCTGAGAGAATCCGTCGATCTAAGCTTCAATGTTTCATCAAGCTGAGGTTAGATTTCTTCGATCTGAGCTTGAAGTTCGTCGAAAGAAGGATTTTAGAAAATTTAGATGATTTTGGCTATGTCCAGAATGATGTTGACTCAACAAAGTCAATAAGTCAACAAAGTTAAGATTCGCTGCAAATCGACATTAATGTCGCCGTCAGTCTACAGTGGATCTCAAGTTAATAAAGCTGAGGTTTTAACCACCGTTAAAACTGAGGCATGTGTCGATCATCTCGCCAATGTGACGAGATTATAAATAGCATAAGTGATAGAGATCTATAATGATGAAGATTATTGGATTAATTTCTGATTAACTTTCAAAAAATGAGAAGCGGAGTTCGTCGTATTCATCCGCCATTGTTTCATAAGCAAAAACTTAAAAGTTCAAATCAGAAGAGATTCTGAGTAAGCTGTTGCATTCATCATCTGCTCCAGCAAGTTCAGAGTAATCCTCTGAGAGAGACGAATCAGCCTAAGCATGACCTAGCTGAAGTTATCTTTTTGATCCAAGCTGAGCCAGAATCTGAAGATCAATTCACTGGATCAAAGAAGAAGAAGGAAGGGCTGATAACTGCTCAGTCCAGATCAGGAGACATTCCTAAAGGAGAAGCAGATTGATCTGCTAGTCGATTCTAGAATAAGTTGGGATATAAATTCAAGACCGCTGTATTATCTTATTGCTGGGAAGATAAAGTTAGGGCTGAAATCTGCTCAGTCAAGGTAGATAGACACACAGACTTTCCTCTGTTGCCTGTAATTCAATTTTATTGATCAATTCTGTCTAAGATTCATTTTGAGTCTGAGTGGTAAGGCTAAGGACTTAGGTGTAAGCCTGCTATTATATAGGCTGAGGTAGGGCAGGGATTGCCTGAGTTGTAAGCCTGGTTATAAAGGCTGAGGTAGGGCATGATTGCTTGAGCTGTAGGAGTGTGGATTCACTATGAGGTAGAGTTCTTGGGAAGAACTTGAGCTGAAGGATCTTGGAGATCTGAGTGGTAGGGCTTGCACCTGAGTTGTAGGAGTTAGTTAGGCCCTGAGATATAAGATTTAAGGATCTGAGAAAGTGGAAGGAAGTTTGGCCGAATCTAGCTTATTGCTGGATAGGCGAAGGGGGAAAGTGGATATACCCATCAATTAGAGAACCACTATAAATCACCGTATAATGTGTTGTGTGTGCTGTGATTATTGTGATAGCTGTATGTGCTGTGATTTCTATGTTTAGATAATCTATAAGCTGCCAAGAATTTTAAAACTGGACCTATTCACCCCCCCCCTCTAGGTTTTTACTTGTTCTTGAAATCAAGACTTTCAGACCGGCCGCCACAGGTTTTTGCTCAGGTGCCCTGTCACCACAAGATCTATTTTTCTAAGGGAGATCTAGCAACCCTTTGAGCTTTATATCAGGTACCCAAAAACCAATCTAAGTCTTTTGATCAGGAGACTCAATAACCAAAAGTCTAACTTTTGAAGGGAGTTAAAACCCTGTACATAGTTGGATGAAATAAACAAAAGGTTGAAGATGTTCTTCTCTATCAATAATCTGAGAGAAGAGTGGTGGATTTGATGTTGTCAAAGCTCCCCATGAGTTGTATGAATTTGATTAGGAGTGGAAGCTTTACTTCAGGGTGTAGGCCTTCAAATTATGTTGCTCTTCAAGCTTTTAGACTGATTTTTATTGTTTATCTCTAGAAAGCCTTAAGCAGATGAAGAACACTGAGTGCATAAAAGCTGTATGTTTTTTACTGTCTGCTAATACTGATTCACTTTCTCTGTGATTGTTATTTTCTTGATTGTCTGTATCTGTATATCTATCAATCATAAATCCTTCTTAAAGAAAATCACTTTATATATTTTCTGATTCAAGACCATTTGAATTTTAAATCTTTCCTTTGAAGTTCTCTGCATAATTTCTGGAATTCTGAATGGTTAATTTTTGTCTTGAATGTATTTCCCTAACTATCCCAGTAAATAAGATAGAGTAATAAATCCGTGAAAACCATAATTCATGCTGTCCGGAACAACTATATTCTTGAGAATATTGAGCATTAATTATAAGAACTGATAGTCGATCTGAGAAACTGCAGAGAAGAATAGTCGAACAGAACCTGGAAGGAGTTAGTCAAACTCAACAACGATTTCATCGATCTGAACTCCAAGTTTGCCGAGCTAAGAATTCTCCTTCATCGAGCTGAGATCTAATATCGTCGATCTGAAAATATACTTGCCAATCTGACCTCCAAGTTCGTCGAACTGAGATAGTCCTTTGTCGAGCTGAACTTCTGATATGAGATCATAGTTCATCGATCTCAGCTAGACTTTCATCGAGCTCAACTCAAAGATGGAACTCTGAGTTCGTTAATCTGAGATCGACGATTGCCGAGCTAAGTTCAACTATCGTCGAATGACTTTCCTGCAATCATTATAACAACTTTTACTTTGAGGTCTTCTGTCTCTAAAGTTTTCTGAAGTGGAGTGACAGTCTAAGAGGGTGCTGCCGACTTTGACCCTAGAAAACCTATAACCCTAGACTATACATGTTTGGTCATTCTAAGGAATCCTAATAGTAGTCCTTGCCCAAATCCAAACTGGGGTTCCAACAATCTCCCTCTATTTCGGTGAGGATACTATTTACAAAGAATAAAGCAGGAAAATATATCTAGCAGGAATAAAACATTCAGCAGATATATATACAATTGTGCTTTGAAAAATACAACAATAATAAAATTCAAAATCCATTGACAGAAGATTAAGAGTCTTTCTTTGAAAAATCTGAAGAGGGTTTTGTGAAAACTATTTTCCTTTTTGGATCCTCTGCTTCTCTTTGGGTCATCTTCATGTCTTGTGCACCAAGAATTTTTTTAGTTACAGCTCTGGGCACTATAGCTTTAGGATACAAATTCATATAGGTATCAACATTGAAAATATTTTGTACCTGATATTTCTCTTGTTCTTTCTTCCTGTAAGAAGACATAATAGAGAATTGAGAGGCAACCTTTCCTTCTTCCTTGTCCTTCCTTATTTGAAATAGAGCTATCAGCTCATTGAACCTGGCCATTCTATAGTTGGTATCCAATTCTTGATCATAAGCAGGAGAGGGAGGTCTCTCTGGACTTGATTCTTCTTTCTAAACATCTTAAACTTTCTGCTGGCTGCTTTGACTATCAGATTGCTGCTGTTATTTCTTATGTTGATTGCTTGATTGAGTTTCTGACTTAGAAGGTCTTTATTTGCTGCCAGGAGTATGTCTTGATTGATAAGAATAATAAGAAGACCTTTGAGCTTGAGAAACATTGCCTGCTTATCTTGTTGTAGGAGGAGGAGGAGGAGGAGGTCCTCTCCAATACTTCTTAGGAGGAGAATTGTATCTCTTCTTCTTCTTTCTTCTCTTTTGCTCATTCTTGGACAATCTCATCCAGTAAGGAGTATCTGGAGTGAGAGTAATGTTGTGCAAAATGTAGTAGGGAGTATCTGCTGTTGGATTTTTTATTGGTGCAGCCTTTGTTGGAGCCTTCTTCTTTGCTTTTCTCATCTTAGAACCCAAATTTTCTGAATCATCAGAATCATCATCATCATTTTCAAAATCACTAGTAGGATTATCATATAACTCATCAATTTGCTTAAAAAAATCAGCTTGATTTATGGCTTGAACTTCTGGCTCTTTAGATGCAATATTTGTAATATCTTGAGCCTGAACACTGTCACTTTCTGCTTCCATGTCTTGAAACATGATTTCATCAAGATTTGGCATGGGGGAATCACCCCAAGCAAAAGGTTGAGGAGAGAAAGCCTTTGGCTCTATCACAGAAATGCTAGAAGAAATAGTACATGAACTATTTCCAATTTCTTCTAACATAGAAGAATCAACTGGAGCAGAATAACAAACAATTGATTTAGAATAATTAGATACTATATCAGCTTGTATATTTCTGCTATAAACTGTATCAAAAGAATGAAGTAATGAATAAAGTTAACTGTGGGATTAATGATGAAATCACCAACAGTGATCATTACTATATCAACTGACTCTTCTTATTAAAAAGTCATTTCAGTATCATCATCAAGAATTTCAACTATTTCTGCTGCTGGAATTTGTACTACTGCTGTTGCTACTGCTACTTTTGTTGCTGGAGGAGCTTCTTCATTGGACATCTCCCCCTGCCTGGTTTTAGAGAGACCTAAACCCCGGCCCCCAAAAGAAGGGACGGAGGAGGAGGAAGCAAGCTGAGCAGTTAGAAGTGAAATAGTAGCAGTGAGAGGGGTAACAACCTCAGCTATGAGCTTCTTAAGAGAGGGAATGATGAATTGAAGAAGATCATTAGCAATGTCAGAGAAGTTTTGTGATAGTGGATCAGGAGTAGAGGTAGTATAGGTGGATTGATGACCATAGTTGGAACAGATGGAGAGTGCTTGAGGTAGGTCTGAATGTTGGAAGGTTTGGAATGTTGGTGGAAAATATGTAGGATGACATCAGTAAGTTCATGTTGAAGAGGTTAATGTTGTGGAGAGGGTTGAGGAGATGGAGATGAGAGTAGATTGAAGGTAGGGAATGACAGAGGTTGATCTGGAAGAGTAGAAGTTGATGGAATATCAGCAAATTGTGATGGAATAGGTGATTGAGGAGGAGATGGTGGTTGAGATGGTGAAATATGAGGGATGAAGGTGGAAGGTGTGTCTTCAATGACTATGGATGGTTGTTGAAGAGGAGGAGAGGGAGGATCAGGAGCTTCTTCAGGGGTTGAGAAAGTGACTGTTTCAGCCTTGGTGTCCTCTGAAGCTATCTTGGAAGAGGAAGCCCTAGAGGGCTTTGGGATTACCCTCTCCCATCTGCTAAAGAGCGCAGAGGTAAGTCTCTTAGAGGCATTGATAAAGATAGTCTGGGAGTCCAATAGTTCTGGCATCTTTGCTTGGAGGAAGATGCCAAGAACTCCTCCAAAACTCACATCCTTTTTACTGATTTTCTTTTTAATCAAATCAAACAGAATACTACCCCAGTTCACCAATTTCTGATTAACCAGGGTACTCAACAAGAGGAATTGGTGCCTGGTAATGTATTCATGGGCAGAGTGCTTGCCCAAGATGACTTTTTCAACCACATCAGCCAAGAACTTGTATTCAACAGTCAAGTTCTTCTTCAACAGTTTATTAAGGTTTGCTTGGGAGTGACCCATGATAACTAGCATATCCTAAAACTCATTGCTAGATAATTCAAAATCATCTTCCATATTTATAAAACCAAAAACTTCTGTTAGAATATCAGGGGTAAGAAAAACCTGATGAACAGAGATTGATCCAGAGATAGAGGTTTGTTCTGGAAATGTTGCTGTGAAAACCCATTCTTTGATTTCCTGCACTGGAAGCTTGATTCTGAGGGTCATGAACTTTCTCAACTGAGGAGCCTCAAATAGCTGAAGAATGTCTTTGAAGATTTTATCAGAACGGTTGAAAGAGTCAATGTCAATATCGAATCCTACATCAAACTTCATTCTAGAGAGGGTCTCCCCTGAAATCGCCATTATCTGCAAGAACAAAAGATCAAGTGCAAGAGAACTAGAAAGCGCGGAATGGAGTTCGATGAAAGCCTAATTATAGGTTTTCAGAAGATGAAATGACGAACTCCGTCCGACGCAAAAGAAAAGATTCGAACTCAGGTCGACGAAAAATTTCTTGAAGAAATAAAAGCGTCGATCTCAGTTTGAAGAGGGCAAAAAAAGTTCGTCATTCTCCGGTCGACGAAAAATATTCTGAAGCATAATTGTCGATCTCTAATCGACGAAAATGTTTCTCAAAGAGACTTCGTCGATCTCCGTTTGACAAAAAATCTCAAGAAGAGTTCACAGATCGTCGATCTCCATTCGACGAAAGGTGACCAATTCTTCGACCTCAGACATAAATCAAATTAAACCTTCTCTATTAATGATACCTAGCTGATTT
Organism: Platanthera zijinensis; assembly: GCA_039513925.1. Taxonomy (NCBI): domain Eukaryota; kingdom Viridiplantae; phylum Streptophyta; class Magnoliopsida; order Asparagales; family Orchidaceae; genus Platanthera; species Platanthera zijinensis. The sequence continues at coordinate 48,384,292 of CM077093.1, read as the reverse complement.
AGGAAGAACAGATGTTTCTTTTCATCTAATGGTTTGGTGAAGATGTCTGCTCTTTGTAAATCAGTAGAGATAAAGATAAGGTTAATTTTATTTTTGTCCACACAATCTCTAATGAAATGATGTTTAATCTCTATATGCTTAGTTCTACTATGAAGCACTGGATTTTGTGCAATTGAAATAGCACTGCTATTATCACAAAAGATAATTGAATTATTTAAGTTAAAACCATAATCCAATAACTGATTTTGAATCCATAATATCTGTGAGCAATAACTAACAGTTGCCATGTACTCAACTTCAGCAGTTGATGTTGACACAGATGTTTGTTTCTTGCAAAACTAGGACACAAGCCTATCACCAAGAAAATGAAAAGTTCCTGATGTTCTTTTCCTGTCAACTCTACATCCAACATAGTTAGAATCAGAGAATGCAGTTAAGTCAAATTCTGACTCTGTTGGATACCAAAGTCCTATATTTGGACAACCCTTTATATATCTCAAAATCCTTTTAATAAAATTAGGTGAGATTCTTTGGGATTTACTTGAAACCTAGCACAAATGCATGTAGCAAACATAATGACTGGCCTACTAGCTGTAAGATACAATAAGGACCCAACAATAACCCTATATGTTTTCTGATCAACTGGTTTGCCCTGTTCATCAGTATCAACTACAACATTGGAGGGCATAGGTGTTTTCATTGCTGAGGCATCAGACAACCCAAATCGTTTAATAAACTCTTTAGCATATTTTGATTGGGATATAAAGATACCATCAGGGGATTGCTTCACTTGGAGACCAAGGAAGTAGGATAGTTCACCCAAGCTACTCATTTCAAACTTTGAATACATCAGGTCAGAAAACCTTTTGCAAAGTTTAGAATCAGTAGATCCAAATATTATGTCATATACATAAATTTGAAGAAACAAAATTTTATCCTTATGATGACTGAAAAACAAAGTTTTATCTACCATGCCTCTAGAAAATTTATGCTCTAAAAGAAAACTATCCAAGGTCTCATACCAAGCTCTTGGAGCTTGCTTTAGACCATAAAGGGCTTTATGAAATTTAAAAACATAAGAGGGATGAGTTTAAGAGATAAAACTAGGTGGTTGTTCAACACAGACTTCCTATTTGAGTTCTCTATTGAGAAATGCACTTTTGACATCCATTTGATAAACTTTGAATTTCTGATATGCTGTATAAACAAGAAAATTCTGATTGCCTCTAGCCTTGCAACAGGAGCAAAGGTCCGGTCATAATCTATGCCTTCCTCCAGAGAATAGCCATGAGCTACCAATCTTGCTTTGTATCTCACAATTGATCCTTGAGCATCTAACTTATTCCTGAATACCCATTTAGTTCCAATTATTCGATGGTCTTTTAGTCTTGGAACTAGATCCCAAACTCTATATCTTTCAAACTGATTGATTTCCTCTTGCATTGCAATAATCCAGTGGGGATCTTGCTCGGCATCTTTTATGGATTGAGGTTCAATCTGAGAAAGAAAGCAAGCATGCATCTGATCATGATTGAGTTGATGCCTTATTCACACATCAACTAATATGTCTCCAATCACTTGAGATATGGGATGATCTATAAGTGTGATAAGATCAGTGGGTAGAGTTGGTACATCAACAACTAGTGGAGTTAATTCCCCTTGTGGAATTACATCTGCTGTTATGGGTTTAACTGCTTCAACAATTTCTTCTTCATTGTATTCATTAATCTGTGGAGAAGGATGCAATGTAACCTATTGGGTAAGGTTTAAATCATCCAACTTCTCACACAGATAGGGTACCTGCAAAGAGTCTCTAGTAGAAGAATCCTTCTCCTTGTATAACATGTTAGTCTCATCAAAAGTTACATGTACAGATTCTTCCATTTTTAATGTTGATTTATTATAAACCCTATAAGTCTTGCTGACTTGGGAATATCCAAGAAAAATTCTCTCTGCAGCTTTGGCTTCAAAATTTCTAAGATATTTCTTGTCATTATTATGAATATAACATATATAACCAAATACTTTAAAATAGTTTATTTTAGGTTTATTCCTTTAAGTAATTCATAGGGGGTCTTACCCTTTAGCTTATGAATTAGACTTCTATTCAGACATAGTTTGTTATGCTTACTGCCTCTGCCCAAAAGGATAGGGGCATGTGAGCATCTGCAAGTAATGTCTCTGCAGATTCAATCAGGGTTCTATTTTTCCTTTAATCTGCCCCATTTTGTTGAGGAGTTCTAGGAGTAGAAAAACAATGCCTGATACCTTCCTTCTCATAGAATTCTTGCATGAGAAGAGATTCAAACTCAGTGCCATGATCACTTCTGATCAATGCAACTTGAGTAGAGTACTCAATTTATATGCTCTTAAGAAAGTCTGTAAGAACTTTAAAGTTATCTGACATGTTTTTTAGAAAGAAACCCCAAGTGAATCTAGAGAAATCATCAACAATCACTAAGGTATATGACTTCCCTCCCAAGCTCTGTACTGCAATAGGTCCAAAATGGTCCATATGTAGCAAGTACAAGATTTTGGGTGAATTACTTTTATTAATGGATTTAAAACTATTTTTAGTTTTCCTACCTAATTGACAAGCCTTGCAGAGTCCTTCCTTCTTGTAGGGGCCAAGAAGGTAGTCCTCTAACAAGGTCATCCTTAGATAATTTAACTATTGTCCTAAGGTTTATTTGACCTAGTCTCTTATGCCATAAATCATTTGTTTTACTAATCTGATTGAACAAACAAATTTCTGATTTAGCTGAATTGAAATTAACCAAGTATATATTTCCTTGTCTAATTCATGTTAAGACACTTTTATATTTATCAGAAGTAATTGAGCATAAGGACTTGTTAAAAGTTACCTGATAGCCTTCATCAGATAGTTGACTTATGGAGATGAGGTTATGCTTCAGTCCATTCACATAAGCGACCTTTTTGAATGTGACTGCTCCAATCTTGACATTTCCATATCCTTCTTTTTGCCCACAATTGGAGTCTCCAAAGATAACTTTGGGTCCAAGCTTTGTTTTGAAGTCACTTAGGTTGGCCTTTGAACCTGTCATATGTTTTGAGCAACCACTATCCAAATACCACTGTTCCTATGTGGTAGGATAGTTCTTCACCTACACAAAAATAAGTTAGGTGTTTTTGACCCTGGTTACCTTGGGTCCTTGATTTCTTTCAAAATAATAACTGGAAATATAAGAATAATCAGGTTAATCCTTATAACGTAATGGGCGATATCTCCTAGGAGAGGTTATATAGTGAGTAAAAGGATTAACAAGTTTTGGTTTCTGATTATTAGTTTGATAATAATTAAAATTTCTGTTTTTAAAATTTGAGTTCGACGAATTTAGTTGAGTTTGTCGAGCTGAGTTCGACAAAAAACATTGATTTCGTCGATTTAGGTTCATAGAATGACAATACTCATTTTCTGCATTTCAAGATCGTCGATCTCTGTTCGACGAAACATGTTGATTTTGTCGAGCACCCTTTGTTGAGTAATCATACCCAAATTCTGGGTTCAGAGTTTGTCGATCGTCGTTCAACGCATAATACTGATTTCGTCGATCTTGGCTCGACGAATTTTGTTGAACATTATTTTTATGATATTTTTTATTTTTCTTTGATTTGGTCTGATATAAAACCTCTGTTACATTATTAGTATCTTTGTATGTGAGTTGTAAAACTTCCTTTTCTTTTCCTTTAGCAGAGATGAATTTTATGGGGGTTGATAAAATATTTTTCTGAAGAATAGGAGGCTGACTTAATGAAGCTCCCAAGCCTAATTTGCCATTAAGTCTGGCATTGACTGTGTTTGTGATGTCCATCAATTTGATACTTCTCCTATTAAGGGATTCTTCAAATATTTTAGCCAAATTTAATTTAGTTTCTAAAGATAATCTTTGTTCTGAAGCAGTTTTAAGTCTTTTTTAAGTTTTGAATTTTTTGAAGAAAAATTATCAAGTTCAATTAATTTTTCTCTGAAAAATTTGATTTACTTCTCAGATTTAATTAAATCTTTACATAATAATTTGAAGTCCAATTTGAATTGATCAGAAGTAAAATCAAAGGTAGAGATTACCTGGTCTTCCTCTTATTTTTATTCTGACTTAGAGTTGCTGCATGATGCATTGTTTGCCATCATACAGATCTCTTTAGCTTTTGCTTCTTCTTCATCCTCATTGGAGCTGGATGAAGAATCTGAATCTTAGTCACTCCATGTCTCAGCTACACATACTCTCCCTTTCTTCCTGTATTTGTTGGAAGAGGATTTGTTGGAGTCTTTCTGGAGTCTATCTCCTTCTTCTTTTCTTTCTTCTTCTCAGGACATTCTGGCAATATGTGTCCAGGTTTCCTGCATCCATAACAAATAATTTCATTAGTTGGGGTTTTATCAAACCTGGGTTTGTCTTCATTTCTGGAAGACCTTCACCTAAAGTCCTTCTTGGCCATTTTGTAGAATCTTTTGGCCAGAAGACTCATGAGGTCTTCATTTGCTGGAAGAGATTCTTCTTCATCTATAGCCTGAAAAGCTATGCTTTTCTCTTTCCTTACTAAAGGTAAAGCCACTTGTTCAGCTTCCCATATCTTAATAAGCTGCTCATAAGACTTGAGCTTTCCCAACAAGGTCTCTGTTGAGATCTCATTCAAGCTTCTGGATTCCTTGATTGGCAAGATCCTAGAGTCCCATATGCTAGGGAAGCACAAAAAGATCTTGTCATTGACTTCAATCAATGAGATGTCCTTCTCTAGGGTTTTCAGCTCATTGATGATGAGGCTGAGTCTTGTGTACATCTTATCAACTGATTTAGATTCACCCTTCTTGAAAATCTCATATTGAGAAATTAAGTGGGCTCTTCTATCCTTTCTCTCATCTGCAGATCTTGCAACCATCCCATTTAGGGAATCCTAAATATCCTTGGCTGAAGTGCATTCAACAACTTTTTTGGAATATGTCATCAGACATAGTTTGAGCCAGGATGTTCATTGCTTTGGCATCTGCAACTTTCAGCTTCTTCTGAGCCTCTGTCCACTCAGGTGGTGGAAGAACACTTATGCTTGTTGTTGTAGTTGGTGTAGGGGTACCTGACAAGATAAAATTATAGATGTCTTCATCAATGGAATTCATATAAAGTTTAATTCTTGCCTTCCAAAGTGCAAACTTACTTAAGTTTCCCACTAGAGGTCTAGTACTTGAAAATTCGTTGTTTTATGCCATGATAAAAAATCTAGATAAGAATAAGATATATCAGATCTTTTGGTTCAGGTGTTAGCCTGTACAACCAAGAAACGACCCTCTGATACCAATTGAAAGTGAGGGATAGATCTTATGATTACTCTGGAGGGGGGTGAATAGAGTATTAAAATGATTTACTGGTTTTTTATAGCGAATTAAAATAAACTTATATATATAAATATAATATAGGAAATATAACAGCACACAAGCATGGAAATAATCAACACAGATGATACAAGAATTATAGTGGTTCCCCAATAAACCTGGGTAAATCCACTCTTCTACCACCCTGGTAGGAATCCACTACAGGTTTTTGATCAGGTGCCCTACCACCACAGATTTTTGCTCAAGTGCCCTGTCACCACAAGATCTATTTTTCTAAGGGAGATCTAGCAACCCTTTGAGCTTTTGATAAGGTGCCCAAAACCAATCCAAGTCTTTTGATCAGGAGACTTAACAACCAAAAGTCTAACTTTTGAAGGGAGTTAAAACCATGTACACAGTTGGATGAAATAAACAAAAAGATTGAAGATGTTCTTCTCTATCAATAATCTGAGAGAAGACAAGTGAATTTGATGTTGTCAAAGCTCCCCCTGAGTTGTATGAATCTGATCAGGAGTGGAAGCTTTGCTTCAGGGTATAAGCCTTCAAATGATGTTGCTCTTCAAGCTTTTAGACTGATTTTTATTGTTTGTCTCTAGAAAGCCTGAAGCAGATTAAGAACACTGAGTGTATGAAAGTTGTATGTTCTTCACTGTTTGCTAATACTGATTCACTTTCTCTGTGATTGTTATTTTCTTGATTGTCTGTATCTGTATATCTCTCAATCATAAATCCTTCTGAAAGAAAATGACTTTATTTATTTTCTGATTCAAGACCATTTGAATTTTAAATATTTCCTTTGAAATTCTCTGCATAATTTCTGGAATTCTGAACGGTTAATTTTTTTCTTGAATGTATTTCCCTAACTATCCCAGTAAATAAGGTAGAGTAATAACTCTGTGAAAATCATAATTAATGCTGCCCGGAACGACTATATTCTTGAGAATATTTAGCATTAATTATCAGAGCATTACTGACTTAATATAATAGAATTTGAAATGAAACTGATAGTCGATCTGATAAATTGAAGAGAAGAATAGTTGAACAGAACCTGGAAAGATTTAGTGGAACTCAACAACGATTTCATCAATCTGAACTACAAGTTCGTCGAGCTAAAAATTCTCCTTCGTCGAGCTGAGCTCCAAGATCGTCGAGCTGAAAATATACTTGCCAATCTGAGCTCCAAGTTTTTCGAACTAAGATAGTCCTTCGTCGAGCTGAACGTCTGATATGAGATCTTAATTCATCGATCTCAGCTAGACTTTCGTCGAGCTCAACTCAGAGAAGGAACTCTGAGTTCGTCGACCTGAGATCGACGATCGTTGAGCAGAGTTCAGCTATCATCGAATGACTATCCTGCAATCATTTTAACTACTTTTCCTTTGAGTTCTTCTGTCTCTAAAGTATTCTGAAGTGGAGTGACAGTCTAAGAAGGTGCTGCTGAATTTGACCCTAGAAAACCTATGACCCTAGACTATGCATGTTGGGTCATTCTAAGAAATCCTAATAGTAATCCTTGCCCAAATCCAAACTGGGCTTCCAACAATTGTATTGTATCACAGCTCACTCCACCTAGAACACCAAAACATAATGGTGTGTCTTAGCGGGGGAATCAAACCTTGTTAGACATAGTGTGATCGATGATGAGTCATGCTGATATGTCTGTTTCTTTTTTGGGTTTTACTCTAGAAACTGCTGCTTAAACACTAAATCGTGCTCCAACAAAAGCGTTTCTAAAGACACCATATGAGATATGGACTGGGAAGCATCCCATTATGTCGTTCATTAAGATTTGTGTCTGTGAGGCATACGTGAGATGTAAAATTCCTAATAAGCTAGAACCCAAATCAGATAAGTGTTATCTTATGGGGTATCCTAGGGAAATCAAAGGGTACTATTTCTACCTCTTGTCTGAGGGCAAAGTGTTTGTCGCGAGGACTGGTGTCTTTCTTGAGAAAGAGTTCTTAAGTAGAAAGACTGCTAAGGTAGAACTTGAAGAAGTTCAAAAACCACAAATAGTGAATGGACTAGAGTTTGAACCTGAGTCAGGACTACAAGTAGTTGTAGCTGGAGAACCTACTCAGGAAACACAAGTTCTACGTAGATCTAGTAGACCAAGGTTTTAGCCTGAGAGATATGGATTTTTCGTGTCTCAAATCGGTAATGTGCTGCTTATGGATCATAGTTATGAGCCTTCAACCTACCATAAGACTATGTGTGGACCTGACTCTGAGAAGTGGCTTGAGGCCATGAATTCTGAAATGGACTCTATATATGAAAACCAAGTATGGACTTTGGTGGAATCACCTGAAGGGGTAAGACCCATAGGGTGCGTGTGGGTCTTCAAGAAGAAGACCGACATGGATGGGAATGTATAGTCATTCAAAGGGATATTGGTGGATGAGGCAAATTCATGGTATTGACTATGATGAGATCTTTACCTTATTGCCATGGTTAAGTCCATCAAAATTTTGCTTGTTGTTGCTGCGTATTAAGAATATGAGATTTGGCAGATTGATGTCAAAATGGCTTTCCTTAATGGGAACCTCCTTGAGGAAGTGTACATGACACAACCCAAGGGTTTTGTATCTCCAAGTGAAGCCACAAAAATATGCAAGCTACAGAGATCCATTTATGGATTGAAACAAGCTTCTCGAAGTTGGAATCTTCGTTTTGATGAAAAGATCAAAGAGTTTGGTTTTATAGAAAACGAGGATGAACCGTGTGTTTATAAACAGATTAGTGTGAGAATAGTTGTCTTCCTTATTTTGTATGTAGATGACATACTGTTGATCGGGAATGATAAACCGACCCTGCAAGTTGTTAAGAATAACTTAGGGGACTGCTTTTCAATGAAGGACTTAGGGGAAGTGACTTATATACTCGGTATTAAGATCTATAGAGATAGATCGAAGAAGTTGCTGGGTTTGACCCAAAGTACGTACATTGATAAGGTGTTGAAATGATTCAGCATGCTTGAGTCCAAGAAAGTATTCTTGCCCATGTATCATGGTGTGATTCTCTCTAAGGACCAGTGTCTTAAGTCTTGTGAAGATAAGGGCCTCATGAAGTTGATCCCAAATGCTTCGATAATTGGGTCAATCATGTATGCAATGATATGTACTAGACCCGAGGTCTCTTATGCTTTGGGCATGACTAGCAGGTATCAGTCTGATCCCGGTGAAGGTCACTGGATAGCCGTCAAGAATATACTCAAGTACTTAAGAAGGACTACGGATACATTCTTTGTATTTGTCGGAGAGGAAGAGCTCGTTGTAAGCGGTTATACGGATGCTAGCTTCCAAACTGATAGGGATGATTCAAAGTCTCAGTTAGTTTTTGTGTTTTTCCTGAATGGAGGTGTTGTTAGCTGGAAGAGTTCCAAGCAGGATACAATTGCCAATTCTACAACTGAGGCCGAGTATATCGCCGCTACAAATGCAGCGAAGGAGGCAGTTTGGAATAGGAAATTCATCGGCTAGTTAGATGTAGTTCCTATCATTGTTCGTCCTGTAGTTCTTTACTGTGACAACAACAGTGCAATTATACTTGCTTCAGAACCAAGATCTCATCAGCGCTCCAAGCACATACTCTGGTGGTTCCATCTAATTCGAGAGAATGTCGATTGAGAAGATGTGAGAACATGCAGAGTGCTGAATGATGAAAATATTGCGGATCCACTAACGAAGCCTCTCACACAGAGAAAGCATGATGGTCATGTTAGATCTATGGGTATACGATACCTGAGTGATCAGCTCTAGTTCGAATCTTGTGGATTATATGTTTGTTGGCTGTAATTTTTCATTTGATGATTAAAAGTACTATATGTATTTCATTTTATAGATTTTGGCAAGTTCTTTTATTGTGTTATTATTTCTATTGTGATAGAATAGTTAACTAAAATCAATGCGGTTAGATTGTTTGCTTCCATAGGTGAAGTAGTGACTTGATGTGAGAACCTATGATCCTATAAGCTTCATTCTTAAAGAGTCCCTAGTCATTGTATCATCTTAGAAGCTAAGGGCGATGATGATGCCTTTAAGACTAGCATGTTTGTTGACTGATTACCCATCCTCACATGTCATGATATTGTGATATCAAGTTATCACATGGGTACTTATAATGAACAAGTTGGACTAGATAGAGCCAACGTGAGAATACTTTGTAGATAGTTATATAAACGTGTCACAAGTATGGATCAAGTGGAAATGGTGTTCGTGGTCCTTTGACCTGAAGTCACAGCTTTCATCGAGTGAGGAAGAGCGTGCTTTGATGCCATTAAAATTCCAGTCTTGAGAAAGTTGGAAGAAAAAGGTGGTTATTGGGTACGTTACGAATCATTTGGGTGTTTGTGTGTGATCAGAGATGGGATTTGTCCTCTTATATGACAGGAGTTGCATCCATGGGCCCCTTGATGGAATGCAACCAAGAAATGCATGGCCATGATTGGTTGAGTTAATATATGATATTAGACTCACCAATTTTTGAAACTCCATTCTAGATCAGGAAACTGGGACTGAAAAATTATGAGGGTGATACGGTCTATACCTCTAGTTCTATCCGGATGTAATGGATGAAGGGACATGACGACACTGTAACATTGGTCATAATGGCTTATGAGTTTATAAACTCTTACTGTTTGGGGAGCAATGATGTATTTCTAGATGCCGCTCATTATTTGTTAAGCTTTTGTTTGATACTTTCTAGATCAAGTGTGAGACTATTGGTGCTACAATAAAGATTTGGAAGTAATCAAACATGTAGCCTCACTGCCAACTCAGTATGAGCCTATCAGGGTCACACATAAGATTGTGGAGAAATTGGGAGATTGGATTTGTATGGTATAACTCATATGATGAGTTGAATCGGGCTTAAAATATTCTAAGGCAAAAACATTGAGATCGTTGAGTTCACTCAACGCCATTCAACGCATCTGGCCTTTGGCGTTGAGTGTGTTAAGTTTACTCAATGTCATGGCACAGAAGTGTTGACAGTGTTGAGTTCACTCAACTCTAGGGCGCATTAGTCGTACATCATTCGACGAATGCAGTTCAAAGAATGCCGTCCGACGAATGCCATCGACGAATCTGGCCTTTGGCGCAGAAGTCGTATGTCGTTCGACAAATACAGTTCGACGAATGCCATTCGACGAATGTCATTCAACGAATTTGGCCTTTGGCGCAGATGCCGTGCGTCGTTCAACGAATGCCATTCGACGAATGTAGTTCGACGAGTGCCGTTCGACAAATCTGGCCTTTATGGCAGAAAGCATTGACAGCGTTGAGTCCATTCAACGCCTTCGTCGAGTCAAGTGTTGATTCGGCTGAAGGTTAGAGTTGAGTTCATCGTGTATGCTGTAGATACTCGATGAATCGTCGAGACAAGGGTTATCTAGTAGAATTCTGGAATGTAAGTTTTGTGTATGCGGATAGCGATAGAAGTTGTTCTATTGGCCTCTTGGAGTATAAATAGGAAGTTTCAAGGTTTACTATATATACGATCTTTCTGTCTAAGCACACGAGCTGTACTGTTCAATAAGACTGATAACCCTAGAAAGCCGATAGAAGCCGTTTCGCCTTCACCATCGCCGATCCCGATCCCGGCGAGTATCGTCGCTGCCTCTCCTACAACAGATCTAGCAGTCTGTGGAGACACTGAATGTCCTCTCCCGACCTAGAACTTGTGCGACAAGTTGCTACGGGTTCTCCTGATCATGTGGATTTCTTGTACAAGCGCGAATATCCTTTCTGCACTCAAGACTCAAGCCGCTGAGTGGCCGACTGATTTTTCTGGACCATCTAGATTTAGTTGACTCAATCCCTCAAAGGTAATTTTATTACAACATTCTTTACTTCTTGAATCATGAATATTGCTAGATCCGAACTCGTTTGGGTTTTCTTGTTCTTATTTCTGCTGCGTGCACAAGTGTTGTGCCATCCCCAAAAAACTAACAGCTTTGGTCTACCCGGTAGTGAGATGTTGCTCGCAGGAGAGGCTGATGTAGTGGAGCTCCTTGTCAATCATGGAGCAGGTTGATGTTTGAAGGGGAGGTATGAGATACGGTCATGAGATCTTGTACATGGTGGTGCACATGCTTTGTTGCAGCATGGCCTAATTTAGTATTGGAGATCTCTCCGAAGAATGAGTGTAGGCACTCTAACGTCGATGTGGATGGGCGTAGCTCCTATATTTTGTATCCATATACCCTTAGGTGTCGCTTGTCGCTTTATTCTTGTACTGAGCATTGTATTGTTGTTGCGCTTTGGGTGCCTTTTATTGGTTGTTTGCGGGTGTGCTAACCTGATGGTGTCGATTGTTATTGATCTTGTGCAGGTTTTGCCCCCTAAGGGGCATGTGGATGTCTCATGACCGTATCATAATCTTGTAGTCGCCAACCGCAAAGGGGAACAGAACCCTAGCGGTAGCAGGTGTTTGCCTTAAAATCTTACCTTACTTGACGTGCGCCAACCGCCTAGGGGGCAGGCCCTTGGAGGTGGCAGGCGCAGGTCTTGAGACTTTACCTTATTTGGTGGGCGCCGACCACCAAGGGGGTAGGCCCCTGATAGTGGTATGCATATGTCTTGCGACTATATTATTTCGCGGGTGTCGACCACCAAGAGGGCATCCCCTGGCGGTGGCAGGCATAGGTCTTGCGATCTTATCTTCTTGTAGTTCATTATCTTAAGCATATGAAATAAATGAAGTTAGATCAACAACTTGTAAAATAGAGTACAAAATCTTTCAAAAATGTCTTAGTATAGAGAAAGCCAATTGGGCAGGAGAAGAGATGTTGCCACAGTTTCGTGATCGCACAAGGAGTCATTCTCCCAGGTTGACTACTCTAGGGGTTTCCCCCAATCTATTTTAGCAGGCAAGCGGTTGATCATTTGTTAGCATGGGTAGAACTAAATGATTCAGCATTCTTCTTTGCAAGAACCTTCTCAAGAACCCTTGGTGAAGAAGGCGTTCGATTTCTTTCTCATTTTTGCATAGTATTTTGTGTCGTGTCCGTGGACGCGATGGAACTTATAATGTTGCGATTGATCTCCCTTGTTTGGAGTGATCAGCTTGGGCCGGTAAAGTGCCACATTATCCTGGATTGCATAGAGTATGTTAGTCATAGAGGTGTTGATAAGAGGATGACTCTGATGCTGATGGGTATGTGTTTCACTATGACGGTCATTGCTCTTCTTCTGAGGTGGCGATTGATCTCGTGCTTTCCATTTTGAACAATCTTGAAATTTCTGCTGATGCGCTTCGACTACTTTATCGGCTGTAATTTGTGCCAAGATGAGGCGTATGAGGTCGGCATAGCTGGGGGCTATTTCCCACATTAGTGCTGAGTAGAATTCGTCTGGTCGGGGCCCTCCTAAGAGAAAGTTGTGCAGAAGAAGGGGGTCAATACCCGGAATATATCGCGCTTCTGACGTGAAGCGGCGAAAAATGTCCTTCAGGGTTTCACCCTCACCTTGATGCACCCCTATAAGGTAGGAGGGGTCCAGAACTATCTCGCGGTTCGTGATGAACTGATTGACGAAGATTTGAGCTAAATTTACAAAGTTGTCGATCCCTCCGTCTTTAAGAGAGTATAACCAATTATGGGTTGGTCCCATCAGTTTTGTCGGGAGCACTTGGCACAATAGTTGATCAGGGGCTCTGCTAATCCTCTTGATGGTGGAGAAATGGTCGATATGATCCTGCAGGTCATCCGTTTTGTTGAACATTTAATATTCAGAAGCTTAAAGTCATTTGGGATAGGATACGATAGAACTTCCGACGCTAACAGTGAGTAGGGATGATTAATGATATGATGTCCAACTTGCTTCTGCTATTCAAATATCATGGCATGATTTTCATCATGCATGAGCATTTCCACTGTATGCCTTATGTCTGCTGCTTCTGGATGGTCGTGGTTATTGAAGCCAAAATTGGGCCTCAACGAGAGTTCGGACCTTGGGGTGTAGCTAGAACCTACTTCTCTCAAACATAGACCCCTGAATAGTAATAAAGAACCAGGAACTGACCCTATGCCTCAGCTGGGAGGTCCCTCCTCTAAACCGGAAGATCTCTTAGAGCTTCCCCTCCAAAGCCAATTGCTGGGCTAGAAGCACCTCAGAAAGCACTAGAAGACATAAGAGTTCTTGAAAAGCCTCTCTTATGAGGAGCTCTATGAGTCTATTTATAGGTTTTCAGTATCTGGTCTGCCAAAAGTGTAATTTTACTGTTCTAAAGTTACCAAAATACCCTGAGCTGTTCTGCCAACGGTCAAACTCCGTTGTTCTGAGGACCTAAATGCAGACCTAGGGGCATCCAGGTAAATTCACCCCTGGACCCCACTTGGCTAGACACTGCCTGGAAGGAGACTTTTGCCTAATCTCTGCTGGCCTCTTGCTTACCACGAGCGAGAGCCTTCCTTCCTACCTCGGGCGGGAGCCAATGGGTTAACTCTAAGCTCAGTTTGATGAATGCAGAGCTCAGCTCGATGAATTACTTGCTGAGTTCGATGAATTACACAAGCGAGAGCCTTCCCGGCTACCAGCCCTCTTGCCTGCCCTGGGAGGGAACCCTCTCGTTCCTTAGCCTTCCCGCCTACCACATGCGAGAGTAAAAAGAACAAAGGGCGTTGAGACGAGAAACATCACTCAATGCCAAGAACCAAAGGGCGTTGAGTGGAGAAACATCACTCAATGCCAAACAAAAAAACAAAGGGCGTTGAGTGGAGAAGCATCACTCAACACCAAAAGCCAAAGGGAGTTGAGTGGAGAAGCATCACTCAACGCTTCTTCTGGGACCTCTCGCTTGCCCATGCACAAGTCTTCCCAAATGACCCGAGCGGGAACCCTCTCGCCTGTTTTCTCTTCCGATCCATTCAGCCTAACGAGCATTTAGGTCCCACCCAACGAATATGGGGTTGTACACATTCCCTGCTCTTTGTAAGCTAGCCATGCACTCGGAAAGACACGTCTAACCCCTAATATTCGCTGATCGCTTACTGATCTGGCAGGGAATCTTTTGTGGTCCCCACCATGGTTCTATATATATACACCGCCGGGTCTGTTCTCAGGACATCCCTATCATTATTGCCCTCTTCTCGAGCTCTCGCAAGGATTCGAAGATGCGTGCCGAATGTGCTGAAAAACCGCTCTCGCAAGAACATCTGGACGGCCTTATCGCAGCCCAGACAAAAGCCCGCGTCAACTGCACCGGGTTTGCCCCTTGGCTATTGGGAAAGAGGCTAGATGACGAGTCCTCTAAGAGACCAGACGAAGAGACCTCCTGCCCGAAGAAAAAGAAGAAAGCTAAGTTAGTCAGGCGAGACCGCTCAAAGGAGGACCGAGCCTCGCCTACCCCGACCCCTTACCACGACGCGAACCCTTCTTCCTTGCTGGAGGTACTCTTCCCGCCTCTCCCATTGGCACGAACTGTAAAAGAATGGGGTTCTGTACTGATGCATCACTCTTCTCGCAGAGGTCAGTTCCGAAAGAGGTCGCCGAATTTTTACTGGCGGACACCGATACAATGCTCCTTCTCCACGAGGATCCGCCGTCAGTCTCGGGGGCTGCACCGTTAGTCTCAAGGGCTGTCCCTCCGACTACCCTAGCCAATCCCCCAAAAACTCCTGGTATTTATCCCTATCGCTGGCTCGGCTTCCTCTTTAAATGATCTGTTTCTCCTCTCGCGGACCTGGCCTCTCGCAGCACCTATTCTTGACAGCTTGAACCTTATTGGTCAGGGGTCCAGGACTACCCCCCCCCCGAAAATCCTACCAATCTGGTGCCCGATCTCACCCTCCATGTCGGAGGGGTTGTCACCGAGCCATCAACACCTGCACCGGGAGACCAAACCCCGTTGGGATAGGGCGCCTCTATCTCCCCATTGGCTGAGACCGAGACCGTGTAGCACAGGACATTCCATCTAGTTCAGGGCAAGCCACTCCACCTGCTCTTCAGAATAGGTTCCGAGGGGCTGTCCAACCCTTATCGCCAGCCATCTAGGGAAGGTCCCCATCATTCTTCTGGTATGCGAGATCATTCCTCGGGTACACGAGAACCTTCCATATTTCCTTTTGCTCCCCTAATCTGACTAAAAAACTATCCACCAGATCCGAAGGCTCAGGGGGCGGAAGCTGAAGAAGATGAAGATGAAGAAGAAGAAAACGGGGAAGACCTGCCCCTCCCCTCCTATGGCGAGATGGAGGACTTTCTTGTGGCCTCCTAGAGTGGCAAAACACAGAGGCAGAGGATTGAAGAGATCCTATCAAAGCTCGCGCAGAGGCAGCGATCCAACTCCGTAGCGGTGAAGAGAATCCACGGGATGATGGAGCGGCGACTGGCTATTGTCGAGCGGTACTACACCCACTTCATTGGCGAGATGGAGCGCCAGGACACGCTTACCGTCTAGACCTCACCAGGAAGATACATCATACGGATTCGAGATCAACTTCGCCTGGACAACCTTGTACTTACCGCCCTGACAGCTTTCTTCAATCCATAAGTACCTCCGAGGTTAGGGAGGCGAGGTCAGGGTCGTTGGTGGTGTGATCAGTACTGAGCCATGTGGGGCTCTCCTCTTCTATACCCAACCTCCTAGCCTACCCTTCTCGCTTTGTATCCCTTACGCCGCGTGAAGATGAATAATTATTTATATTTGTTATTGTTATTATTTTGCGGCTCCCGCCCAGCAAGAGCCCCTTTATGTTTATCCTTCACTTCTTTTCTATGTTTCGTGCTTTTACATTTGATGCTCAGCGAATGCTCTATTCTCGCGCCCTGCCTATCACTTCTCGCCCACTTCCACTGTTTGCCTTTGTTGGAACCGACATGGTCAGTTCCTCCTAAAGCTCGGAACTAAAGAGGCAGCTCGCGCTTACTCCCTTAGGATTACACTCAAGGCAAAGAACTAGAATGGAGGCTTCAACGAGGAGGTCCCACCTCGTACCCGGAAGAGACTAACGCTCTCACCCTCCCTAGCCAATGCTGAGCTAGGTGCCTTAGAAGAAGTGAAGAGAGTTAAGAAGGCTTGTTGTTCTAAGGCACCTTACCGGTCTATTTATAGGCCTCAAGATTTGAACTGCCAATAACCAAATCGAACCATACTGAAATTACCAGAGTACCCTTGGCTAGGTCTGCTAACAGCCAAACTCCGCTATTCTATAGGGCTAAACGCAGACCACCTGGGGTAAAAGCGTAAAACACCCCTGGGGTCCAAAAGGTGGACCCAGCCCTATCTGAACCGGCCTTGAACCAAAGTTGTACCTGGAGAGAACTTCCCTATAGGGTCCTCTCACCTGACGAGAGGACCGCCTCTTGGAAAGATCTCCACCCCTGGAGTCCTCTCGCGTGGCGAACTGGCCACTCGTCAGGAAAGCCTCCCCTCTCGGCACCCACTCGCCAATCTCCTTCCGCATGGCACTTGGGCCGTCTCGCATAATTCCTCTCGCCTAGCTCTCATTGCCTGGGCACTATCGCCTGGGCCCTCTCGTCCGCGAGCCCGAGGTTGTACACAATCCCTGCTCTTTTCGAGGTTGTTTACAAACTCAGAAAGATAGTTCAACCGAGGGAATTTATTGAGGGAATCTTTTGGTGGGCCCCTTGCCTATTCTATAAATATGAAAATTGCCTCCCCACAAGGGGCCGTTCTCTTTCCTCTATTCTCTTTCAGCATCTGCCCCCATGTCTCTCAGCCAAAGTTTTTGGGACCGCATCGCGGCCGTGCGCCAACGAAACAAGGCGACGACGGCGGGTCTGAACAAGATTCCTGTGCGTGCCCCTCCTTTGCTACCGCCATCCACGTCTCCCCCCCAATAAGGCAAGAGTCCCTGACCCTCCCCTCCCGGCGGGAGAACCTTCTCGCTCCTTCCCCCGGGGGGGGGGGGGCATACCTCCTGCTCCAGCTAGCCTCAAAGGAAAAGAGGTAAGCCCTTCAGGCCCGTTATGATTTCCATCTACCCCACACCTTTTACTTGTCGCTTCTACCCAATAAATCTTAGCGCCTCCCCATCGTCCGGAGACCATTCACATCAACGTTTCAGAGCTCTCTTCTTGTCCCCTCTCGCCTCAAGCTTCCACTCCTCCCTCAACTCCTGTGACGAGGAGGGATGATCCCTCTACCACTTCGGGCTCTACTCGCCGATTTTGTAAGAAACCTCACTTCTGACTCCTGCTCTCTTCTTCTCACCGTCTTACCCTTTTGGCTCGTCAACATGCATGAGTGGGACCCCTGCCGAGGACTCGCTGGCCGCCGACTCGCCGGTCGAAGATTACTCTAAGAAACTGGCCCCCTCGCCTCCTCCTCCTATAGATGAGATCGAGGATTATCTGGGTGATCCCATGGACCCCCTGGAAATGAAACGTAGGGTGGCCGAGATGCTGCGGAAGCATGCACACATCATTCAGGCGCTGGAAAAGGGAAAGCAAGCCGCGGACCTCCGGATCGATTGGCTAGAGGTGGAATGTGCTCGTTTATCTTCTGAGATAGATGCCGACATCGAGGTTGACCTGATGAACCCCCAGGAGATCCTGAGCGACGTCGACAAATAGCTCTGTCTCGTACGTCGCGGTGTTGAGGCGGCTCACGCTTTTCACCTCCCCAGCCGCCCGCCGTGCGTGAGAGGCCGCGGAGGACGATGGAGGTGGGACAAGAACTGACGAGATCCCGGGCCCTCTCGCCTCTCGCCTCTCGCCTTTTGACTCTTTCATTCGCTGACTGTAAAATGTTCCGTCTGTCTCGCGCCCTCTGCGCCCCTTCAAACTTACCACCCGCTTCATACGGGATTGAATCTTTACTTTGTTTGATCTGTTTGCTTGGAATGATGATTTGTCTGCTTATTTAATAGTTGCGACAACCTCCAAGTTTCTTTATGCTACATTTTCTTTAAATCTGTCAATTTTTAATTTTGGGTAATGTTCTTCCACCGCCTAATTGGGCTGAGGGCCCCACTCAGGACTCCACTGCCTGAGGCTCGGAGGGAGAGAGAAAATGCCTACTAGATCTTGCCCTTCTCCGGTACAGCTCCCTATCGGCCTATCCCCTTATTTCGGTGAGGGTTATAAATACCCCCGCTGCCAGGGCTGAAAGCACGCTTTCCTAGACGTAGGCCTACGGCTCCCTCTCGCTGAATCCCAACTCGCCAATTCCTCCCCACTCGCCAATTCCTCCCCACTCGCCACTTCTCCCTCCATCTCGTGTGCTTATGGGGAAAAGAAGACCAGAGGAGGGTGAGGGACGTAGTCGCTGCGGGAAGAGGTTCGCAGATCACGATTTTCCTCCCGATCGCCTCCCTGCTGACGAGTATGAGAACTTCCAGATCGAGCGAGTACCTGCCAGAAGGCTTTAAGTCACGCCCTCCCAAGGTTGGCGAGTGCGTGAACACCTTCTTTCCTGGGGAGCTCGCCTTCCCCATCTCGCACTTCGAGGCGGGGCTCAGGCCCCCTTTGGCCAGAGGTGAAGCAGGTTTTGAAATACTTCGGCATTGTGCCCGCCCAACTAAACCCTAACGCTATATCGGTTATGGTCGCATTCGCGTGCTATATGCGGCGAGAGAGAATAGAGTTCAGTCTGACCGTCTTCCGCAAAATGTTCGTCTACCACGCCAACCAAGACGGGGTGTCATTCTTTACCGGGCTGAGTTTTAAGGTATACGAGACGCCAAATAAGAATCATCATTGGCTGACTCGCTTTGTCTTCATTCGCGGGAACCTGGGTAGCGTCCCTCTCGCGCCCGTCTCGCCCGCGGAAATCTTCTACGCCACCCTGCAGGTCAGCAGTACGGACAAGCTTCTCTGCGAGTACCTTGATGGGAAAAATTTCGAGGTCCAATATTTGAGGCGGGGCCTCGGCTCGCTGCTTCCCGTGTTCCCGGGAGAAGGTATGCTCGATCCCCCCTTCTTTTTCTTGCCTTTAATATTTTCCTTTTGCTAACTCCTTTCTCTGGCTTCTTCTCCCGACTTTTCGTCTTGCCTTTACCACGAGAGAGGAATGTGCCGGTGCACCCTCCTTACAGAAGCAACATCAAACCGTCCATGGACGTGGCTCTTGCAACCATGGCGGCCGAGGCGGCAAAGGATTCGCTGACCCCTTCTCTACGGAAGAGGGAGGCTGAGGACCCGGCTCCCTCTCGCCTCAGCCCTTCGAAGAAACTGAAAAATGAGGATGAAGAAGGTTGTCTCCTTCCCCTCCGATAAGGACAAGGTCCCTGCGAATATGACGATGTCGGGATCCTTGAGTCCTATCTCTCTTGGGTCCGAATCCCCTCACTCGCCTCCCTTAACTTCTCTTCACGGGGCCGTCTCGCTTCCTGAGGAGGCGACCCCTCTCGCGCAAACTGCGAGTTCTTCTCACCCATCTTCCAAGTCCCCCTCTCGCGAGGGGGCTCCTTCTCACTTCCCTACACCGTCCGCCCACCTCAACTTCAACTTGGGCCCGTCCGTCCCCGATGGCGCCAACGAGCCCTCGCTCATTTGGGATAAGGGAACCCACCGGGTTTCCCTCTCAACCCTCCTCCCCTCCTGGAGGGAGCAGGTCCAGCCGACCGCCCACGCCTTCTCCCTAAGCTTCGGCCTTTATGGGGGTCTCGCCCCTAACGCGCTCGACGTGGTCACCACGCGAGACCTAATCCTGAGGACGGCGCACTCTCAGCTGCGCACCCTAGAGCTATCCCACCGACTCTCGCGCCGCCTCATCCACAACACCCGGTGTTGGAAAGAAATCGACGCCAACCTTGCTTCCGAGCGCGAGAAGTACAGAGATCTCGCGAAGAGGCTGGAGGTGGCCGAGAGTCTCCTCGCCAAGGCCAACGGCGGAGTGGTGAGATGTTACTTGGTCAGCTTTTTTACCTCTCTCTCGCTTATTTTAACGACCTTTCCTTACAGGATGCTGAGACGGCGGAGAGGTTGCGTTTGCGGGTGGAAGCGCTGGAGACGGAAGTAAAGGAGCTGAAGACAGAAAACGCCTAGCTCAAGAAGACCTCCACCTCTCGCTCGTAGATTCCTCCACCTCCCCCGCTCATTATACCCATGACAAGGTCGAAGACTTTTTCCGAGACGCTAACATCCGGACCGCAGAGTTCATCCAGAAGATGATGCGCGAGATGGGCGTCGTTAGAGATGACTGCGAAGATATTACAGCCCGCGACCTCGTGCTGGAGATCTATGGTGAGGATGAGGACCTGTCGGTGAGCGAGAAGAACCAGGGCACCTAGAGCACAACTTCTTTCTTTTATCTTTTTTTTGCTGTAATCCCGACATTACCCCCTTTTGGCATGTAATCTTGTATTGGAAACGTAGATTTGATTACTACCTAATTCATACGTAAATATATGTTTTGCTCGCGCATCACCGGGACTAACCTCTTCTTCCTTTCTTTTTTATTCTTGCCTGGGATACTCACGAGATTTGCAGGTTCTCTTATTTGCGATAGGGGGTCTCCCCTCCTCTCGCCGATTGTCGTTGGCAGACATGACTTAAGGGACGAGCTGGCCAACCCCCTTCACTCTCGCGGTCGTGAGGACACTCGATTTGCACTCTCGCCTTGCCTATTGGTACCTCTCATCGCGAGTGGACCTGGAGGGTGAACTCCCCCCCTTCTTTTTCTTCCTTATGCAAGGAGTTTTTCTTGAAGTACCCCCTCTTCTATTATTGTGTCAAGGGTCGGTGTTTTTTCTGCTTAATCAGCTTTTACACCAAGACACAAGTTACCTGACTCCGGTAAACACCAAACCCAAATTACAGCTGTTCGACACGTTTCTGCTTCTAAATTACGGCTTCCATGTCCATATCAAGCGTGGAAATGAAAACAAGACCCTGTTCACAAAGAACCGTAGCATGGTAGAGTAAGGAGATGAATGGGGATGGGGGGAGACAGCCACTCCGTGGAAGAGGACCTGATTCCTCTTTTGTTATTGTTTCCAACCACCGAGTGAGCCTACAGCCTTGCCAGCTTGATGAGAGTCTTGTCAGTGGGTCTGCTCGGGGTCTCCTCTCCTCCGTCTCCTCCAACCACCGAGTGAGCCTACAGCCTTGCAAGCTTGATGAGAGCCTGGTCAACGGGTCTGCTCGGGGTCTCCTCTCCTCCTTCTCCTCAAACCACCGAGTGAGCCTACAGCCCTGCCAGCTTGATGAGAGCCTGGTCAGCGGGTCTGCTCGGGGTCTCATCTCCTCCTTCTCCTCTAACCACCGAGTGAGCCTACAACCCTGCCAGCTTGATGAGAGCCTGGTAAGCGGGTCTGCTCGGGGTATCCTCTCCTCCTTCTCCTCCAACCACTGAGTGAGCCTATAGCCCTGCCAGCATGATGAGAGTCTGGTCAGCGGGTCTGCTCGGGGTCTCCTCTCCTCCTTCTCCTACAACCACCGAGTGAGCCTACAACCCTGCCAGCTTGATGAGAGCCTGGTCAGCGGGTCTGCTCGGGGTCTCCTCTCCTCTTTCTCCTCCAACCACCGAGTGATCCTACAGCCCTGTCATCTTGATGAGAGCCTGATCAGCGGGTCTGCTCGGGGTCTCATCTCCTCTTTCTCCTCCAACCACCGAGTGAGCCTACAACCCTTCCAGCTTTATGAGAGCCTGGTCAGCGGGTCTGCTCGGGGTCTCCTCTCCTCTTTCTCCTCCAACCACCGAGTGAGCCTACAGCCCTGCCAGCTTGATGAGAGCCTTGTCAGCGGGTCTGCTCGGGGTCTCCTCTCCTCCTTCTCTTCAAACCACCGAGTGAGCCTTCAACCCTGCCATCTTGATGAGAGCCTGATCAGCGGGTCTTCTCGGGGTCTCCTCTCCTCTTTCTCCTCCAACCACCGAGTGAGCCTACAACCCTGCCAGCTTGATGAGAGCCTGGTCAGTGGGTCTGCTCGGGGTATCCTCTCCTCTTTCTCCTCCAACCACTGAGTGAGCCTACAGCCCTGCAAACTCGATGAGAGCCTGGTCAGCGGGTCTGCTCGGGGTCTCCTCTCCTCCTTCTCCTCTAACCACCGAGTGAGCCTACAACCCTGCTAGCTTGATGAGAGCCTGGTCAGCGGGTCTGCTCGGGGTCTCCTCTCCTCCTTCTCTTACAACCTACGAGTGAGCCTACAGCCCTGCCAGCTTGATGAGAGCCTAGTCAGCGGGTCTGCTCGGGGTCTCCTCTCCTCTTTCTCCTCCAACCACCGAGTGAGCTTACATCCCTGCCATCTTGATTAGAGCCTGATCAGCGGGTCTGCTCGGGGTCTCCTCTCCTCTTTCTCCTCCAACCACCGAGTGAGCCTACAACCCTGCCAGCTTTATGAGAGCCTGGTCAGCGGGTCTGCTCGGGGTCTCCTCTCCTCTTTCTCCTCCAACCACCGAGTGAGCCTACAGCCCTGCCAGCTTGATGAGAGCCTGGTCAGCGGGTCTGCTCGGGGTCTCCTCTCCTCTTTCTCCTCCAACCACTGAGTGAGCCTACAGCCCTGCCAACTTGATGAGAGCCTGGTCAGCGGGTCTGCTCGGGGTCTCCTCTCCTCCCTCTCCTCCAACCACCGAGTGAGCCTACAACCCTGCCAGCTTGATGAGAGCCTGGTCAGCGGGTCTGCTCGGGGTCTCCTCTCCTCTTTCTCCTCCAACCACCGAGTGAGCCTACAGACCTGCCAGCTTGATGAGAGCCTGGTCAGCGGGTCTGCTCGGGGTCTCCTCTCCTCCTTCTCTTCAAACCACCGAGTGAGCCTACAACCCTGCCAGCTTGATGAGAGCCTGGTCAGCGGGTCTGCTCAGGGTCTCCTCTCCTCTTTCTCCTCCAACCACCGAGTGAGCCTACAGCCCTGCCAGCTTGATGAGAGCCTGGTAAGCGGGTCTGCTCGGGGTCTCCTCTTCTCTTTCTCCTCCAACCACCGAGTGAGTCTACAGCCCTTCCAGCTTGATGAGAGCCTGGTCAGTGGGTCTGCTCGAGGTCTCCTCTCCTCTTTCTCCTCCAACCACGAGTGAGCCTACAACCCTGCCAGCTTGATGAGAGCCTGTTCAGCGGGCCTGCTCGGGGTCTCCTCTCCTCTTTCTCCTCCAACAACCGAGTGAGCCTACAGCCCTGCCAGCTTGATGAGAGCCTAGTCAGCGGGTCTACTTGGGGTCTCCTCTCCTCTTTCTCCTACAACCACCGAGTGAGCCTACAACCCTGCTAGCATGATGAGAGCCTGGTTAGCGGGTCTGCTCGGGGTCTCCTCTCCTCCTTCTACTCCAACCACCGAGTGAGCCTACAGCCCTGCCAGCTTGATGAGAGCCAGGTCAGCGGGTCTGCTCAGGGTCTCCTCTCCTCTTTCTCATCCAACCACCGAGTGATCCTACAACCCTGCCAGCTTGATGAGAGCCTGGTCAGCGGGTCTGCTCAGGGTCTCCTCTCCTCTTTCTCCTCCAACCACCATCTTTTAAGAAGGATTCCCTGAGGTGCATTGTGCTAGGAAATCATGACATACGCTCAGAAAGGAAGAGTATTAAAAATCATACTCAAATAAATTCAGAAGAAAATTATCATTATGGATAGAAACGCTTCAGATCATCACCGCTGCGTGTGCGATCCAGGGGTACCCCGTCCACATCCGTGAGGTGATACCCCCCTGACTTCAAGACTTCTTTTATGATGAAGGGACCCTCCCAATTGGGGTTGAGCTTTCCTACTTAGGCCCCCCTGCCCGCAACATCCACCTTCTTGAGGACCAAGTCTCCCTTCTGAAATTGCTTGATCCTGATGTGCTTATCAAAGTACCGGGACATCCGGCGTTTGACCTGCTCCTGCCGGATTGTTGCTAGCTCCCTGAGCTCCTCCACAAGGTCGAGTGAGAGCCTCTGCTCCTCTCCATTATCTACCTGCCACCTTTCATCCCTTTCCCTTGCTGCCGTTACCCTAGGGGATTCAATCTCAAATTCTACGAGTATGACGGCCTACGAGCCATGGGAGAGTTTGAAAGGCGTCTCTCCTGTGGCCATATTCGGTGTAGTTCGAAGAGCCCACAGGACGGATGGGAGTTGTTCCACCCAGCTCCCCCTCAAGTTCTCCACTTTCTTCTTTAAGAGATTCACAATGATCTTATTTGCCGCTTCCACCTGTCCGTTGCTTCGAGGGTGGTGAACCGAAGCAAACCGAAGGTCTATGCCAAGCTGTACACAAAAATCCACAAACTCTTTGCTTGCAAATTGTGGCCCATTGTTAGTGACGATGGCCAAAGGGAGCCCATGCCGACAAATAATCTCTCGCCACACAAAGTTCTTGACCACTTGCGATGTCACCTTTGCCAGAGCCTTCACTTCTAACCATTTTGAAAAGTAATCCACCATGACAAATAGGAACCTCCTCTGACCGCTGGATTGAGGGAACTGCCCCACCAGATCCAGTCCCTATATGGTGAAGGGACATGGAGAAGTGATCGTTCGCAGCCTCTGTGCTGGGAGGAGCTGTAAGGGAGCAAACTCCTGGCACTTTCTACATATCTTGGAGAGCTCCTCCGCATCTTTCCAGAGGGTGGGCCAGAAATATCCTTGCCTTAGTACCCTCCCTTCCAAGGCCCGACTCCCTGAATGGCTCCCACATTCCCCCGAATGAACCTCCTCCAGTACCCTTGATGCTTCCTTCTCAGACACACACCGGGCTAGCAATCCGGACAATGTTTTCCGGTAAAGTACTCCTTCCTTCAACAAGTAATAAGACGACTTGTATCTAATCCGATTCCTCTCGAGATCCCCCTCGGGTAGACGTCCCGACGCCAAGAAGGCCACAAAAGGATCCATCCAAGACACCCCCTGGTCGACCTCCATTATCTCCCCCTCTTCTATGGAAGGCCTGAAGAGTTCGGTCATGGTCCCCCCAGCTTGAGGGCCATGCTTCGCGAGTAGGTCTGCCTTAGCACTCTCTTCCCTAGGAACGTGCTGGATGGAGAAGCTACGAAACCGCCCAACGATACCCTTTATCTTTACCAGGTACAACTGGAGGGTCGGTTCCCTGACCTCGAACTCTCCGTTGATGTGCCTGTCAACCACCAAGGAGTCTGTGAAGACTCTGATATCCTGTACGCCTAACTCCCTGGCCAGTCTAAGCCCGACGATGATTGCTTCGTACTCGGCTTGATTGTTTGTGAGGGTGAAATGTATCTTCAAGGCTTGCTCGATCCTAGTCCCCTTGGGGCTTGTCAAGATGACCCATCCCCCAAAAGAATTCTTACCAGAGGCCCCATATACCAGCATCTCCCAAGCCACCACGGGAGACACTTCCGCCTCCTCGGCCTCCACCACATAGTCTGCAAAGAAATCCTCCACTACCTGCGCCTTAATAGCCTATCGAGGGATGTAGGAGAGGTCGAATTCGCTGAGCTCTATCGACCACTTGGCCACTCTTCCCGAGTGCTCGACCCCCTCGAGGATGCGACAAAGAGGGTGGTCCGTCACGACCTGAATTGCATGGGCTTGGAAGTATGGTCTAAGCTTCCAGGCCGACACGATGAGAGCGAAGGCCAGTTTTTCCAAGATTTGGTACTTCAGCTCTGCCTTTTTGAGGACCCTGCTCATATAATAAATAGGGAACTGCTTCTTCCCTTCCTCTCGGACGAGGACTGAGCTAACCGCCCCTGTCCCTACCCCCAAATAGAGGAACAAACTCTCCCCTTCCCTCGGCCCTTGGAGTAGCGACGTCTGGGTGAGCTTCTGCTTTAGAGCCGCAAAGGCCCTTTCGCATTATGAGGTCCACTCAAACTCCATTCCTCCCCATAAAGTTCGAAAGAAAGAGGAGCCTGCTCAACCCTGCCAACTTGCCAGTGAGATGCTGGACCTCCTTGACATTCTTAGGAGATCCTAGCTCTAGGATCGCCTTTACCTTGTCTGGATTGGGCTCCACCCCGCAGGGGTAAAGAGATGCCCCAAAAACTTCCCCCTGCTGACCCCGAATACACACTTCAGGGGGTTAAGTCTCATCTTATACTTCTTTACAGTTGTAAAAGTTTCCCGCAGGTCCAAGATATGGGATTCTAGGCCCCGACTCTTGACCATCAAGTCATCTACATAGACCTCGAGGTTCTGTCCCTTCTTCTCCTGAAATATCCGGTCCATCATCCTTTGATAGGTTGCTCCCATGTTTTTTAGCCCGAAGGGCATCATGTTGTAACTAAAGCACCAATCCTCCGTGACAAAGGTGACGTCCTTGACGTCCGGGGGATGCATGCGTATCTGGTGGTATCCTTAAAAGGCATCTAAAAAGCTCATTAGTGAAAAGTCGACGACTGAGTCAACCGGCGCATCGATTCGAGGCAGGGGGTAACAATCCTTTGGGAAGGCTTTATTCAAAAGAGAAAAATCAATACACATTCTCCATTTCCCCTCCCCCCTTTTTACCATTACAACATTGCTCACCCACCCCGGATACCTGTTGGCCGATATGAATCCTGCCTGGAGCAGCTTCTCCACCTCTTCTCTGATAGGTCTGGCCATCTTGGATGCGATGGCCCTCTTCTTCTGTTGGATGGGGCGGACCTCGGGGTCGAGGTTGAGACGGTGGCATGCCACGTCCGCGTCAACCCCCGGCATGTCAGCTGCGCTCCAGGCGAAGACATCGATGTTCTCTTGCATGCACCTCCGGATCTCCTACTGGTCCTCGGGAGTGAGTTCTCCGCTTATCTTGATCTTTTCCTTTCTTCCGTCTTTTGTGAGGATCTCCATCTCTAGAACTTCCACGGCCACCCTTAACCTCGAAGGTTCTTCTTCCTCTGGCTCCTTCAGGTCCTCCTCCAGCTCCTTTGACCCGTACTCCTTCACTCCCAAGCCTTCCACTGCAGCTATCCTCTCCTGGGCCCTTCCTCTCTCTTCTCCCAGGCTCCCCTCTTGTGATGCCCTCTTTCTCTTCTTCCCCTCAACACCTCCTCCATTCCCCCTACGCTCCTGCTCCACAGCCATCTCCGACTCCACTACAAGGCTTCCCTCCACCCCAGCTTCCTCTCTCTCTAGATCCTCTTCTCCAGCCACTTGCTCTCCCGCCATTGCTGGCTCCACCGCATCTCCTCTCTCCACTCCTGCCCCCTCTCTCTCCACCTCCTCTCATCCAGCCACTTGCTCTCCCGCCATTGCTGGCTCCACCGCACTGCCTCTCTCCACTCCCGCTCCCTCTCTCTCCAGCTCCTCTCGTCAAGCCACTTGATCTCCCTCCATTGCTGGCTCCACCGCACTGCCTCTCTCCACTCTTTCTCCCTCTCTCTCCAGCCCCTCTCGTCCCACCACTTGCTCTCCCGCCATTGCTGGCTCCACCGCACTGCCTCTCTCCACTCCTGATCCCTATCTCTCCAGTTCTTCTCATCCCATTCTCTTCTCTAGCTCTTCTGCGTCACCCTTCCATGATATGGTGTTGACCGCCATAACATAGCACTCCCGAGCCGTCTTTGGATCCCCCCTTACCCTGATCTGGGTTCCTCCCGAATTGAGCTTCAAGCACTGATGGAATGAGGATGGTACACACCTAAAGGCGCTGATCAAAGGGCGCCCAAAAATCGCATTATAGCTGCTGGGGGCATCCCCTATCACAAAACGGCAGTTCCTGGACAGCCCCCCTAAACTCACCTGGAGTCCTACTCCTCTTTCGACCTCCTTCCTCTCTCCCGAGAAACAAAACAATGGCTCATCCGCCGCCAACACCCTTCGGGCCTCCACCCTCATCTCGTTAAACGCCTTCTTAAAGATTACATTGACGGAACTCCCGTTGTCCACCAAGATCCGGGACACCGTGAAGTTATCAATGGAGGTCCTGATCACTAGTGCATCGCAGAAAGGGTCTTCGTGATCAGGTAGGTCCCTTCTGGAAAAGGTGATCTTCTCGTCCGGGGGCGGGGCTTGTGACGTCGAGGAAACGCTCCGACGGTACATGGTATGAAGACTGGCCTTCTGGGTGGCCTCGATCCCCACTGAAAGTGCAGGATAAGATCAATCCTAACTATAGAGGGGGGTGAATAGAGTTATTTAAAATAGTTTTGCAATTAAAAACTTGAGTGGAGAGAAAGTTTAGATTTACTTAGTGTATGGTGCTATAGCAAATAATCAGAGTAAAAAGAAATTCACAGCACAAAGCAAAACACAAAGAAACAAGCAGTCCAGACGACACAAGGAGCTATAGTGGTTCCCCAAAATCCTGGGTAGTCCACTCTTCTATCACCCTTGATAGGAATCCACTTCAAGATGAGTTGATCAGGTGTCTTGAGCACCAGAGAGTTTTTGACTAGGTTCTCACAACCAAAGGAGCTGATTTTGACCAGGTTTCAGCAAAACCAAAGGTAACTTTTGAAGGGAGTTAAAACCCTGTACAGAAAGAAAAAGAAAAGGGGTGATGTTGTCTTCTCTATCAACAAGTAGAGAGAAGCAAAGTGGATCTGTAGATGTTGTCAAAGCTCCCCCTGAGATCAAGAAGTAGTTCAGGAAGGAGAGCTCTGCACAAGGGTGACAGGTCTTCAAAGATCTGATTTGCTCCAGCAAGGGATGATCCAAGAAAGTTGGATGGTTGTGTCTGAAGCAATCAGAATTCCTGTGAGTGAGCTTTCAAAACAATATCACAGAGAGAGAGAGCAGCTGAAGTCCTGTATTGTTGTTCTATATATCTCTGTCTAGCTGAATGAATAATATATCTGAGTCTTCTTCTTCCTTTTTCTTTGATAGCCGTTGGCAGTCAGCATTAAATGCTTTCCTTAAATGTCCATGCCTCAAAGGAAATGTCAGGCAGACATTTCTTAGAAAATTCCTTGAGCCATGCACCAGATATGCTGTAACGGCCAATAAATCTTCAGCATTAATTGTTTGACAGAAGGAATTTGAATTCCTATTCAAAACTGACGGAAGTCTGGAAAACGTCGAGCTCACAGTAAAACGTCGATCTGAGCACGACACACGTCGGCCAGAGAGTGTTTTCTGTAAGCAGAACTGGGTTCGATGGAACGTCGAGCTGAGGTCGACTCCACGTCGAGCAGAGGTCGACTCTGCGTCGAGCTGAGATCGACTCTGCGTCGAGCTGAAGTCGACTACGCGTCGAGCTGAAGATTACTCTAACTAGCCTATGTGACCTTTATAACAACAAGGAGGTCACAACACAAAATCCCTATAGAAATATAGTCATCCTGATCCAAATAGTAATAGGGTGTTCCAACAATCTCCCCCTATTTGGATTAGGATTACTATTTACATGAATTTAGGGATTCAAAGAGAAGTAAAGCAAAAATACAATACAATACAACCAGATATATGACAGAATAAAAAGCAGCATATTTATAACACTATATAGCAGCAGTAATGTTTAAATGTCCTGTGTCCAGCAGATAGAAAGAATTAAAACACCTTACTTTACTTTTCCTGTGGGGCTTTGTCTTGATCACCTTTCTTGAAGATAATTTCTCTGTTAGGATTTGAAGCCTCCTTCTTGGATCTGTAATCATCAGCTGCACCTAAGGATTTCTGATCTCTTGCACTAGGTGGTACAGCTGCAGGATGGAGTTGCATATATCTGTCTGAGTCAAAGAACTTCTTTGAATTATATTTCTCCAATTCCTCTCTCCTTTGGTCTGACATTGTGCTGATGTGAGAGGTGTCCAGACCTCTTTCTCTAGCTTTGTTAATCTCATTTAGAGCAGCCATCTCAGTCATTCTAGCTTTCCAGTAAGCTGGAGTTTTGGTGGGATCTTCAAAAGGTACTGCTGGTTCAAATCTGTTGGAGGAGAGTTCTTGAGTAGTTCTTGGGGTGAGGTCAGCTCTAGGTCTGTAAGGATAGGGACCAGAGGTTGGATCAATGGATCTTCCCCTTTGATAAGGTTGAGAACCTGATCTTCCTCTGGACTGCCTGCCTCTATTGTGTCCTCTTTACTGATTTCCCCTTTGCTGACTATCTCCTTGGGATCTTCTTGCTTGATAGGTCTTTCCATGTAGAGATGATGGGGCTAGATTGGAAGATAGACTTGCACCAGCACCTGCATCTGGAGGAGGTGGAGGTGGAGGCTGATGGACAGGCTTGGTGGGTCCTTCATTGAATTTTCTTTTCTGTTTCATTGCCTTTCTTTGATTTTGAGAATACTGCATCCATGGCTCTGTAATTTCACAGTTGTATTTGATGTAATAAGGGATGTCATGGTCTGTGGCTCTAGCCATTGGAACTCTTTTCATAGCTTTTGATCTTGCTTTCCTCTTCCTTGCAATGGTTGCAGAGGAGTCATCAGAATCAGTAGCAAACTCATCTTCTGAACTCTGAGATTCATCATAGGGATCTATGTACTTTCTTTTGGAGATCGAAAAAGTGATGGAGGCTGGAGCTGCTGAGGAGGTGACTGGAGGAAGATCTGCTGTCAGTGGGGAGGAGGAGTCTACCACTGCAGGAGAGGGAATAGCCTCAGGAGCCATAGAGACTGAAGAGGCTGGTTCCTGAAGGCCTGGTTCCTGAGGGCCTTGGGAGACATGGGTCTCAACTGCATCAGGTGTCTCAATTACTTCACCTGAAGTTTCAGCAGCTACTATTATTTCAACTTCATCACTAGCAGGAGCCACTGCTACCACTGCTACATCAGGGATCATGGTCTTCTGAAAAGGGATAATAGCCCTAGACAGGTCTTCTTGAAGCTGTTCTGGAGGGGAGAGGCTCTGGACAGAAGATGCCAATGACTGAAGGTCTAAGGCACTGCTGATTATCTGAATTGAATATGGAGGAGGAGCCTCAGATGCTATCTGAACTTCTGCTGCTGAGACTATCTCTGAACAAGTATGTACAAACTGAACTGTTGAAGGATGCAGCTCTTCTTCTGCTGACATCTCCCCCTGCCTAGAATCAGTGGCAGCTGACTCCAGGCCCCTAGAAGAAGGGCATGCTAGATGAGAGGAGAGGGAGGAGACAGAGGCAGAGAGAGTTCTCAGGGAAAGGAGGAGAGGATCCAGCTTGGCATCCAAGAGGGAGGAGAGCCTAGGGGCCAAAAGGTCAAAAATCTGATTGGCCAAGGGCAGGAGAGTTACTTGCTCAAGTGGGACATGAGTAGAGGTAGAGGGAGTAGCAGAAAATGTAAATGTAGAAGATGTTGTGGGTGGTGCAGACAAGGGAGGGGTAACTGGTTCATGGATGGAGGAAAAGAGCAGTTCTGAAAAAGTTGATGAATGGTGGAAGTCATGAGGAGAGGAGGTAGAGGCATCCATGAAGGAGTCTTCATGAATGTCAAAGGAGAAGAGGTCCTCATGAGATGAGGAATCCAAGCTTATGGGAAGGAAAGTTGTGTGTGGTGGAAGGGAGGATGCAATAGTGGAAATGGATGAAGGGATGGGTTGAGTGGATGAGAGGATTGTCGTTGAGGGGATGAAGGTGGATGGGAGGGAGAGGGAGGGAGATGGCAAAATCCCTGCTTCTGGACCAGTGGACTGAGGGAGAGTGACCTCTACAGTCCTGGTGTCTGCAGAAGTCCTCATTGCTACTGCTGCCCTGGGATTCACAATTTTTCTGTCCCACTTGCCAATCAGTGCACAAGTGAGCCTCTTGGAAGCATTGATGTGCTTCTTTGAGGACACAAGCAGCTGGGGGCAGTAGTGGTTCAGAATCAACCCAAGAACCCTTCCAAAGTGGACAGAGTTCTTATCCAATTTCTTCTTAATCATTTCAAAAACAATCAATCCCCAGTTGGGATGTTTCTTATCCAAGATTGCAGCCATAAGGCAAAACTGATGCCTAGTAATGGCATCATGTGCAGTCCTCTTTGCACAGATTACTTTGCCTGTGATGTCTGCTAACAACCTATACTCAATAGCTAGGTTAACTTTTAGGAGTTTAGAGGGGTTACCAGCAGCATGCCCCATCCTGTCCAGCATCAAAGCATACTCTACCACAAAGAGTTCTATTCCATCATCTCCAGCAGCAAAACTGAAAACTTCTGAGATGATTTGAGGTGAGATGGCTACCTCATTCCCTGAAATTTTCCCGGTCAATGTATTGTTATCTGAGTTAACTGCTGTAAGAGTCCATTCTTTGGTTTACGACTCTGGAAGAGGGATCCTGGTTGTCATAATGTTGACCAGGTGCTGCTCCTTGAAAAGTTCCAGAATATCCAGAAAGTACTGTGGTGATCCATCAAATGAGTCGAAGTCGATGTCGAAGCCTGAATCGAACTTCAAGGCCGCCAAAGCACCTGCAGTGATTGCCATTTTCCTGCAAAAAAAATACCTTCCAAGATCAAGAGTAAAGTATTTGGAGGGAGAAAGCTTGAGCAGAAAATATGAAAGCGCAACTGCGAACGACGGAGAAAAATGATTTTATACTTTGGGTTCGACGCAGAAATGGAAAGAACGTCGAGCTCAGTTCGACGCTCTAAGGCTCTAGGAGAACTGAAACGACTCAATAGCGTGCCCCTTAGGTCGACGTTCGACGCTTGGGCTGATGCTATACGTCGAGCTCAGGTCGACGTTGAACGAAAACGTCGACCGGAGAGAGAGAAAATCAAGAAGCCAGGGAGCTGTGAACTTAGTTCGACGCTAGAAGTTGAGTTCGATGTTCGACGCTTTTGAGGGCGACGGACCGTCGATCTCCGTTCGACGCAGCGTCGAGCTTAGTTCAGAGCTCAGAAAAACCACTCAGACAGGGAAATTTTGAAATGAAATTTTTCTTATTCCTGTTAATTATGGGTTTCAAAATCTTGGAGTTTTAATTTATGCTGTCTCCATCTAGCATTCCCAACTGATTGAGGAAGAAGAAGTGCTTCTTTTCATCCAAGGGCTTGGTGAAAATATCTCCTCTTTGTAGTTCAGTGGAAATGTATTCTAGTGCAATTTTCTTCTTTTCTACATTATCCCTTAAGAAGTGATGTCTGATCTCTATGTGCTTGGTCCTACTATGGAGAACTGGATTTTGAGCAATTGATATTGCACTGGTATTATCACAAAAGATTTTAGACATCTCTAAGTTGTAGCCATAGTCTAGGAGCTGGTTTTGAATCCACAAAATCTGTGAGCAACAACTGCCTGCAGCCATGTATTCAGCTTCAGCAGTTGATGTGGACACAGAAGTTTGTTTCTTACAGAACCAGGAGACAAGTCTATCACCAAGGAATTGACAAGTTCCACTGGTGCTTTTCCTGTCTACTCTACATCCAGCATAATCAGAATCTGAAAATCCAGTTAGATCAAATCTTGAGTCATGTGGTTACCAGAGACCTAGATTAGGACAACTTTTTACATACCTAAGAATCCTCTTAACTAATGTGAGGTGGGACTCTCTAGGGCTTACTTGGAATCTAGCACAAATGCATGTGGCAAACATTATATCTGGTCTAGTAGCTGTTAGATAAAGTAATGAGCCAATGATTGCTCTATAGCTTGTCTGATCAACTGGTTTTCCAGATTCATCGGCATCTAAAACAGCATTTGTAGGCATAGGTGTTTTCATAGAGGATGCTTCAGACATTCCAAATTTCTTAACCAGTTCTCTTGCATACTTGGTTTGAGAAATGAAAATGCCATCCACATGTTGTTTAACTTGCAATCCTAGAAAGAAAGCAAGCTCACCCATGCTACTCATTTCAAACTTTGAGTGCATAAGTTGTGAGAACTTTTTGCATAAGTTTGAATTAGTAGACCCAAATATGATATCGTCTACATAAACTTGTACTAGTAGGGTATGGGACCTATGGGTTCTAACAAAGAGAGTTTGGTCTACTCTACCCCTTTTAAAATCATTTTCCAACAAAAAACAAGCTAAGGTCTCATACCATGCTCTAGGGGCTTGCTTGAGACCATATAAAGCTTTATGCAGTTTAAAAACATGATCAGAAAAGGTTGGAGAGATAAAACCTGGAGGTTGCTTTACATAAACTTCTTCCTTGATGTCTCCATTGAGAAATGCACTCTTGACATCCATCTGATATACCTTGAATCTCTTGTGAGCTGCATATGCAAGAAAGATTCTTATGGCCTCCAACCTTGCAACTGGTGCAAAGGTTTGGTCATAATCAATTCCTTCTTCTTGGAAATATCCTTGTGCAACAAGTCTTGCCTTGTTTCTCACAATTATTCCTTGATCATCCAACTTGTTCCTGAATACCCATTTGGTTCCAACAATTTGCTGGTTCCTTGGTCTTAGTACTAATTCCCAAACTTTATTCCTTTCAAATTGATTCAACTCTTCTTGCATTGCAATGATCCAGTTTGGATCTTGCTCTGCATCTTGTATGGTTTGAGGCTCAATTTGAGAAAGAAAGCAAGTGTGCATAATATTTTGATTAACTTGATTCCTTGTTTGCACACCTACTGAGATATCTCCAATTACTTGAGACATTGGGTGATCTCTTGTTGTTGCAAAGTCAACAAGGGGTGTTGATGATGCACCAACCTGTGTTGTTGTTTCCTCTTGTGGAACAACAACTGGTTCTTCACTTTGTTGGCCTTTTGAACTTTCCAGAACCTGAGATTCCTCTTCATTGTCACTAAGTTCAGTGTCTTGCTGAATTGTTGAAGGTAATGACCCTTTGTCTGTGATGGTAAGCTGCTTCAGATTTTCTGAAATTGAATGTTCCTGCAAATTGCTTATGGTAGAAGTCTCCTTCTCCTTATAAGACATGTTAGTTTCATCAAATGTAACATGCATGGATTCTTCAATTTGATTTGAGCACTTGTTAAAAACCCTATAAGCCTTGCTAGTCATGGAGTATCCCAGAAACACTCCTTCATCAGCTTTGGCTTCAAATTTAGCTAGGTATTTCTTGTCATTATTGTGAATGAAACAAATGCAACCAAAGATTTTGAAGTAATTTACTTTAGGTTTCTTCCCTTTGAGTAACTCATAGGGAGTCTTACCCTTTAGTTTATGTATCCGGCTTCTATTCAAAACATAGTTGGAGGTGTTCACAGCCTCTGCCCAAAAGATTAGAGGAAGGTGAGCATCTGTCAACAATGTTGTGGCAGATTCAATAAGGGTTCTGTTTTTCCTTTCAACTACCCCATTTTGTTGAGGAGTTCTTGGAGCTGAGAAAGTGTGTCTGATACCTTCCTTCTGGCAGAACTCTAGCATAAGAAGAGAATCAAACTCTGTCCCATGATCACTTCTGATCAGGGCAATGTGAGTATTGAACTCAATCTGTATGCCTTTGAGAAAATCTGTCAAAATCTTGAATTTATCAGACTTCTTCCTCAGAAAGAACACCCAAGTGAATCTTGAGAAGTCATCTACAACTACTAAAGCATAAGATTTCCCTCTTAGGCTTTGTGCATTAATTGGTCCAAAAAGGTCCATGTGCAATAAGTACAAAATTCTAGGTGAGTCACTCTTATTAAGTGACTTGAAACTGTTTTTAGTTTGCTTGCCTAACTGACAGGCCTTGCAAAGTCCTTCCTTTTTGTAGGGACCAGAAGGTAGTCCTCTAACAAGGTTGTCTTTGGATAACTTAGCAATGGTTCTAAGGTTCACATGTCCTAGTCTTTTATGCCAAAGTTCATTAGGTTTGCTAAGGGAGTTAAATAAACATATATCTACTTTAGATGAATTGAAATCAACTAGGTATATGTTATCTTGTCTATTACCAATTAAAACAATGTTGTTGTTTAATGCAATATTGCATGCTGAGTTGGTAAACCAAACCTGATAACCAGCATCACATAGCTGGCTGATGCTGATTAAGTTGTGCTTTAGTCCTTCCACATAGGCCACTTTCTTAAATGTGATTGACCCTATCTTGACTTGGCCATAGCCTTTTGTTTGTCCAAAGTTTGAATCTCCAAAGATTACTTTGGGTCCATGTTTAGCTTTGAAGGACACAAGGTTCTCCTTGTTGCCAGTCATGTGCTTTGAGCACCCACTATCCAAGTACTACTGCTGGTTCTCAATTGGATAGGTCTTTATCTGCACATACAACAAATCAATTGTTTTTGACCCAGTTTACCTTGGGCCCTTTTTGATATCCTCTAAATTCTAAAATAAAAGACATCTCAGGTTGACTCTTATAGCCTACAGGATGATATCTCCTAGGAGGTATTATCCATTCAGCATAAGGGTTAAAGTGATGAGATGTGGAGCTGGAATTAAATCTTGAATTAACCCCTGAGAACTGACTTTTGCTCTGAACTTGGCTCGACGCACGTCGAGCTTCGGTCGACGGACTCTGGTGAGTGCGTCGAGCTCCATTCGACGGCGAAGGCTTGCTTTGTTCAGAAGGTAGAGGGCGTCGACCTGAGTTCGACGTTTTCTTGCGATTACGTCGAGCTCTGGTTGACGTCCGTCGAGCTTCGTTCGACGCTTTTTGTCCAGTTTCCTGGGTTAAGTCAGCATTCTTCCTAGCCACTATCAAGACTCCTTTACCTTTGTCACTGGTAAATTTGATTGGAGTTGTCAGCACTATGGGTTGGCTGGATGAAGCACCCAAGCCCAGTGTACCATTCAATCTTGAGTTCACTGTACTTGTGATGTCCATTAATTTGATACTTCTCCCATTAAGGGTTTCTTCAAATTGTTTGGCCTTAGATAGCTCACCTTTCAGTGAAGCTATCTCCTCCCCACACTGCTTCAACTCTTCTAAGAGTCTAAGATTATCTGAGTTAACGGATTTGCATTCAATCAATTGTTCTCTAAGAGTTATAATTAACTTTTGAGATTCAATCAAGTCAATGCACATAGATTTGAATTCAGATTTAAATTCATCAGAATTAAAATCAAATGAATCTATTACCTGATCCTCAGTAAGTTCCTGATCAGGTAGGTAGTCAGCATCAGGCTCTGAATCAGTGTTCTTTTGAGATGCACTGATGGCCATCATGCAGAATCCTTTTTCTTCTGCATCATCCTCATCATCACTAGAGCTGGATGATGAATCAATCTCATCAGAGTCACTCCAGGATTCAGCCACAAATCCTTTTCTGGTGTGCTTGCTGTTGCTGGAGGAAGGCTTGTCATGGTATTTCCTTGACTCCTTATCCTTCCTTTTATCTTTTCTTTCCTTCTTGTCCCTTCTGTCTTTATCTTGATTTTCTGGACAGTTGGGGAAAATGTGTCCTGGTTTCCTGCAGCCAAAGCAGATAATATCTTTATTAGTAGATCTGTCATACCTTGGCTTGTCTTTGTCTTTGGATGACCATCTTCTGAAGTTCCTTTTATTCAGCTTATTGAACCTTTTGACCAGTAGGCTCATAAGCTCTTCATTTCCCAACACCTTTTCTTTAGGTTCTTCTTCCTGTGCTTTGAAGGCAATGGTTTTCTCAACCTTTTCTGTTGGTGTGGATGTCTTCTGCTCTTCTTCTCTCTTCTTAATGAATTGCTCATAACTCTTGAGCTTTCCTAGAAGAGCTTCTGTGGATAACTCACAGACATTTCTTCCATCTTTAATCGACCAGATTCTTGAGTCCCAAGAGCTAGGGAAACAAGTCAGTATCTTGTCATTTATCTCAGTGAGAGATATGTCCTTTTCTAGTGATCTAAGCTCACTGATGATTAGGCTCAGTCTGTTGTACATGTCAGCAACTAACTCAGACTCTGCCTTTTTGAAGTTCTCATACTGGGTGATGA
Source organism: Platanthera zijinensis (assembly GCA_039513925.1). Lineage (NCBI taxonomy): Eukaryota > Viridiplantae > Streptophyta > Magnoliopsida > Asparagales > Orchidaceae > Platanthera > Platanthera zijinensis. Next base: position 48,346,502 of record CM077093.1, on the reverse strand, counting down.
GGTAGGATCTCCTATCCTTTCTTTCATCTGCAGAACCTGATACAATTTCTGAAAGTTTTTCCCAGATCTCTTTGGCAGTATTGCATTCAGCTACTTTCTGGAAAATGTCATCTGACATGGTTTGAGCCAAGATGTTCATGGCTTTAGCATCTGCTGCCTTCCACTTCTTTATGTCAGCATCAGTTCCTGAAGGAGGAGGAATAGCTGATGTACTTGTTTCTGTGGGAGGCCTTGGACAATCTGTCAACACAGAATTAAAGATGTCCTCATCAAATGAATTCATGTAAAGTTTAATCCTTACTTTCCATAGTGCAAACTTAGAGAGATTGCACATAGGAGGTCTGGTGCTAGCAAAGTCCTTGTTTTGTGCCATGAGTTTTAAAGATAAGTAAAACTAAAAGAAATAACCCTTTTGAGAGAAATGATCTTATCAGAGATCTTTTGATCCAGGTGTTAGCCTGTATGAATGATCAACCTCCCTCTGATACTAATTGAAAGTGCAGGATAAGATCAATCCTAACTCTAGAGGGGGGTGAATAGAGTTATTTAAAATAGTTTTGCAAATAAAAACTTGAGTGGAGAGAAAGTTTAGATTTACTTAGTGTATGGTGCTATAGCAAATAATCAGAGTAAAAAGAAATTCACAGCACAAAGCAAAACACAAAGAAACAAGCAGTCCAGACGACACAAGGAGCTATAGTGGTTCCCCAAAATCCTGGGTTGTCCACTCTTCTATCACCCTTGATAGGAATCCACTTCAAGATGAGTTGATCAGGTGTCTTGAGCACCAGAGAGTTTTTGACCAGGTTCTCACAACCAAAGGAGCTGATTTTGACCAGGTTTCAACAAAACCAAAGGTAACTTTTGAAGGGAGTTAAAACCCTGTACAGAAAGAAAAAGAAAAGGGGTGATGTTGTCTTCTCTATCAACAAGTAGAGAGAAGCAAAGTGGATCTGTAGATGTTGTCAAAGCTCCCCCTGAGATCAAGAAGTAGTTCAGGAAGGAGAGCTCTGCACAAGGGTGACAGGTCTTCAAAGATCTGATTTGCTCCAGCAAGGGATGATCTAAGAAAGTTGGATGGTTGTGTCTGAAGCAATCAGAATTCCTGTGAGTGAGCTTTCAAAACAATATCACAGAGAGAGAGCAGCTGAAGTCCTGTATTGTTGTTCTATATATCTCTGTCTAGCTGAATGAATAATATATCTGAGTCTTCTTCTTCCTTTTTCTTTGATAGCCGTTGGCAGTCAGCATTAAATGCTTTCCTTAAATGTCCATGCCTCAAAGGAAATGTCAGGCAGACATTCCTTAGAAAATTTCTTGAGCCATGCACCAGATATGCTGTAACGGCCAATAAATCTTCAGCATTAATTGTTTGACAGAAGGAATTTGAATTCCTATTCAAAACTGACGGAAGTCTGGAAAACGTCGAGCTCACAGTAAAACGTCGATCTGAGCACGACACACGTCGGCCAGAGAGTGTTTTCTGTAAGCAGAACTGGGTTCGACGGAACGTCGAGCTGAGGTCGACTCCACGTCGAGCAGAGGTCGACTCTGCGTCGAGCTGAGATCGACTCTGCGTCGAGCTGAAGTCGACTACGCGTCGAGCTGAAGATTACTCTAACTAGCCTATGTGACCTTTATAACAACAAGGAGGTCACAACACAAAATCCCTATAGAAATATAGTCATCCTGATCCAAATAGTAATAGGGTGTTCCAACAATCTCCCCCTATTTGGATTAGGATTACTATTTACATGAATTTAGGGATTCAAAGAGAAGTAAAACAAACTCCGGACAAGTGGTCGTCGCATGACCCTCCTCCTCATGGAAGTCACAGTATGGCAAAACTCCTCCCCCACATCTCCCTTCTTGGGGGTTCCTCCTCCTCCCCACTCCTGCTATCCGACGCTCTCTTCGTCTTCCTCTCCCTCGGCTAATGGCCATAGCTTGCTGAGGCAGGGGTGGGAGTGGCCTCGGACCATGCCCCCACCCTAGCGGATGAAACCTCCCCGGTCCTGGATAATAATTTCTTCCCCCCTGAGGAGGACCTCTTCCTGGTCCCGGAATTGGACCTCCTGGTTGCCGCCAGCCCAACTTCGGGTGTGCGGGCCCTCTTGGTTCCTCCCTTCTCCTTCCCTCTTGCTGCCTCGTTCCTCCTAGCTCTCTCTTCTCCACCTCCGTCAGTCTTGCCAACTTCTTAGCAAATGCTGGGTTCGCTGCCTCCATGGCTATCTCCTTCGTTTCCTTTTCCATCAACCACTCAAAGGACAACGGTGCCTTCCGAGTTAGGCTCATCTTGAAGAAGCCTTTCCTCAACCCCACGGTGAAGGCCATCTGGAGAGCGAAACCAGGCACCTCCTGGATGTCCAGAATCTCCTCCTGGAAGCGATCCACGTACTGAGCCAAGGACTCATCCACCTTCTGCTTGATCAAAAAGATAGACTCCGGATTCTTCTTTTTCTTCTTAGAGGTTGAGAAGCGCAACTGGAAGCTTCTATTCAGGTCTTCAAAGAAATAAATCGATCCTGCCGAGAGTTGATGGAACCAGCCCCTGGCCTTGTCCTTCAAAGTGATGGCGAAGAGGCGACACTTGAAGGCGTCTGTCATTGGTCTGATGGAGACCGCATCTTCAAACAATTGCAGATGTTGGAGGGGATCGTCCTTTCCCACATAGTAGGTCATCTCCGGCTCGCAGAACCCCTCCGGAATGGGTGCCGAGAGGACCAACTCGCAAAAGGGGGACCCTCTCGCCGGTGGTCTCGCCATATCCACTCGCGCGACTAGCCCTGCGGGCGAGACGGCACTCGCCGGGCCGGGGAAAAGCTCTCTTCCCTCTACCTCTCGCCGACTCCCTTCCGTTGCCACTTCCTTTCCCGGTCACCTCTTGGGTGCATCCTCTCCTACCCTTGCTGGATCAGCCGCCTCATGGAGAGCTAGGCCCAGGCACCTTGGGCGGGGGGGGGGGGGGTCTCGCACTCCCCTCTCTGTGCGATCTGCTTCAGCATGTCCATGATCCCGCCAATGGACGTCATGAACTCTGTCCTCCCGACGTACCCCCTGGCTTGGGTACCCCTCATCTTCTCCTCCTATTGTAACACCCGTATCCGTCACAAAGCATATAACAGTAGGTCCGGCCGGGGCCCGACGCTATATACTACGGACAGATCGGTTGGTTACGTATTGAAACCAATCAACCAATCACAACGTCCTACACATCACCTAGCGAAAGCAATTATTAATTTGCACAATTAAGAACCCATCTAACATGAATGTCCACTACGCAAATAAAATAGGAATGTTTCATACACGAATATTGGCCTTATAGCCTTACAAGAGTTTGCTTAATAAAAAGTGTCTTCCAAACCTCGGCACGCAGGCCGGTCACACATGAGTACAAAAGGAAAACACTCAACACTTGGCCTTCGAGGGCCGGCACAGAAACTTGGGCTTTAGCCCGCTATTTACCTCTCGGCTCCGCAGCACCTGCAAGCAATAATCAACCGCACGGTGGTAAACAAAGGCAACGGTCAGCTATGCTGACCAAATTATAAAGATTCTGCCCCCAAACCGGGGCGGCAAAGCTTCTTCCCTGCACTTGTTAGCAAAACAAGCAACATAGCAAAATAAGCATCACATCACAGGTGCACGCTCACACGGCCGTACACCCCGTGCTCTCAGGGCACTTACTCGGCGGGCCAGTCCGAACCCCGTCCGGTCCTTGAATCCGCCACCAACCCCAGGGTGGCAACCTCGTGAGCATTTAGTCCTTTCAGCCGTAGCCTAGACTCGATCTCAAAACCTCGGTAAGTCCCACGTAAAACTTTAGGTCACTTTAACTGAGCAGGTGGAGCGGGTAGGGGTACACCCGCCCGTTGCTCACCCCGCCGTTGCCATTTGGCCATTGATGCGGGCTAAGCTTCCCCAGTCCCAAATTTCGTTCAAACATGGTACATAGCCCCTCTATGTACCCGGTTGGCTCCCAGACCACCGATATGACAGAAATGCATTTCCGTCTAGATTTTCGGGTGCACCTCGGGGTTAATCCCCCAGATTCCCTGATGCATTCTACCGCATAACAACCCAAAAACAAACAAAACGCTCGGAGTCTTCTCCGGCCAACAATGCATAACAAATCATCACCGATCCGGACCAACACGTCCGGGTAGGCTTCACACATCATGCCTATGTCCGTACTACGATTCCGGACTCTAACAAGGGGGACTTTACATATCTACCTCAAGGAATACCGCAATCTCGCCGCTCACTCGCGGGAGAAGGGTTTTCCCATGCAAAAGAAGAAGAGCATCACATGCTCAAGAAGAGAATCGTTACCCTTGTGCTTTTCCTCGGCGCCATGACGATCTAGCCGGATGGAAAGCACCGTATCGGCCTCGCCTTCGCGGATCTGGACTCGGATCGTGATTTGGAGCTCCGAAGCTCCGCCGGTGACCGGATCTTGGCCTTCTTCCTTCTCCTTGCTCTCCCTTCTCTCTAACCTTTAGAGATATAAAACTCAAAGGGAATAAGGGTTTCCAAGCCCTATTCCCGGATATAACACACCAGTAACATCCCTGAGCCGTCGGATCCCAAATCAAGAAATCGAACGGCTGTGATTCAGCCTAATTTTACAAAATCTGGGCCGAAAACGGCCTGCGACATGCCTGTGTCTAGGGCCGTGTCGCCCATTTTCCGTCTCGACTGACGCGATAACCAGCACATAGCATTCAACACGGCCTCCGACACGCCCATGTCGCATGCAACATGGCCGTGTCACGACCCATGTCACGCCCCGTGTGCAACTGCCAACATTTGTTTCCCGAGGAGGACACGGCCTACGACACGGCACCCGACACGCCCGTGTCACATGTGACATGCCCGTGTCTGTGCCTGTGTCATGGCCCGTGTGTATGACTCAGAAAACTCCCTAGCGTGACACGCCCTGGGACACGCCCGTATCCCAGGCCGTTTGCTTCAACTCGACGATCGCCGATCGTCAAAACGTCGACCACATGACCCGTGTCCGAACACGCCCGTGTCACGCCCGTGTCAAGCCCGTGACATGCCCGTGTCACACCCGTGACACCTGCTCCAAAACCCAGACTTTGCTTAAAACATCACCCGTCCCTCTTTTTAGTTTCGGGGTGTTACAACTCTCCCCCCTTAAAAGAATTTCATCCACGAAATTACTAAAGGAGAGAAAACAGAAACTCTCAACGGTACCCAGGCGGAACAGCTCCGGGTACACCTCCAACATAGATTGCTCTCATTCCAGAGAGCTCCTTTCTATCGCAATTGCCCCACCGGACCACGACTATCTTGATCTCCTTGAGACAAAGTCGCTCGACTTCACGGTCTCCAAAACGAACAGGTTTGACCCTAGACGTCAACCTTTCGTCAACCAAAACTTGATCACTCATGATCAAGTTCGAAGGCTCTTGTGCCGCCTCACCAAACCGCTCTAGAACTCTTAAGTGGTCCAAGGTATACCGGGCTCAGCTTCCCCAAGCGTCGCTCCCGTGAAACACTCTTGAACGACTATAACTTCCTATACGCCATCCGATAACTGCACATTCCGATACGTGGCATTAAAGTACTTAGTCTGCCTCCCCTGAGCGATTAGCAACAGTTCTCATATGGTTTGCACCAAAGGGGTAGTGTTTACCATCTCTTTCTTTAAATACAACTTCGTGTCATCTGTTTCTAGCCACGACAATGGCATGCGATAACTTCAACCTTATAGGGCCTCGAAGGGCGCCATTTATATGCTCGCTCGGTAGTTAAAGTTGTACGTAAACTTTTCCAAAACAGATGGCCTTCCCACTAGTTCCCGGAGTCCAGAACGCACATGCAAAGCACGTCCTCCAACATCCTGTTGACCCACTCAGTCTGCTCATCCGTCCCCGGATGCAAGACTGGGCTAAACTACAATTTAGTCTCCATCACTTTCTGTAACCACCTCCAATCATTGGACATAGAACCCCCACCTCGATTGCTAACGATGTTACGGGGCACACCGTGCAGTCTAACTATGTTATCCAAAAACATTTGCCAGCTACTCCGCCGAATTATCCTTCATATGCGGAATGAAGTGCGACACTAAAGTCAACACAATTACGATCACCCACACGGCGTCGCTACCCCACTATGACTTTGGCAAACCATACACACAGTCCAGTCGAACTTCTATTCCGAACTAGGCAAGGATTCAAGAATCCCCCGGAACTTGGCACTCTGCCTTCACTAAGGCGCAAGGCTGGAACTTAGCCACAAACAATGCTACGACTCGCTTGAGCCCCGGCCACCAAAGCAATTTCTTCAGATAACGGCACAACTTCGTGCTTCCTAAGTTAATTGAGTACTTGGTATAACATACCACAATGCCGCCCATAAATTGCCTACGCTTGGGCCGCACAAACGGTTGTCTTTCCTTGGTAGCCCACCTACAACCGTCGATTTGGGATTTTGACCCACCGAGCCGCACCCATGATTTCCTTCATGCAGCTACACAAACCATAGTCTGCCAACTATGATCAGCCAGGTCATACTGGAATTCCGACCAGTTCAAATATGCTTCGATGCTAGTCTGCTTGTCAACGCAAGAGATAGCTAACATCTCCAACTCCCGGGTCAAACCCTCAACATGAACCTAATACTAGTTGGCTTGGGCGGAAGCCCTGCGTCTCAACGCATCCGCAACTACATTGCCTTACAACGAGCCTTACAATGAGCACGCAACTCCAACCATTTTTGCTGCCTCCATTTCAGATCCTTTCGATCCAACCGATGTATCAGGCTCTTATGATCGGTACAGACACCAACTTTTGCACCATATACATAAAGCCTCCCTAGCTTTTGTGCAAAACACACGGCCACAAACTCTAGATAACGGACTAGACAATTCCCCTCGTGCTCTTTCAACTAATGCGAGCCATAAGCCACAACATTACCACGCTGCAGCAACACGCAGTCCAATCCACTGCCTAAGGCAGTGCCATTGATCTCACAGCTTTTGGTTCCACTCGGCGAACTTAGCACTGGCGCCGTGGTTGACACCCTCTTTAACCCTTCAAAGCTTGGGCGCACACGCGCATCTAAACAACCTTTTAAGCTTTTCCTTGACAACGTTGTGAGTGGTAATTCTATCTATGGGAAGTCCTCTACGAAGCGCCTGTAGTAGCCGGCCACCCCAGAAAACCCTGGACTTCCACTACCGAGACAACACTGGCCACTCTCGCATCGTGACTAACAACGCTGGATCCACGCTCACCCACTCTACCAACTATAGGAAAGAGGAGCGCTACCGAGGATAACCCAAGACTCGCGCTTGGAGAACTTGGCGTATAAATAGTTCCTCCTTAGCGTCCCTAAAGCCAGAAGTAGGTATTCAGAAGTGATATTCTTTGCACTTCAAGTACACCAATGCGTCGTCGATGAAGATGATCTTAAAAAAAATGGACTAGGTACCCCATGAACGTTCCGTTCATCCGGTCTATGAACACTGATGCCACACTTGACTGCCAAGACGACACGATCGTAGGCTCGGATTGCTCATCACTCGTGCTTAACACCGCCTTTGCGATATCACTTACCCTTATTATCAGTTGAGGGTAACCGGACTTATGATCCACAATTGAGTCCACCGAAGACCCGACTAATTGATCAAAAGATCATCGATCATTTGGATCGAGTACTTGTCCTATTTTTGCAAAACTTATACAGCTCTCTGCAACAGATACACAATTGCAAGCTCCCGTCCTTCTTCTAAAAAAAGGACCAGTGTGCTCCAAGGCAACGTGCTTGGACGCACATACCCTTGCTCCAACAACTTTTCTAATTGAACCTTTGACTCCGCCATCACCTTAGACATCATTCTATAAGGAGAGCGTGACACAGGTTTGACACCTTGCACCACTCAATCGTGAAATCGATCTCTCGCTACGGTGGGGCTCCAGGGGGATTGCTCGGGAACACATCAGTTACTCACAAACCACTGGGATATTACCCAGAGTGGACTTAGGCGTTACAGCCTCCACTAACGTGAAGAACAGCTCTGTGCTAGCACGAACTGTCTTGACCACCGGGAGGGCAGACGTCAGTGTCCTGCTCGATCCCTTCAGTTCCGCAAATATTGTCTCCTACACAACACCCAGCTAGGCCTATTTATGGTTGCAAATGATAAAAGCCTTCTGCTCCGAAAGCCAGTCCATACCAAAGATGACGTCAAACTCTACTAACGGAAACAACGACGCTAGCAAGTCAAATCCTTGACTTTAAATAAGACTCTTACCGCACAGACTGTATCTCCGCGCGCACTGGACGACTACTGGGCAATAACCCATCCGGATTGCTCACTTTACCATAGAAGGGAAGACTCCAATGCGCGATACAGATTCTTCGGATAATAGGAATGCGAAGTTCCCGTATCGAAACTATGCTCTCTCCGGATTACCAAGATCCAAACAATAGAGACTAGAACTTCCAGTTCTAAGTTAACACGCATAAGACAAGAAGCAAGATTGCTAACAATTAAACCATACCTGTCGAACCGATGGCCGACAACATGGCCTCCTGCTGGCCAATGATGTCCATTCCTAGTTGGGCCGGGGTAAATAGTGATGCGGTGGACACCACCGTCTTGCCTTTCTCTACAGACATCTCCCCCGATTTCTTTTCGGACATTAGGCATCCATTTCGACAATCCCGGACATAGTGCCCCGACTTTCCACAAACAAAGCATGCATACGGGGTTTGAACTGTCGTCTCTCCGGATGTGCTAGAGGAAGGGACAAGAACCGACCTCCTAGCCTTCTTGTACCACCTACGGTACCCAGATTTTGAGGTTGTCAAGTTGACCACCAAATCCTTTACCATAGCATCTTCGACTGCTCCTGTCAAAACTTTCATTGTCTTCTGAACATCCACCCAACACTCTCTGGCAAAGTGCCCTTTCTTGCCACAAGAATAAAATTTGTAAGTGGTTTGGCTAGTAGATGATTTAGCCTCTTTACTCAACGTCTTTCGATAGACAGTCCTTATAGGATCTGTAGGGTTTGGTACCCTATTCACTGGTACTTGGTGAGTTTTCCCCAACTCCACCTCCAAAGCTCTGGACGATTCCACCAAAGCTTGGAATCCCAATAACTTTGGTCCTAGCAGTAGGATACGCAACTCGCTGCGTAGACCGTTATAAAATCTATCAACTATAGATTGCTCGCTTTCCCATTCAAAGCCTGGGTAACGCCTTATCATAAGGAACGTCTTCAAATATGCGTCAATTGAATGCGCTCCCTGCACCACAGTCATGCTCATCTGCTGCTCTAATTGACCACCAAATTCCCTTTGCTCCAACATACCGCCCGATGTTGGGGCCATCTTAGGGACAAAGGGTTGCACATTACTCCTATGTTGTGCGTTGGTCATTGCGAACACCGCTTCAATCACCCTTCTTATGGTTTCCAAAGACATAGGGGTCTCAGGAACGTTACTTGGTGCAGCACTTTGCTCAGCAAACGTGTGTTCCGACTGCCACGCTCCACTTCCGGACACCTATAGCTGTTAAAAACACCATAAGTGACTGAACAAAATTACAAAAAGAAATTATAGGAACACGCAGGTTCCTCAAACATGTGTATTTTCATTCCTAAGTGGACATTCATGGGTTCTTTTTATGGTATAACGATGACGCACACACATGTGCTCACCACCCCTTAAAGTGAATTCGCCCACGAATTCATTTAAGCTTGACCGAAACCAGTAGTCTGATACCAATTTGTAACACCCCTACCCGTCACATAACATATAACAGTAGGTACGGCCGGGGCCCGACGCCATATACTACGGACAGATCGGTTGGTTACGTATTGAAACCAATCAACCAATCACAACGCCCTACATAGCACCAAGCGAAAGCAATTATTAAGTTGCACAATTAAGAACCCAGCTAACATGAATGTCCACTACGCAAATAAAATAGGAATGTTTCATACACGAATATTGGCCTTATAGCATTACAAGAGTTTGCTTAATAAAAAGTGTCTTCCAAACCTCGGCACGCAGGTCGGTCATACATGAGTATAAAAGGAAAACACTCAACACTTGGCCTTTGAGGGCCGGCACAGCAACTTGGGCTTTAGCCTGCTATTTAGCTCTCGGCTCCGCAGCACCTGCAAGCAACAATCCACCGCACGGTGGTATATAAAGGCAACGGTCAGCTATGCTGACTAAATTATAACGATTCCGCCCCCAAACCGGGGAGGCACAGCTTCTTCCCTGCACTTGTTAGCAAAACAAGCAACATAGCAAAATAAGCATCACATCACAGGTGCACGCTCACACGGCCGTACACCCCGTGCTCTCAGGGCACTTACTCGGCGGGCCAGTCCGAACCCCGTCCGGTCCTTGACTCCGCCACCACCCCCAGGGTATCAACCACTTGAGCATTTAGTCCTTTCAGCCGTAGCCTAGACTCGATCTCCAAACCTCGGTAAGTCCCACGTAAAAGTTTAGGTCGCTTTAACTGAGTAGGTGGAGCGAGTAGGGGTACACCAGCCCGTTGCTCACCCCGTCATTGCCATTTGGCCTTTGACGCGGGCTAAGCTTCCCCAGTCCCAAATTTCGTTCAAACATGGTACATAGCCCCGCTATGTACCCGGTTGGCTCCCAGGCCACCGATATGACAGAAATGCGTTTCTGTCCAGATTTCTGGTGCACCTCGGGGTTAATCCCCCAGATTTCCTGATGCATTCTACCGCATAGCAACCCGAAAAAAACAAAACGCTCGGAGTCTTATCCGGCCAACAATGCATAGAAAATCATCACCGATCCGGACCAACACGTCCGGGTAGGCTTCAAACATCATGCCTATATCCGTACTACGATTCCGGACTCTAACAAGGGGGACTTTACATATCTACCCCAAGGAATACCGCAATCTCGTCGCTCACTCGCGGGAGAAGGGTTTTCCCATGCAAAAGAAGAAGAGATTCACATGCTCAAGAAGAGAATCGTTACCCTTGCGCTTTACCTCGATGCCATGACGATCTAGCCGGATGGAAAGCACCGTATCTGCTTCGCCTTCGCGGATCCGGACTCGGATCGTGATTTGGAGCTCCGAAGCTCCGCCGGTGACCGGATCTTGGCCTTCTTCCTTCTCCTTTCTCTCCCTTCTCTCTAACCTTTAGAGAGATAAAACTCAAAGGGAATAAGGGTTTCCAAGCCCTATTCCCGGATATAACACACCAGCAACCGACCTAAGCCGTCGGATCCCAAATCAAGAAATCGAAAGGCTGTGATTCAGCCCAATTTTACAAAATTTGGGCCGAACACGGCCCTCGACACGCCCGTATCCAGTGCCGTATCGCCCATTCGCCATCTCGACCGACGCGATAATTAGCACATGGCATTCAACACGGCCTTCGACACGCCCATGTCGCATGTGACATGGCCGTGTCACGACCCGTGTCACGCCCCGTATGCAACTGCCAACATTTGTTTCCTAAGGAGGACACAGCCTCCGACACGGCACTCGACACACCCGTGTCACATGTGACACGCCCGTGTCTTTGCCTGTGTCATGGCCTGTGTGCATGACTCAGAAAACTCCCTAGCGTGACACGCCCTGGGACACGCCCGTGTCCCAGGCTGTGTGCCTCAACTCGATGATCGTTGATCGTCAAAATGTCGACCACATGACCCGTGGCCGAACACGCCCGTGTCACGCCCGTGACACCTGCTCCAAAACCCAGACTTGGCTTAAAACTTCACCCGTCCCACTTTTGAGTTTCGGGGTGTTACACCTATATTTCCCGCCATAAGGTAACCCTACGTTCTTCCGCACAAGCTGCTGTTCCACGCTCACCGCACCAAAAATGTTGGAACCGACAAGGTCAGTTCCTCCTAAAGCTCGGAACTAAAGGGGGAAGCTTGCTCTTACTCCCTTAGGATTACACTCAAGGCTAAGAACTAGACTGGAGGCTTCAGCGAGGAGGTCCCACCTCGTACCCGGAAGACACTAAAGCTCTCCCCCTCCCTAGCCAATGCTGAGCTAGGTTCCTTAGAAGAAGTGAAGAGAGTTAAGAAGGCTTGCTGTTCTAAGGCACCTTACCGGTCTATTTATAGGCCTCAGGATTTGAACGGCCAATAACCAAATCGAACCATACTGAAATTACCAGAGTACCCTTGGCTAGGTCTGCAAACAGCCAAACTCCGCTATTCTATAGGGCTAAATGCAGACCACTCGGGGTAAAAGCGTAAAAAACCCCTGGGGTCCAAAAGGTGGACCCAGCCCTATCTGAACCGGCCTTGAACCAAAGTGGTACCTAGCGAGAACTTCCCTATAGGGTCCTCTCGCCTGACGAGAGGACCGCCTCTTGGCGAGATCTCCACTCGTGGATTCCTCTCGCATGGCGAACTGGCCACTCGTCGGGAAAGCCTCCCCTCTCGGCACCCACTCATCAATCTCCTGCCGCATGACACTTGGGTCGTCTCGCATAATTCCTCTCGACTAGCTCTCATTTCCTGGGCCCTCTCGCCTGGGACCTCTCGCCTGGGCCCTCTCGCCCGCGAGCCCGAGGTTGTACAGCCTTTACCCTGGGCTCTTCCCAAAGGTTCTCATTTTTCTCCAGGTTTTGGGAGAGCGAGCAAGGCAGGGTGGAAAACGGGGAGTCGGAACATCGAGACTTATTAACTGTACCACTGCCGCCTTTAGGGAAAAAGCCATATTACAAAAATTTTCTATAAATAGGCCGATCCACCAACCTCATTTACTTCTCTGCATTTACTTCTCTGATTCGAAACATTTGTCTTCCTCACCATTGCCCTCGTCGATCTCTACAACACCGAGGCTCTCGCTTACAAGCCTTTTCCTCTCCTCTCGCCTTCTCTTCATGATGACCGGCGAGAGCGAAGGCCGCTCTAAATGCGCGCAAACCTTCCTGGACCATGACTTCCCCCCTTTCCGGCTTACGCAGACAAAATTCCTCACGATAATCAAGAACTTCATCCTGCCGGGGTTCGTCGTGCGAAACCTTGGGAACGATTACAAGATTAACCTTGCTCCGGAAGGTGAGCTCTCCATCCTCTTAGAACACTTCGAGGTAGAGTTCCGCCTACCTCTCTGGCCGAAAGTACGCCTGGCCCTGCGTTATTATGGGGTTGTGCCGGCCCAGCTCAACCCTAACTCTATTGCCCTCTTGGTGGCTTTATCCTGCTATATGCGGGCGGAAAGGACCAAATTAAGCCTACCCATTTTTCGAAAGCTGTTCAACTTCCGGGCCAAGGGATGATCGGTCTTCCTTTCCAGGCAGTCAGTGAAGATTGTTGCTCTTGCCAACAAAATCATCATTGGGCAGAGAGATTCATCTTCGTCTCTGGGCCTTTCAGCAACATCCCTCTCGCGCCCATTCAGTACGATGAGGCTACCTACAAGCCTCCCTCCCTTGGGGCTGAGAGGGCGCCCTTGTCGAGTTCTTTGGGTCAAAGGCATTTGGCATCCAGTTCCTTCGGCAGGACCTAAGCTCTCTCCTGCCTGTCCCTCCCGGAGAAGGTATCTTTTCGCCCTCTACTTGTTATCCGTCTCTGCTGATCAAGAGTTTTAATCGCTAAAGCTTCCGCAGGTGAACGGGAAATTCCCCTCCATCAGCCCTTCGATGAGGCTAGCATTTTTTCCAGCACCCTAGCTCTCGCCAAATCCTCCGCCCAGACCGGTCGAAAGGAGCCCGGATCCTCATCCGCACGAAGCGGCCAGAAGCAGAAGCCCAACTCCTCTCCCCTGCTCCTCCAAAGAAGAAGATAAGCACGACGGATAAGGGCAAGTCCGCCGCCGAGATCCCGACCGAGATCCTTCCTGCTACTTGCAAAGCGAATGTGAAAGTATCTAGTGTCGACTAAATCCACCTATGGGTGGGGGGGGGGGGGAATAGGTGTCATGCGGTCTTTTGATGAATTAAATTAACCTTCACAAATTAACAAACACAGCACAGAAAACACACAAAGGTTATAGTGGTTCCCCGATTTGGGTACGTCCACTTTCCCCCTTCGACCTATCTCCCACGAAGGGACGACTCAGTCACTTCTCCAAACGGATTGAAATCCAATCCTCACACTACGGAAGGAACCCTTCCAACAAAGGAGTCACAACTCCACCACCACGGGTTGCACCCAACCCTTACAACTAGAAATAAAAATTCTTTTACAACAAACGAAAATTGAATGTAAAAGAAAATACAAACAAAGCTTTTGGAGATTCCGATGTCGTTCTTCGTTCGTTGAAGCTTTCTTGAAAGTTACGAAGAGTCCACAACCGAATTTCTCTCTTGGAGAGGATCTTGTCAAGATCGGCGGCGGCAAGTGAATGCGACGGCGATGCTTTGTAGATCCAAACTTCTTGACGAAGCAAGCAAGGTCTACGAACGATCTCAGTCGGATCAGTCGTCTCACCCAATTCGGAATGGAGAACAAATCTCGTTCAACGAATCGGGAGACAAGAGATCTCAAATGAGATGCGTGAGATGCTCGGCTTGCCTCCGTACTGTCGCCGGAAGATCAAAGAAAATCGGAGATTGGCGGCGACGACGAACTGCGAGCGGCGAAAAGTGATCGGAGGTTTCCGCGATCGGCTAGGGCACGGCGTCGGCTACTTTTGATTTCATGTGAATGGTTACTATAGAGGTTCAAAATACACGAATAGATATACCTGAGGCCAACCCTAAAGTCCATTGTGGGACCCACAAGGAGAAACCCTAGCCCCGGCTAAAACAGCGCATGGTAGGTAGGTTCGGTCCAGCGAACGAGGGAAAATTGCCTAAGGCAAAATCGGCGGGAATCATTGGTGATTCCCGTCGAAGTCGGCGGGAATCACTCATGATTCCCGTCGATTCTCCCTTAGCAGAATTCCAGTTGGAAAACTGTCAGCCGGAAGAAGTCGGCGGGAATGCATACTGATTCTCGACGAATCAGCGGGAATCAATCACGATTCCTGTCGATTCTTCTTTGGCAGAATTCCTGTTCGAAAACTATCAGCCAGAAGAAGTCGGCGGGAATGCAGACTGATTCTCGTCGAATCCGCGAGAATCACTAACGATTCCCGTCGAAGTCGGCGAGAATCACTTAGTGATTCCCGTCGATTTTGACTTAGAAGAATTTTCTCTTCCTTCCTTTGATGACTTGGTCTTTGACCCATCTTTGCTCCTTCTTCTACTCTTGATCTGCCTTAACCCTGTACTTGAAAATAAGTACACTCCAATAGAGAGAGCACACGTGAGTCAACACACTGATCTACTCAAAGAGGGATTACATTGCGCAGACCCTTGTATATTGACCCACTTCACTTTGACATTATTGTGTACTTAGCATGGAATAGCTGCAAGCACAACTTGATAGAAGATCGTCAAATACATTATCAATTCAACTTAGCTTGTTCAGGGGCTTCTTCAAATCAGGTATATTGTGGATACAATACCCAACAATCTCCCCCTATTTGAAGAAGCCTAAACCCCACAAGCTAAGGTGAATAGAACAGATGGGAATTAAAATCATAAAATGAAAATTCAGTTGAGAATGAAATTCATTACCATTTTCCTGAGAGCATACTTAACATTGGCAGCCACCTTAGCATTAGCCTAGAGGGTAATCTCCCCCTTTTCGGCTTCTACAAATCTAGGACTTCACTTGGAGCACAAATCTCCCCCTCAGTTCTTGCATCCGTGCCCGATCTAGAGGTCCTCGTTGATGCTCCCCCTTTATCCAAGAGAATTGATCCCTTCAGTCTTCAATCTTCATAGTTCAGCATGCCGAGTTCAGTTTTGAATAGACTAAACTTGGCCTCGTCTAGGGGATTTGTGAAGATATCTGCAATCTGCTTATCCATAGGGACATAGCAGAGAGAGATATCTTTGTTTTCCACATGCTCCCTAATGAAGTGGTAGCGCACTTCAATATGCTTTGTTTTGCTGTGCGACACCGGATTGTTCGCAATTGCAATTGCGCTCGAGGAGTCGCTATACATAGGAACTTCTCTGAACTGCAAGTCATAATCTTCGAGTTGATTTCTGATCCATAGAAGTTGTGCGCAATAGCTGCTTTCTGAGATGTACTCAGATTCAGCCGTAGAGGTTGCGATACAGTTCTACTTTTTACTGTTCTACGATATAAGCCTTCTTCCGAGGAATTGGCACGTCCCGGAAGTGCTTTTCCTATAATCCCTGCTTCCTGCAAAGTCAACATCTGAAAAGCCTATCAGCTCGACATCATTGTTTCTTTGGTACCACAAGCCAAGATTTGGTGTACCTTTAAGGTATCAAAGAATTCGCTTTGCAGCGACATAATGAGATTCCTTAGTGTTCACCTGATATCTGGCACAAACGCATGTGGAAAACATAATATCCGGTATACTAGCAGTAAGGTAGAGCAGGGATCCAATTATGCATCTATATTTGGTTTCATCAAAAGGTTTCCCTTTCTCATCCTTGTCTAGAGACACAGTGGATCTCATTGGAGTCCTCATAGAGGTTGCATTCTCCATTCCAAATTTCTTGAGGAGTTCATTTGTGAACTTCGTCTGAGAAATAAAAATTCCATCCTCAGACTGTTTCACCTTAAGTCCCAAGAAATACTTTAGCTCTCCCATGCTGCTCATTTCAAACTTTCTTTGCATAAGTTTAGAAAACTTCTTGCAAAGATTGTTGTCCATTGAGCCGAATATTATGTCATCGACATAGATTTCCACCAGCAAAATCTTGCCTTTGACTTCCCTAAGAAACAATGTCTTATCTATTTTTCCTCTCGAGAACTTGTTCTCAAGAAGAAAACTAGACAGAGTCTCATACCAAGCTCAAAGAGCTTGTTTTAAGCCATATAATGCTTTATTAAGAAAGTAAAAATGATTAGGGAATGATGGATTAACAAAACCTAGGGGTTGCGCGACATATACTTCCTCTTTCAAATTTCGATTTAGGAATGCAGATTTCACATCCATCTGATAGACTGTGAATCCTTTGTGAGAGGCATATGCCAGGAACAATCTGATCACCTCGAGCCTTGCAACTGGTGTAAAGGTTTGGTCGAAGTCAATCCCCTCCTCCTGTATGTAACCTTGAGCCACTAGTCTGGCCTTGTTCTTGATGATGACACCGTGTTCATCCATTTTGTTTCTGAAGATCCACTTAGTGCCGATCACATTCTATTTCTTTGGTCTGGGAACAAGCGTTCAGACATTGCATCGTTCGAATTGATGCAGTTCATCCTTAATTGCATATATCCATGACGCATCTTTGTTCGCTTCGTCAAACTTCTTTGGCTCAACCTGTGACAGAAAACTAAGGTGCAGAATCACGTTAATTGTACCTCTGCAAGTTCTGACACCGTCACGAGGATCTCCTATGATCTGATCTCTAGGATAATCCCTTACGTGTCGGAGATCTAAGAGTCTTGCATCTGGAGCTCTAACAGCTTCTCGGGCTCCTCCATCTTCTGGGAGATTTTCTCCATCCTGATCGTCATCTTCTCCAGTTGGCGTTGAGGTGGAGAGCTTGACGTACTTGGGAGTTGCATCTTTAGCAGTCTCATCGAGACTTAGTTGTTCAAGCCTTGCACCTGCATCTTCAAGAATGCCACTGGAAGAATTGCTATGAAGCAAGCTTCCTTCATCAAATAAAACATTAATGGTCTCCTCTACCACTAGGGTTTTCTTATTGAAGACCCTATATGCCCGACTATGGCTATTATAGCCCATGAAGATTCCTTCGAAGCATTTTTCTCCGAATTTAGTAGTGGGTACTTCCCATTATTGAGTACATAGCATCTGCAACAAAAAATCCTTAAATAGGACATGGTCGGTTTCCTTCCTTTCAATAGCTCATAAGGCGTCTTACGATGATTCTTGTTGATCAATGCTCGGTTCTACACATGACATGTCGTATTGACAGCCTCTTCCCAGAAGTACTCTGGAAGAGAAGCGTCATTCAACATTGTCGTATATGCTTCAATGAGCGTTCTATTTCTCCTCTCCGCTACTCCGTTTTGCTGAGAAGTATGTGGGGAGGAAAACTCATGAAAAATACCACGTTCTTCACAGAATTCTGTCATAGCACCAGACTCGAATTCTGTTCCATGGTCACTCCTAATTTTGACCACGGAGAAGTTAAGTTCGTTCTGAATCTGCTTGATAAAATTAGTGAAGATGTCAAATGTATCTGACTTTCGTTTCAAGAAGAACACCCACATAAACCGAGAGTGATCATCAACAATCACTAGCGTATACGATTTTCCTCCTAAGCTATGAACTTGCACTGGACCGAACAAGTCCATATGCAGAAGATAAAGACATCTGGAGGAGTCTTTGTCTGCAATTCCGTTAAAGGTAGCCCGAGTTTGTTTGCCCTTTTGGCATGCAGGACAAGGGCTATCTTTGATGACCTTAATAGCAGGGGCATCCCTTACCAAATTCTTGGAAAACATCATATTAATAGTCTTGAAATTAATATGTGCTAATCTTCTGTGCCATTGTTCACAGAAAGATGCACTGCCTTTTGCTACTAGGCACACGGGGGTAGAAGAGTCTAAGCTAAGAAAATCTAAGCAAAAGATATTTCTGCTCCTAATGCCAGTTAATATCGTCTCCAAAGAGGCACACGATATTATCAAGCACTTATCCTTGCAGAACTTAACGTCGTATCCTTTATCACACAACTAGCTTACACTTATCAGGTTATGGTTTAACCCTTCAACACAGGCCACGTCTGTGATAGAGAATACACCGTTGGAAATCATACCATAACCCCTGGTGACTCCTCGATCAGATCCTCCAAAGATGACTTTTGGTCCATTTTCGACTGGGGAGTAATCACGCAACAGGCTTCTTGTCCTAGTCATATGTCGGGAATATCCACTGTCCAAGTACCAGATTTGCGTTTTGGTGGCCTTTGGACATACCTGCAAAACAGAATTAGTTTCCCTTAGAAACCCAATCGAACTTGGGTCCTAGATTCCTTGTTAGCACACTCCCCCTCGGGTGGTTAACCCTACGAGTGGTCGGCCTCGCATTGCTAACATGAGGAGTCTCGTTGAATCTTGGATTAAACCAGCAATCCACGGCAAAGTGACCAACTTTGCCACAACACCAACAGTCAAACCTGTTGTACCGTTTCCTAGGCTCCTGCTTCACCCTTGGAACGGTGGGTCCAGCCGGGGCCTTGGATCTGGAGGTGGAGGCATCATGATGACAATAGTCACACGATTTCTTCACTTCCTATTCCTTCAGTATAACAGGCTTTGCCTTTGGTGCCTGCTTCCTATTATGGCCGCTAGAGAAGTGACCATAATTCTCCACTTTGATTTCCTCATAAGGTGCCTTGAAGACACTCTCACCGTAGTTGCAGGGGAAGGTCCAACCATCATACCGGCTCTTGGGCTTTTCAACCGAGGGCCAGAAGAAGTGGCCATAGGTTGAATAAAAGTCATGCTCATTGCATGGAAAGCTAGGCTTTCTGAATGAGACAGGACCGAGAGGGGCCTTTCCCTTTTCTACATCAGAGGCCTTCTTAGTAGCCTTGTTTTTCCTCCGATTTATGTTTCTCCTGGATGATTTACCTGGCACGGCCACATGCCCTAAGCCAGCCCCCTTAGCCTGAGCAGAGAATTCATCAACCAGAGGAAGAATGGTCTTGGGCATAGAGAAACTTTTCACAATCTTCCTCTCGACCGCAAGCTGTTCTTCCAGCTTGTTGATTTCTTCCTATTTTTGGTCAAGGAGCCTTAGAGGATTTGAGTGCTCAGAAGTCAGGTCCAGGTGTTCCTGTCGGAGAGAAATCAAGCGAGTGATCTCCTCTCTTAGGGACACACCCTCATCCTTAAGGAATTTGACTTTCTTTTTCTGAGCGCTCAACCTCTTTCAGCACTCTTCGAAAGTATTGAGCAGAATCTCATACTTTTCGAGGAGTTCAGCTTCAGAGGCAGATGGACTGTCCTCATGATCATCTTCAGAAGACTCAGAGTCAGAGTCAGAGAGGGGGGGTGCAATCTTTTACCTTCCCAGTAAATGGGGGGACAGTCTCCATCTGAGTCGGAGCGACCCATTAGCCCGAAGTAGGCTTCCTCATAATCACTGGAGTCTGAAGAGTCAGATTCACTCAGTGTCTTTGGCCTTTTAACAATGTAGCTCCTCTCCTTCTTATTATCTCTAGAGGACTTGTGCTCCTCTCCTTTCCCCTTATCTCTCTTGCTTTAGTGGCATTCCGCAATGACATGGCCTGGCTTATTGCATCCAAAGCAGATATTGTCAGTAGAATGATGTTTGTTCTATTTAGATTCATACCTATCAGAAGAGTAATTCTTCTTCTGATCTCTGGAGGAGGAGCTGTCTCTCTTTCTTTGATTCCTCATCTTGAGTAACTTCTTGAACTCTCGAGTGATGAAGGAGAATTCTTCTTCAGATAGCTCTGAGCTGGAAGAGCATGGCTCAGAGTCTTCTTCCTCATAGTTTTTCCAGGAGCGGGATGAGGCTGCACTCTTGCCTTTCCTTGAGTGATTGGCTTTCAGGGCTACAGTCTTTTCTTTGGCAGCGGTTTTATCGGCTTCTTCTTCAGCTTTTCTGGTGTTCAGCTGAAGCTCATAGGACATAAGCTTCCCAAACAAAATCTGGGGATCAGTTTCTACCAGCTTGCCAAATTCTCTGATGGCACAGATCTTGGTGTCCCATTCCTTAGTAAGTGATCTAAGGAATTTGTCATTTAGTTAACCATCAGTGAACACTCTGCCATAACCCTTCAGGGCATTGACGATATTCAGGAAGTTCTCGAATGTCACTCCGATTTCTTCCTTGGGACCTTGCCTGAAGGCCTCATACTTCTGGTTCAGAAGGGATCTTCGATCATCCCTTACTTCATCTGTGCCTTCCATCAGAATGATCAGGCAGTGCCATATGTCCTTACCAGTCCTGCAATTGCTGAAATTCTGCATCATGGAATCATCGACGGCGCTTACTAAGATGTTTTGAGCTTTCTTGTCTAGTCTGACAAGCACCATCTCATCCTTATCCATTTCGGAGAGCTTCTTGGGAACCATCTTGGTAGGATCAATGGTGAAGGCCTTAGTGGGGATATAAGGGCCCTCCTCCACTACCATAAAGAGTCGGGGGTCGACTGCTTCCATGTAGAACCTGATCCTTTCCTTCCAGATGGGAAAGTTCAGCTTGGTGCACACTGGGATCTTTCCTGAATACTTGAGTCCGTCCATTTCGGAGATCTTCTTTCTTATTGACACTAGACACGGGAGCTTACTCAAGGTGTTAACATTACTGATGAGTAACCTCCCTCTGATACCACTTGAAAGTATCTAGTTTCGACTAAATCCACCTATGGGGGGGGTGGAATAGGTGTCGTGCGGTCTTTTGATGAATTAAATTAACATGCACAAATT
The DNA here is from genome assembly GCA_039513925.1 of Platanthera zijinensis. Lineage (NCBI taxonomy): Eukaryota > Viridiplantae > Streptophyta > Magnoliopsida > Asparagales > Orchidaceae > Platanthera > Platanthera zijinensis. Next base: position 48,325,091 of record CM077093.1, on the reverse strand, counting down.
AACAAACACAGCACAGAAAATACACAAAGAGTTATAGTGGTTCCCCGATTTGGGTACGTCCACTTCCCTCTTCGACCTATCTCCCACCAAGGGACGACTCGGTCACTTCTCCAAACGGATTGAAATCCAAACCTCACACTACGGAAGGAACCCTTCCAATAAAGGAGTCACAACTCCACCACGGGTTGCACCCAACCCTTACACTTAGGAATAAAAATTCCTTTAAAACAAACGAAAATTGAATGTAAAAGAAAATACAAACAAAGCTTTTGGAGATTCCGATGTCCTTCTTCGTTCGTTGAAGCTTTCTTGAAAGTTACGAAGAGTCCACAACCGAATTTCTCTCTTGGAGAGGATCTTGTCAAGATCGGCGGCGACAAGTGAATGCGGCGGCGATGCTTTGTAGATCCAAACTTCTTGACGAAGCAAGCAAGGTCTACCAACGATCTCAGTCGGATCAGTCGTCTCACCCGATTCGGAATGGAGAACAAATCTCGTTCAATGAATCGGGAGACAAGAGATCTAAAATGAGATGCGTGAGATGCTCGGCTTGCCTCCGTACTGTCACCGGAAGATCAAAGAAGATAAGAGATTGGCGGCGACGACGAACTGCGAGCAGCGACAAGCGATCGGCGGTTTCCGCGATCGGCTAGGGAACGACGTCGGCTACTTTTGATTTCACGTGAATGATTACTATAGAGGTTAAAAATATGCGCATATATATACCTGAGGCCAACCCTAAAGTCTGTTGTGGGACCCACAAGGAGAAACCCTAGCCCCGGCCGAAACAGCACATGGCAAGTTGGTTCGGTCCAGCGAACGAGGGAAAATGCCTAAGGAAAAATCGGTGGGAATCGTTGGTGATTCCCGTCAAAGTCAGCGGGAATCACTCACGATTCCCGTCGATTCTACCTTGGCAAAATTCCAGTTGGAAAACTGTCAGCCGGAAGAAGTCGGCGGGAATGCAGACTTATTCTCGACGAATCAGCGGGAATCACTCACGATTCTCGTCGATTCTGCCTTGGTAGAATTCCTGTTCGAAAACTGTCAGCCGAAAGAAGTCGGCGGGAATGCAGACTGATTCTCTTCGAAATGGCGGGAATCACTAACGATTCCCGTCGAAGTCGGCGAGAATCACTTAGTGATTCCCATCGATTTTGACTTAGAAGAATTTTCTCTTCCTTCCTTTGATGACTTGGTCTTTGACCCATCTTTGCTCCTTCTTCTGCTCTTGATCTGCCTTAATCCTGTACTTGAAAATAAGTACACTCTAATAGAGAGAGGACACGTGAGTCAAGACACTGATCTACTCAATGAGGGATTACGTTGCGCAGACCCGTGTATATTGACCCACTGCACCCTGACATTGGTGTGTACTTAGCATGGAATAGATGCAAACACAACTTGATAGAAGATCGTCAAATACATTGTCAATTCAACTTAACTTGTTCAGGGGCTTCTTCAAATCAGGTACATTGTGGATACAATATGAAAGTGAGAGAAAGATCTACCTTGACTCTAGAGGGGGGGGGGGGGTGAATAGAGTATTTTAAAATAATATTTACAATTAAAATTGTAAGGCAGATGAAGATTTAATTTAATTATATGTGTAAGGTGCTTGTAAAAAAAATAAAGTTAAAGCAAGAAATAAGAATCACGCAGCACACAGCAATAACAAACACACAGCAACCAGAAGATACAAGGATCTATAGTGGTTCCCAAAAAAGCTTGGGTACATCCACTCTTCTACCACCCTTGGTAGGAATCCACTGCAGGATCAGTTGATCAGGTGTCCTGGGCACCAATGAGCTTTTGATAAGGTACTCAAAAGCAAGATCTAGATTTTTTGATAAGGTGTCTTGCCACCACTGAGTTTTGACAAGGCTCTCAGAACTAGATTCAGAACTTTTGAAGGGAGTTTTGATAACCCTTTTTATAGAAGGAAAAGAAAAAGAAGGAGATGATGATGTCTTCTCTGTCTCAAATCACTGAGAGAAGACTTGTGGATTATTGATTTTGTCAAAGCTCCTCCTGAGATGTAGAATGGTTCAGGAGTGAGTGCTTTGCTAGGGTGATAGGCCTTCAGAAGCTTCAGATCTCAAGCAGAGGATGATTATAGCAGATGCTGAAATATTTGGTGTCGGGAGTCCTTGATGTTGAAGCCTTTGAACACTTGAATATTCAGTAGATTTGTAAATAACAGAAGTTGAAATCTTGATCAGAGAAATTATGTTGTTCAATCTTCTGTAATGTAATCTAATTCTTCTGTATCTCTTTGTATTGTCTGTGTTGATCACTGTATCTTGTGTATCTGTATTATCAGAATGAAAACTGAAAGAGTATATCAGATATTCTCTTAGACGGCCGTTTAATCAGTCATAAATGACTTCCATAATAGACAACTGTATCTGGGGAAAGTCCTAAGTAATATTCCATTTAGTCTTTCCTTGAAACTTGCATCAGATTGATTGAAACGGCTAGAAAATCCTTTACAATCAATGTAGGAATTAATTCTGATTATAATCCATAACTGTCCTTGAATTTGAATTCTGAAGGCGTCGATCTCTCACAGAAATCGTCGATCTGAGCTCTACAATCGTTGAACTGAGCTCAGAGATTGGATTAACACAGCAGACAGAAAACGTCGAACTGAGCTCTACGATCATCAAACTGAGCTCATCGACTGGGAAAGTAACTGAACACAGATCATCGATCTGAGCTCAAAGATTGTTGAGTTGAGCTCAGCGACTAGGAAACTAGCTGAAGGAAGATCGTCGATCTTAGCTCGAAGATCGTCGACCGGAGTTCGACGACTTAGCAGGGTTGAGCTCAGAGAGCGTCGAACGGAGTTCGACGTTTCTTTGAATTGAGTTCGACGAAAATTTTCTTCTTCTCAGCTCTAAGTCTTGATCTTTGAATGGTCCTGGGGGCAGCTTCAAACCTAAGTTCTAAGACCTAGACTCATTCTAATTTGACCTTTTCAACTATACATCTAGGTCAAACCAATTTTCCTAAAAACATAGTGATCCTTGCCCAAATTAGTAATAGGGTGTTCCAATTATCTCCCCCTATTTGGGTTAGGATTACTATTTACAGGACTCAGTAAGAAATACAAAAGCATATACAGAAAAGCAAAATTTAAAACAATAGAGCAGAACATATGACATAGCAACATTCAGATAGAATATCAGCAAATGCTTAAAGATGAATGTACTGTCTGCTTACAGAATTCATTTCCTTTCACTGCCTTTCTTAAATACAATCTCTCTGTTGGGATTGAGAGCCTCTTTCTTTGACCTTCTATCATCATCTGCACTTAGGGAGGTTTGAGATCTTGGCCTGGGAACTACAGCCTCAGGATGCAGTTTCATGTAATCCTTTGGGTCAAGAATTTCCTTGAAGCATATTTCTCCAGCTTTGCCTTTCTTTGCTCTAAAAAAGTTGAGATGTTGGAAGTATCTTTACCTTGCTCTCTGGCCTTTTTCAATTGATCTAGAGCAGCAAGTTCTTTCATCCTGGCAGTCCAAGATAGAGGATTGTTTTCTGGATCCTCAAAAGGAATTGAAGGTTCATATCTATTTATGGTTTCTGAAGCAGTAGATGTCCTTGTAATAACAATATCTCTGAGTTTGTAAGGGAAAAGACCTTGAGTTGAGTCCATATGTCTTTGTCCTTCCCTTTGCTGTCTGGAATAAGTTCTATATTCTCTCTGACTTCCTCTGTGTTGGCCTCTTCTAGACTGATAACTTTTCTGATATTGTCCTCTGGGATGATATCTCTGGGAAGATTGGGAGGAGCTTTTCTTTGAAGCAGAGGTTTGAAAGGATGAGCCTCCACCTGATCCTGAGTCTGGAGGAGGAGGAGGCTGATCCTGGGAGGACCCTTTCTCATACTTTTCCAATTTCCTTTTCTTTCTCATAGCCTTTAACTGATTCTTAGAAAATTTCATCCAGGGCTCTGTAATCTGACAGTCATGCAGAATATAATATGGTATGTCATTTGCATCTTTGGCCTTGGCAGGAGGAACTCTCATCATAGCTTTGCTTCTAGCTTTCCTCTTTTTGGGAATGGTGCCAGCAGAGTCATCAAAGTCATTACTGAACTTGTCACTATCAGAACTCTGTGGTCTGTCATACAGATCATCTATTCTCTTGATGTATTCCTCTTGGATTTTTGATTTCTCAGGAGCAACGGAAGCAGGAAGTGTTGGGACAGCAGCAGGAACTTCAGCAGGAGCAGATGAAATAGCAGGAGTCTCAGAGACTTTTTCTTCCAAAAAACTAGCCAATTCTTCAGCAGCAGCAGTATCAGCATCAACAGACAGCATTTCAATGTTAGTAGATTCAACAGATATAACAGCAACAACAGCAGCAGCAGTACAAACAGAAGCAGCAACATCCTCTGCCTTAAGAGAATTGACATAAGATATAATCAGGCTTGGATCACATTCTGAAATAGGCACAATGGCCTTAGTGAGGTCTTCAACTCCCTGAGTTGGTAAATATCTTCTGTGAAGAATATCAAAAGCACACAACAGTGACCTGAGGTCCACTGTAAACACTGGTACTGGAGCAGCAGGCACTTCTTCAGCTTCATGAGGCATCTCCCCCTGCCTTGATTCAGTCAGGACTGGATCAAGGCACTCCATTGAAGGAATTGCCTGAGGAGAGGAGATAGCAGACAGCCTGTCAGATAGCTCCTGTATAGATTTGAGGAGTGGAGCCAAGGAGGTCTCTAGCAGGGCTACTAGCTTTAGGGCCAGTATCCCATAAAGCCTATCTGCCAGAGCTGAAAGATCCACTTGCTCAAGGGATACTTGAGTAGAGGTGGAGGAAGAGGTGGCTGGAGCTGATGGTGGATGGACTGCAGTTGATGCTGTGGTGGATGGTCGAATGGATGGTTGAGAGATAGGGATGGTGGAGTTGGATGGTATAGGAGTGGAGATGGATGGAGTGAAGGAAGGTTGGGAGAGTATATCTTGAAATAGTTGTTGGTAGGAGGAGGTAGAAGCAAGCTCAAGAGGAGAGGAAGGGGAATCATCCATGAAGGAGTCTTCCATGATGTTGAATGATGGAATGGTGAGAGGTGGATAATAGTGGAGTGGGTGGAATGTTTTTGAAGTGGCTGGAGGCGAAAGAGGTGATGAGATGGTAATGGGGGAAGAGATAGTTATGGTTGAGGTGATTGTTGAGGTTGATGTGGAGATGGCGGTAGAAACAGGTGGAGGAAAAGGAGGAGAGGAGGCAGATAGTTCTTCTGGAGCCAGAGAGGAAGTGACTGCAGGTGTCCATGTGCCTGAAGCTATGACAGTCCTGGCAGGTTTTGTAATCTGCCTGTCCCATTTCCCAAATAGGGCACAGGTTAATCTCTTAGATGCATTGATGTGCTTCCCATTGGAAACCAGTAATTCAGGGCACTTGGAATGCAGGAAAACCCCTAGAATCCTCCCAAAATTGACAAAACTTTTGTTAATTTTCTTCTTGATCAAATCAAAGAAGATAGTTCCCCAATTCAGATGTTTCTTGTCAACTATTGCTCCCATCAGACAAAACTGATACCTTGAGATAGTATCATGTGCAGAATGCTTGGCCAACAGCACTTTGCCCACAACATCAGCCAAAAATCTATATTACACAGATAGACTCTTTTTCAATAGCTTATTAGGGTTTTCAGCAGAGTGACCCATTCTATCTAACATGGAATCAAATTCTTCACCAGACATATCGGGGGAAACATCTCCAGAACTTAAGTTGAATACCTCAGTCAGAAGAATAGGGGATAATGGTACCTGAGTCTCGTTGATCGTGCCGACTATAGTATTCTCACCCTCGTTGTTTGCAGTAAAAACCCATTCCTTTATTTCGTCAGCCGCAATCTTCATTCTTGTTGACATAATATTCTCTAGTTGTTGTTCCTTGAAGAGTTCTAGAATATCTTTGAATATTTGATCGCTCCCAGCGAATGAATCCATATAAATATCAAACCCGGTATCAAACTCCATCTTTGCAAGCGCAGCAACATTCACGGCCATTGAGTACCTGTAAGAAAGTACCAAACACAACCAAGTGTAGTAGAGTTTGGAGGGAAAGAAAGAAATTGCAGAGAGTATGAATGCGCAATCGAAGAATGACGACGAAAAAAGATTTTTATATTAGGGTTCGACGGCGGAAAGGAAGGATCGCTGAACTTCGTTCGACGATCTGGGCTTCTAATTGAATCTGAAGAGTCTTCAATAATCGTTGATCTCCGTTCGACGATACTGGAGAGCGTCGAACTCCGTTCGACGATCGTTGACCAGAGGAAGATACTTATTGGAAAACGCTGTCTGGAAAACGCTGAACTCCGGTCGACGCTTATTGGAAAGCGTCGATCTCCGTTCGACGATTTTTGGAAAAACGTCGAGCGCAGTTCAGAGACAAAACAGAACCTATAGACAAGAGAAAATATAAGTTTTTAGCCTAATCTTGGTCTGTTTTTAGATTTTCAAAATCTTGGAATTTATTCTAGGCAGCCTCCATCTAGCATTCCTAACCAATTGAGTAAGAAGGTATGTTTCTTCTCATCCAAAGGCTTGTTGAAAATATCTCCCCTTTGCAAATCAGTTGGGATATATTGTAGTTCAATTTTATTCTTTTCAATATTATCTCTTAGAAAGTAATGCCTAATCTCTATATGTTTTGTCCTACTATGGAGGACTTGATTTTGTGCTATGGAGATAGCACTAGTGTTATCACAAAAGATTTTTGACCCTTCTAAGTTGTAGCCATAGTCTAGAAGCTGGTTTTGAATCCACAGAATTTGTTAGCAACAACTGCCTGCTGCCATGTATTCAGCTTTAGCAGTTGAAGTAGACACAGATGTTTGTTTCTTACAGAACCAGGAGACAAGTCTGTCACCAAGGAATTGACAGGTTCCACTGGTGCTTTTCCTATCTACTCTGCATCCAGCATAATCAGCATTTGAAAATCCAGTTAATTCAAATCCTGAGTCTTTTGGATACCAGAGTCCTAGATTTGGACAACTTTTTACATACCTAAGAATCCTCTTTACTAAAGTTAAGTGTGACTCTCTAGGGCTTACTTGGAACCTAGCACATATGCATGTAGCAAACATTATATCAGGTCTACTAGCTGTAAGGTACAATAGAGAGACAATCATTGCTCTATATGTTGTCTGATCAACATGTTTTCCATGTTCATCAGCATCTAATACAGCATTAGTAGGCATAGGTGTTTTCATACAAGATGCTTCAGACATACCAAATTTCTTAACCAGTTCCTTTGCATACTTGGTTTGAGAAATGAATATGCCTTCAGCATGTTGTTTGACTTGCAATTCTTGAAAGAAGGAAAGCTCACCCATGCTACTCATTTCAAATTTAGAATGCATCAGCTTGGAAAACTTTTTGCATAAATTTGAATAAGTAGAACCAAAGATAATATCATCTACATATATTTGTACTAGTAGGGTATGGGACTTATGGGTTCTAATAAAAAGAGTTTGGTCTACTCTACCCCTAATAAAATTATTTTCCAGAAGAAAGCATGTTTGGGTCTCATACCATGCTCTAGGAGCTTGCTTGAGACCATATAATGCTTTATGCAATTTGAACACATGATCAGGATAAGTTGAAGAGATAAAACCTGGAGGTTATCTAACATAGACTTCCTCTTTGATGTCTCCATTGAGAAAAACACTCTTCACATCCATTTGGTAGACCTTGAATCCCTTGTGAGCAGCATAAGCTAGGAATATTCTGATGGACTCTAACCTTGCAATTGGTGCAAAGGTCTGGTCATAGTCTATTCCTTCTTCTTGAGAGTAGCCTTGAGCAACTAGCCTTGCCTTGTTCCTTACAATGACTCCCTGATCATCCAACTTGTTCCTGAACACCCATTTTGTTCCAACAATGGAGTGATCCTTAGGCCTTGCCACTAGTTTCCAAACTATATTCCTCTCAAATTGATGTAGTTCCTCTTATATAGCAATGATCCAGTGGGGATCTTGTTCTGCATCTTGAATGGATTGAGGCTCAACTTGAGATAGAAAGCAAGTAAGCATCAGGTTCTGGTTGACCTGATTTCTGGTTTGCACACCAGCTGAGATGTCTCCAATCACTTGGGAGATTGGCTGATCTCTTGTTGTTACTAAATCAATAGGGGGTGTTGATTGTTCACCAACCATTGTTGTTGTTTCCTCTTGTGGAACAACAACTGGCTCTTTTAGATGTTGCACATCCTCTTCATCATCACTGCTCTCATCCTTTTGCTGGATAGGTGGAGAAGCTGTATCCTTTTCTTTAACCTGTAATCTGTCAATTCTTTCTGAAAGAGAGTGTACCTGCAATGGTTCTTATGGTAGAAGCAGACTTCTCCTTATAAAACATGTTAGTCTCATCAAAAGAAACATGAACATGTTCTTCTATTTTAAGAGTAGATTTATTATATACCCTATAAGCCTTGCTGATCATGGAGTATCCCATAAACACCCCTTCATCAGCTTTAGCTTGGAATTTTGCTAAATATTTCTTATCATTATTGTGTATATAACAAATGTAACCAAAGATTCTGAAATAGTCTAATTTAGGTTTCTTCCCTTTGAACAATTCATAGGGAGTCTTGCCCTTCAGTTTATGTATTAGACTTCTATTCAACACATTGTTGGAGGTGTTCACTGCCTCAGCCCAAAAAGATAGAGGTAGGTGAGCATCTGTCAACAATGTAGTAGCAGATTCAATTAGGGTTCTATTTTTCCTTTCAGCTACCTCATTTTGTTGAGGAGTTCTAGGAGCTGATAAAGTATGCCTGATCCCTTCACTCTGACAAAACTCTTGCATAAGAAGAGAATCAAACTCTATCCCATGATCACTTCTTATCAGGGCAATGCGAGTATTGAACTCAATCTGTATACATTTGAGAAACTCTGTAAGACACTTAAAGTTATCAGACTTCTTCCTCGGAAAGAATACCCAAGTGAATCGGGAGAAGTCATCTACAATCACCAAAGTATAAGATTTCCCTCCTAAGCTTTGTACTGTAATGGGTCCAAAAAGATCCATGTGTAACAGATACAAAATCCTAGGTGAATCACTCTTATTAAGTGACTTAAAACTATTTTTAGTTTGCTTGCCTAATTGATAGGCCCAGCAGAGTCCTTCCTTCTTGTAGGGGCCAGAAGGTAGTCCTCTAACAAGGTTGTACTTGGTCAGCCTAGCAATGGTTCTAAAGTTTAGGTGACCTAGTCTCTTATGCCATAGATCATTTGGTTTGCATACTGAATTAAATAAGCAAATGTCTGTATGGGTTGAAATAAAATCTACAAGATAGATGCTACCTTTCCTTTTCCCTGTTAACACAGTTGTGTTATCCTCTGACTTGATCTTGCACAGGGATTTGTTGAAAATCACCTTATATCCTTCATCACATAGTTGACTGATGCTGATCAGGTTGTGCTTCAGTCTTTCCACATATGCCACCTTCTTGAAAGTGACTGAACCTATCTGAACAGCACCATATCCTTTAGTTTGACCAAAATTTGAATCACCAAAAAATACTTTGGGTCCAAGTTTGGTTATGAAGGATGATAGATTCTCCTTATTCCCTATCATGTGCTTTGAGCACCCACTATCCAGATACCATTGTTGGGCCATCTCTGGATAGGTCTTCACCTGCACATAAACAGCTTATATGTTTTTGACCCAGTTTACCTTAGGTCTAGGTTGATAGCCTTAAATTCAGAAAAGAAAGACATCCCTTGCTGACTCTTATATCCTTCAGGATGGTATCTCCTAGGAGGTACTATCCATTCAGTATAAGGGTTGAAGCTTTGGGATGAGGGACTTCTAAGATTGACTTGAGATTTACCTCTGAAAGAAGGTTCAAAGCTCTGAGCTCCGTTCGACGATTGTCGACCTGAGTTCGACGATCTTGGGTAAGATTGTCGAGCTCCGTTCGAAGATTGACTATACCAGAGTTCAGAGTTCAGAAGTAGTCGATCTGAGTTCGATGATCCAGCCTTAGATCGCCGAGCTTTGTTCGACGATCGTCGAGCTCTGTTCGACATTTTCTTTTGAGCTTGATTTTCCTTAGGTAAAACATGATTCTTCCTAGCTACCTCTACAACACCCTTTCCTTTATCAGAAATAAATTTAATTGGGGTTGTTAGTACTATAGGTTGGCCTGATGAAGCACCCAAGCCCAGTGTACTATTGAATCTTGAGTTCACTGTGCATGCAATGTCCATCAGTATGATGCTTCTCCCATTAAGGGATTCTTCAAATTGCTTGGCCTTAGATAGTTCACTTTTCAGTGTAGCTATCTCCTCCCTATAACACTCTAACTCCTCAGAGAGTTTGAGGTTATTTGATTTTAGGACACTGTAGTCAGATAATTGATTTCTGAGAGAGATTATCTCTTTCACAGACCTTAGTAAATCTAAACACAGTGTCTTAAATTCAATTTTAAAGTCCTCAGAAGTAAAATCAAAAGAGTTTATTACCTCATCCTCTTCAGATCCAGTTTCAGCTTCAGAATCAGACTCTTGTTCTGCATCAGAGTTTTGTTGGGAGGCATTGATTGCCATCATGCAGAATTCTTTTTCCTCAGCATCATCCTCAGCATCACTTGAGCTGGATGAGGCTTCTGATTCTTCTTCAGTGTCACTCCAGCTTTCTGCTACAAATCCCTTCCTTGTATGTTTATTTTTGTTGGATGAGGATTTGTTGCTGTTGTTCTTTCTGGAGTCCTTGTCTCTTCTTATCTCATTTCTGTCCTTCTTGTCCTTGTTTTAATTCTCTGGACAGTCAGGCACAATGTGGCCTGGTTTCTTGCATCCAAAGCAGATGATTTCTTTGTTGTTGGACTTTTCATATCTAGGCTTCTCATGCCCTTTGAATGACTTCTTTCTGAAGTCCTTCCTAGCCATCTTATAGAATCTTTTGGACAGTAGACTTAAGAGCTCATCATTTCATGTAACTTTGTCTTCAGGCTTCTCTTCTGTAGCTTTGAAGGCTATGGTCTTCTCCTTTCTGATGACTGGAGAAGTAACCTTTTGTTCTTCTTCCCTATTCTTGATGAGCATCTCATAAGATTTGAGCTTGCCCAGAAGAGCCTCTGTGGTAATTTCACTTAGGCTTCTGGCATCTTTAATTGGCCAGATCCTTGAATCCCAAGTGCTGGGGAAGCACATTAGGATCTTGTAATTGAGTTCAGTGAGTGTGATTTCCTTGTCCAATGACTTTAACTCACTGACTATCAGACTGAGCCTGGTGTACATGTCTACAACTGATTTAGCTTCACCTTTCTTGAAGTTCTCAAATTAGGATATGAGATGGGATCTTTTGTCCTTTCTTTCATCAGCAGATCCTGATATAATTTCTGAAAGCTTATCCCATATGTCTTTAGCTGAGCAGCATTCAGCAACCTTCTGGAATATCTCATCAGACATAGTCTGAACAAGAATATTCATGGCCTTTGCATCTGCAGTTTTCCACTTCTTTATTTCAGCATCTGTTCCCGAGGGAGGTGGAACAACACTTGTGCTTGTGGTCTCTGGAGGTCTTGGACACACTGTCAAAACAGAATTGATAATGTCCTCATCAATAAAATTCATGTATAATCTAATCCTTGCCTTCCAAAGTGCAAATTTGGAAAGATTGCACACTAGAGGTCTGGTGCTAACATAGTCATTGTTTTGTGACATGGTTTTTGAAAATAAATACAATACAAAAAATAATACCCCTCTATATAATATTGATCTTTTTAGAGATCTTTTGGTTCAGGTGTTAGCCTGTAAGAACCAACCTGCCTCTGATACCAATTGAAAGTGAGAGAAAGATCTACCTTGACTCTAGAGGGGGGGGGTGAATAGAGTATTTTAAAATAATATTTACAATTAAAATTATAAGACAGTGGAAGATTTAATTTAATTATATGTGTAAGGTGCTTGTAAAAAAAATTAAGTTAAAGCAAGAAATAAGAATCACACAGCACACAACAATAACAAACACACGACAACCAGAAGATATAAGGATCTATAGTGGTTCCCCAAAAAGCCTGGGTACATCCACTCTTCTATCAACCTTGGTAGGAATCCACTGCAGGATGAGTTGATCAGGTGTCCTGGGCACCAATGAGCTTTTGATAAGGTGCTCAAAAATCAGATCTAGATTTTTTGATAAGGTGTCTTGCCACCACTGAGTTTTGACAAGGCTCTCAGAACCAGATTCAGAACTTTTGAAGGGAGTTTTGATAACCCTTTTTACAACAGGAAAAGAAAAAGAAGGAGATGATGATGTCTTCTCTGTCTCAAATCACTGAGAGAAGACTTGTGGATTGTTGATGTTGTCAAAGCTCCCCCTGAGATATAGAATGGTTCAGGAGTGAGAGCTTTGCTAGGGTGATAGGCCTTCAGAAGCTTCAGATCTATAGCAGAGGATGATTCCAGCAGATGCTCAAATATTTTGTGTCTGGAGTCCTTGATGTTGAAGCCTTTGAACACTTGAAGATTCAGTAGATTTGTAAATCACAGAAGTTGAAATCTTGATCAGAGAAATTATGTTGTTCAATCTTCTGTAATGTAATCTAATTCTTCTGTATCTCTTTGTATTGTCTGTGTTGATCACTGTATCTTGTGTATCTGTATTATCAGAATGAAAACTGAAGGAGTATATCAGATATTCTCTTAGACGGTCGTTTAATCAGTCATAAATGACTTCCATAATAGACAACTGTATCTGGGGAAAGTCCTAAGCAATATTCCATTTACCAGGCTCATATTATTGTCAGCTAGAGAACAAGCCTATAGAAATGGAGCAACCACATTGTATTCTTTACACAGCCATATTTTCAACTATTCCTAGTGGTTTATTTCCAATAGTTAAACATGCTTGATGTCTTCCGGGCTTAAATATCTAAAACAGGAAGAACAAATACCGAGAGGGCTCGGGAAGAAGAAATACCGAGAGGACCTTGGACAGAGGCGATAGGATCTGTGTTGGAGAGAACTCGACGGCTATATTCAAACGTCGGTGCGCTGGATATTGCGAAAACAGGGAAGCCCTGAAGTTCGCAAAAATAGGGCAGCGGGGCAGGAAGGCGGAAGACAGTGTTGCGAGGGGCTGTTGGCCTACTTGCGATATATAGGTAATCATGCGACAGAGGACATGCGAAGACGGCGGACTTGCAATGATGGCAGACTTGCGACGATGACGGTCTTGCAACGGGTAGGAAGAGGAGGAGATGTTGCGGCTTTGCACGGGTGCCGTGGGTTCTGCCTTAGCTGCGCAGAGGCACCGGGAATCGACGCTGAGGACATTCTCCGGCTACGGAGGCCGACCCTTCGCAGGCTGAAAGAAGATGAAGGGGAGAAGCCAGATTGAAGCATTGGTTTCTTCGGGAGGAGCAAGGAGATTATGGTCGACTTCCGGCGGATCACATCCCTCCCACATTTCTTCATGCTTCGCATCGGCGATAGATTAGGGCACAAAGTGGGCAGCGGTTTTAAACTCTTTTTTTGGGATTAAATTAGGGGATATGTTGTTCGCGGTTAAGATAAATGGTTGTAATTTTTTAGAGCAATGTTGGTTAATACTAAATACTAGCCACACTTTTTTGTTGTTCATGTCTAATACAATGGTATTAGCCATGCTTTTTTATAGTCGTGGATAAAACCTAAATATTAGCCACGGTTTTGTGATCGTGGCTAATACTATTGTATTAGCCACGATTTTTGAACCCTGGCAAAGAAACGTGTAGCTAATACTCATTTTTCTAGTAGTGAGTCTTTCCTTGAAACTTTCATCAGATTGATTAAAACGGCTAGAAAATCCTTTGCAATCAATGCAATAATTAATTCTGATTATAATCCATAACTGTCCTTGAATTTGAATTCTGAAGGCGTCGATCTCTCACAGAAATCGTCGATCTGAGCTCTACGATCATTGAACTGAGCTCAGAGATTGGATTAATACAGCAGATAGAAAACGTCGAACTGAGCTCTACGATCGTCGAACTGAGCTCAGCGACTGGGAAAGTTACTGAACACAGATCGTCGATCTGAGCTCGAAGATCGTTGAGTTGAGCTCAGCGACTAGGAAACTAGCTGAAGGAAGATCGTCGATCTGAGCTCGAAGATCGTCGACCGGAGTTCGACGACTTAGCAGGGTTGAGCTCAGAGAGCGTTGAATGGAGTTTGACGTTTCATTGAACTGAGTTCGACGAAAATTGTCTTCTTCTCAGCTCTAAGTCTTGATCTTTGAATGGTACTGGGGGCAGCTTAAAACCTAAGTTCTAATCCCTAGACTCATTCTAATTTGACCTTTTCAACTATACATCTAGGTCAAACCAATTTTCCTAAAAACATAGTGATCCTTGCCCAAATTAGTAATAGGGTGTTCCAACACAATACCCAACAGAATGCATCAGGGGAAGTTGTCGAGACCCCCGCCGAGGATCCCGACAAGCCAGTGCCCAAGGGGCATCAGAACTTCGGCATTGGCGGGAAATTCCTTGACGACGAAGGCCACCCCTTAATACAGTGGGACCCAGAAGCCAACCATGTCTCAATCTCCTCAGTTCTCCCCCAACTAGGGGGAGCGCGACACGGTCACCGGCGAGGACTTCATGCTAGGCTTTAGGGCTGTACAACCAAAAGGATGCTCGTGCATTCGATCAGGAGCTCACCTGGTATCTTGCCTCTGACACCGCAAGAGACAAAATATAGGCATTCATGCTCGCGCACAAGACTGCGTACCGTGACATCACTCTAGAGCACAACCTCGTTGACGTGATCAAATCAAGGAAAGCTACCGTTGCCGAGATGGACACCCTGAACGCCGAATTGGCGGCTTCCCAGTGGCTTCTCGCCATGCGCCCGGTGGTTGAGGTATTTAAACCCTCAAAGCCCTTTCTCCTTATGGCAATCTCACGCTAATTCTGACCCTAACACCCGCAAAGGACTCCGCTCAGGCCCAATTTTTATTCGTGAAGGTGGCCAGCCTTGAATGCGAGAACCTGTTGCTGAAGACAGAGATCAAGGTCGTGCGAGGGGTCAAGATGCCGATCCTGCCCTCTCTGGATGAGATGCTCAAGAGACGTCACTTCTCGGAATACGAGATCGAAGTGATGATGCAGGAGAACGTACAGAAGGCGTGAGCGATGGTGATTGAGGTGTTGCGGGAGTCCGACCTTCTAAAAAAGGGTGGAGAGACTCTCACGACACGAGGGAACTTGCCCTAGTTGTTTGAGCCCATCTCCAAGCCCACGGGAGAGGACGACTCTCCGGTCAAAGACGCTCCAGAGCTTGGCCTAAATGACAAGTCTGGGGGAAGCTCCTCTGGTGAGACCTCCAGCAGAGGCTCCAGCAAAACCTCCAACGAGACCATTGGCGGAACCCCCAGTGGGCCTACCCAATAGCCTCTCGCCAGTTTTCTCTTCGTTCTATCATTTTCCTTTTTTCATTTTGAAAGGTGCAGTGGGCGAGACCCCTTGAGACTGTAATTTTTGGGAGATATATTTAGTAAAAAGTTTATTTTCTTTAGCCTTTACCAGAACGCTTCATAACTGCTCCCTTTCTTCTCCTTTTCTCGTTCTTGACCATTTGTCACGGAATGCTTCCGCACCCTTGTTAGGTATTTAGGCTTTTAGGCGATAACCGCGAACCTTTTCCTGCCGAGTGTCAATTCGTAAAATAGAACCCGCCAAAAAGACTTTTGCCGAAAGAAATTTACCGAGATACTATGTGCCGAGAGGCCATGAAATTCTCCCCTCCCGACTTAGAGTCGATACCGACCATCTGCCGGCTTGCTAGTGAAGCTCCGCACAGTGATTTTCCCTTCTTTCCCAGGGAGCCTTCGACCCTACCAGCTTGTGGGAGCCTAACAGCAGGCCTGCTCATAGTTTAGCACTACACTCTACCTTTCCTTTCCCCCAAAGCGAGCCTACGACCATGCAAGCTAGTGAGAGCCTAACAGCTGGTCTACTCGGGGATGAGTGCAACTTCCAACCCTGCCAACTACTGAGAGCCTGAGCAGCGGGATCCTCTCGAGGTATTCCCTTACACCCCATGCGAGCCTACAACCCTGCTAGCTAGTGAGAGCCTGGAAAGCGGGTCTACCTGGGGTATTCCATCACCCCCCAGGAGAGCCTACAACCCTCCCATCTAGTGAGAGCCTGGACAACGGGTTAACCCATGGCCGAGTGCGCCTTCCGACTCTGCCAGCTAATGAGAGCCTGAGTAGCGGGTTTCTCTCGAGGTCTTGCAAATTTCCATCTCCCTTTCCATTCCCCCCAAGCGAGCCTACGACCCTACCAGCTAGTGGGAGCCTAGTAGCGGGTCTACTCAGGGCTGAGTGTGCCTTCCAGCCCTGCCAGCTAATGAGAGCCTGAGCAGCGGGATCCTTTTGGGGTATTACCTTAGCCCCCAAGCGAGCCTACAGCCCATCCAGCTAGTGAGAGCCTGGACAACGGGTCTACCCGGGGCTGAGTGCGCTACCCAACCCTGCCAGCTAATGAGATCCTGAGAAGCGGGATCCTCTCGGGGTCTTGGAAATTTTTATCTCCCTTTCCTTTCCCCCCAAGCGAGCCTACAACCCTGCCAACTAGTGAGAGCCAGGCAGTGGGTCTACTCGGGGTCGAGTGCGCCTTCCAGCCCTGCCAGCTAATGAGAGCTTGAGCAGCGGGATCCTCTCGGGGTATTCCCTTACCCCCATGTGAGCCTACAACCCTACCAGCTAGTGAGAGCCTGGACAGCGGGTCTACCCGGAGCCGAGTGTGCCTTCTAGGCATGCTAGGTAAACAGAGATTGAGCAGCGGGATCCTCTCGGGGACTTGCAAATTTCCATCTCCCTTTCCTTTCCCCCAAAGCGAGCCTACAACCCTACCAGATAGTTAGAGCCTGACAACTGGTCTACTCGGGGCCGAGTGCACCTTCCAGCCCTACCATCTAATGAGAGCCTGGAGAGCAGGATCCTGTCGGGGTATTCCCTTACCCCCCAGGTCAGTATACAACCCTGCTAGTTAGTGAGAGCCTGGATAGTGGGTCTACACGGGTCCGAGTGGGCCTTCCAGCCCTGCCAGCTAATGAGAGCCTGAGTAGCGGGATCCTCTCGGGGTCTTGCAAATTTCCATCTCCCCTTCCTTTCCATCCAAGAGAGTCTACGACCCTGCCAGCTAGTGAGATACAGGAAGCTGGTCTACTCGGAGCCGAGTGCGCCTTCCAGCCCTACCAGGTAATGAGAGCCTGAGCAGCGGGATCCTCTCGGGGTTTTCCCTTACCCCCTAGGCGCGCCTACATCCCTGCCAGCTAGTGAGAGCCTAGACAGCGGGTCTACCCGGGTCCGAGTGCGCCTTCTAGCCCTGTCAACTAATGAGAGCTTGAACAACGGGATCCTCTCGGGGTTTGCAAATTTCCATCTCCCTATGCAACTGCGAGAGGTAACAAACTCGTGACCATTCAATAAATTTTTTTATAATGAAAAATACAATCTTACCCAAGCTAAGGGTAGAAATGCTTCAAGTCATCCCCACTCCACGTGTGACACATGGACACCCCTTCATATTTTGGAGGTGGTACCGCCCTACCCCAGGACTTTTTCAACAATGTAAGGCCCCTCCTAATTGGGGTTGAGTTTACCAACGGGGGCCGATCTTCCGGCAGCATCAACTTTATTTAGGACTAGATCTCCTTTGGCAAATTGTTTGATCCGTACGTGCTTGTCAAAATACCTTACCATCCGCCGCTTGACCTCCTCCTGCATGACGATGGCCATGTCCCGAAGTTCCTCTACCATGTCCAATGAGAGCTATATCTCCCCTTCATTTTCTTCCCTCCATGCATAGTCTCCTTCGCTAGCGGACGCAACTATCGGGGATCGAACCTCAAACTCCACGGGCGGGACCTCCCCGCACCCATGTGAAAGCTTGAAGGGGGTCTCTCCAGTGGCCGTGTTTGGGGTCGTCCACAAGGCCCATAACATTGAGGGGAGTTATTCCACCCAGCTCCACCTCAAGTTCTCTACCTTCTTTTTAAGCAAGTTCACGATTATTTTGTTCGCCGCCTCCACTTGACCGTTGCTCCTGGGGTGGTGGACGGAGGCAAACCTAATGTCTATCCCTTGCTTGGTGTAGAAGCCGATGAATTCTTCGCTGGCGAACTGGGGGACGTTGTCTGTGACTATGGCCTAAGGCAACCCATGTCAGCATATGATCTCTCCCCAAACAAAGTTCCGGATGACTTGGGAGGTTACCTTGGCCAATGCCTTGACTTCCAACCACTTCAATAAATAGTCAACCATGACTAGGAGGAACCTCGTCTGCCCACTTGCTGGAGGGAAAGGTCCAACAGGTCCATCCCTCAGATGGCGAAAGATCATGGTCCCGTGAAGCTTCAGAGCCTTTGGGTAAACAAGAGTTAGAGAGGAGCAAACAATTGACACTTCTGGCACCCTCTTGCAAACTTAGATGTGTCCTTCCTCAAGGATGGACAAAATCACCCCTGCCTGACCACCCTTGATTCTAAGGTTCTTCCCCCTGAGTGACTACCGCACTCGCCCGAGTGCACTTCCTCTAAGATCCGAGGGATCACTTCCTCCACCACGCATCTCGCAAGGAGCCCTGACAACATCTTTCGATGCAGCCCTCCTTCGTGCATTAGATAATGAGTCGCATTGTGCCCGAAGCCCTTTGCATCCTTGGTCCCTTCGGGAAGCTCGCCGGTAGAAAAAAAGGTTATGAATGGGTGCACCCACAAGGGTCGCCGATCCATTTCCATCAACTCCCCCGCTTCGATCTTTGGTCGGAAAAACATAGTCAAGGTTCCCCCTCCCCAGGGTCCAGACTTAGCCAATCGATCAGCTGCTACGCTCTCCTCCCTGGGGACATGCCGGATTGAGAACGTCCGGAACCCATCGGCTATCACCCTTACCTTGGATAAATACTTCATGAGGGTAGGCTCCCGGGCTTCATACTCACCCCTAATCTGCGACACCTTCATCGGCGAATCCATGAACACTTATATGTCATGTACCCCAAGCTCCTTAGCCAACCGCAACCCGGCTATGACGGCCTCATACTTTGCTTGATTGTTTGTGATCGGGAAGTACAGTGACATGCTTATTTATGGAGACCCCTTAAGGGCTTACCAACACTACCCCTCCCCCAAGAGAATGCTTCCCAAAAGCCCCGTCAACCAATATCTTCCAAGCCTCCCGTGGTCGTGGCTCCTCACCCCCAACTTCAATGACGTAGTCGGCCATGAAATTTGCCACCACTTGTGTCTTAATGGAAAGCCTCAACAAAAATGAGATGTAAAATTCACTGAGCTCGATGGACCACTTGGCTAGCCGTCCCGAGTGCTCTACCCCTTCGAAAATCTTACGCAGGGGATGGTCCGTCGTTACCCGGATTGAGTGGGATTGAAAATATAGCCTAAGCTTCTTGGATAAGGCGATCAGGGAGAAAGACATATTTTCTAGGATGGGATAGCGGAGCTCCGCCTTCTTCATGATCCTGCAAACATAGTAGATTGGTAACTGCTTCTTTCCCTTCTCCCTGACCAAAAAGGAACTCACAGCCTCTGACACTACCCCTAGGTACAAGGTTAGGTCCTCCCCCTCCTTCGGGCTCTGAAGGAGCAGCGCTTGGGAGAATTGACACTTTAATGCCTGGAAGGCCTCTTCACATTCCCTGGTCCATTCGAACTTCTGGTTTCCCCATAGCACCTTGAAGAATGGTGAATATTTCTCCCCATCCCGAGAAAGGAATCTACTGAGCCCGACGAGCTTTCCCGTCAAATGCTAAACCTCTTTGGCATTACATGGGGACTCAAGCTCCATGATGGCTTTCATCTTATTCGGGTTAGGCTCGACCCATACCGGGGTTATAAGATGTCCAAGGAACTTGCCTCGGCTTGCCCCGAAGACACACTTCTGGGGGTTTAGCCTCATCTTGAACTATCGCAGGGTCGCGAACATCTCCTCCAAGACAAGTAGGTTTGAACCCACATCCTTGCTCTTTACCATGAGATCATCAATGTAGACCTCGAGGTTCTTACCCCTTTGGTCTTGGAAAACCCGATCCATCATGTGCTAGTAGTTTTCCCCTACATTCTTAAGCCCAAAGGGCATAATTTTTTAGCTGAAGAACCCCTCCCTGGTGATGAAGGAAACATCCTTGACATTGGGGGGATGCATCAGAATTTGGTGGTAACCTTAAAAAGCATCCAAAAAGCTCATAATGGAAAAACCAACAGTTGAATCAACCAGTGCATCGATATGAGGTAGAGGGTAGCAATCCTTAGTGCATGATTTATTTAATAAAGAGAAATCTACACACATGCACCACTTCCCATCACCCTTCTTTACCATTACCACATTTGAGACCCAGCCTGGATACTGCATATCTGAGATGAAACCTGTGTCGAGAAGCTTCTTGACCTCCTCGCGGATGGGTTCCTCCAACTTGGTTACGATGGTCCTAATCTTTTGGCGGATCGGACACATCTTGATGTCAAGGTTCAGGCGGTTGCAGGACACATCTGTATTGATGCCTGGCATGTCCGCTGCGCTCCAAGAAAAGATGTCAAGGTTCTTCTGGATGCACTCCCGCATCCTTGCCTGGTCTTAGGGGCTCAATCCGCCGTTGATCCGAACCCTTTGTGCCTGGCCTGCCTTGGTGAAGACTTCCATCTCAACGACCTCCTCCGCCGGCTCATGCCGGGACTGCTCCCTACCGGTCCCTAGCTCCTCCCCCTGCCCATACTCCCCTTCTCCCCATGCCCCTTCGACCTCCATTATCTCCAACTGGCTCTCCCCTGACCTCCCTAGGCCTCACCCCCAACTTCTCCCTCTACCCTTTGTTCCCCCGCAGCCTTCACTCCAGCCTCACCTAGGCTCATTGCTTCCTTCTCCATGACCTCCTCCATAATCTCTTCTCAGGCCTCACCTAGGCTTATCGCTCCTTCCCCCGCAACTTCTTCCTGCGTTGCCAACTCCTTCTCCAGCTCCTCTGCCTCCGTCATCCATGAAATGGTGTTGACTGCAGTCACATAGCACTGCCTCACCACCTTTGAATCCCTCCTGATCCAGACCTGCACTCCTCCACTGTTGAACTTCAGACATTGATGGAACGAGGAGGAGATAAAACAGAAGGCATTGATGAGGGGACGCCCAAAGATTGCATTGTAGTTACTCAGAGCATCAATGATGATGAACCGATAGTTCCTCGACACCCCCCCCACCCCGAGCATCACATGCATCCCCACCCCTCCTTCTACTTCCTATCCACCGAAAACCCAAACAATCGTCCGTCCGAGGATAGCACCCTTTGAGCCTCCACCTTTATCTTGTTGAAGGCCTTCTTAAAGATCACATTTACGGAGATCCTGTTGTCTACCAAGATCCGGGAGACTGTGAAATTTTATACCGCAGTCTGGATCACCAAGGAATAATTGAACGGGTCTTCATAGTCTGGTGTAACATTTGTTAAGAAGGTGATCCTTTCCTCCTCCTAGGGGGGGGGGGGGTTTGGGAGGTCAAGATGACACTTCTTCGATACATGGTCTAGAAGCTCCCCTTATGGGTAGCTTCGAGCCCACTCCCCCATGGATCACCCTAGTCCCTCCTCGGGCCCACACCTCTACCCGGTCTTTGCATCTATCCTCTCCTCCACCTGGCTGAACCTCTTCAATAATCACGGGGAGCTATTGCTGGACTTTCCCCTGGTCCCTCTCATCTCCAAAATAAGTGGCCGCTGCATGACCCCCCTCCTGGTGGAAGTCACAAAAGGGCAACTCCACCCTGCCCTCTCTCCTCCTTGCTCCTCTCCTTCCTCATCTTCACCTCACAATTTCCATAGCCTCTTGATGTGGCGGGAGGGGGCCCCTTTGTTCCTGCATCCAGGCCAGCTGGTTGAACCTTCCCGGACTGCGGAAGTTCTCTCCACCTTGCCATCCTCCCCCCTGCCCCTGGGGGTCACCTTCTTGGGGCCTCCAGCCCAACCGATTGTTTGGGTCCCTGTGCCCCCACCCTTGGGGTTGCCCCTGATGCCCCTGGCCTCTAGGCTCTTACCTTCTCCTCACCTCCCTCTGCTCCCTCTGCTCCCTCTACTCCCTCTACCTCCCGGCTACCGTCTCTTTCACATCTTCCTCCGCCAACTTGGCCAACTTCTTGGCAAATGCCGGATTGGCTGCCTCAATGTCAATCTCCTTCGCTGCCCTCTCCATCAACTCCTCGAAGGAGAGGGGGAACTCTCTTCAACTCCATGCTAAAGAAACTTGCCCTCAATACCAAGGTGAAGGCAGCATCACCGTGTACCCTGACATCTCCTAGACCTGTAGAATCTCCTCCTAGAACCTATCGACATAGCATCCCAGCATTTCCTCTGGCTTATGCTTCATCGCGAATAGGCACTCCGCACTCTTTTTCCTTTTCTTTGACATCGAGAACCTTAGAAGGAACCCGTGCCGCAGATCCTCAAAACTGTAGATAGAATTTGCCGGCAACTGGTGGAACCAGTCCCTTGCCTTTTCCTTCAACGTGATGGAAAAGAGCCTACACTTGAAGGCGTCAGACATTTACCTTATGGAGATGACATATTTGAAACTTCACATGCTGCGTGGGTTCATCCCTGCCTGTAAGGTATGACATGTCTAGCTCTCGGAACCCCTCTAGAACCAGATTCGAGATGATAAGCTCACTAAAAGGGCTCCCCCAGCCTGCCTCGAGGGCTCCTCCCACTGCCTTGGATCGCTGACCCTGTCGGCGCTGGCCTGCCAGGGAAACAGCTCCCGCCCGACGAGATCCCTCTCGGCAACCTTCGCTGTAACCTCCTTCACGAGACGCTGCCCAGGAACATTCTCGCCTAGAGACGGAACGACACCCACCGGGACCTGAGGTGTGGCCCACTCGCACCTTGCCGAAAAGGCCAGGTGGTTGGTCTGCAGGACTTCCCGCCTGAATTCCTCCAACATCCCCAACATCACCCCACTTACCGGAGAGGGAGATCCTCCTGAACCAGCACCTTCTCCTTCATCCCCAGCCATAAGACTTAGCTTGAGATTTTCTTGTACTAGTTACGGTCCACGCTCACCGCACTAGAAATGTTGAAGACAAAAACTAGCCTCAATGAGAGTTCGGACCTTGGCGTATAGCTAACATATACTTCTCTCAAACCTAGACCCCTAACTAGTAATAAAGAACCAGGAACTGACCCTAAGCCTCAGCTGGGAGGTCCCTCCTCTAATGCGGAAGATCTCTGGCGCTTCCCCTCCAAAGCCAATTACTGGGCTAGAAGCACCTCAAAAAGAACTAGAAGACTTGAGATTTATTGAAAAGCCTCTCTTCTGAGGAGCTCTATGGGTCTATTTATAGGTTTTCAGTATCTGGTCTGCCAAACGTTTAATTTGTTGTTCTAAAGATACCAAAAAACCCTGAGCTGGTCTGCCAACAGTCAAACTTCACTGTTCTAAGGAGCTAAATGCAGACCTAGGGGCATCTAGGTAATTTCACCCCTGTACCCTACTTGGCTGGACCCTGCCTGGCGGGAGGCTTTTCGCCAATCTCTGCAGCCTCTCACTTACCGCGAGTAAGAGACTTTCCGCCTATCCCGGGCGGGAGCCAATGGGTTAACTCTGAGCTCAGCTCGACGAACGTAGAGCTCGGCTCGACGAATTACTTGCTGAGTTTGACGAATTACACAAGTGAGAGCCTTCCCAGCTACCAACCCTTTTGCCTTCCCTAGGTGGGAACCCTCTTGTTCCTTAGCCTTCTCGCCTACCATAGGCGGAAACAAAAAGACCAAAGGGCACTGAGTGGAGAAACATAACTCAATGCCAAGAACCAAAGGGAATTTAGTGGAGAAGCATCACTCAACGCTAAACCAAAACGCAAAGGGCGTTGAGTTGAGAAACACCACTCAACACAAAAAGCCAAAGTGCATTGAGTGGAGAAGCATCACTCAATGCCTCTTCTAGGGCCTCTCGCTTGCCCAAGCGCAAGTATTCCCGCATGACCCGAGCGAGAACCCTCTCGCCTGTTTACTCTTCTAATCCATTCAGCCTAACGCTAGCCCAAGGCTAGCCCAATCCCTACCAAACGGGCATTTAGGTCCCACCCAACGAAAATGGGGTTTTACAGTGGTGATATTGAGCCTCCAGTACTCCCACCAGAAGTTCTGGTTGCACTAGAAACTTTTATTCAATGAGGGGAAGGTTGACGAGCGAGTGGGGAAGACGGATTGATGTGCCCCCTAGAAACTTGTATTTCAGAGGTGCGGACGGCTTGCCCAACGATGATATTTAGTCACGAGTACCGTTGTGCAGTGGATACTGTCTTCTGAGTCTTCTTTGAACTTTGGGGAACTCGATTCCCACAGATGGCGCCAAACTGTTGCCGATCACTCGAGGCTCTGGTTGACCAGACAAAATAAACCGTCTTAGCCAGGTAGCGGTCGAGCGCGCAAATAGTCACAGAGAAAGGGAAAGCTGGCAAGATTTTTTTTTAAGGTGGAAAAACCTTCAACCGTGTGAAAAACCACATGGCCGAATCTGTTTCGGCCAAACCTCCACTATTTGTTGGGTATTGTATAGAGCTTCTTTGAAGAACTTGAGGGCGACATGCCACCTCTTGTTATAATTTGAGAGAGAGATAGAGAGATAGAGAGATAGCTATGCTTGGAGGGTGACATACCATCCTTCACAGAGCTATAACTGTTTGCCTCTATAATTAGGAGCTTTGTGTTTGTAAAGTCTTTGAGGTCTTAGACTTTAGCTTGAAGGCGGGAGCAGCTTTTTGCGTTCTGACATTAGGGGCTTGGAAGCTCAGATGATGCGCTTTGCGCACCTTATCCTATGTAGTTTCTCTTCTGTTGCGCTCAGTGGAATCTGGAGTGGCAGACTTGATGTCGTTCGATGAGCTTGCTGCTAAGTTGAGGGTATTGGGAATACTGAGCATTCTACGTGTCGGTCTGTAGTTTAGCGGTTTTTAGCAGGTTCTAAAGTTGCTCTTGCAAACTGCTAGCGGTGCAGGGTAAATGAACTTTAGGTGCTCTAATGCGCTTGGTCTACTGACACTGAGGAGACTAGGTTGTCCCGACGGAGCACGTAAAGGCGCGCTTGGATGGTCTTGATGACGGAGTGCGTGAAGGCATGCTTGAACGATCTTGATGGCGGAGTGCGTAGAGACATGCTTGGTGGAGGAAAGCATGTGGTGCACTTGCTAGAGGAGAGTGTACGAAGTGCTTGCTGCAGGAGAGCGCGTGGGACATTTGTTGTAGGAGGGCGCAGAAGGTGCTTGCTAGGGGAGAGTGCGTGGGGTGCTTGTTGGAGGAGATTACACATAGCAATTGTTGGTAGAGAGTGCGTGGGGTGCTTGCTGGCAGAGAGCACATGGAGCGCTTCCTGGTAGAGAGCGTGTAGGGAGCTTGTTTGTAGGGAGCATGCATGGCATTTATTGATGGTGAGGGTGAAGAACGCTTGCTGGTATGGAGCGTGTAGGGAACTTGTTGGTGGAATGCTTGCTGGTAGAGAGTGTGCATGCCACTTATTGGTAGAGAATGCGCGAGGCGCTTGTTGGTGAAGAGAGCATGGATTGCTTGCTGGTAGTGAGTGGAGGAGAATGCCGGCCGCAATGGTTGAGACCAATAAAGAGGAGGAGAAGGATGCCAGTGGCGATGGAAAAGGTCGATGATGATGGCGGTTGGCAAGCGATGGGCGAGGCCGAGGTTGATGGAGGAGATCAACCGAGCGGAGGAGAAGGTCAACGACAATGGACACAGCTATGACGGTAGCCATGGTAGCGGCCAATATAGCAGTGGCAATGGAGGCGACCATGGAAGAGGTCTTGGTGGAGGTGATGATGGATAAGGTCAGTGACGATGGTCGCGGCAATGGAAGCGGCCATGGCGACGGGGATGTCATCAGCCATTGTTAAAATTGTTGAAGTGGGAGTGAAGTGGAGTGCGGGCGGTATTTTTGGGCAGACTGCATAGACCACAGAGTACGCAACCGGCCTAGCAGATAGCCTTTGGCGGATTGCCGATCTCTCTTGGGGTCTGGCTTAGCAAGCTCCCTGGGTTTAAATCGAGAGGTTAGGCTTCTCTAATTGGGGCTATAGTGGTCTGGTTGGTGAGACCGCACAGTCCGCTTGAAGCATCAGGTTCTCTATCTTGCAAGAAGGTTGGCAGTTAGCGTGGACAATGGTGACTAACTGCATAGTTCATTGGAGCCTTATCGGGAAGGTTTATAGACAGAGTTTACTAGTGTTATGGAATTGGTCTTGTGTGATAAGTCCAGGGTTTTTGCTTAGCTTGTCGAGATTGTTTATTTGTGCGTACTTCTTCTGAAGCACGTCGAGTTTGGCAAGTTATCTAGGCATGGGCCATGTTCTTGTCATGGGCTAAAGTATACGCGGACTGGGAGCTGTGTCCGCAAGGCAGTGCGGTCTAGTGGTGGTGTCTAGAATCCTACTAGTGCTGTGTTTGCCATCTACGTTGGATTAATGTTAGTCCTCAGCCTGGCGGACTTGTCCTTTTTACCTATGCGAACTGGTCATTCTTTCTTCCCTTGTGGATAGAAGTTATCAGCGGTAGTGTTGGGTACATTGACCACAATTCCCCAGATTTGAAGAAGGCCTACAAGTCAATAAAATACACAAACTTGTATTTGATATATGTCTAAGTTTATATGTGCAGGGTATTGGTAATTAAGTTATTAGACTGGCTGAGAGTATCAGAAGTATGGTTGGAAAGAAGTCAACATAGTCAAGGAAGAAAGGAAATTAACTAAGTACAAAAGTCTTGAGTGACTACACATCACTCAACACCAAAGTACAAAAAACTTTGAAAGTTTAACTCTCACTCAAAGTCTCAGTGGAGAAGAGCAAAAATCTGGCTAAGTGCAAAAGCGTCGAGAGAATGGCTTGCACTTGACGCCTTCTCAAAGAAAGGTTGTTAAGTACAAATGCATCGAGTGAAGGACTTACACTCGACACCATCTCAGTAAAATTAGTCTAAGTACAAAAGCGTCGAGTGGAGGACTTACACTTGATTCCTTCTCAAAGCAAATCTGGTTAAGTACAAATGCGTTGATTGAAGGACTTACACTCAACGCCATCAAGTGTTAAAGGACAAATGCGTCAAGTGAAGAACCTTCACTCTGCGCCTTAGCGATAGGCAGAATTTGGCTATGTATAAAAGCATCGAGTGAATGACATTCACTCAACACTTCTAGAGTTATCTTTCAAAGCACTAATTCATCAAGACATGTAGGGTCTCTCATTGCCTGTAGAGATTCAAAAATTATTCTAAGTAATTGGGGCCGTGTCAAGTCTGCTACGTCATTTTTAATCCAAAACGACGCAAATCTCACGCTAAAAGACAGAGATCGACGTATTGATCGTACAATGCTATCCTGGGATAAATCAACAATTAAAGCCGGTCACACCGCTTTCCAAACGGGGATATAGTCGTTGTTGATGCCGAAGTATAAAAGTGAAGTGGGTGACATTCTTACAAGGACTTTTGCTAAAACTTTTGTCAATCTTTATAAACCCTAATTTCGCAAAAGTCGGCCAGCAGAGCAGAGAAAATTTCTCATCATCTTCAAGCCTACTATTCTACACAAAGGATAACTTTCTTAAGCTTGAAGAATACAACACAGTATAGCTGAAAAAAATCTAAAGAATCATCTTCCTGTAGTTGGGATGAAGAAGAGCTATCTGTTTATTCAGACAGGAAAAAACTCTCAAAATTTTCTTGAGTCAGATTTCACAAACTTTTATTCTATCTTGCAGGATCTCACTGTGATCTGAGTGTAGGCCTAATTTATAAAGGCTGAGTGTAGGACTATGACCAGTCTGAGTTATAGGAGTGTGAAACATTCTGAGTTGTAGGGCCCTGAGAAGGATCTGAGGCAAGGCTTGAGACTGAGGTAGGATCTTTGTGAATATCTAAGGTAGGATACCAGCTGGGTCTCCGAGTTGTAGGAGTTGGAAGACTCTGAGTTGTAGGGCTATCAAGCCAGAGGTAGGAGACCATTATTGTCTCTAAGGTAGGACTGTGAACATTCTGAGCTGTAGGAGTGGAGAGCACTCCGAGTTGTAAGATCCAGGGAGAGATCTATGGTGTAAGATTTGGTTGATCTGAGTATTGGAGGAGTTGGCCGAATCTAGCTCACTGCTAGATAGGTGAAGGGGGGAGTTGATGTACCCTAAAAATGTGAACCACTATAAAATTATGTGTGTTATATGTGTTCTTTAAAGCTAACCTACTAACATAAACACACAACAAGATTATTCCTTAAAAGACTTAAAAGATTCAAAAATAAACCTATTCACCCCCTCTAGGTGTTTAGCTACCCTTTAAAGTCTTTCAAGTACTATTAGATGGAGGTTGTTCAATAAAGACCTAATAGTTTGAACAAGATCTCCAAGGGTAGAAGAAGTATATCATCATGACTTCTGGTGAGAACCATAAAGAGCTCAGTTCCATGTAGCTTCCAATATACAAAAAAGAAAACTTTGGAATATAGAAGGAAAAGGTGAGGCTTTTCATGGAAGCCTCAGACCCTAGGATTTTTATTATTGTGGAAGAGGGACCTTTCATTCCTATGAAGGTCTCAGTTATTGATTCCAACATAAAGACTCCAAAGAAATATTCAGAAATGATAAAAGATAAGGTGGTACTGGCCACTATGGATAAGAGGCCCCAAAACATCATACCGTATACCATTGATGATTCAACCTTTCAGAATCTTGTTCACTGCAAGACTACAAAGGAGATGTGTGACTCTCTTATAGTCTACATGAAGTGGACTAAAGAAGTAAGGGATGACAAGAAATCCCTTATTAACTAACAGTATGAGGCCTTCAAACAAGGCAAGAAGGATTCTATAGGAGAGTGCTATGAGAAGTTCTTCATGATTATGAGCAATCCGATAACTTATGGTAGACAGTTCTCAAATTTTGAGCTGAATTATAAGTTCCTGAGATCACTCAATAAAGAGTGGGACATCATGATCTGTGCCATAAGGGAGGGAGGTAACTTGGCCAATACACTACCATAGAATCTATTTGGCAAGTTACTATCACATGAACTTCAGCTGAACTCCAGAAAGGCTGAAGAGGATGCTGCCAAGTCTCTAAGTAGAGAAAAGACTGTAGCTTTCAAAGCTGAAACAACCAGGAAGAGATGGAATAAGACTCCTTCTCCCCCTATAAGGGCTATTGAGTCAGAAAGTTCTGATACCAACACATTAGGAGAAGAACTGTCTGATGGAGAACTAACCTTGTTCTCCAAGCAGGTCAACAAGATGTTGAGCAGAAGAAGGCAGTGGAAGAATAAGGGCTCATCTAGCTCTAGCTCAAGGAAACCACATGCCAAACTGGAAAAGTCTAGAAAAGACCCCTCTGGGGATATGTATGAATTTAAACAGAAAAATACTTTAAAACTGATGTGCTTTATTACTGCTACAACAAGGTGGACAAGGTTATCATAAAGACAACCTTGCTAGAAGAAGTCATGCTTGCTAGAAAGTGATTCTGAGACTTCTTAATCTGAAGATGAAGAGGCCTACATTAGTCTAATCTTCATAGAAGAGGATGCTGATCATCCTACTGCCAAGGTGGGCATAAGGGCACTGCTATTCTCAAATGATAGTGACTGTGAAGATGAAGAAGATTATAGCCTCATGGCCACTACTGAAGAAAGTCAGGACAATATTAACCATGATATGGTAATCTCTCACCCAATCTCTCCTTCTGATTTGATTATGAGACTAGCCCAGATTCTGAGGCATCCTCTTCATCCAATGAGGAAGATTGATCAGAACCTGATGAGGATGTCAATCAACTGAGTGACAGTTATGGTGCTCTCCTAGAAGCTCTAAGGAAGAGCAAAAATCTTGTCAAGAGGCAAGTTGAAGAGATTGTTTCTCTACAATAAGCTAAATCCATGCAATCTGAGTCAGCTTCACTGCTAGCTCAGATGAGCAAAGAAATTAGTCAGCTGAAAACAATCACTATTATCCAAGTGGGCACTATAAGCCAAAAATTTAAGATCATTAAGGATCTTGAAGAGAAGCTCCTCAAAGAGGGGATGCTAATGAATAAATTTTCCAAGCCTAAGACTATGTTGTCACTTATAGACTCATTCTCCTCTCAAAATAATAAGAGGGGATTGGGGTTCAAGTGGAATGCTGGAGATACCTTTTATAAAAGGAAAGGCAAGGCTCCAACTGTGCCTCAAACCACCTTTTAGAAGGTATTATTCCCTTCTAATAAGTATGACCATGACAACATGTATGGTCACTAGAATAATGGAAATTCTTCTTATAAGTGCAATATCGCACCTTAAAATGGAAGAAGAAATGGCATGGGATTGAGTGCCATGAAGGCTCCCCATGAATAAATCTAAATGGCCCACCATAGACAATTTTTGTTTTGTTCTCCAGCACCCACACTCAAGGATAAGGTAGTGGCCCCCTCCCAAGAACTTTCAATAAAGAATAAGGCAGTGAGCAAGACTACAATCAAGTCTCACTTAAATATTTCTGATGACATAAACACCTTGTCAACTGCAAAGTAGGAAGATGTTGCTGTCTATCAGAATCAGCCAAGAGAACCATCTTGCAGGCTTACATTCAACCAGATTCTTGCTGAGAGAAATAGGAAGAAGGATGCAGCACTCCCTGCTGAACAAAAGAAACCTGATGGTTCACACACATCTAAGGATGTTCAGAAGAGAAGATATAACATACATGAGTGCTGGTGTTATGGGATGGTGGTTCACTTTACCATTGATTATTGGCACAACCCTAGTGTGCCATGTAAGACCCCCTTTTTTTTTCTTTTTAAAACTCGGGGTCTTAGGCCCAGAATCGCCACTTTGCGGTAACACCTTCACGTCCTGAAGGGTCATCACCACAAGGCGCCGATTCTGCTGGCCAATTCGATCACAGAAAGGTAGCACAATAATTGAAGTATAATATTTATTAATCATAAAATTCCAGGAAAATTACCATAAGTCTAAAACATCCTAAAACTCCCTCCTCCCGAGTTTCATGATTTTTGGATTAGATTTAGTGCTTAAAATAACTGAATTATATTTCTATCCTAATTCAAACTCTCAACTTTCGAGGTACCTAATTACCTCCAATTCCTTCACTATTTCAACCAGAGGGTTTTCAGCATATCATGCCACTCTCCTCCAAATTTCAAGGGCATACAAGAGCTTTTGCTCCTATGTCCTTCACAAACCTCAAAACCCTTCATTTAAGATTTGAGCTTGGATCCTAGGGTAAGTCAACCCTAAACCACTCCATTTTTCTCCAAGCAGGTTATAACACCCTTCTAAGTTAGAGGTCGGAATATCAGCCTCTGTTGAGGTGATTTGACCTCTCCGAACTCTTAGTGCACTTTCTACTAAAAGTCGTCTCACTAATGCCTAGTTAAGGGTAGAAGATTTCTCACCCAAAACTCCTCCAAATCAATTGGAATTTTGTACAGACCTAGGTTTTATAGCCAGGGACCACTCACCAAAATTTGGAAGGGTTTGGAGGTCATTTGACCATCTAAATAAATTCCTCTAAGTTTATTAAATTAAAACAAAAACTTTAGGCAAAGTATCTCCAAAAATTCCCGTTTTTGGTCTGCCTTTAGGTATAACCAAGGTTAACCTCCTGCCCAAATTTCAGGTCATTTGGACAAGGGACGAAGAGTGGGCATTCGTTTTAATTTCTGCCCAACTCTAGGTACAGCCCCCACTAAAACGGGTGCTGCGGTCGAACCGCTTACCCAAACGAGTTGAAACCAATTTTAAATTAATCTAGACTCGAAGGGCTACGACTTTTGTGACTGGACACTTTTCCTAAAACGGCCTCTAAGTGTCTCATTTTGCGGCCTCAAAATATACTCAGACATTATATCTTTCCTCTATGTATTATGTACTTAAATTATAAATTATAAAACTAATTTACTGTTCATCTTCTACATGAACCCGAAAACTAGAACTCAGGAAGTCATTTTTCCTGTAACATTTCCGTGATCCGTCGCCGGCCGTCCGGTCACTTCCCTGGCCAGCCACCACCACCACCACCTCCGTTGAGGCGATGGCTAGCGGTCGGCGGTGGTTTGGCCGCCGGAGGTGGCGGTTTCCGGCGAACTCAAAAATACCTTTTTCATGGTTTTCCCATGAAAACGAGAGATGGGTCCGGCTCTGTTGAGCGCGAACTTCCTTTCTAAGAATCCTAAGATCTACCCACGAAAGAGAAGAAGCAGAGGAGGACCTTGTTCGCGGTTTGGAGGCGAGAAGAACGACGGGGTGCCATGACGCGGTGGTGGCGTAGCCGAACTTCTCCTACAACAAGAATAAAGATCTGATCCGTTTACTTGAGCGTGTAAACTTCTCCACTTGCTTCAAGTGGGCTTTTATAAGTCAGAAAGTGGGGAGGTGAAAGGGTAAAGCCGTAATGGCCATGAAGGCTCCTCCTAATAACATTTCGGTTACAGTGAAGGGATAAGAAACGGTGGAAGATGAACAGGTGTGTCCAGTTGGCGGTTTCCTATTGGACCAACACTTCCTCCTTTATTATATAATTATAGAAGGAAAAACGGCCCTTAATTACTCCTGGTGTAACTTCCCACACCAGCATTTATTTCCACGCGTGTTAGAATAATTTCGGGCCTGAACTGTCGTTTCGGCCAATGTCACGGGCATGACACATGGGTCACGGGCGTGTCAGGCCCGGGTGACAATTTTTGGGGTCGACGATCGTCGAACTGAGATCGACGGTCGTCGAGGGGTGGTCACGCCCTAGGTCACGGGCGTGACACCTAGGTCACGGGCGTGACAGGCCCAAACGGCAAATTCTGAGCTCGACGATCGTCGAACTGAGATCGACGGTCGTCGAAGGCTTGTCACGCCCTAGGTCACGGGCGTGACACTTAGGTCACGGGCGTGACAGGCCCGAGTACAATTTCGACGATCGTTTTACAGAGATCGACGATCGTCGAAGGAGTCACGCCCCTGGTCACGGGCGTGATACTTTGGTCACGGGCGTGACATGTCCGGGCTGCAAGGTCGATGATCGTCTCACGGAGATCGAAGATCGTCGAAGGAGTCACGCACTTAGTCACAGGCGTGACACCTTGGTCACGGGCGTGACATGCCCAGGCAGCACGTTCGACGATCGTCTCACGGAGATCGACGATCGTCGAAGGAGTCACGCCCTAGGTCACGGGCGTGACGGGTTGGTCACGGGCGTGACCAACCCGTGACCCGAAATCTCGGTCGATTTATTTCAATTTTTGTGCTTCCTAGGGTTCTCTCACGACCAACCGACTCCTAGGGGTCTAGCCGGAAATGGGATGTTACATGCCAAGTGTGAAGAGAAGCCTTCCTGTCAAGGCTGTAGCTGAGAGAAAAATTCATATTTATGCTAACAAGAACCAAGGACCCAAATTCTTTTGGGTACCTAAGGTAAATTAATTATGTGATTACAGGTTAGTCCAAGTACCCATCAAATACCTATCTGGTATATGGACTGTGGATGTTCCAGACACATGATTGGAATAAGGAGCCAACTGAAATATTTCACTCCAGTGAGGAATGGACCCAAAGTCATATTTGGTGGTTTAGACAGAGGAGTAAATAAATGGTATGGTATGATCACCAATAACATAGTTTCCTTCATAAAAGTGGCTTTTATAGGTGGATTGCAACACAATTTGATTAGCATAATCCAACTCTGTGATCTAGGCTATGTCATTGTTTTCCTTAAGGATAAATGCCTAATCATGAGGTCAAGTGACCAAGAGATCATTCTGACAGACACTAGGAGTGGAAATATTTATTGTCTTAACTTTATATGTCTAGATTCTAATTCTCTAGTGTATCTTTTAGCAAATGAGAGAGACTCTTATTGTGTGCAATGGCACAAGAGCCTTGCTCACTTGAACTACAAGGCTATCTGTAAGTTCTTTAGTGAAGGGTTTTTAGAAATGGACCCAACTTGAAATGCACTTAAGAGGGCATTTGTTCTGCATGCCAAAAGGACAAGCAGACAAAGACTTCCTTTAAAAGCAATGGGTCCAAGGATTCTGAGAGGTAACTCTACCTCCTATATATGGATTTATTGGTCCTATGCCAATTCATTGTTTAGGTAGTAAAGTCTATACCTTGGTGATTGTTGATGACTATTCCATATTTACACGAGTGTTCTTTCTTATGAAAAAGTTACATATCTTAGACAACTTTGTGACTTTTGACAAGCAGATTCTGAATTAAAAGGGTTGCATTGTAGTCAAAATCAGAAGTAACCATGGAACAAAATTTTAGACTGAAAGCATGATAGAATTCTGCAAAGAACAAGGTATCTTTCAGTCATTTTCATCTCCAAAAACACCTCAACTAAATGGCATTGCTGAGAGGAAGAATAAAACTATCATAGAGGCTGGGAGGACTTTGCTAAGTGACATTTATCTCCAAGAATACTTCAAGGTTGAGGCAGTGAACACAGCCTGTCATGTACAGAATAGAGCCTCTATGAACAAGTATCACAATAAGATTCCTTATGAGCTTATGAAAGGAAGAAAGCTAAATTTAGCATATTTTAGAATTTTTGAAAGCAAGTGCTTTGTGTTGAATAATGGGAAGTCTTACATGACAAAGTTTGCTGAAAAAATCCTATGAGGGTATTTTTTGGGTATAACAGCCACAATAAAGCCTATAAGATCTACAACTTGAAAAATCAGGTTGTTGAATAGTCTATTAATGTTGTCTTTGATGAAACTTCAAAGATTCATAATGTGCTGCCAAGCTCTTCTAGTGCTGCAAGTACAAAATTAAGAATAAACAAACTAAGTATTGTTGGCACACTTCTAGTTGAACATGAAAAGCATAAATGAGTGCTCATCCTAGAAGAAGATTTAGGTGAAATACAAAGAGCAGATTAACTTCAGGCCACTGAAGATGAATTTTAAGAAGCTAAAGAGAGGATGCCAGTAGCCATCAGACACTTAAGAGACCATCCCAGAGATCTGATTATTGGGGATGAAAGCCAGGTATAACCACAAAGAGCAGAAATCACAATATTACTATATATTCAAGCATTCTATCTTTGATTGAACCCAAGAAATTTAAAGAAGCCAGCATAGACCCATTCTGGATAGTGGCTATGTAAGAAGAGTTGAACCAGTTCAAAAGATGTAATGTCTGGAAGCTGGCTCCCATACCTCAAGGACATAACATCATAAGAACCAAACAGATATACAGAAATAAACAAGATGAGAATGGTGTTATAATCAAAAACAAGGCTAGACTTTTTGTTAAAAGATACATGTAAGAGGAAGGTATTGACTTTGATCAAAACTTTGCACCAATAGCAAAACTTGAAGTTATAATGTTATTCCTTGCATATAATGCTTATAAAGGATTTAAGGTCTACCAAATGGATATAATGTCAGCTTTCCTTAATGGTGACCTAAAAGAGGAGTTTTATGTTAAGATACCATCAGGTTTTATCAATCCTTCTCTCCCTAACCATGTACTTCACTTAAGAAAGACATTATATGGGTTGAAATAGGCCCAAAGGGCTTGGTATGAAACCCTATCTAGTTTTCTTATTTAGAGAAAATTCTCAAGGATAAAGATAGACAAGACATTATTCCTAAGGGAAAAATCAAGGGTAAGACTTTCCTAGTCCAAATTTATGTTGATGACATATTTTTTGGGTCTATTGATGATGTCCTATCAAGAAAGTTTGTTAAACTTATGCAAGAGCAATTTAAGATGAGATGTATGGGTGAACTCAAGTATTTCTTGGGCCTCTAAGTTAAAGAATCTGAGGATGGACTGTTCATTTCTCAGTCTAATTACACAAAGGAGTTAATCAAGAAATTTGGAATGGAGAGTGCCTCTACCATGAAAACTACTATGGGGTCAGGTATGTCTATAGATAAGGATGATAATAGGAAACTGGTGTCTACTAATCATGAAGAGAATAAGAACTAAACTAGCAATCCATCTAGGCAAGTATACCTATCGAATTGTAGCTAGGGGACACAAGTGTTGTATTAAGATCCGGGAACTGTTGAGTAATCTTACTCACACGAAGACAATTATCTTATCGAAAGATTGTTTTAAGGTTTGTTAAGAGAAAACTTATTGCAATTAAGAAAATAAATATTGCGCTAAAAAGAGAACTACTTGCAGTTAAATAAAGAGCTATTAAAAGCGATTACAACGAGAGGTTGAAATGATGAAATAGAAAAGCACTCGATCGAGAATCACCTCGGCAAAAATTGATTAAAAATGCGATAATAAACCCTATCTTAATAAGGTGAAGGTCCTTGACCGTGGAGGTACCTAAAGCTTGAACACGCTTCTCTCAAAGTCATGCCCAATTGATTTTAGTAAGTTCCGACCGAACTCTCGTCCAAATCGGAGACCTAAAGCTCGCTTTACACGGTGAACCCCACTATTAGATTTCACTCCAATCCGGGAGAATTAAAGTCTGCCTCTCTCGAGGGGTGCATGCAACTCTCTTTACTCTTGAGTGTTCACTTCAAACTATGATCCTCTCGGCTAGCTTAGAGTGAAAACAAAGATGGAAATTATATATCGATGATATAACTTCAAACATGATTTTTCAAGAGTAAATCGAAGGCCTAAACCCTAAAAAGAAAAAGTAAACTTAAAGCATCATAACTTAATCAACTTGAACCTTAGATCATCAAAATTGAGTACAAGGAGGATTAGTTAACCATGGAGAAGTGAAGGAAGAGAGATGGATAGAAGAACATTATGAAAACTAAGTAGAAGGGCACTTTATATTAATGTTAAAAGAGAGATACAACTTTGAAATAAAAGATGACAAGTGCATGGAAATGAAACCTAGGCTAGCATTAACATTAAGCTATTAAAGAAATTACAAGAGCTATTACAAAAGGGGTACACTAAGCTAGAATTAAGAAAAGCTTAAAATGAGAGAGAGAGAGGAAGAACACATAAAATACTCCAAGAAATAAAATTGCCGCACCTCCCCTCTCACTCTAAAACTACTGCTGGACATAAGGGGGGCCTTAATTTATAGAATTTTTTCGGGTCGGTCATGCCCCCCAGACACGCCCGAGGAGGGTGTGTCAGGGGGGCATGTCAGGTAAGGGGTTGACTTTGGGAACTGAATTCTGGAGGAAATGATGATTGCTTCTGTACAGCACTGGACATACCCTGGGACACGCCCGTGTAGGGGGGCGTGTAAGACACGTGACGCCATAATCATTAGTCTGAAATACATCAATCATCAAAAAGGTGGTACACGCCCGGTGACACGCTCGTGTAGGGGGGGGGGGGCGTGTCAGTACTGTTGACGCGTAGCAACAAGAAATCTTTAATTGTGGCAACAGGCTTCGGGATCGGGTTACACACCAAGAGACATGCCTAGGGACACGCCCAGGGGGGAGTGTAAGGTGTTTTTCTTTGGATCTAGCTTCTGGATGTCTTCGGCCTCGGGAATAGGTTACATGCCCCAAGTACATGCCCGGATAGGGCGTGACCTGGGGGCGTGTAATAGCAAAATTGGCTGAATGCTGTGAAAACCTGCAAAAAATAAGAAAACACATTAGTGGTAATAATATATACAAAAGGAGGTCAACATATAAGCTTACAAGACATGATTCGTGCATTAAAAACCTGAAAATACCCTAATAGTTTAGACTACAAAACGCACTATCAAATTCCCCCAAACTTATGATTTGCTTGTCCCCAAGCAAAGTTATAAAAACTAGCTAACATAAAAAGTGACTAATCAAAAAGTTCTAATTTTACTTGCACAAGTACTATGTGAAATTCTAAGTAGGGAGAAGGTGAAACGTAAACCCAAAACAGTTACTTAAGCATGGTTTAACAATTTATAAACTTTACTAACGAAAATAGTTCATCCAAATGTTAACAAAATTCTTTAAGTAAATTTAAGCAAACCAACAAAATGAAAAAGCGCATTCAGTTGTTACTAGATCCAAGAGACACATTATAACTATATCAATCAAATACCAAAAATCTAAATTTAAATCCAAAACTTTACTAATCTACTTTTATTCTTTACTTAGCTAATAAATAAAATTAAAAAAATGAATCAAAAGGGCTTATTATGACCGAAACGTTTCGTTTAGGATTATGATTAGGAGTGGAATTCAATGATAAACAAGGAGGCTTTAAAATCACACTAAACCAAAATAAAGAATTTCAAAAATTTCATCATAAATAAAATATTATTCTTTCTTTTTCTTTTTCTTTTTCATTTTATTTTCTTTCCTTTTTTTTCTTTTTTTTAAAACAAAGGCCATAAAAAATTTTTCTTCTCATTTTGAAATTGGCCAAACAAAAATAAACACTTCTTTTGAGCATATTTTTTCAAAAAGTTTTTCAAATATATCACAAAAATAACCCTATCATAATCATGAAAATTTTTAATGAAACTCAAAAGGTTAGTGTGATTAGATAGGTTCGAAAATTTTAGCTTCGGGGAAAATGAAATGATAAGTAGTGCTATCAATTGAAATCAGAAAAAGACTCAAAAGCGGCTTACTAGGGATGAAAAATTTTAGGTTGGCAAGAAGGCTCAAACGAAAACAAAAACGGCCTAAATCATTTTCATGCTTTTAAATTTATCTAAAGCATTAGCTTTGAAAATTTTCAAAAAATAAATCCTAGATAATAAATGAAGACTAATGAAAGTATCTTGAAAATAGAAATAATAAGCGACTTGGATTGTTCACATCTACCACGCTAATCAAAAGTTGACATTACAAAAATTATCCAAAAATAAAAAAGAAAATAGTGGATTAAAGATTTTTAAGAAAGTAAAGAAAATAAAGAACAAAAACCATAATAAAAATGCGGGTTTTAGAAAAAAGTTTCACATTAACATACTATCGTGAATTAGAAACACACCATTACCAACATTTTACTTGTGAAACATAATTAAAAAGAACGATTAGAAAGATCATAATTAGCTAAGTTGTTATAGGAAATATTGAGAAAAATAAAAAAAAGCAAGGGGTATTATTGAAATACCAAAATTCATTTAAACAATTTGTTGGGTACATTGAAAAATGTGTACCTGATTTGAAGAAGCCCAACTTAGCTCAATGATATACATCAAGGTGTATTTGATGTTGTTTTGAGTTGACATGTGCAGGTGAAGAAGTATTAAAGAATGCAGAAAAATATTCTAAGTCCACATGTCGACACCTGAAGAAATTGTGTCGACACTTCAGAATATTTGTGTCGACACTTCAGAATATTTGTGTCGACACTTCAGAATATCAGTGTCGACACAGAGAATGATAGTCGACCACATTTATGTCAACACTGGGAAGCAGTGTCGACACATAAAGAAAATCGTCGACCTCAGCACTGGGAAGCAGTGTCGACACCGTGAAAGATAGTCGACCAGAGAAGGTTAGTCGACACCGTGAAAGATAGTCGACCAGAGAAGGTTAGTCGACACCGTGAAAGATAGTCGACTAGTGAAAGATAGTCGACCAGAGAAAGATAGTCGACTCACAGAAGAAGATAGTCGACCACAACTGTGTCGACACTGGGTGGATGTGTCGACACCAGAAGACTGAGTCGACACATATTGGCAGAAGTCGACTATGCTTGTGTCGACACCAGAAGACTGAGTCAACACATTTTGGCAGGATTGAAGATTGCTGTGTCGACACCTGAAGGCTGAGTCGACACATGCTGAGTTCTGAATCTACAACAACTGTGTCGACACACAGGACTTGTGTCGACACATTGCAGAGTCTAGACCAAGTTATTTTCTGAAGAAGCTGTGTCGACTTAAAGGCAACTTAGTCGACATCATCAAAGACTGTGTCGACACCAAAGTCACTTGTGTCGACACAGATAAACAGATTGGTCTCGACACTTTCTAACAGATTGTCTCGACATTTGGCTGTCCAAGGCTAAGGTACAAGAACTGTTTGAAGACTTGACAGCTGTGAGTTGCCACAGTTTAACTGAAGCTGTCAGACCTGTCAGAAAACAGTTAGAAACCGGATCAGCCGGTTACCATGAAGAAAGTCTATAAATAGACACATTCAGAAGGAATTAGATAAGCAGCAAAGCTAAGAAACATAACTGAAGAAGATCTAAGAAGAAGAAACAAAAGGATTACGATCCTATTGTAGTTTCAATTCAAGAAAGTGCTAAGCTCTAAAGAAGATCTCATCAGAAAATCTAAGAAGAAGTCTGAAGTATCAGAAAAGGTGTTGGATAGAGAGGGATCCAGTCATCTTGAAGAAGAAGAAGGAAGCCATCAGTGGTTTCTCAAGAAGCTGTTTGGAAATCAACTCAGCTAAGTTCAGATTCAAGAAGCTTTGAAGAAAGCTCAGATTCAGTTGATTTCATCAGCTGATCAAGAAGTGTCTTGTCCTCTTCTCTCTCAACAAAGGCAAGACATCAAAATATCTTTTTCTAAATTTCTGTAGGATCTGTTTACACAGATCTGAGTTGTAAGCCTGTGTTATAAAGGCTGAGTGTAGGAGAGGTGATCTCTGAGTGGTAGGGCTATTTGCCTGAGTGTAGGAGAAGATTAT
Organism: Platanthera zijinensis; assembly: GCA_039513925.1. Classification (NCBI taxonomy): domain Eukaryota; kingdom Viridiplantae; phylum Streptophyta; class Magnoliopsida; order Asparagales; family Orchidaceae; genus Platanthera; species Platanthera zijinensis. The sequence continues at coordinate 48,284,497 of CM077093.1, read as the reverse complement.
TCTCTGAGTGGTAGGCCTTGAGGAAAGGCTGAGGTAGGGCTGTTGAGCCTGAGTTGTAGGAACCTATCCTGGTTCTGAGCTATAGGATCTGAGGATCTGAGTATAGTGGAAGTTTGGCCGAATCTAGCATATTGCTAGATAGGTGAAGGGGGAAAGTGGATGTACCCAGACATTGGGGAACCACTATAAAACATTGTGCAATCTGTGATGCTTAGTTGTCTGTGAATGTTGTGCTAGATGTTTTAAATTGTAATTGAATTCTGCCTAGATTTATAGACAAGAAATTAGAACCTATTCACCCCCCCTCTAGGTGTTTAGGTTGTCTTGAAAGTAAAATTATCAAGTGGTATAAGAGCGAGGTCCTCAAAAAGGACTTAACAGTCTGAGGTAGATCTGATAGGCAGAATCAAGATTCAAAAAGATGGGTTCTGGTGAGAATCATAAGGAGCTAGGGTCTATGAAATTACCCATATACAAGAAAGAAATTTTTGGAATTTGGAAAGAAAGAGTCAGACTATTTATGGAAGCATCTGACCCAAGGATTTACATCACAGTACAGGAAGACCCCTTCATTCCAATGAAGGTATCAGTTCTTGATGCAAATATCCAAACTCCAAAGAGTTATTCAGAAATGACCAAGGATGAAATCATCTTGGCAACCATGGATAAAAGAGCTCAGAACATTATTGTTAGTGCCATAGATGATTCAACATTTCAGAATCTGATTCACTGCAAGACCTCCAAAGAGATGTGGGACACATTGATTGTCTACATGGAGGGATCTGAAGAAGTGAGGAAGGACAGGAAATCTATGCTAAATCAGGAGTATGAAAGTTTTAGACAAGGAAAATCTGATAGCATAACTGAGTGCTACAAGAAATTCTATAGAATTGTGAATGAGCTTATGTCCTATGGAAGAGTCTTCAGTACTTATGAACTGAATGACAAATTCTTGAGATCCTTAACAAAGGATTGGGACACAAAGATCTGTGCCATAAGAGAAGTGGCTAAATTGGCAGAGATATCTCCTCCCATCTTGTTTGGAAAGTTGCTATCCTATGAAATGCAACTTATGGTGAGGAAGGAGGAGGAAAAGAATTCAAGAGGAGAGCATAGAGAAAAGACTGTGGCATTCAATGCAGAAGCCACTAGAAAGAATAGGAGGAAATCACCATCTCCTCCTAAGGAAGTTGCAGAAGATAGTTCTGAAAATTCAGATAAGGGTTCAGAAAGCTGTGATTCAGATGCAGACCTTGCTGCATTCACAAGGCAATTCCAAAGATTCTTGAAAAAGAAGCAATGGAAGTCTAGGCCTTCCACATCACAGCAAGTTGATGACTATTATCAGAAGAAAAGATCATCAAGGAAAGAGAAGAGCAGATCAAAGCCCAGCAAAGCCACTACTTTAAAGATTGTCTGCTAGTGTTGCAATAGGCCTGGACATGTAGTGGCTGACTGTCCTGATAAGAGAAAGGAATCTTCAGACAAAAAGAAGACTTATCAGAAAGGCAAGAAAGAGAAATCCTTTGTTGCAAAGAAAGATAAGAGTCTAACAGACCAGTCAACTTCAGAGTCAGATTCTGAAGCTGAAGCATATATTGGACTATATGCTGCATCTGAAGAAGAGGAGTTTCTGCAGTTGCTAGACTCCATCAATGAACAAAAGGATCATCAGTGTATGGGGCTGATGGCAGGATCAGAAGAGGACATATGCCAGAATTAGTCTGGTCATAATAAGGTACAATGTCCTTCTATTACATCTGTTTGTTGTACAAGTGAAGAATCAGCTACATCTGCATCAACAGATGTAGATGCATCTGAATCTGAAGGAGATGTCTATCAATTGATAGACAAGTATGGGGACCTGTTGCAGGCCCTTAAGAAAAGCAAGAACCTGGTTAAATCTCAGGCTCAGGAAATTGCTGAACTAAGGGTTGCTACAACTGAGTTAGAAAAAGTTATTGATCAAAAATTAAATGAAATTGCCAAGCTGAAGAATATAACTATTATTCAGATGGGCACAATTAATTATACTAATGATCAAGTAAAGAGTCTGGAGGCCAGACTTAGAATTGAAAGGGATTTAGTGGCTAGTTACTTTAATCCAAAATCTGTCTTACCCTTGATAGATGAATTTGTCACTCAAAAGGGTAAGGCTGGATTAGGATTCAAAGGTAACTTCAGGGCTGGCAGATTCAAGAGGAAAGGCAAAGCTCCTTCTCAGCCACTAAACCTTTCAGTCCCCATAAAGTTTAGTAAGGTGAAAGTGCCTTCTAATAAATATGATCATGAAGATATTCAAGGTCATATTAAGACTAATGTTCTAAAGAACAAGGGTATAAATGCAAGCAGGCCTGCCTATGGTCATAAACCCAATGGTTTTAAGAAATCAGTAGGTGAAGTTGCTGAAGCACCAGCAATGAATAGAAATTCTTCTGACAAGGATGTATCTAGATCTAGATACAATAAGTTTGAATGTTGGTGTTGTGGCAAGAGAGGCCATTTTGCACTAGACTGCTGGTATAACCCAAGTGTTATAAAGAACAATAGTCTACCTGTTAGAAGAGGTTATGGTAGCTTTATTTATGCTAACCTGAACCAAGGACCCAAGACTTACTTAGGTTTTAAGGGTAAGTAATTCTGTGTTGCAGGTGAATCCAAGTAACCATGCCCCTATATGGTACTTGGATAGTGGTTGTTCCAGGCACATGACTGGAACAAAGGGGCTACTGAAGGAGTATTCATCTGTCAAAGATGGACCTAAAGTGATCTTTAGTGGATCTGAAAAAGGAGTCATCAAAGGGTTTGGTAACATTTCTTCTAACCTAATTACTATCACTCAAGTGGCTTATGTAAAAGGTTTGAAACATAATCTAATAAGCATAAGCCAGCTAAGTGATTTAGGATATGACATTTCATTTGTTAAAGATGGATGTCATATCAAGAGGCCAAGTGATCAAAAGATCATATTGACTGGGTATAGGAAGAGAAATGTATATTGTCTTAATTTTGAATGTGAGAATAAGGCTTCTCCCATCTGTCTTGTAGCTGATGACAATGCTTCTTATTGTGTTAAGTGGCACAAGAGATTGGCTCATCTAAACTACAAGACAATTGGCCAACTCTTTAGCAAAGAGTTAGTGAGGAATGGACCTCAAATTAAGTGTATAAAGGAAGGGATATGCTCAGCTTGTCAAAAGGGCAAGCAGACAAAATCCTCCTTTCAAAGCCTTGAAAACAAGGATTCTGTGAGGTGCTTATACCTCTTGCATATGGATCTTTTTGGTCCTATGCTAGTTCATAGTCTAGGTAGGAAGGTCTACACTTTTGTGGTTGTAGATGACTATTCTAGATTTACATGGGTGTTCTTTCTGAGACAAAAATCTGAAACCCCAAGTGTATTACTTAATTTTGTAAAGCAAATTCAAAATGAACTGAATAGTATAGTGGTCAAAATCAGAAGTGACCATGGTACTGAGTTTCAATCTAAAAGCATAACAAACTTGTGTAAAGACTTTGGGATTTTCCAAGAGTTCTCCTCACCTAGAACATCTCAGCAAAATGGAATTGCTGAAAGAAAGAATAGAACATTAATTGAAGCTGGTAGAACTCTATTGAGTGACACCTCTCTCCCAGAATATTTTTGGGCTGAGGCAGTTAACACTGCTTGTCATGTAATCAATAGGGCTACTATCACCAAAAGCCACAAAATGACTCCCTATGAGATTGTGAAAGGCAGAAAACCAAATCTATCTTACTTTAGGATCTTTGGTTGCAAGTGTTATATACTTAACAATGGCAAGTCATATTTAACTAAGTTTGCTGCCAAATCCCAGGATGGGATATTTGTTGGGTACAACACAAATAGTAAGGCCTATAGAGTCTTCAACTTGACCACTCAAGTTGTTGAAGAATCTGTGCATGTTGTGTTTGATGAAACAAGATTAATCAACTGTTAGTTGTCTTGTAGATCAAATGACTCAATAGGTATAAGCAAAAGTATGGACAAGCTTTCCATTACTGAAGTATCAAAGGAAGATGGGGCATTGGAAAATGAAGGCTTCAGTCCAGGGGGAGAACAAGACACTATAGAAGCTGATGAAAATCAAGAGAATCAGTTAAATGAAGGAGCTGGAGATGTTCAACCAGAAGGAAATCTTCCTCCAGCTACAAGACATTTAAGAGATCATCCAGTTGATCAGATAATAGGTGATCCAAGACAAGGGGTGCAAACTAGAAGCAGAAATCAAAACACAGTTCTACATTCAAGTTTCCTGTCACAATTGGAGCCTAAGAAGTTTGAAGAAGCCATCCAAGACCAGCACTGGATTGATGCTATGCAAGAGGAGCTGAATCAATTCAGAAGGTGCAATGTCTGGGAGCTTGTTCCTAAACCAAGAGGCCACAACATAATTGGCACAAAATGGATATATAGGAACAAGCTAGATGAAAGTGGAATAATAGTAAAAAATAAAGCAAGGTTGGTTGCAAAAGGATACAGGCAGGAAGAAGGGATTGACTTTGATCAAACCTTTGCTCCTGTAGCAAGGCTGGAGGCAATCAGAATATTCCTTGCCTATGCAGCCTATCAAGACTTCAAAGTATATCAGATGGATGTGAAGTCAGCATTTCTGAATGGTGATCTTAAAGAAGAAGTATATGTAGAGCAACCATCAGGTTTTGTAGATCCTCTTAAACCTGATTTTGTTTATAAGCTTAGGAAAGCTCTGTATGGGTTAAAGCAAGCCCCAAGGGCTTGGTATGAAACCCTGTCTACTTTCCTTATTGAGAACAAATTCTCAAGAGGAAAAATTGACAAAACTCTATTCCTTAGGGAATCCAAAGGCAAGATCATCTTAGTATAGATCTATGTTGATGACATAATCTTTGGATCTACTGAAAACAACCTTTGTAAAAAGTTTGCCAAACTTATGCAAGGGAAGTTTGAGATGAGTAGTATGGGGGAACTGAAATTCTTCTTGGGACTCCAAGTAAGACAAACTGATGATGGCTTGTCCATATCACAGTCTAAGTTCACCAAAGAATTGATTAAGAAATATGGTATGGAGTCATCCTCCACCATGAGAACTCCTATGGGAACAAGTATGCCTATATGCAAAGATGATGTAGGTAAACCTGTTGATGAGACTTTGTATAGAGGGATAGTTGGCTCACTACTATATCTCACTGCTAGTAGACCAGATATTATGTATGCTACATGTGTCTGTGCTAGGTACCAAGCCTGCCCTAAAGAATCTCATTATACTGCAGTCAAAAGGATTCTGAGATATCTTAAGGGCACACCTAATCTAGGTCTTTGGTACCCTAGGAATAGAGATTTTCAACTAACAGGCTATTCAGATGCAGATTTTGCAGGATGTAGAGAGGATAGGAAGAGTACTACAGGTACTTGTCAATTCCTGGGAGGAAGACTAATATCATGGAGTTGTAAGAAGCAGACTAGTGTGGCAATTTCCACAGCTGAGTTAGAGTATGTTGCTGCTGGAAGCTGCTGTGCACAGCTATTATGGATGCAGCATCAGCTAAAGGATTATGGTATTCAAGTAAGTAGAACACCTCTTTTGTGTGATTCTAAGAGTGCAATTTCTATTGCTAATAATCCTGTTTCTCATAGTAGAACTAAGCATATAGAAATAAATACCATTTTCTTAGAGAACATGTAGAAAAAGAAGACATCTCATTGAAATTTGTGAAAACAGATTATCAAATAGCAGATGTGTTTACTAAGCCCCTAGATGAGACAAAATTCAATAAATTCAAAATTGAATTAGGTATGTTAACCATTGATTAGTGTAATCACAAAATCATCAACAATAAAGTTGAAGTGGTAACAAGACATTCAAGTGATATTAAGACACATTGAAGTAGTATAAAGTACTTTGTTGTACTTATAAGTTTCGATGAACAAACAGAAATTGGCTAAGTAAGATGGTGTCGACACATTCAGTAACTATGTGTCGACTCAGGGTAGTAATGTCAACAAGTCAGAGATATTATGTCGACACAGAAAATATGTGTCGAACTTGTAGTCGAGACAATAGAAGCTTGTGTCGACACAATCCATCTGTGTCGACACTTATAGTCTGTTTTTGACGACTTTTGATCTTCTTTAAACAGAAGGTATAAATAGGTCAAAAACTCAATTGAGAATGAAGAGGATGTCCCTGCTTCTAAATCTAGGGAGGCTCTTCAATGGTGTGGATTGGAATCCACCATGAAAATTGGAGCTGCGTTCAATCGGAAAGGAATGAATCAACAGGGCAAGTTTCTGTCAGAAGTGGTAGGAAAAGTTATTCTGCGCAAGTCAGGTGGACATGATAGGATTTCTGCCTATATGTTCAGCCTAATGACCAGGATTGTGTTTATAATTCCAATGGATTGGTCATCTGTAATCTTTGAGAAGATTAAGGAAGGGATCAAGAAGCCAAATCTGGCTAGGATAATGAGTATATACCTAAGTAAGGAGATTCCTGAGGTTATGCAACATCAACCTGGAACTAAAATTAATCACATGAGAAGGATGGACATGAGATTGTTCTCCAGATGGGATAGGGTGCTGACCAAAGAGATGCCTGAAGTGGAAAGGTAGGATTCACCTGAGAAATCCCCAGGTCATGCTACCAGTACAGGGCATCCACAAGAAGAGCAAGTAAGACTAGAGGTTGAAGATCAGCCTGCATCTACACAAGTTCAGGATGCCACAATACCTGCAGTTCAAGAAGAAGAAGTAAGTATACCAGCTCAGTAAGTTTATTCTCCTACACAAACTGTATCTACTCATGACCAGGTACAAGTGCAGGGGGAGCTGGTGTATTTTCCTATAAAAGAGATTTCTAATATTTCTATTTCTGCACAGGTCCAGGGGGAGCAAGTGCTAGAAGATGCTCCAATTCATCAATCTCCAAATTTGAATACTGCAAATGAATAAGCCTAGAAGGAATATACTCTGGAGGAGTTATTTCCAAATGATGAAATAATTACTGATAGTCTGGATGTGGAGCAAGAAATTGAGGGGGAGCCAGTGCATGTTGAGACTGTACAACATGGCACTGAAGCAGCTGTTTCTCCTCCTCCCAAAGAAAGAGTTCAAATTGATAGTACTTCTGATTCAGAGACTGAAGAAGCCAGGGTGGCTAAAAAGAGAAAACTTATGGTCTTTTAGAGAAGGAGCAAGAGCTATAAGCAGGCTCTACAGTCTACAGCACATCACACTCCTTCTGACTTTGATTATAACAAGTTCTTGGTAGATTTGCAAGTGAAATTGGATGAACACAGGGTAGCCATTGAAAAATATGTTGATGAGAACAACAAGTCCCTGCAGTTTGACTTAGCTCAAGATATAAAATCTATTAGGTTTGAGGTCAATATGCATAAGAAGGAAATGACAGATTGCTTCCATAAGGGAGGTAATGCTGTGGTATATCTGGCAAAACAACAGCAGACTATCATCCCTAAGGTGAATGACATTGCTTTAAAGCAAAGCTATGTCTTGGAAAATCAACTAAGGATGAATGACAATTTAACTAAATCTCATCATGAGATCATTGAGGAATTGAAGAAGATTGTTCCAGGCCTGCCTGCAGATAGAGCAAAAGAAATGGAAGAATTTGATAAGAACTTTCAAGCTGCTATTGCTTCTGTTAAGACTGCAATCACTACCTCTCAAAAGGAAATATCTGACAAGCTTCTAAAGTTAAAACCATTTTTTAAAGAGGGTGTGAATTATCTGGATGGCCAAATCAGATTTCAAAAGGAAGATCTCAGAGATCATGTTTCTAGAGAAGCCATAAAGGGGGAGAGGATGCTAGTTCATGCAGGCTCAGAGCACACCAAATGGGTGACCAATAGTATTCGAGCCACATTGGGATATCCCCCATTGTGTGATGATGCTATGGTGGCTGAGTCAGGAATACAAACAAGTCTACTTGAAGGCAATCAACCTGAGGTTGCCCAAGTCATTTACCCCCCTCCAGATTATGATATGATTGATCAGCAGGTTCAAGGGATGTATAGTCCTCCAAAGGAGGTTACTAATATTGTTATTGGGAAGGTTGATAAGCCTGAGGCTACTTTGAAAGACCAGCAAGATGCTCTTCTATCTAAGAAAAGGTTTAGAGAGCAGGCTGAACTTAAGCCAGACTTTGAGCAGTGGAGTCCTACTTCCAGAAATATAATACTCACTGCATGGAAGGCTGTCAAAGACCAAGTGCAGGAAAGAGGCAAGTGGTATAATGAGATGGAATGGCAGAAGTATGAAGCCAGGCAAGAGGCCATTGTACAGTTTAGAAGAAAAGCCAAGCTGGGTAGGCTGCCTTCAGATGCTCAGGAGCCAAGCAAGTACTTCCCAAAGCCCTTTCATTATTTTAAAAGGCAAAGGCTCAAGGAAGAAGCAAAGAAGAAGGCTGATCTAAAAGGCAAGAAGTCAGCTGAAGATTCTGAAGCTCCTGTGAAGGCTCAAGTTCTATCTGGCAAAGGAATTGTCATTAAAGAGCCTGATCAGTCTTAATTTTTAGTTCTTTCAAAGTATTTTGTAATGTTTTGATTAAATCATTAAATGTAAATCTCTGTATTCAAACATTATCAAGTTATAAACAAAATGTTGGTTGGTATCATATAATGTTCATTCTGTGATGGATTGTTTTTATGTTTTGTTTATATTAAGTATTCCTGTTATGTCATATATCATCAGATTATACTTTTTGTAAATGGTGTATATCATTGGCTATAAGGGTTATGACTTCTCCAAATAGGGGGAGATTGTTGGGTACATTGAAAAATGTGTACCTGATTTGAAGAAGCCCAACTTAGCTCAATGATATACATCAAGGTGTATTTGATGTTGTTTTGAGTTGACATGTGCAGGTGAAGAAGTATTAAAGAATGCAGAAAAATATTCTAAGTCCACATGTCGACACCTAAAGAAATTGTGTCGACACTTCAGAATATTTGTGTCGACACTTCAGAATATTTGTGTCGACACTTCAGAATATCAGTGTCGACACAGAGAATGATAGTCGACCACATTTATGTCGACACTAGGAAGCAGTGTCGACACATAAAGAAAATCATCGACCTCAGCACTGGGAAGCAGAGTCGACACCGTGAAAGATAGTCGACCAGAGAAGGTTAGTCGACACCGTGAAAGATAGTCGACCAGAGAAGGTTAGTCGACACCGTGAAAGATAGTCGACTAGTGAAAGATAGTCGACCAGAGAAAGATAGTCGACTCACAGAAGAAGATAGTCGACCACAACTGTGTCGACACTGGGTGGATGTGTCGACACCAGAAGACTGTGTCGACACATATTGGCAGAAGTCGACTATGCTTGTGTCGACACCAGAAGACTGAGTCGACACATTTTGGCAGGATTGAAGATTACTGTGTCGACACCTGAAGGCTGAGTCGACACATGCTGAGTTCTGAATCTACAACAACTGTGTCGACACACAGGACTTGTGTCGGCACACTGCAGAGTCTAGACCAAGTTATTTTCTGAAGAAGTTGTGTCGACTTAAAGGCAACTTAGTCGACATCATCAAAGACTGTGTCGACACCAAAGTCACTTGTGTCGACACAGATAGACAGATTGGTCTCGACACTTTCTAACAGACTGTCTCGACATTTTGCTGTCCAAGGCTAAGGTACAAGAACTATTTGAAGACTTGACAGCTGTGGGTTACCACAGTTTAACTGAAGCTGTCAGACCTGTCAGAAAACAGTTAGAAACCGGATCAGCCGGTTACCATGAAGAAAGTCTATAAATAGACACATTCAGAAGGAATTAGATAAGCAGCAAAGCTAAGAAACATAACTGAAGAAGATCTAAGAAGAAGAAACAAAAGGATTACGATCATATTGAAGTTTCAATTCAAGAAAGTGCTAAGCTCTAAAGAAGATCTTCATCAGAAAATCTAAGAAGAAGTCTGAAGTATCAGAAAAGGTGCTGGATAGAGAGGGATCCAGTCATCTTGAAGAAGAAGAAGGAAGCCATCAGTGGTTTCTCAAGAAGCTGTTTGGAAATCAACTCAGCTAAGTTCAGATTCAAGAAGCTTTGAAGAAAGCTCAGATTCAGTTGATTTCATCAGCTGATCAAGAAGTGTCTTGTCCTCTTCTCTCTCAACAAAGGCAAGACATCAAAATATCTTTTTCTAAATTTCTGTATTATCTGTTTACACAGATCTGAGTTGTAAGCCTATGTTATAAAGGCTGAGTGTAGGAGAGGTGATCTCTGAGTGGTAGGGCTATTTGCCTGAGTGTAGGAGAAGATTATTCTCTGAGTGGTAGGCCTTGAGGCAAGGCTGAGGTAGGGCTGTTGAGCCTGAGTTATAGGAACCTATCCTGGTTCTGAGCTGTAGGATCTGAGGATCTGAGTATAGTGGAAGTTTGGCCGAATCTAGCATATTGCTAGATAGGTGAAGGGGGAAAGTGGATGTACCCAGACCTTGGGGAACCACTATAAAACATTGTGCAATCTGTGGTGCTTAGTTGTCTGTGAATGCTGTGCTAGATGTTTTAAATTGTAATTGAATTCTGCCTAGATTTATAGACAAGAAATTAGAACCTATTCACCCCCCCCTCTAGGTGTTTAGGTTGTCTTGAAAGTAAAACTATCACAATTAAAGTAAAAAACAAATAGTATATATATATATATATGATTTTGAAATATTCTCTATTTTTTGGATTTGTAAGATATTCTTTTTTTTTTATTTTTAAGATATATAATTTTTTTTAAAGGAATCAAAATAAAGATAAGAGAAGGAGGAAATCCTCCCCCATGTTTAAAATTAACATGGTCCTCAATGGAGAAAGGAGGGGAAGGAGAGAGAGAAATTAAAACAGAAATAAAAGTATAGAATTGAAAAATTGGTACTTCCCCGAATTTATGCGTCGTGAATGTTGAGTGATGTCGCTACCCCATGCTTGTGCTTTGGAACTTCTTGAAATGTCATCATTGGACTTCGTGATGGATTCAGCAACATTGGAGCAGGCGATCGCATAAGCTTCAACATGTCGGAGTTATCCGGGGAAAAAGTGTAAAATAAAGAAAACAAAAAATATCTTGGGTTACCTCCCAAGAGCGCCCTTTGTTTAAAACGTCATTTGAGATCGATACAACAAAATAATATTGTCCATTAGATTACTGTCCAAAATAATAATTAAAATTTTTAACAAAAATAAATAGTCTTAAGTTAGTTAAAGTTCATGCAAAAGAAACTTAACATTGTTCGGACTGACATCATCATCATCACCAGAGAAATAGAGTTTAAGACACTGTCCATTCACTTTGAAATTGTGACTTAACACAGACCATCGTGACCATAGTGATTTTAGTTTGCTAGGAAATAACTTAACACAGTGCCATACAGAAAAAATCTCTTTTGTAGAAAACGGCTCAGACCATCATGACTTTAGTTTGTCAGGAAATAAACATAAATGTGAATTGTATAAAAGAACTTGGTCGCCCGGTTTGAAGGTATTTGGGTGCTTAAAGTGTTTATCGTGAAAACATTTCATCTGCTCTTTATAAAATTTGTTATTTTTGTAGGCGTAAGAGCGCGACTCGTCTAGCTCGTTAAGTTGAAATTTTCAAAAACCGCTGGCAGAGTGGGGATCAAAATTTAAAAACCTTAAGGCCCAAAAAGCACGGTGTTCTAATTCTACGGGTAAATGACACAATTTTCCATAAACCAACCGATACGGCGTACATCCGATGGAGGTTTTGTACGCGGTTCGGTAGGCCCATAGAGCATTGTATAATTTGGTTTGCGAGTCTTTTCTAGAAGTGGAAATAGTCTTTTCTAAAATATGTTTTATCTCTCTGTTCACTATTTCGACTTGCCCGTTAGTTTGGGGGTGGTAGGAAGTTGAAAGCTTATGCGTAACGTCATATTTTATAAGAGTTTTAGAAAACTGCGCGTTACAGAAATGTGAACCCCTATCACTAACGATGGCTCTGGAGTACCGAATCGAGAAAATAATTTTTTTAAGACAACAATTACGACTTGGGAGTCGTTATTAGGAAGAGCATGGGCCTCAGCCCATCGTGAAACATAGTCTACAACAACTAAGATGTATTTGTTCCCGAAGCTAGAAAGAAGGGGGCAAACAAAATCAATTCCCCAGAGGTCGAAAACTAAGCACTCGAGGAAATAATTTTGCGGCATTTCATTTTTATTGGAAATATTGCCCGACCGTTGGCAACTATCACACCTACTCACAAAAGTTTGCTCGTCTTTAAAGAGGTTAGGCAAGTAAAAGCCTGCGCAAAGCACTTTGTGAGCGGTGCAAGCAGCTTGATAGTGACCACCAATCGGTCCTTCATGTATGTGTTTTAGAATATCTTGCCTTTCTTCAAAAGAAACGCATCTCCTTATCACCTGGTTCGCAAAAACTCAGAAAAGATGCGGGTCCTCCCAAAAATAGTTCTTCAACTCAGAAAAGAATTTCTTCTTTTGCTGAGAGGAAAACTCCTTTGGGAGGACACGAACCACTAAATAGTTGGCGATGTTTGCAAACCAAGGAGATGGAGAAGTGTTAATAGAAAATAGCTTTTCATCAGGGAAGAAATCATTAAATGTTTTTCATCTAAATTTTCTATATGCGGATTATCTAGGCGAGAGAGATGATCGATGGCAAAATTCTCGGCCCCCCTCTTATTGCGGATTTCTAAGTCAAACTCTTGGAGGAGTTAGACCCAGCATATCAGGCGTGGCTTGGCATCCGACTTAGCAAGTAAGTACATGAGGGCCGAGTGGTCCGTGAAAACTATAATTTTTAAAAGCACAATATATGGCCGAAATTTATCGAAGGCAAAGACAATAGCTAGGAGCTCCTTCTCCGTCGTGGTGTAGTTTTCTTGTGCAGATGTGAGTGTTTTACTTGTGTAATAAATGGGGTGGAAGTTTTTAGATATTTTTTGACCTAATACGGCTCCCACCGCGAAACTACTCGCATCGCACATTATCTCAAAGTGAAGGACCCATACTGGAGCTATCATAATTGGTGCATTAATTAATTTATATTTAATTGTTTCAAAAGTAGATAGACAAAGGTCATCATAAGTAAATGGGGCGTCTTTTTCTAAGAGTTGAGTAAGGGGTTTGGTGATTTTGGAGAAGTCTTTTATGAAACGGCGGTAAAAGCCAGCATGACCTAGGAAACTTCTTATAGCTTTAACATTCGTAGGTGGTGACAACTTTTCAATTACTTCTATCTTAGTGATATCTACTTCAATCCCTTGGGCAGAAATCTTATGTCCTAAGTCTAACCCCTCCCTCACCATAAAATGACATTTTTCCCAATTTAGGGCGAGGTTAGTTTCTTCGCATGTTTTTAAGACTTTTTTTAATTTTTCTAAGCAACCATCGAAGGCATCGCCGAATACGGAGAAATCATCCATAAATACCTCCATAATAATTTCTACGTACTTGTCAAAGATAGCTAGCATACATCTTTGGAATTTAGTTGGCGCATTGCATAACCCAAACAACATTCTTCGGTAGGTGAAGGTGCCGAAAGGGCAAGTAAACGTAGTTTTCTCCTGTTCCTTCGGGGAGATAGGGATTTGTGTTGGGTCCATTGTTCCTAATGTCCCTGATTTGTGAGAAGTCAAACTAGTTAATGACACACACATCAACTGTATTTTATATGCATTTGAGGTTTTGAGTGCAGGTTGTCCTTATAACATTGATTGGACATGTGGACACAATAAGTGGTTGATGGACATAGTAAAAATCGACTAAGTCCACAGGAGTTGAGTGGATCAAGCTCACTCAATGTTAGAGGTATGGACTCAATATTATCGAGTAGAAATTTTCCTAAGTCCACAGGTGTTGAGTGAGTACAGCTCACTCAATGCCATATAACATATAGCGTTGAGTCTATCTCAGCCTAACCATTAGATAGCCAAAAATGTGGCTAAGTCCACATGCGTTGAGTGTAGTATACTCACTCAATGCCATATAATGAAAAGGTTTTGAGTCATACTGAGTCAGTCTAAACCTAGAGAAATTTGCTAAAATTTTGGCTAAGTCCACAGGCGTTGAGTGTGGTCTACTCACTCAACTCTATACAGCTTTAGCATTGAGTGTTGCTGTGCAACTCAACTCCACAGAAAATTTGGGGAAAATTTTTACTAAGTCCACAGGCGTTGAGTGTAGCTTACTCACTCAATGCCAGATAACAAAAAAATTATGTTAAAGTAGTTTGGCGTTGAGTGGAGCTTACTCTCTCAACGCTAAGATGCAGAAATGTTTGCTAAGGAAAATAGTGTTGAGTGAGGCATGCTCACTCAATGCTCTCGACATTCTCAACGCCTTCAAGAAGAAATTATGCTAAGTCCAAAAGTGTGGACTGCTTGACTTTCGTCGAGTTCAGCTTCGTCAAACTGAGCTCAGCGTTCATCGAAATAAGCCAAATTACTCAGTTTAGCCTGGAGTTCTTCGAACTAAGTTGAGACTTTCATCAAACTAACTCCACGGTTCTTCAAACTGAACCTATACTTTTGTCGAGCTGAGCTCGACATTCATCGAATGGAGCTCAGCTTTCGTTGAGCTCAATACTTAGAATTTTGTCTAAGTGTTGTGGCGTTGAGTGATACCTACTCACTCAACTCCTTTGGTTCTGATGATTGAATTTTTTTCTAAGTCCAGAGATGATGAGTCATGCTGACGTAAGCAAAGTCAAGTTGTTAACCAAAATTCAAATGGTGCGGAATTGCTACCCGAGATGTTGGCGGTAAGCAGTCAACATCTTTTGCACTTTCCAAGGAATATTTCCATCATAAAGTGTTGGGGCCAACATAAAGCAAGGAGTCATTAAATAGAGATTAAATGGAAAGCATGGGCTGGATTGTTTAATCTCGGCCATCAATCTTGGTGGTGGGACCCACTGCTCAATTAGCCTTCAGAGTATAAAAGGAAGCAAATCGACCAAAACAAAAAAAAATAACAATCTTCTTCCTCGCCATTTTCGTCGAGCCTGAAGAAGTGGTTATGCACAGAGAACCTTGCTGGGAAGGAGATAGCTGGAGCAATTACCATCTGCATTAACAGGATCAGAATTCATTCTGAGGTTGCAGATCTATAAAATTCTGCAGAGGGAAGGTTAACTGTTTGAACAAAAAATCTACTGCTTACCTATTGTCTTCAACAACAATTGGTTGGATTGATATCTGCTCAGTCCAGGAAGAAGGATACACATAATTATTGATCAGGTGTCTGATCATACAATCTTTCTTGTTCTTTTTTTAGATTCTTTGTGAATCTGTAGTTGTAAGCCTATATTATAAAGGCTAAGGTCTTTATGACCTGTGTTTGGCTTTGTGCATGGTGAAAGATCTTTGTTACCTGTGGGTTGGCTTAGTGCCTAATTGTTAGGTATGTGTGACCTGTGTGGTCCTGTAGGATCTGTGCTATAAGCTATTAAGTAGCTGAGTTTTGGTGGGAGAGCCTAATATAACACATAGTTAGATAGGCGCAGAGGGACATTGCATGTACCCAAGATTAGGGAACCACTATAAAATTTTTGTGTCGTCTGTGATTATTCTTGAAAGCTGATAAATAACCTAATTACAGGCACAAAAATAAGAAAACAAGTTAGAAAACTAAACAGAGACAAAAAACTATTCACCCCCCCCCCCCTCTAGGTGTTTAGCTAACCTTGAAAACAAGACTTTCAAGTGGTATCAGAGGGAGTTTACTCTTTAAAGTCTTATTAGTCTGAGTAGACCTCTAAGGTTATCAAGAAGTCTATCTCTATGGGTTCAGGAATGACCAATAGGGTACTGAGTCCTGTGATACTTCCAATCTGTAGGAAGGAAGATTTTTGCATCTGGAAAGCAAGGGTGAGGTAGTTCATGGATGCTGGTGACCTTAGAATGTACATTATAGTTGAAGAAGGACCATTCATCCCAATGAAGGTCTCTGCACTGGATGCTAATGTCAAGACCCCCAAGACATATGATGAGATGACCAAGGATGAGTTGGCCCTGGCCTCAATAGAAAAGAGGGCAAATAACATAATCATGGGTGTTGTTGATGATTCTACACTTCATAACTTGATCCATTGCAAAACTACATAGGAAATGTGGGAAACTCTAATGATTCTATATAGAGGGGATAGATGAAGTTAGAGATGATAGGAAGTCCATGCTTAACCAAGAGTATGAGACTTTCAGGCAATCCAAGGGGGATAACATAACCACCTGTTATGAAAAGTTCTTTAGGATTGTGAATGAGTTTAAGACTTATGGAAGAGTGTTCAGTCATTATGAACTGAATGATAAGTTCCTTAGATCTCTCACTAGAGAGTAGGACACAAAAATATGTGCCATTAAAGAAGTGTCAAAGCTGGGTGACACTGATCCTCACACACTCTTTGGGAAGCTTCTATCATATAAGATGCAGCTGGCAGCAAGGAAGGAAGAGGAGAACAACAACAAGTCTCAGGCAAGAGACAAAACTATAGCTTTCAAAGCTAAAGGCACCAGCAAAAGTAAAAAAAAGTCTCTCTCTCCACCAAGGAGAGATGCTAAATCTGATTCTGGAAGATCAGAGGGAAGTGCATAAGACTGCTAATGGTCTGATGAAGATTTTGCTGCCTTCACTATGCAATTCCAGAAGTTCTTGAAGAAGAAGCACTGGACAGGCAAGCCTTCCACCTCCTCTCATCCCAAGGATGACTACTACAAGGGAAGAAGAAAATCCTCTAAGGACGATAGGTATGGTTCCAAAACTGGTAAACAGGTTTCCTCTAACATAACTTGTTATCATTGTAAAAAACTTGGGCATATGATAGTTGACTGCCCAGTCAAAAGGAAGGAACAATGTGAGAAAAAGAACCACCAGAAAAAAGGTAAGAAGGAGAAATCCCTTATTGCCAAAAAGAAAAGAAGCTGGACTGACTCCTCCTCATCTGAGTCAGAAGAAGAAGAATCCTAAATTGAGTTGTACTGAACTGAAGAAGGAGCTGTAGAAGCAGACTGCCTCAAAAGGCTGGCAGCTTTAGAAGAAGAAGCTGAAAAGATTCATCTTGCTGCCAGGATTGAAGATAGGGGCCCTCTATCACAATCTGATAGTGATTCAGAGGTGGATTCTGAAGATGAAAGCTATTGCCTTGGGCTGATGGCCAAGTAAGATGAAGAAACAAGCCAGGATCAGCCTGGTCCAAGCAAGGTAAATTCTATTACCAGCTCTATATGTTCAGATTATGAATCAGTTCCAGATTCTTATGCCTCTACATCAAGTGA
The DNA here is from genome assembly GCA_039513925.1 of Platanthera zijinensis. NCBI lineage: Eukaryota > Viridiplantae > Streptophyta > Magnoliopsida > Asparagales > Orchidaceae > Platanthera > Platanthera zijinensis. The sequence goes on along the minus strand of CM077093.1, from coordinate 48,267,227 downwards.
TGATGATGGCTCAGAATCTGAGGGAGACATCAATTAATTGAATGATAAATATGGTGAACTTCTGTAGGCACTAAAGTAGAGCAAGCTCTTGGCCAAACAGCAGGCTCAGGAAATTATTTCTTTAAAGCTTGCTGCTTCAGAATCAACAAAATTGTTGGATCTGAAGATGCAGGAAGTTAGCAAACTTAAGAATATGACAATATTTAAGATGAGCACCATAACCTTCAAGAATAACCATATCAGGAATCTTGAAGGAAAGCTCCAAAAGGAGAGGGAACAAGTGGCTAGCTACTCCAAGCCTAACACAATGTTTCCCTTGATAGACTCATTCTCCTCCCAAAAGGGAAAGAAAGGATTGGGATTCAAGGGTAGGACAAGAGCTACTAATCCCAAGGGAAAGGGCAAAGCTCAAGTGGATCCACTAACCTCTAAGACTCCTGTAAAATTTGTTAGAGTGAAATTTCCTTCTAACAACCATGACCATAAGAGTATTTATGGTCACTGGAATCATGCTAGACCATCTTGTGTGAACAAAGATGTTCCATAATATGGTGGTAATTACAGCAAAGTTACAACTGCCAATGATAAAATACAAATGGCCCATCCTAGACCTTGTGTTTTGTGTAACAGCACCTTCAGTCAAGGGTAAAGTTGCTGACTGTTCTTTAATTCCTCCAGCCCACTCTAAGACAAAGGGCAAGGCTATCAGTAGACCATACCTGGGCATCTCTGAGGCCATCAAGGCTATGCTATCTGAAAAGAATGCTGTTGTTAGAAGGGCTTAAGATATCCCAAGCACTTCTACTGCCAGACCCTCCACTTGTGAGACTGGAGCTGGAAAACCATGGAACAGGACTGCTGCTACTCCTTCTAGACCCAGAGCTGCTGTTGACACAACCACTAGACCTGCTCCAAAAAGAAGGTACAACATCCATGAGTGTTTTTCAGTTTAACATGCACCAAGGACCCAATAAAACATTGGGTCCTAAGGTTAACTGATGTGTGTTTTGCAAGTTAGTCCAAGTACTCATACCCCTATATGGTACTTGGACAGTGGATGTTCCAGGCACATGAATAGAATAAGGAGCATGCTAAAGGATTATACTCCAATGAAGAATGGACCAAAGGTTATCTTTGGTGGGCTAGAAATAGGGGTGACTAAAGGTTATGGTAAAATCTCTAATGGCATAATCACTATCACAAGAGTAGCCTATGTGAAAGGGTTGCAACGCAACCTGATTAGCATTAGCCAACTCTGTGATCTTGTCTATGACATAGTATTTCACAAGGATGAGTGCCAAATTAGGAGGTTAAGTGACCAAGAGGTCATCTTAAAAGGCACTAGGAGTGGAAATGTGTACTGTTTAGATTTCCTATGCTCTAGCAAAGACTCACCTGTATCCCTTGTTATAGATGAGAAAGCCTCTTCCTGTGTCCAGTGGCACAAGAGGTTAGCCCATCTAAATTATAGGACCATAGACAAGCTGTTCAGTAATGAGCTGGTTAGGAATGAGTCTAAGTCTATATGCACTAAGGAGGGTATCTGCTCTGCATGCCAAAAGGGCAAATAGACTAAGAACTCCTTCAAGAGCATTGGCACCAAAGACTCAGTGTGGTTCTTATACCTCCTACATATGGATCTATTTGGTCATATGCCAATTCAAAGTCTAGGTAGGAAAGTCTACAGCCTTGTGGTTGTTGATGACTTTTCCAAATTTGCCTGGGTGTTCTTTCTAAGGAAGAAATCTGAAACTCCTGATGTCTTCCAGACATTTGTCAATAAAATTTAGAATGAATTCAACAGCACTGTGGTCAAAATCAGAAGTGACCATGACACTGAGTTTCAGTATGAATGCATGGCAAAGTTTTGTGAAGTGCTAGGGATTAATCAAGATTTTTTCCTCTCCTAGAACACCCCAGCAAAATGGAATTACTGAGAGGAAAAATAGGACTCTCATAAAGGCTAGTAGAACCTTACTAAGTGACTCATCCCCCCTAGAATACTTCTGGGCTGAGGTAGTTAACATTGCATGCTATATCCTTAATATTATCACCAAGAGCCCCAAGAAGACTCCCTATGAGATCTTGAAGGGCAGAAAACCAAACCTGAGCTATTTCAGGATCTTTGGTTGCAAGTGCTATGTGCTCAACAATGGAAAAGTCAATTTAACAAAGTTTGATGCCAAGTCCCATGAAGGGATCTTTATTGGGTACAACCCACATAGTAAGGCATATAGAATCTACAACTTAACTACCCAAGTTATAGAAGAGTTAATGCCTGTTGTTTTTGATGAATCCAACATGGTTAATTGTGAGCTGCCAAGCTCCTCCTCTTATTGTATTGCAGGTATAAAGTAGATGATGGACAAGCTGACCATCAAGGAAGCTACCCCCACAGTCTAAGAAAATGATGATGGACTGCCTACTCCAAGAGAAGGGGACAGTATACTTGAAGAAAGTGAAGACCATTTAGTTGAAAACCCTGAAGATCAGCAAGTTGTAGCTAGAATTCCTCTAGCTATCAGGCATCTAAGGGACCATCCAATACACCAAATCATTGGTGATGCAAATCATGGAGTCCAGACAAGAAGCAGGATCATGAATACAACTCTCTACTCAAGCTTCATGTCTCAAGAAGTGCCAAAGAAGTTTGAAGAAGCAATCAAGGACAAGTTTTGTATTAGAGCAATGCAAGAAGAACTGGACCAATTTAAGAGATATAAGGTCTAGAAGTTGGTCCTCAGACCATAAGGAAAAAATTTCATAGGGACTAAGTGGATCTACAGGAACAAGTTGGATCAAGATGGCATTATTGTCAAAAATAAGGCTAGACTGGTGGCTAAAGGCTACATGCAAGAAGAGGGCATAGACTTTGACCAGACCTTGGTCCTAGTTGCCAGATTAGAAGCCATAAGGATTTTCCTTGCATTTGCTGCCCATCAAGGATGCAGAGTCTACCAGAAGGATGTCAAGTCAGCATTCCTGAATGGGGACCTAAAAGAGGAAGTATATATGGATCAACCACAAGGTTTTGTAGATCATAACTCTCCCAATTTTGTTTATAAGCTTAGGAAAGCTCTATATGGGCTAAAGCAAGCCCCTAGGGCATGGTATGAAACCTTGTCTAGTTTCGTAATTGAGAACAAATTCTCAAGGAGAAAGATAGACAAGACCATATTCCTAAGGGAATCAAAGGGCAAGCTTATCCTAGTCCAGATATATGTCGATAATATTATCTTTGGATCTATTGATGACAACCTTTGCAGGAAGTTTGCTAAACTTATGTAAGGGAAGTTTGAAATGAGCAGCATGGGTGAGCTCAAGTTCTTCTTGGGACTCCAAGTAAGACAGGTTGATGATGGCTTGTCCATATCCCAGTCAAAGTTCACCAGGGAGCTAATCAAAAAGTATGGTATGGAGAATTCCTCTACCATGAGAACTCCCATGGGATCAAGTTTGTCTATAGGCAATGATGTTGTAGGGAAACATGTTGATGACTCTTTGTATAAAGGGATAATTGGCTCCCTTTTAGACCTGACTGCTAGTAGGCCTGACATCATGTATGCCACATGTGTCTATGCTAGGTATCATTCCTTCCCTAAAGAATCTCATTACTCTACTACAAAGAGAATCTTAAGGTATCTCAAGGGCCCACTAGATCTTATCCTATGGTACCCTAAAAATAGGGATTTTGATCTAATTGGATTTTCAGATGCAGATTTTGCAGGTTTCAAAGAAGACTGGAAAAACACTACTGTAACCTGTTAGTTCTTAGGAAGAAGGCTAGTTTTTTGGAGCAGTAATAAGCAAACTAGTGTGGTTATATCCACTGCTAAGTCAGAATATATATCAGCAGGCAGCTGTTATGCTCAGCTGTTGTGGATCCAACATCAGCTCCAAGATTATAACCTTTAGGTAAGTAGAACTCCTCTCTATTGTGATTCTATAAGTGTTTTTTTATTGCTAGGAATCCTGTCTTGCATAGCAGGACTAAGCATATATAAAAAAGATATCATTTTATTAGGGAGCATGTGGAGAAGGAAGACATCAGTCTTGAGTTTATCCCCACAGACAAGCAAGTGGCCGATATCTTCACTAAGACATTAGATGAAGCAAAGTTCAACACCCTCAAATTTGAGTTGGGTATGGTGAACTTGGCATAGCTTCAGACACTCCCTTTTGCATTTATTTTTGGTGCAGGTATTGTTCCTCTTGTTGTACATACATACTCCCAAGAAGTATCAGTTCACTGATGCTTCTACTGAGGGAGAGTAAGTTACTCTGGAGAAAAGAGAGAAGGTCAGCCAATGGAAGGGTCAGCCCCCATCTGCCTATTCTACAAAAGTCAAAAAGGGGGAGAGAAGAGAGAAGGTCCTAGTAAGGGGGAGTCATAGCAAGTGGGAGAGATGGCAAAGGGGAAAGAAAGACATGTGACACTAGAGTAAACCTTTCAGCAAAACAGGGGGAGTAAGTGATGCTCACCATATAGGAAATGAGGTACATTTACTTATAGCTTATCATAATTTAAATAGTTATTTTGTTGTATAGGTTGTTTGTATCATTAACCAAGGAAAGAAATTTTTTTTATAAAGGTTGATAAGGGTTTTGACTTCCTCAAATAGGGGGATATTGTTGGGTCCATTGTTCCTAATGTCCCTTATTTATGAGAAGTCAAACTAGTCAATGACACACACATCAAATGTATTTGATATGCATTTGAGGTTTTGAGTGTAGGTTGTCTATATAACATTGATTGGACATGTGGACACAATAAGTGGTTGTTGGATATAGCAAAAATCGACTAAGTCCACAGGCGTTGAGTGGAGCAAGCTCACTCAACGCCATAGGTATGGACTCAATATTTTCTAGTAGAAATTTTCCTATGTCCACAGGCATTGAGTGAGGATAGCTCACTCAACGCCATATAATATATAGCGTTGAGTCTATCTCAGCCTAACCGGTAGATAGACAAAAATGTGGCTAAGTCCATAGGCATTGAGTGTAGTCTACTCACTCAACGCCATACAATAAAAAGGCTGTGAGTCAGGCTGAGTCAGTCTAAGCTTAGAGAAATTGGCTGAACTTTTGGCTAAGTCCACAGGCGTTAAGTGTGGTCTACTCACTCAACTCCATACAGCTTTAGCGTTAAGTGTTGCTGTGACAGTACACTGCATAGAAAAGTTGGGCAAAAGTTTGACTAAGTCCACAGGCGTTAAGTATAGCTTACTTACTCAACGCCAGATAACAAAAAAATTCTGTTAAAGTAGTTTGTCATTGAGTGGAGCTTACACTCTCAATTCCAAGACACAGAAATATTTGCTAAGGCAAATTGCATTGAGTAAGGCAAGCTCACTCAATACTCTCGACGCTCTCAACTCCTTGAAGTAGAAATTTGGCTAAGTCCAAAAGCGTGGACTGCTTGACTTTCGTCGAGCTCAGCTTCGTCGAACTGAGCTCAATGTTCGTCAAACAGAGCCAAATTACTCAGTTTAGCCTGGAGTTTGTTGAACTCAGTTCAACCTTTCGTCAAACTAAGTCCACAGTTCCTCGAACTGAACCTATACTTTCGTCGAGCTGAGCTCGATGTTCCTCGAATCGAGCTCAGCTTTCGTCGAGCTTAATACATAGAACTTTGTCTAAGTGTTATGGCGTTGAGTGATACCTACTCACTCAATGCCTTTGGTTCTGATGATTCAATTTTGTCTAAGTCCAGAGATGTTGAGTCATGCTGACATCAGCAAAGTCAAGTTGTCAACCAAAATTCAAATGGTGTGGAATTGCTGCCCGAGACATTTGCGGCCAGCTGTCAACATCTTCTGCACTTTCCAAGGAATATTCCATCATAAAGTGTTGGGGCACACACAGTAAGGATCCGTTAAATCAAGATTAATTGGAAAGCATGCACTGGATGGCTTAATCTCAGCAATCAATCCTGGTGGTGTGACCCACTGCTCAATTGGCCTTCAGAGTATAAAAGGAAGCAAATCGGCTAAAAACAAAAAAAACAACAATCAATTCCCCGTCTAGGTTTTCTGAAAAATGAAAAGAAGGGCGACAGAACTTCATCTTCTTCCTCGCCCTTTTCACCGAGCCTGAAGAAGTGGTTTTGCACAGAGAACCTTGTTGGGAAGGAGATAGCTGGAGCAATTACCATCTGTAAAAGCAGGATCGGAATACATTCTGAGGTCACAGATCTACAAGATTCTGCAAAGGGAAGGTTAGCTGTTTGAAGAAAGAATCTACTGCCTACCTATTTTCTTCAACAACAATTGGTTGGATTGATATCTGCTCAGTCCAGGAAGAAGGAGACATAGAGTTCTTGATCTAGTGTCTAATCATACAATCTTTCTTGTTCTTTTGTTTAGATTATTTGTGAATCTGTAGTTGTAAGCCTATATTATAAAGGCTAAGGTCTTTGTGACCTACGTTTTGCTTTGTGCCTGGTGAAAGGTCTTTGTGACCTGTGGGGTGTCTTAGTGCCTAATTATTAGGTCTGTGTGACTTGTATGGTCCTGCGGGATCTGTGCTGTAAGCTATTAAGTAGCTGAATTTTGGAGGGAGAGCTGAATCTAACACAAAGATAGATAAGCACAGAGGGACAGTGGATGTACCCAAGATTGGGGAACCACTATAAAATTATTGTGTCGTATGTGAATGTTCTTAAAAGATGATAATTAACCTAATCACAGGCACAAAAATCACAAAACAAGTTAGAAAACTTAAATAGAGACAAAAACCTATTCACCCCATCTCTAGGTGTTTAGCTAACCTTGAAAACAAGACTTTCAATTTGAAAATACCCCGAGAAGCCATCGAGAAAACAATAAAAGCTATGGTCGGATAATTGCTCTAAGAATTGATCGATGAATGACAAGGGAAAGTTTTCCTTACAGGTGGCGTCATTTAACTTACGATAGTCAATATACATTCACCACCCCGTCACCGGCCGTGTCGGGATTAAATCATTATTTTCATTCACAACTACAGTTATCCCTCCCTTTTTCGGCACTACCTGAATAGTGCTAATCCACTTACTATCTAAAATAGGATAGATAATTCCTGCATCTAAGAGTTTCATAACCTCGCCTTTTACGAATTCTTTCATGTTTGGATTTATAAGATGCTGAGGTTGGATGGAGTTACACGAATTATCTTCCATTATGATTTTGTGGGTGCAGAAAGATGGGCTTATGCCCTTGATAACATATATCTTCCAGACGAAGGCTTGGCGATGTTTTCGTAAAACGAGAAGAATTTGTCATTTTATAATTTAGTTAGGTAGGCTGAAACTATCACTAGAAGTTTGGAATCTTTTTCTAGGAAGGCATACTTGAGATATTTACGTTGTTCTTTAAATTCTAGGGTAGGGGTTTTTCATAAGATGTTTTGGAAGTTCTTTCTTTTTCAAAAATAATATCTTCGTAGACTTTTAACTTATATGAAAAATTGGAGGGGGGTGAATTAATGTCCATGACGGTTTCTTGCATACTTTCAGTAGGAAAAGTTGAGGAAGAACAAAAATCAGAAAATTCATCTTCAGGAATGTTGTAGGAAGATTCATCACTTAAGGTATCTAAGAAGAAATAGGAGTCGTCATTCTCCAGGGTATTTTTCATCGAAGGGATGATAGAGAACGTCACTTCATCGTTGCCTAATTGTAGGAAGAGCTTGCTATTGTTTACATCAATGATAGCTTAGGTGGTGGCAAGGAAGGGTCGGCCAAGGATCAGGGGAACCTCGACGTCTTCTTCGATGTCCAATATGACGAAATCCACCGGGAAGATGAATTTGTCGACTTTGACGAGAACATCCTTCACTATTCCTATTGGGTACTTAATAGATCTTTCAGCAAGCTGGATACTCATATGCATGGGGTTGAGGCTACCAATTCCTAACTTCTTAAATAACGAGAATGGCATTAGGTTGATACTTGCACCTAAATCGGCCAATGTATGCTTGACAAAGAGATCACCAAAGACACACGATATAGAAAAACTACCCGGATCGCTGATCTTCTTTGGTAAACCATTAGTTAAGATAGAAGAGCACTCGGCATTTAACGTGACGTGCGATAAGTTCTCTAACTTCTTCTTATTAGTCAGGAGGTCCTTTAGGTACTTAGCGTACTTCGGTATCTGGGTAATCGCTTGCTGGAAGGGTAGATTTATATGGATTTGCTTAAACATTTCTAAGAAGCGGCTATACTGATCATCAAGACGTTATTTGTTAAGTTTGGAAGGGTATGGTGTGTAAGACCCCTCTCCCCTTAACATGGAGGTAACCCGGTCTTATGCCCAGAACCGCCGCCTTATGGTGACACTAACTCACAAGTTAGTCAACACCATAATACGTCGATTCTGCCGGCTAGTACGATCATTCAACCTGTTCGGCCAATCGAGAGTAGAAGTACAACAAGCAGTATATAACAACTAGCTATTCCACAAGTCATAGTATATATCATATATATTTTAAAATAAAAGTACAACAGTAGTCCATAATGAGTACAATGAAAGAGAAAAGGGCTTATACCCTGTACATGGATATCAAATCTCTCTCTCTCTCAAAATCAAACCAAGTAGAAGCTAACTATAATCGATACACGCATCAACACTTAACGTCGGGCTGCAGTAGTAGTAGTATGTGGTATCAGCTCCTCAAGTCATGCCACCTTATCTTGTTGGTCGTCCTAGTGCTCCATCTCCTCAAGTTCCTAAAATGATATGGTCACAACCGATAGTTAGTCATAAAGACTAAGCAATTTTGTCCTCGCCTCACCTTCGCGACTCCTAGGCACCGAGCGGGAGGACGAAAGCGGAGGACAACAAGGGGTAGAAAAAGTATAGCAGGTGGCAGTGGATCTAATCTATCAAGATTATGTAAAAGCAAGTATATCTCTACTCTAGCAGTTCTATATAGTACAAGTAAGGTAAGTAAGAACAGTATTGAAAAGAAGTGCGTTAAGTAAAGTAAAGAGCGGAGTAGAAAGTAAACTATTTACTGTTAATATATCATCACAGAAGTACCTTAACTTATATGAATGCCCATACAAACTTATAAGTTAAGGTTTCATAAATGTAACTTATCATATAAACGAGCCCATACTATTTTATATGATAAGGATCTAGGGTGCGTATGACATAAATATGTATGTATGTTATGCATGCAGTTATGATTCATACAAGTGCAACTCACACACATGAATCTGTGATCACAAGCCTTTAGTTCCCTCTTTTTGGAGCTAGTATCACTCTCCGGTACCACCATTGTGGCTACGGTAGCAGCGAAACAGGCACTTCTACTTCCTAGGCGGTTATACACACTACCAAGTCAAGACCCTTCGTACGCCTCTGTACATGTCCTAGGTGCACTCTAGAGTCTCTGCGTACTAATACTGGCCAACTGCCAGACTTTCTTGTTTGGGTGTGCATTTTCGGGGATTTTCCTCCAGACCGCAGTATAAATAACATACTAGCCCTTCAAACCCTCACACCCTCACCCCTCACCAGAGTCACCATACTACCATCGATGTGATGATTGGCCCAGTATCACATGACCCGCCACTAGTTTATTTCTATGCACATACAAGATATTCCAACCCGAGCCACCAGCACACAGGGCCAAACTTGTCCTGATATCAACTCCCGAGCCTCCAGCTCGCAGGACCAAACCTATCCTGATATCAAATCCCAAGCCTCTAGCTCGTAGGGCCAAACCTGTCCTGATATAAAATTCCTGAGCCTCCAGCTCGCAGGACCAAACTGTCCTGAAACCCTCCAACCCTTCACGGGTGAGATTGCACATCAATGTCTTAGTTCTGAATCCCTCCAACCCTTGAAGGGTGAGAATTTTGCCATGTTCTCTTAGTCTTTTAGACTACTCTTGTCTAATGTTTGTTATACCTAACAATTTAGGGTTAATCCCAGGACTGCCCAGGGCATGCCCGGTGAAGGGCTATCAAGGTCACTAGGAACTACGATGGGCTGAAGCCCAAAGCTCCCTTTCTCAAGTACACTTACTCTTATTAGTGTTTACCCATTATTCATACCAAGCTCTCATTGTTATTCTAGACGAACCTAATGACTTAGGATATTATTGGGGAATCAGCGGTCTTCCGCCGGTCTCTGTTCTAGCTACTGTCCTTGGGGTTTTGCACTCTATCACTCGATGTCAAGAAGTGACCTATTGGAAACCAACAAGGGTTTATCTTCCCAATATAGTTATCAAATCAACCTTCTATCGTATCCCCTATGGGTCCTAGTATTATATGCTATTAATGTTAAGCGCAACCCATGACCTAATGTTAACCCGTATGGTGTGACTTCCAAATCTTTGGGTCATATGCCCCTAATTATTTATCATGGGTTGGTATGGTGTATGATGTTGACCATTCAAGGCTCTACCATTTTTCTAAGTAATTAATGATCTAAATTAAATCATGAATTGTGTGACCTAGGTCACTATGCACATGATGTACTACATGTAATGGTAAGACCAACCTAAGGAATTTACTAGGTGTTCCATGAGGTTAAATATCACTGCCTATCAAGTTTCATAATTTTCCCATGCAAATTTCTATTTCATTCCCATTTAATATTAAAATCCCAATTTGACCACTTTCCAAATAAAGTACATCAACCACACAACCAAAAATTCTAAGAAAATTACTGAGGATCCATGTTGATATAATAAAGCTAAATACAGAATTTTAAAATCCTAAACTGTGAATTGACCTAACATATATCCATATGAACAATATTACTAAAATGCCATTATTAGGGTTTTCAGCATATAGTGACATCTAAAAATTCTAAAATAATTTAACAAAGATTTAATCATAGAAATTAACTACTGTTAATTTTTCCATAATATTTAAATAGTAATTTCCCATATTTTTAATTAATTTCCATAATGGTAAAAATGGTAAATTCTACTTAAAATCCAAATTAATATTATTTAACAGTCCCATAAATTTTTCCAGAGGTGAACTATGTCCTTCTAAAACTTGTGACAAAATTTTAGAATTTAATAAATTCATTTGCCCTAGTTTCAAATTTATTTCCTAACTAGGAATATTTTCCAATAATTCCAAATAATGGGATTCTTGATCCCAAAAATCCCAACCTTACTATGGGAGGTGTATTTCAAGTCTATAAGCCTCTGGACAGATTTTTATGGACATGCATGGGGTCAAAAGGGCTAATTCCCCATTTTTGCATTTGGCACAATTATTTACAAATCTACCCTCAACATGCATGTTGGTTTTCCCCAACCTTCAAAATTCCAAATGATTTGAAATTTCTACCATGGCCTTAAAGTGACCCTAAGATCATGACACAAACATTTGGGGGCATTTAGAGTTGAAGATCTCCAAAAATTCCATTTATTCAATAAATCATATTTCTCGAAAAACTATGGAAAAATACTTTCCGAAAATTCCCATTTTTGTCTGTAACTAATTATGACCTAATCACATGCCTGTACAAAATTTCATTGCATGTATACTTATGGTTTGGCTGGGGCACTCAATTGAAATTCTGCCCTATCCTAGGACCAGTCTTGGTAGAATGGCCCTACAGAGGGCTACATTGCTTCAAATTACATGTTTAGGGTGTCAAATTTAAGGTAAGACCTAGATCGACATTTTATATGTTGGTCACATTTTCTGAATCTGCACCTAAATGGCTTAAATGTAAGTTTGAAATGTCTGTATAAAACGTGACAGAATACTATAGTTTTATATATTTACATAGCACGAATCTTGAAGCAAAAACGGATGGCATCCGTTCATCTTCCTCCTCCAGCCAAGGGTCGAGATTGCCCAGAATTGGAGCCTCTTCAAACCTCATTTCCCGGCCACCCCTTAGCCTCCACGGCCAGCTACCACCACAAACACCTCCGTTGAGGTGGTGGCCAACGTTTGGCGGCGAAATGGTGGTCGGAAACCGCCTCTCCGGCAATCCCGAGCAAGCTATAAAGCTTGAGATTTTCTCACACACCTCACATGAATCCAAGCTCAATTGAGCTCAAAATCTCTTTTAATTGATCTTGGAGGCTAGCACAGAGGGAGAGGAGGAGAAACTGACCTTAATCAGAGCCCGACGGTGGCGGCAGCGGCAGTTGGCCATGGAATTTCTCCTCTCCGGCGAGCTTGCTCCCAAACTCATTTCTCCACCAAAAGCTTCGATCCAGATATTGAATTCCACTCCTCTCGACCTTATGAAGCTGATGGTGAGGTCAAATTGAGCTGATATTATTTGTATAGTGTGAAAGTGAGGGGATAAGATACTTACTACTCTAGAGGGGGGGGGGGTGAATAGAGTATTCAAAAATTAAGGAGACTCTAAACACTTCTCTTAGAGCTATTGTGGAATAGAAATATGAAAGCTTAAAACCTAAAGCCTATCAGAGTGTAGTGAATAAAATATCAAGCTAACTGAAGTTTCAGTTGAGCTTTAAGCCTAGCACAGCACTTAGCAACCTAGTTAAATTTATCACAGCCACAGTGCATAAATTAAAGTAAACAACCAGACAACACAAGAGATTTATAGTGGTTCCCCAAATGGGTACATCCACTCTTCTACCACCCTTGTAGGAATCCACTACAGGTTTTTGTTCAGGTGCCCTGCCACCACAAGATCTGCTGTAGGTAAATCTAGAGACCCTTTGAGCTTTTGATCAGGAGCCCAAAATCCAATAGTTTTTTGATCAGGTGCCCTATCACCAACAATTCACTTTTGAAGGGAGTAATAACCCTTTTACAAGGAGGTTAAAAGAAAGATAAAAAGGTGTCTTCTCTGTGTTCAGAGAAGCTAGTGGATTTCTCTGAGAAAATCAAAGCTCCCCCTGGCTTAGAGAATGTCCTGAAAGAAGCTTTGCTTAAGGGTGCAGAAAATCCAGATTGCTTTGAAACTCTTTCTGATGCAGCTTTGAAGAAGACTCAAGATGTTGATGAATGTTCTTCTTCAGCAGCTTTTGCAATCTGGAAGGAAAGTTCTTCTTGAAAGCTTGAACACTGAGTGTTGATTTTCCTAAAGACAGGATGAACTCATGAAGAAGTAGAGGAACAAATCCTTTTTCTTGAGAGCTCTTGTTCTATCACACTTGTTTTAATGTTCTGAGTTTCTGTATCTCTTATTTGTATTCAGCCAACAGTTTTATAATATAGAAACTTTTTCTCTTTTTAATAATACTTCGAGCCCTACACAAAAAGATCTTTCCAAAATAATATAATAAGTCAAATAAAGAAACTGCAGATATAGTCTTTTATGTCATTCCCAAAATGGATTTAAGGATATTAAAATATCCTATCAATTTGACTTTTCACAAATGCACAGGAGACAAATCCTAACTGCTATATTACAGCTGTACAAAATCCACTCTTTCCTTTTAATAAAACAAACGGCTTTATTCTGTCAAAATCTTTTAATCAATGCATGAGAAATATTGCAAATAAGCAACAAAGTATAAGCATTGTAATAAGCAGAATATTTGAATAGAATATGTTTTAACCAAGAGTAAATAAAACATGGAATCAAATGAAATGAATATTGATAATAGCAGACAGAAATCGTCCAGCAAGGATCGAAGATCGTCGATCTGACCAAGTGATCGTCGTCCTAAAGAGAGAACATAATCTAAATAGAAATCGCCGACCTAGGCTAAACGATCGTCGATCTGAGTAAGCAGATCGTCGATCCCACTTCAGAGTACATATAACTCTGAGATCGTCGATCATCAATCCTTTTAAACAAAATTTCCATTTCAATCCAATCTCAACTATCCTATCTGGGTCTATCCTATCTAAACCTAGGGTAGACTAACATTTAGTCTAACCATTGACCATAGATAATTCTTGGGTCAATTAAGCCTAATTGAGATTACATGGCCCAAATCAAAACTAGGGAACCAACATAGTGAGTTTCCTTTAAGGGGATTTCGGCCTCTATATTGGATGCTCCTCCTAGATGCCATGTGGCATGGAGCTTGCTGGAAATGGCTGCTAAATGCTTCTAGAGCTCATAAATAAGCTTGGGAAGGGAGGAGGAGGGTAACATGGCCTCCATTTCCTCCTTTATCTCTCTTCCTTTTCACCAAAATTCTAAAACTACCCACATGCATGTAATCTCTCTCCAAATTCAGGGGGATAGGGGCTGTCAATGGACATTTGGGCTGGTCATGGTCCTTGTCTCATGGGATTTGGTCCACTTAAATTGTTTTTAGGGTTAGGGGCATAGTGGTGGTGTCAATGTGTACCTATGATTCTATTTTGGGCTAGTTTGATCCGATTTGACTTGAACCCTATAGTGGGCCCTATGTGAATCCACCCTAACTCCTTAGGTCAAACCGAGCCTAAACTCATTCATCCACCACATGTCCTAATCTAATATAAGTCATAGGGTCTAGTAGGAAATGATATGTTACATGATGGAGTTGGATCATTTTTAAAAATGGGTGGCGGAGCTAGATATTTTTCTAAAGCAGAGAGCGGAGTGATAACTTTTTTTTCGGCAGATGGGGGAATATTCAAAATGAGGGCGGAGCTTGCCTCGGGCTATTTGCAAATCATACCAGAAACTTGCTTCCCACTCCGAAGAGTTATATCTTTTGCTTGCTCACTCGGGTTGGGCTCGGTATTGGCAGGAAGAGACCCGGCGGGTTGCTCAGATATAATTTTAGCTAGTTGTCCTACTTGATTCTCTAGAATTTTAATGGTTCCGTCTAGGATTTTATAGTCGCATCATTAACATTCATATATTTTGAAAACATTTCCTCCAAGCTTGGAGGTTTTTGATAATTTCGAAGAGGTGGAGGTGGTGCAGAAAAATATTTTTGTGGTGGCGGGCGCATCGCGTTCGAAGGGTTACTCCACGAGAAATTTGGGTAGTTTCGTAAAGCGGGATTATGACTATTCGGAAAAAGCAAAGCCCGGTGCAGGTAAATTTGCAGTAGAAAATTTATTAAAAGCATTCATAGGCATATTTTTAACATAATCTATTTGTTCGGGGGCAGTAGTTGCAGATTCCCAAACCTGAGGGGTGGAGGCAACAGAAATCTCAGTTATCTTTTTGCTTAGTATTTCCACTTGTAGGGCCAGCTGGGAGACGTTTTCTACTTCAAATATACCTTCAGGTTTGTTTGGGTGAGGTCTAGGAACATTCTACTGATATGTGTTCATGGCCATGTCCTCGAAAATTTCAAGAGCTGCTTCCGAGGTTTTGTGGTTTAAAGTACCACTAGAAGCTACATCTATCATTTGCTTTATATTTCGATTTAGCCCATTATAAAACGTCTACACTAGTAACCATACAAGCAGCACATTATGGGTGCATCATCTTAAGAGTTCTTTAAATCTTTCCCTGGTTTCATATAGAGATTTAGAATCTATTTGACAAAAGAAAGAAATATCATTCCTAAGTTTTGCAGATTTAGCTGGCGGAAAATACTTCGTCAGAAATTTTAAGGTCAATTGATCCCAAGTGGTGATGCTCCCTCTTGGCAGAGTCATCAACCACTATTTAGCTTTGGCTCTAAGGGAGAAGGGGAAGAGTCTTAGCCTAATAACATTATTTGTAACACCATTGATTTTAAAGGTGTCGCAAATATCAAGAAAGCTAGCGATCTGCGCATTCAGGTCTTTATCTTGAAGTCCGTCATATTGCACATACTACTGTACCATTTGAATTATGCTAGACTTTAGATCAAAGTTATTATTAGCTATAGTAGGGAAAACTATGCTAGATTCTGTACCCTCTAAATTCGGCCTTGCATAATAGGACATAGGCTTATGCAGGGCTTCCTCTACGTTATGTTCTTCCATTCTTAAGGTAGAAAATGACTCGGAATACTCAACCGGTATTTGGAGAGTAGGGCCTTGAAATCACAATCTTCTCCGAAGAGTATGCTCAATTTTGTGGTCCAAGTCCAAAATAACCGACGGATTTCCGCGGGTCATGCACTAGAAGATGAGAAGAAACGGAAGAGACAATAAATAGAAAAAAGAGTTAAATTTTTTTGAAATAGATTTTATTTTAATGTTTTAACTCTCGAACTTTCCAAGGGCTACCCGATAAAGGGTCGCAAGATACTAGACAAGATAGTGGTATTTAAGCCACATTGCCCTTTTCGAGAGATTTAGGTGGTGTAGAAAAATTATGATGCAAGTTTCTATTAAGAGCGTTAATATATTTTTTTGAATTTTTATTTTTTAAGAAAGAGGGAGAGAAAGAGAAATGATAAGAGTAAGATGTTCCTGATTTCGAATTATCAATAAAGGTTGATCCCCGACAATGGAGGCAAAAACTTGGTGTCTACTAATCATGAAGAGAATAATAACTGAACTAGCAATCAATCTAGGCAAGTATACCTATCGAATTGTAGCTAGGGGACACAAGTTTCATATTAAGATCCAGGAACTGTTGAGTAATCTTACTCACACGAAGACTGTTATCTTATCAAAAGATTGTTTTAAGGTTTGTTAAGAGAAAACTAATTGCAATTAAGAAAAGAAATATTATGCTAAAAAGAAAGCTACTTGCAGTTAATTAAAGAGCTACTAAAAGCGATTACAATGGGGGGAAGAAACGATGAAATAGAAAAGCACTCGATCGAGAATCACCCAGCAAAAGTTGATTAAAAATGTGATAATAAACCCTATCTTAATAAGGTGAAGGTCCTTGAGCGTGGAAGTTCCTAAAGCTTGAACACGCTTCTCTCGAAGTCGTGACGAACTGATTTTAGGAAGGTTTGACCGAACTCTCATCCAAATCGGAGACCTAAAGCTCGCTTTATGCGGTGAACCCCACTATTGGATTTCACTCCAATCTGGGAGATTTAACGTCTGCCTCTCTTGAGGGGTGCATGCAAATATCTTTACTCTTGAGTGTTCACTTCAAACTACGATCCTCTCGGCTAGCTAAGAGTGAAAACAAAGATGGAAATTATATATTGACGATATAACTCCAAACATGATTTTCAAGAGTAAATCGAAGGCATAAACCCTAAAAAGAAAAAGTAATCTAAAAGCATCATAACTTAATAACCTCGAACCTCGGATCATCAAGATCGAGTACACGGAGGATTAGTTAATCATGGAGAATGTAACGACCCCATCCGTTAAATGACGTATAGTAGAAGGTCCGGCCGGGGCCCCACACTATATGCCACAAACAGACGGTGAGGTCACAGGATAATACCAAACCAAACGAGTCCTAACTCAGAGCATCCTAGCGGAAGCTTATTAAGTGCAAGAACTCATACCATTGAATGTCCACTAATATATAAATATCACATTTATATAGATAACCAGGAATGTTTACAAAACCACACCGCACACGGCCTTAAGGCCTTACAAGTTACGCTTAACAACACATATAATTTCATACATCGGCACGCAGGCCGGCCACACATGAAATCCAACACTTCGCACGGCCTTCGAGGGCCTACCAGCAGCATGGGCTTTTGCCCGCTCAATCCATCAGCCCGCAACACCTGCATATGGACGTCCACCCTATGGGTGATAAACAAAGCAACGGTCAGCATTCAGCTGACCAATTATAACGACCCCACCCCTTACCCGGGGCAGTGGTTCCTTCCCTGCATGTATAGCAATTTCAATATATAAAGCACATACACCCAACATCACAAACGCCGGCCTCAATGCCAGGCGCTCCGTGCACTCAGGGCACCTTTTATGGTTTGTACTTGGTAGGCGGGCATAAGCCTCCAAACCCTTGTTGAAGACCTCACGCACCCGTCTCACTCAGAGGTACGCACCACACCAAAACCCGTGAGCACTATCAGTCGACCTACCCCCGTAGTGTAACAAGCCTAGGGAATTCGCCCTGCTGCTTTGCTACCAATCGACCGCTCACCCGATCTTAAAATTGCCACTTGGTGAAATGGGCATAAGCCTCCAAACCCCTGTTGAAGACCTCACGCACCCACCCACTCAGAGGTGTCCGCACTCCATCAACCAGCTCTTAACAAGCATACAACCAAAGGAGCTATACAAAGCATCCTATACACCAAACACATCGTCCTCACCATCTCCGCAGGCTAAACGATGCATACACGGAGTCTTCTCCGGATCGCAATATAAACATCACCAATCCCGACATACGTCTGGATGGGCTTCACACAGCATGCCTATGCCGTACTACAGACTTCCGGCTCTAGATGCAGACTCAACTGCTGGAATCACTTACGCGTTTCCATCTCTTGATGGAGGATCCCATGCACATGCAAAACAAAGGGCTTCACCTGCCCAAGGAAGAAAGATCGTTACCCTTGACGATCGCTTCGGCGCCATAGAAAACTAGCCGGATGGAAATCACCGCAGCGGCCTTGCCTCCGCAACGCTGCACTCGGCTCTCTATTCGGCTTGACGAAGCTCCACCGGCGGCCGGAAAGCTCCTCCTCCTCTTCCTCCAAGCTCTCCTCTCTTTCTTCTCTTGAGAGAGAGAAAGGCTAAGTGGAATGAGATTTCATCTCAATCCACGGCCTTAAAGAGGCTGGAAAAGCTATGGACCACACGATCCAAATAGAAGGAAACGAACGGCCGAGATCTGCCCAAAACCCCAATTTTTGCCTGACACGGCCTATGGCACGCCCGTATCACAGGCCGTGTACCCTTAAGCGGCACACGCGGTTTGGAACCGACTGAACAACACGGGGCTCGACACGCCCGTGTCGAACCTGACACGCCCGTGTCATTCTTGAGACACGCCCGTGTCCCCTGCTACACGGCACCCATCGACTTCCAAAACCAGTACACGGGTCGGAACACGGCAGCCGACACGCCCGTGTCCAGCCTGACACGCCCGTGTTCATGGCCGTGTTCACGGCCGTGTACGGCTCTGACCCGAATAGGCCAACTTTGAGATTTAAATCGAACACGCCCTGGGACACGCCCGTGTCCCAGGCCGTGTACCCCCGACACGCCCTGGGACACGCCCGTGTCCCAGGCCGTGTCTACCAGCCTGCTACTCAAAATTGTGTACAAACATATTTTGAGTTCTGGGGTGTTACAGAGAAGTGGATGAAGAGAGATGGGTAGAAGAACATTATGAAAACAAAGAAGAAGGACACTTTATATTAATGTTAAAAGAGAGCTACAACTTTGAAATAAAAGATTACAAGTGCATGGAAATTAAACCTAGGAAAGCATTAACATTATGCTACTAAAGAAATTACAAGAGCTTTTACAAAATGGGGTATGATGCGCGCAGGCTTCGGATTCCGCGCGACGCGATTAGGAGGCAAGTGCACCTGTCACAAGTAGTACACGATATTCCGGTGGGGAGTATCGAGGTCATATATTTCCTAGGGCCGGTTGACTATTTCTACTCCTTCCGGAGGGACTATTATTTTAACGAAAATAACTTGTCGGGTTTTAGTTAACTAAAGTAGTTATAAAAGGGAGTTGTAAAAAAGGAATAAGAAAAATTTGATGAAGGGTTAACGCTCAGCATCGAATCAGATCGAAACTAAAACGACTCTTAATAATTATAGAACTTAGTTTTCAAATTAATTAAAGGAAACTTGATCGTGGAGGTTCCACAAACATGAGCTCACCTATCTCTAGGAATATAGCTCACCTAAACATTAAGACTTTTCGACTTAACTCTCGTCCGAAGAATGATTCCTCTTAATGCCTGCTTTACGCTAAGAACCCCGCTATTGAGTGGGGAACCCAATCCGGTAGAATTACGCTTCTCCTCTCTCGAGGGTATGCACGCAACTCTTTTTACCCAAGGGTGATCAGTCCATACTCACAGCCTCTCGGCTAGCTAGCGTATAGATAATGGAAATAGAGCTCACATATCGATATATGGTTCTACGCGTCGTAAACCCGGGGCAAACCTTAAGCCCTTTAATTAAAGTGAGAAAAAGATCCTTTAATTATTTAGATTGACTTCATATGTCCCAATGATCATCGATGTCGAGGGCTAGGGACGATTAGCCACTCATCGGTATGGGGATGGCTTATGAGTTTGATGAGGCACGAGTTCAAAACTAAATGCTAAATGGTTATAAAAAGAGGACATAAAAATAACGTAACGCTAGGAACAAAAGGCTAAAAACTTTAATTACTAACAAAGAACTCACGTGCACATCAAACCCATAATTAAGAAAAAGCTAAGTTACACAAAATGAAAACATAATTGACATTACAAGTCATACTCAAATGAGTAGGCGGGAAATGACAAATCCTACTCGAACGAGTAGGCGGGAAATTACAAGTCCTACTCAAACGAGTAGGCGGGAAATGACAAGTCCTACTCAAACAATTAGGCGGGAAATAAAAATGAGTCATACTCGATTGAGTAGGCAGGAAATAAATGCACACACACACACACACACTCTACATAATGGAAAGAAAGCAATAAAATTATCTCATGCACACAAACACTCTACATGAAATTGAGAAAGCGATAAAGAAAATAATAAAAGAAATTAATAAAAATTAACTCATACACGCACACACTCTACATAAAGTTGAAGGATTAATATGAAAATTAATCTCATACACTCTCACAAACACAATTTAAAAAGAAAAACAAAGTAATCAAAAAATTAAAACAAATACATTCCTACTCCTATAACTTGATAAAAATCAATAAAAAGATGAAATAAAAATAAAAAGAGAATTTTTTTTTGTGAAATAAAAGCTAAAAAAAACAAAGTGTTTCAAAATGTTAAAATGATAACTTTTTCATTCTTATAATTTTATAGAAGAGTTTAAAAAGTGGAAAATAGATTGACAAGAACAAAAGTTTAAAAAAAGACTAAGTAAAAAAAAGTACAGAAAGCCACTTTGAAATCACTTTTATAAAACCATAAAAATGAAATTAAAGTACTAAAAAACTAAACCTAAACCTAAGCAAAGAAAGAAGAAAATAAAAGATATCAGAACTATGAAAACATAAAAATAAAACAACAAAAAGTTAAACTCATACACCCACACACACATTTTAAAGAGAAAGACAAAGATACTTAAGATTGCTGAAAGAGATGCACTCAGAGGCATTCCAGTACAATATGAGGATGAAAAGACTAACATATTTTATTAAGTAAAAAAGTTGATTACAAAAGCTAAGACAAACACAAAGAGGAGGAGGGAAAGTTATCCTTACATCGCACAAAAAGCAACTAAGCTGCAGTCCAACAACAAAATGACTCAAAAATTTGAACCCTTGGACCTTACAGAGAAGATCTATTTATAAGCAAAAAATTTACAAGAGGTGGCACGCTGTTGTGCATGGGAAGCTAAGAATTTGATGACAGGCCAGGTTTTAGAAGCAGCGGGAGCTGGACACGTCATGGTCATCATGACAGAAAGCATCAAGCGGAGGCAAATTAGTCGAGTGCGGCATTGATTAGCGTTCGACGAATGTTGAGCTTGATATTCATTCGACGAACTAGCTGGCATTGAATGGTTGCTGGCATTGAGTGGAAACAATTCGTCGAGCGCTAAGTGATGAAATTCATCGAGCGCAAGATTTGGAAACAATTCGTCGAGTGCTGGGATCAATTCGTCGAGCGCTGGGATTAATTCGTATAGTGCTGGGATCAATTCGTCGAGCGCAGAGTTGTAGAATTCGTCGAGCGCAGATCGAAGAATTCTATTTCCGGTCAAAAAGCTCTTTTTTAACAGGAATCAAAGTAACTTTATTTTCTGCAAAAAATCTGGAATACAAAATAAACTTAAGTTAGAAGGGTATTTACAAAAAAAGGTATGATTTATTGGAGAAAAATAACAGAAAACTACAAAATAACCTAAAACTACTTATATAAAGTACTGAAAAAATATGAATAATAATAATTCATAGAATACCACCATACTTAAGCTTTTGTTATTCCAGAGCAAAAGTTGGAGATATAGTAATAAGGAATTAAAAGAATTCCTAAATTTAGCTACTGCTTGAATCAATTAAAAGAGAGATCAAAATGAACATACGGGGGTGTAAGAGTTAAGTCTTAATCCATGAAAATGATTTAATTAGAGAAAAAGTTTTGGCCAAAAAGAATTCTTGAAGTAACCAAATAGCAAGCATAAATTGTATATGTATAGGAGTAATAAATTTTATCCTATTACTCCGTAACATATAATCTTTTAAAATGTTGGATGTCAATGTTTACGGAACAAAATCTTATTCCCCTTGATATAGGTTCTTTTTAGGATAGAAATTTTATCATGTCGAGTAAAACATGATAAATATGGGTAGAAAGAGTTTAATTTTTTCAAGAAAAAAACTAGTTTTAAATAAAAAATTTTGAGAGCAACTTTGATAAATTGAACGCTCCTGTATTTCAAAAAGCTTGAAGTAAAAATAATTGAACTATATAGTTGTTTTTTTCTAACATAATACACGTGTCTCTATTTTAGATAAATTAAAAGCAATGCCTAAAACAAGTCCCCTATCTTAAGAAGAAAAAGATATGATATTCTTTAAAACTAAACCCCGATATTTAAATCTATCAATCTCTAATTAATAAACGAATAGTAAAAAAAGAAATAACGAAATTCGCATATAAATAAACTCGTAACTATATTTTTGGAGAGCAAAAAGGGTTAAAATTGGAATATTTGATTTATTTTTTTTATACATTTTTTATAATTTTTAAAGTTATCATCTTTTTTTGTGTTTTTAATTTATTATCTTTTTTTATTATTTTAGAAGTTATTGTCTTTTTTGTATTTTGTGTTTTCTCTCTCTATATATACATACTAAAAATGTGAAGAAGATATATATTTTTGAAATATTTTATATTTGTTTTCTAACATTTTTTTTGTATTTTTAAGTTTTTTAATCAAATATTTACAAGAGAGGGGAAAAAGAAAAGTTATTTACAAAGAGAAAGAAGAAAGGAAGATGCGGAAGAGAAAAGGATATTTACAAAAATATTTATAGAAAAATATTTATAAAAAAATATTTACAAAGAATATTTACAAAGTAAATCTATATATATATATATATATGTTTTGTAAATTTTTTTGTAATTTTTTGATGATAAAAAATGTTTTTGGAGTTTTCATTTTATAATTTTTTGTTTAGTTTAGTTTAGTTTTTTTAAAAAAAATAAAATTAGTTTTAAGTGCGGAAAGAAAAGCACGAAAATGAACCACATACTTAATTCCAACATTGTCCCCAATATTGCAATATAAGTATGAGGAACAAAAATGAAATGAAAATGCAATATGTAAAAGGGGGGGGGGGTAGGAACTTCCCTAGAACGTGTTCGGGGAGGTCCAATCAGAAACCCTGCATTATTAGAAAGAGTAACAAACAAAATAAGGAAAGTGTGAAAAAGGTAGACATGGGGTGCCTCCTAGGAGCGCTTTGTTTATAGTCGTGTAGCTTGACAATTATGGCGTGGTTATAATGTCGAGGAAGGTTATGGTTTCGTTAATGCCGATCACCTGATCGCCCGCTATATATAACTTTAACCGATGACCGTTTACTTTAAACGACCCTCTTTCTAGGTGGGAGATGAGTTAGGTCCCATATGGCCAAACCTCTTCAGCTTTGACGGGGCCGGACCAACGTGATTTTAGTTTACCCGGAAAAAGTCTAAGACATGAATTGTAAAGAAGGACAAGATTGCCCCGAGAAAAAAAAAATTTGGGTCTTAATTTTTCGATCGTGATAGAACTTAGAACGTTACTTATAGAACTTATTACTCTCGTAAGCATTTGCACGCCATTCATCGAGCTTGTTTAGTTGCAGTTTTCTATTTTGAGCGACTAAGTTAGCGTTGATTTTTATGAGTTTTAAAGCCCAAAGAGCTCGATGCTTTAGTTCTACTGGGAGATGACACCATTTGCCATAGACTAATCGAAACGACGTACAACCAATTACGGTTTTGTATGTCATACGATACGCCCACAACGCATCGTTGAGTTTGACGGACCAATCTTTCATATTAAGTGAAATGGTTTTTTGTAATATAAGCTTAATCCCTCGATTTACTACCTCGACTTGGCCACTTATTTACGGGTGGTAGGGGGGGCAAGTTTCTGTGTGACTCCGTATTTAGCTAAAGTCTTAGCCATTTGGGCATTACAGAAATGAGTTCCCCTATCGTTCACAAAAGCCCGAGGCGTATCGAAGCGAGAATTTTTTTTTAAGAAAGGTAACGACGACTCGAGCATCATTGGTGGGGAGAGATTGCGCTTCCTCCCATATTGATACGTAGTCGACCGCCACTAAAATATAAATATTTTTAAAAGACGGAGGTAGGGGGCCGACAAAATCGATGCCCCATAAATCGAATACTTCGCACTCAAAAAATAAATTTTAGGGCATCTCGTCGCGACGAGAGATGTTACCCGACCGCTGGAAGCTATCGAAGAAGCGCACAAAATTATGACCGTCTTTGAAGAGAGTGGGCCAAAAGAAGCCCGCCTCCAGCACTTTTCGTGCGGTCCGATTAGCTTGATAATGCCCACGGGCCGGACCCTCGTGGGAGTGCCTAAGTATTTGCGTGTACTCCACACCTATGAAACATCTTCAGACAGCCTGGTCCGCATAGATACGAAAAAGAAAAGGGTCCTCCCAAGAGAAATTTTTCAAGTCAGAAAAAAAATTTCTTATTTTTCTGGCTTGAAAAGTCTTTTGGGAGCACCCGTGCAACTTAATAAGTCGCAAAATCTACGAACCAAGGCGGAGAAGGCAAAATGGTATTTATGGCTAGGAGGCGTTCCTAGGGAAATTTTTCATTTATGTCAGATTCGACGAGCGCTTCCGCACCCGGATTTTCTAAACGAAAGAGGTGATAGGCGGGTAAATTTTCCGCCCCATTCTTATCCCGGATCTCCAAATCAAATTCTTGCAGGAGGAGAACCCATCGAAGAAGGCAGGGCTTGGCGCCCATTTTAGCTAGTAAATATTTTAAGGCGGAGTGGAAGGTAAATACGATAACTTTAGATAGCGTTATATACAAGCAAAACTTATCAAATGAGAAAACGACGGCTAAGAGTTCCTTTTCCGTTTTCGTGTAATTTCCTTGTACGGAAGTGAGCGTCTTGCTAGCATAATAGATAAGATGAAAATATTTGTTTATGTGTCGGTTGAGAACGGCACCTACGACAATATCACTAGCGTCGCACATAATCTCGAACGGAAGGGACCAATCGGGCGCCACTAAAATGGGAGAATTTATAAGTTTTTGTTTTATAAAATTAAATGTGGACACACATTCGCTACTAAAGACAAAACTAGATTCCTTTTCCAGGAGGTGAGTAAGCGGCTTTATTATTTTTGAAAAGTCTTGAATAAAGCGCCTATAAAAGCCCGCGCGGCCTAAGAAACTTCTAATGGATTTTACATTGGATGGCAGGGGAAGTTTTTCTATAATTTTTACCTTGGGCATATCTACCTCCATCCCCTTAGATGAAATCTTATGGACGAGAACCAAACCTTCTCGAACCATAAAGTTACACTTTTCCCAATTCAAAATGAGATGCGTGTCCTCGCATCGCTAGAGGACACAATCTAGATTATGAAGACAAGCTTGGAAAGAGCATCCGAATACAGAGAACTCATCCATAAAGACTTCCATGATGTCTCCTTCCAGTTCGCCAAAGATCGCCAACATACATCTTTGGAATATAGCTGGCGCATTGTAGAGGCCAAATGACATTCTTCGATAGGCGAAGGTGCCAAATGAGCAGGTAAAAGTTGTTTTCTATTGATCATCGGGGGAAATGGGGATTTGAAAAAACCCCGACAAACCATCAAGAAAACAATAATATGGATGACCGGATAAACGCTCCAGAATTTGGTATAAAAATTGTAGTTGGAAATGGTCCTTATGGGTGGCATCATTAAGTTTCCTATAATCGATGCATACCCGCCAACCCGTAATAGTACGAGTTGGGACGAGTTCATTATGCTCATTTTCTACTACGATTAGACCGCCCTCTTAGGCACGACATGAACGAGGCTAACCCAAGCACTATCTGAAATAGGATAAATAATCCCCGCATCTAATAATTTAATTATTTCAGCTTTAACGACATCTTTCATGTTTGGGTTAAGACGTCGCTACGGCTGAATGGTTTTGCGACAATTATCGGTAAGGAAAATCTTATGGGTGCAAAAAGAGGGGTTAATCCCCTTAAGATCAGAAATTTGACACGCAATTGCGTGGTGATGTTTACGCAAAACTTCCAATAAATAGGAAGTCTCTGAATCACTAAAATGCGACGAAATGATAACGGGAAGGGTATCATCTTTTCCCAAAAAGGCGTATTTGAGACATTTGGGTAGGGGTTTGAGGTTAAGGATGGGTGGTTCTTCTAGCGAGGTTTTGATCCTAATGCCTTTCGAACGAATTGGTTCGAAAGGCAAATCTATAGATTTATCCTCTATGCAATTAAAATTTTTGAGTGCAAAAATATCGTCATTAGGAAAAATTGACTCGAAAATTGGAGAAGAACGATCTCCGAAAAAAGTATCTAAATTATAACAGAAATCATCGCTCGATGATGAGTCCTCTATCGAGGGATTAATAGAGAAATTAACCTCATTATCTACCACCCGAAGGAGGAGACGACCATTAATCACATCAATTAATGCCCGGGAGGTGGCGAGAAAAGGGCGACCGAGTATAATTGGTACATCGATGTCCAAGATGTTGAAGTCTACCAGAAAGATAAACTTGTCAACTCGGACAAGGATGTCCTCCACTACCCCGACGGGGAACTTAACCGAGCGATCCGCTAATTGGATACACATATTAGTAGGGGACGGAGTGCCCAAACCTAATTTTTGAAAGAGCGAGAATGACATCAAATTAATGATCGCGCCTAAATCTACAAGAGCGTATTTAACTAATATATTGCCAAAAAGGCACGGGATAGAAAACAATCCCGGGTCATTTTGTTTTGGGGGCAATTTATTAGTAAGAGCCGCTGAGCAGTCTACGTTGAGAGAGATATGCGAAATATTTTCTAATTTTTGTTTATTAGAAAGAAGTTCTTTCAAATATTTCGCATACTTAGGCATCTGCGAGATCATCTCGCAGAATGGAACATTAATATGAATTTGTTTTAATAGTAAAATAAGGTTTTTGTATTGTGCATCCTTACGCTCACTATCTAACCTATGCAGATACGGCAAGGCCTTATTTAAAATAATTTTTTCGTTTAAAATCATTAAAGGCGGCGTAATCAAAGAACGGGGAAGAGGGATCGGATAAGAAATATGTACCTGCGGATCTATCCGTTTTGGATCAACCACCTCCTTATCGCTACGGAGGGTTATAGCATTGGTGTTCTCCCGAGGGTTGGACTCCATGTTCCCTAGCAGTGCCCCGAGCGTGTGCTCAGACATCATTCTCGCCAATTGTCCAACCTGTAGTTCAAGATTTTTTAGCGATACAGTGATGTTCTAGATATTTGACTCGTTGGACGCTATGTATTTATAAAACGTTTCCTATACCGGAGAAGGTTTCAGAGGAGGAGGCGGGAAAAATGCCGGCGCAAAAGAATTCAGGGGGCGCTGTGTATTATTCGCATTGCTCCAAGAGAAATTGGGGTAATTCCTCCAACCCAGATTATAGTTGTTACTATAAGGGTTTTTGTTTGGGTTGAAGCTAGGAAGGATGACCCGAATTTCCCACGAAGTCTATGAACTCTTCGACCACATAGATGTTAGGGGGAATGAAACAAGGCAGAGTGGAGGGGGCAGCAGACATCTCTGCCACCTACTTTATTAACCTTTCAACTTGAAGGGTTAAGAGAGCAGTAGCATCCACTTCAAAAAGGCCGGCCGCCTGCTTAGCGCGTCTCCACGGGACGATCCACTAGTAGGCGATCATTGCCATTTCTTCGATAAGTGCTTGGGCAGCCTCAGGTGTTTTAATATTTAAAGTGACCCAGCAGCCGCGTCAATCATTTGATGAGTTTGATAGTTAAGCCCATTGTAAAAGATTTGGACCTACAACAACGCTGGCAGCGCGTGCTGCGGACACTTGTGGAGGAATTTTTTAATCCTCTCCCAAGTCTCAAATAGAGACTCGGGATAATTCTGCACAAATGAAGAAATGTCCTCCCGTAACTTTGCAGTTTTTGCGGGCGAAAAATACTTCGTTAAGAACCGTTCCGCAAGCTCGACCCAAGTGGTGATACATCCTCGTGGGAGGGAATTAAACCATGTCTTGGCTTTGGATTTGATGGAAAACAGAAATAAGCGCAAGCGAATGATGTCATCAGTGACACCATTCATCTTAAAGGCATCGCAGATTTCTAAAAAATTAGATAAGTGAACATTCAGGTTGTACAACCCCGTATCCGGCTGAGCGGGATCCTCCCCAAGTGACGGACTCGGGACATGCTACGAGCGACGTTTTGGCACAACCCCGTTCGAAGGCGCGCGGGAGCTCGTGCGAGCGCGCGGAGGTTTTACGGGCATAGGCCTTTTAATTTATGTTACGTATATACATAAATTATATTTAGTATCATATATATTAGGTAATATATACCTTGTATTATATATATATTATCACATATTATAATATATGTTATAAATTATAATATATGTATTATAATATACATATTATATACCTTGTAATATAATATATTATCATATATATTAGAGGGGGAGCAGGCGGGTGGAGCAGGGGCAGAAGAAAAAGGAAAAAGAAAAAAGCAAAGAGGAAGTGGGGCAGCAGGCATCGGCAGGGGGAACAGGAAAGAAAAAGTAAAAAGGCAAATGGAGGAGGAAGAAGACCTAAGCCCCATGGCCGCCCCTCCTCCCTCTCTCGATCTCTCTCTCGTCGGCCGCCTGCAGCACCCCCGACGCTAGCCCGGCCTCCTCCTCCTCTCCCATCGTCGACCGGCTGGAGCCTGACGCCGCCATGGCCGCGCCTCCTCCCTCTCTCGATCTCTCTCTCGTCGGCCGCCTACAGCACCCCCGACGCCAGCCCGGCCTCCTCCTCCTCTCCCATCATCGACCGGCTAGAGCCCGATGCCTCCATGGCTGCCCTCCTCCCTCTCTCGATCTCTCTCTCGTCGACCGCCTACAGCACAACCCGACGCCAACACCGGCCTCCTCCTCCTCTCCCGCCGCCGGCAAGCCAGAGCCCGAGCTCTTGCCATGGCCGCCGTCGGGAAGCCCGAGCCCGAGCTCCTCCTCTTCTCTCTCTGCCATGGCTGCCGCCTAGAAGTCCAGCCCGAGCTAAGCCTCGGCCCCCTCTTCCCAACGCCACCTCAAGCAAGGCTCGACCTAAAAGGGAGATCGAACACCAGCACCGCCGCCAAGCACGCGCCAAGGGTAACGATGTTTCTACTCGGGCAGGTGAAGCCCTCGATTTACATTTGCATGGAAGCCCCTCTCCACCAACGGGTGAGGGAAGGGAGCTCTCCGACGGGTTGACGTGTACGTCCCCGCTATTAATTGCATCTAGTATCCGGAAGTGTGAGTACGGATTTAGGCATGCTGTGTGAAGCCCATTCGGACGTACGGGCCGAATTGGTGATGTGCTGTGTGAAGCCCATTCAGACACATGAGCCGAATTGGTGATGTGCTGGGTGAAGCCCATTCAGACGTACGAGCCGAATTGGTGATGTGCTGTGTGAAGCCCATTCGGACGTATGAGCCGAATTGGTGATGTTCTGTGTGAAGCCCATCCGGACGTGTGAGCTGGATTGGTGATGTTCTGGGGTCCCCGGAGAAGACCCCGTGGAATTTGGATACTATCTATTTGTAGGGAATGCGCACCGTAGCCCCGAAAAAGGGGTGTACGGAATATATTTGGCCAGCTTATGTTAGCCGACTGTCGTTCAGCTGACAGTCGTTCGTCGAGACGTTGGCGTACAGGTGTTGCAGTACCAAGCGTGGAATAGCGGGCTTAAGCCCAAGCTTGTGCCGGCCCTCGAAGGCCTATTTTTATTTATATTGCCGGCATGCGTGCCGATGTATGGAATTTATATTCCTGTAATAATTTATAATCTGTGATGCTCTGCGAATGTGTGATTTACACTTTTTGTTTCAGGCGAGCGATGTGCTCGTGAACCGCTCGTCCCGTGGGAGCCCCGAGGTTTATGCCGGGAAGCCCCTGTTGGCCTGTTGATAGCCCCTTTAGGGCAGCGGAGTCACGCTATTTGCAGCCTAGTTGGGCAGCGTGTTGTACTATTGCTCGGCGATGTTGCGCCTTTAGTAGCGCGTTTGAGGAGCATTTTGTATAGACCCAAGGAGATACATCTGGATAGGAGAGAGTTGGTCTTGAGACCCTCCTTAGATGTTCCGGTCGGCCAAGAGCGCCCTCCGAAGGTGTCTTAGCTCAGCTTTTGGCTTGGGAGGGGAAGAGTTCGTTAGTCTTCCAGGTATGCGGTGGGTCCTCCACGCTGAGACCTTGGGTCTGTCCCTTACGTTCCTAGTCTAGAGCCTAGATTGTTCATTTGAGTGTAGTAGGTGTGCGGTCACCCCTCTTTTGGGACCCCGAACTCCACGGAAGTCAATTTTGACTTCGGTCAATTTTGGCTTCAACAGTTATGGTGCGGTGAGCATGGAGAGTGGCCAGCACAGAAAAACTCAGTTGAACGTCGTGGCTATAGAAGAGGAACTAATTGACGACCGGGGTCATGCGATGAAGGAAGTCATCCCTCAGTTTCCTGTTTTCCAATTTAAGGTTGAGATGTAGTTGGGAAGGTCATCCTTGTGCGGAATGCTTTATCGATATCAGGTTCACCATGAAAGAACGAGTCTTCATGAATGCGGAGTGGGACCTTGAGCTCTACTCCCATCATTGTTTTTAAATCGTAAGCTTCAAGTAGAGCAAAGACGATGTGTTTATTTGTTTAAGGTAATGATTTGAATGGTCTGTCAACTTATTGTTCTTCCAAGACATCTCCCAGGCTTTCATTTTGATTTACTAGGCTAGTGACCTTAGCAAAAAGAAAAAAAAGGGTCATTGAGTTGTTTTAGGTTCTTTCGTCGTGAGGATATATTCAAATGTTAGGTGCAAGGAATATATTCTGAGTTTAATAATCCTCTTTGAGCACCTATATTTATTTTCAAATGTTTGTCGAACTTTTCGAAGCAGTTTTGGATCTCACAAGGCGAGGATCATTTGGCAATGTGAGCTTTGTTTTCGCTTGTCGTATAAATTTCTTTAGTTTCCCTTCGTGAAGAACCTAAAGCCATCTTATGACTGGAAATTGGACTTGTTTTATAGAGTTCACATGAATCTAGTTGGCAAAATTGCATTTTAATGTTAGATTTCAATTTTTACCCAAATCCGTAGCTCCGGGAGTTGGTTTTTTCACCTGTTTGATGAAATGAGGTTTTCATCTAATTATGTCGCGCCTTAACTCGGGAGCTTTTGCTTGAGAAATATCCATACTTGTTTTGTTCGCTCGTGTTTTGTTACTTTGCAATACGTCGTAGATCCAACAAGAGTATGATATTTGCGATAATGTTAGCCTTGCAGGATGATATTTTTGGTAATACTTCGTTTACGGATGGTTTGAATCTTGAAAAAGGTTCAGCTTTACTGGAATCATCTAGATATTTACAAACTATATCAAAAGGTGTTACTATTTTATTTAACAAATTAAGTGCATATTCTCCTGAGTTCTTTATTTCATTGATCATTACAAATGCTTTGAGACTGATAAGGTTCGTATTCGAGACGGTTTATCAAGTTACTGAACCTGTTGTTTTGTTATAAAATCTATATTGCCAAGCTGATCTTGCTATACTCAAATAATAGTACCTAGCCAGGGTTGTGTACTCGTTTGATACGATTCAAAAACTAGTCTAATCTATGACTTTCTTTCTAAAATTTAGAGAGTAAAATGAACTACCTATTACAGTTTGAAAATTCAAAAGAGTTATTATTTTTGGGTTGGCCTAGTTTTTCACTTCAACTCAAAACATTTCCATATTGCCCTATTTTTCTTGACATTCCCCAACTCATTGATTTTCAAACTCAATATTAAGAACTAGTAAATCCAATATTAGTTTTCCAGTTGGTTTTGGATTTATGATGCTGAAGATTTTCCAGTTGCTACTGTTATTCAATATTGTGCAATGAACTTTACTGTTTGACATTTACTAGTTCAGTTGTTGCAACTATGCTGACATTTTTCCTTGCTTATGAGGATGCAGTAAAATGTTCAGATGGCTTATATGTTTTTGCTTTAGATGAGCTTTGTATCTATACAGTTTTCCGTGCTTATTTGGATATGAACTTCACCGTTTGCTTAATACGACCCTTGGTTTTCTTGGATTGGTAAGAGTTTTTTCTGGATCTCATTGGTGCTATCTTTGTGCTTGAGAAGATTACGATTAATGATCTCAGAAATTTCAAACATGTCGGAAGTATATTTTCTCCTTATCAGGCATTGATTTTTGAGAGTACGATTCTAATTTTTGGAATAGTGTCGATAGTTTTAAAGGCCCTTTTCATTTCGAAAATATGTATTATAATTTAGGTGGTTTCTCCTACGACATGAGAGGGAAATGGTTGAATCGAAAGACCCCGAGCCGGGCTCGGCCCCAGGTAGACCCGCTGCGCAGGCTCCCATCAAGCTGGCAGGTCCGAAGGCTCGCCTGTGGGGGAAAGGTTGGCTTTTGTGATACTTTGGTTTAGCCACTTCTACGACACCCCGAGCCGGGCTCGGCCCCAGGTAGAGCCGCTGCGCAGGCTCCCATCAAGCTGGCAGGTCCGAAGGCTCTCCTGTGGGGGAAAGGTTGGCTTTTGTGATACTTTGGTTTAGCCACTTCTACGACACCCCGAGCCGGGCTCGACCCCATGTAGACCCGCTGCGCAGGCTCCCATCAAGCTGGCAGGTCCGAAGGCTCTCCTGTGGGGGAATGGTTGGCTTTTAGCCACTTCTACGACACCCCGAGCCGGGCTCGGCCCCAGGTAGACCCGCTGCGCAGGCTCCCATCAAGCTGGCAGGTCCGAAGGCTCGCTTGTGGGGGAAAGGTTGGCTTTTGAGATACTTTGGTTTAGCCACTTCTACGACACCCCGAGCTGGGCTCGGCCCCAGGTAGACCCGCTGCGCAGGCTCCCATCAAGCTGGCAGGTCCGAAGGCTCGCCTGTGGGGGAAAGGTTGGCTTTTGTGATACTTTGGTTTAGCCACTTCTACGACACCCCGAGCCGGGCTCGGCCCCAGGTAGACCCGCTGCGCAGGCTCCCATCAAGCTGGCAGGTCCGAAGGCTCGCCTATGGGGGAAAGGTTGGCTTTTGTGATACTTTGGTTTAGCCACTTCTACGACACCCCGAGCCGGGCTCGGCCCCAGGTAGACCCGCTGCGCAGGCTCCCATCTAGCTGGCAGGTCCGAAGGCTTGCCTGTGGGGGAAAGATTGGCTTTTGAGATACTTTAGTTTGGCCGCTTCTACGACACCCCGAGCCAGGCTCGGCCCCAGGTAGACCCGCTGCGCAGGCTCTCATCTAGCTGGCAGGTCCGAAGGCTCGCCTGTGGGGGATAGGTTTGGTTTGAGAAATCTTCATCGACACTCCGAGCCGGGCTCGGCCCTAGGTAGACTCGCTGCTCAGGCTCTCATTAGCTGAGCAGGGCGGTAGGCACACCTGGGGTGAAAGGATTAGCTATGTGTGTACAAGAGAGTACAAAAAGGTATAGCTTAGATATTTTACAATGTCATGATAAATTATATACTTATTGTAAGTAATGTTATAAGGGCAGTTCGGTAGCAGGGAGCGTTACAAGTATCAAGTGGTTCAAAATGATCAAAAGGTGCACGGAGAGTTTAGTGTTTTGAATGCAAATTTTGGATTTTCTCAAAAATTTTCTTTGGGTCGGCTCCCACTCGCCGGATACTTGGGATTGGACATTTCTTTCTGAGCTTGTACCAACCTCGAAAAGAGCGGGGATTGTGTACAACCCCGTATCCGGCTGAGCGGGATCCTCCCCATGTGACGGACTCGGGACATGCTACGAGCAATGTTTTCGCACAACCCCGTTCGAAGGCGCGCGGGAGCTCGTGTGAGCGCGCGGAGGTTTTACGGGCATAGGCCTTTTAATTTATGTTACGTATATACATAAATTATATTTAGTATCATATATATTAGGTAATAAATACCTTGTATTATATATATTATCATACATATTATAATATATGTTATAAATTATAATATATGTATTATAATATACATATTATATACCTTGTAATATAATATATTATCATATATATTAGAAGGGGGAGCAGGCGGGTGGAGCAGGGGCAGAAGAAAAAGGAAAAAGAAAAAAGCAAAGAGGAAGTGGGGCAGCAGGCATCGGCAGGGGGAACAGGAAAGAAAAAGCAAAAAGGCAAATGGAGGAGGAAGAAGCCCTAAGCCCCATGGCCGCCCCTCCTCCCTCTCTCGATCTCTCTCTCGTCGGCCGCCTGCAGCACCCCCGACGCCAGCCCGGCCTCCTCCTCCTCTCCCATCGACGACCGGCTGGAGCCCGATGCCGCCATGGCCGCCCCTCCTCCCTCTCTCGATCTCTCTCTCGTCGGCCGCCTGCAGCACCCCTGACGCCAGCCCGGCCTCCTCCTCCTCTCCCATTGTCGACCGGTTGGAGCCCGACGCCGCCATGGCCACCCCTCCTCCCTCTCTCAATCTCTCTCTCGTCGGCCGCCTGCAGCACAACCCGACGCCAACACCGGCCTCCTCCTCCTCTCCCGCCGCCGGCAAGCCAGAGCCCGAGCTCTTACCATGGCCGACGTCCGCAAGCCCGAGCCCGAGCTCCTCCTCTTCTCTCTCTGCCATGGCTGCCGCCTAGAAGTCCAGCCCGAGCTAAGCCTCGGCCCCCTCTTCCCACCGCCACCTCAAGCAAGGCTCGACCTAAAAGGGAGATCGGCCACCGGCACGGCTGCCAAGCACGCGCCAAGGGTAACGATGTTTCTACTCGGGCAGGTGAAGCCCTCGATTTACATTTGCATGGAAGCCCCTCTCCACCAACGGGTGAGGGAAGGGAGCTCTCCGATGGGTTGACGTGTACGTCCCCGCTATTAATTGCATCTAGTATCCGGAAGTGTGAGTACGGATTTAGGCATGCTGTGTGAAGCCCATTCGGACGTACGGGCCGAATTGGTGATGTTCTGTGTGAAGCCCATTTGGACGCATGAGCCGAATTGGTGATGTGCTGGGTGAAGCCCATTCGGACGTACGAGCCGAATTGGTGATGTGCTGTGTGAAGCCCATTCGGACGTATGAGCCGAATTGGTGATGTTCTGTGTGAAGCCCATCCGGACGTGTGAGCTGGATTGGTGATGTTCTGGGGTCCCCGGAGAAGACCCCGTGGAATTTGGATACTATCTATTTGCAGGGAATGCGCACCGTAGCCCCGAAAAAGGGGTGTACGGAATATATTTGGCCAGCTTATGTTAGCCGACTGTCGTTCAGCTGACAGTCGTTCGTCGAGACGTTGGCGTACAGGTATTGCAGTACCAAGCAGGGAATAGCGGGCTTAAGCCCAAGCTTATGCCGGACCTTGAAGGCCTATTTTTATTTATATTGCCGGCCTGCGTGCCGATGTATGGAATTTATATTCCTGTAATAATTTATAATCTGTGATGCTCTACGAATGTGTGATTTACTCTTTTTGTTTCGGGCGAGCGATGTGCTCGTGAACCGCTCGTCCCGTGGGAGCCCCGAGGTTTATGCCAGGAAGCCCCTGTTGGCTTGTTGATAGCCCCTTTAGTGCAGCGGAGTCGCGCTGTTTGCAGCCCAGTTGGGCAGCGCGTTGTACTATTGCTCGGCGATGTTGCGCCTTTAGTAGCGCGTTTGAGGAGAATTTTGTATAGACCCAAGGAGATACATCTGGATAGGAGAGAGTTGGTCTTGAGACCCTCCTTAGATGTTCCGGTCGGCCAAGAGCGCCCTCCGAAGGTGTCTTAGCTCAGCTTTTGTCTTGGGAGGGGAAGAGTTCGTTAGTCTTCCGGGTATGCGGTGGGTCCTCCACGCTGAGACCTTGGTTCTGTCCCTTACGTTCCTAGTCTAGAGCCTAGATTGTTCATTTGAGTGTAGTAGGTGTGCGGTCACCCCTCTTTTGGGACCTCGAACTCCACGGAAGTCAATTTTGACTTCGGTCAATTTTGGCTTCAACACAGGTCCTCATCCGACAGTCCATCGAACTGCACGACGTTTTGGATCATTTGAATGACACTTGATTTTAATTCAAAATTATTATTTGCTACCGTAGGGCGAATAATACTAGACCCAGTATCATCTAGGTTAGGTCAGGCATAATAAGACATAGTACGCTCAGCGCTTAGGCAGGATTAGGGCCGGCCATAACTACGACAGAGGGTTCTCCGACGGATTCTTCGGGATCCAAAAAGGGATTTAAGCGTTGAGATCAAATACGCGCAAGTGAGCGTTCGATCTTAGGATCGAAATCAAAATTTTCATACTCCGAAGGCTTTCCACGGGTTATACACCCTAAAATATAAACTAAATAATAAACTCTTTTTTGGGGTTTTAAATAGAGTTTTAAAGTTTTCTCTTTTTTTTGGATAATAGGTAAAATTAATAGACTCTGGAATTCAAAATAGCAACACGAAGAGTTCCCCGACAACGACGAAAAAAACTTGATTGCGTGCGGGCTTATGATTCTGCGCGACGCGATAGGGAGGCAAGTGCACCTGTCGTAAGTAGTACATGATATTCTAGTAGGGTAATATAGAGGTCGTATATTTCCCGGGGCCGGTTGACTATTTTTACTCCTTCCGGAGGGACTATTATTTTACCGAAAATAACTTGTCGGGTTTTAGTTAACTAAAGCGGTGATAAAAGAGAGTTGTAAAAAAGGACTAAGAAAAATTCGATTAAGAGTTAACGCACAGCATCGAATCAGATCAAAACTAAAACGACTCTTAATAATTATAGAACTTAGTTTTCAAATTAATTAAAGGCAAATTGGCCGTGGAGGTTCCACAAACATGAGTTCGTCTATCTCTAGGAATATCCCTCACCTGAACATTAAGACTATTCGACCGAAGTCTCGTCCGACGAAGGATTCCTCTTAATGCCCGCTTTACGCTAAGAACCCCGCTATTGGGCGGGGAACCCAATCCGGTAGAATTAAGGTTCTCCTCTCTCGAGGGTACACACGTAACTTTTTTAACCAAGGGCGATCAGTCCATACGCACGGCCTCTCGGCTAGCTAGTGCATGTATAACGGAAATAGAGCCCACACATCGATATGTTTTTCTATGCATCATAAACTGGGGCAAACCTTAAGCCCTTTAATTAAAGTGAGAAAAAGATCCTTTAATTATTTAGAGTGATTTCATATGTCCAATTGTTCATCGATGTCGAGGGCTAAGGACAATTAGCCACTCATCGGTATGGGGATGACTTATGAGTTTGATGAGGCACGATTTCAAAACTAAATGCTAAATGGTTATAAAAAGAGGACATAAAAATAACGTAACGTTAGGAAAAAAAGGCTAAAAAATTTAATTGCTAAAAAAGAACTCACGCACACATCGAACCCATATTTAAGAAAAAGCTAAGTTACACAAAATGAAAACATATTTGACATTACAAGTCCACCTCAAACGAGTAGTCGTGAAATGGCAAGTCCTACTCGAACGAGTAGCCGGGAAATTACAAGTCCTGCTCAAACGAGTAGGCGGGAAATGACAGGTCCTACTCAAACAAGTAGGAGGGAAATAAAAGTGAGTCCTACTCAAATGAGTAGGCGAGAAATAAATGCACACACACACTCTCTACATAATGGAAAGAAACCAATAAAAATTATCTCATACACACACACACACACTTTACAATAAATTGAGAAAGCGATAAAGAAAGCAATAAAGGAAAGCAATAAAAATTAACTCATACACGCACACACTCTACATGAAGTTGAAAGATCAAAATGAAAGTTAATCTCATACACTCACTCACACACAATTTTAAAAGAAAAACAAAGTAATCGAAAAATTAAAACAAATACATTCCTACTCCTAGAACTTGCTAAAAATCAATAAAAAGATGAAATAAAAATAAAAATGAAAGTGAGGTGTTAGATCTGGAATACTCTAGAGGGGGGGGGTGAATAGAGTATCCTTAAAAACTATTTGAACTTTTGCAGTAAATAAAAACTGCAGAATGAAAAACTAATTAAGCAAAAACAGAGCAGTCGTAACTAGCACAGCCACAACAAGAACAAAAAGAAAAGGGCAACCAGACAACACAAGAACTTATAATGGTTCCCCAATCTGGGTACATCCACTCTTCTACCACCCTGGTAGGAATCCACTCAGATTTTTGATCAGGTTCCTTACACCAATGAGCTTTTGATCAGGTGCTCAAAAACTAAACCTCAAGTCTTTTTGTTAGGTGACTTGCAACCAAGAATCACTTTTGAAGGGAGTAGAGAACCCTTTATACAGTGGGGGGATGAGAGAGTGATTATGTCTTCTCTTTCTCAATTATACAACTGAGAAGACTCTGTGGATTTGATGGTAGAAAAATCTCCCCATTAGATAGTGAATAGATTCAGGTGGTTGAAACTTTGCGTCAGGGTGATAGGCCTTCAGGCTTTTAGCTTCAACTAGAAGATCTTCAGGAACTTCTTTGACTGATGTAGTAGTTGATGTCCTTTGAAAGTTCCTGAGAGGATGACAGAAGAAGAATACTCTTGATTTGAATAGTTGTTCTTCTTCTTCTGAAAGCTATTCTTCTTCTGGTCTAGTAGTTCTTTCTTTCTAGCACTTTGTTGTCAAGAGAGAGAGAGAGAGAGCAGAGAAATCCTTGTTGCAAGACGATGGTGTTCTTCACTTCCTGACTAGTTTTCTGTGTGTCTGTGTATGTTCGAAACAGTGAGAAAATCTCTTTTATATTTTCCATATGAGTTTGCATTCGAAATTTTAATTTCTTCTGCATTAATTACTGATAGCCTAGAGAATGAACTGCATTGATTTATTTCCCCAACTGTCCCATGGAAAAACGTCAAGCAATAATCCTGAGGAAGACCATAATTAATGCTCCGTCTAACGGTAATATCCAGAGAATATTTTAGCATTAATTACTCAGGAATTATTGCATTATAATAGGGACATAAGGATGAAAATAACCAAGTCTGGATTCGTCGACCTAAGTCCACAGTTCGTTGAGCTGAGATCCAAGATCCTCGACCTGAGTTTGATTCTGGACTTAGAGTATTTTAGATGTTCTCTGGCATTGAGTGTTGAAGCATATGATCCATAATTATTCGACCTGAGACCTGAGAACTGAGTTTGTCGAGCTGAGATCCAAGATCGTCGACCTGAGTTTGATTCTGGACTTAGAATATTTGAGATGTTCTATGGCGTTGAGTGTTGAAGCATATGATCCAGAATTAGTCGACCTGGGACTTGAGTTCGTCGAGCTCAGCTCAGAGAATCTTTCTCTGATTTCGTCGAGCTGAGCACGACTTTCGTCGACCTTAGTTTGACAAATGTCGAACTCATTTTACTGAGTCTCTGAATTCTCTAAGTCTTGAGTCTCTCGCAGTCTGTTGATGGCTGGTCCAAGTGATGTTGACTCTAAAGACTTGGCCTAGACTCTAGGAAACAACCATGACCCTGGCTATACATGTTGGGTCATAAGATCGTAACTTAGTGAACCTAGCCTAAATCCTACTAGGGATCCAACAAAAAAGAGCAAAAGTTTTTGGAAATAAAAGCTGAAAAAAAAGTGTTTCAAAATGTTAAAATGATAACTTTTTCATTCTTATAATTTTATAGAAGAGTTTAAGAAGTGGAAAATAGATTGACAAGAACAAAAGTTTTACCAAAAAATAAAAAGACTAAGTAAAAAAAAGTACTGAAAGACACTTTGAAAACACTTTTATAAAACCATAAAAATGAAATTAAAGTACTAAAAAATTAAAACTAAACCTAAGCAAAGAGAGAAGAAAATAAAAGCTATCAGAACTATGAAAACATAAAAATATAACATCAAAAAGTTAAACTCATACACCCACACACACATTTTAAAGAGAAAGACAAAGATACTTAAGTTTGCTGAAAGAGAGACACTCAGGAGCATTGCAGTACAATATGAGGATGAAAAGACTAACATATTTTATTAAGTAAAAAAATTGATTACAAAAGCTAAGACAAACACAAAGAGGAGGGGGGAAAGTTATCCTTACATAGCCAAAAAGCAACTAAGCAGTAGTCCAACAGCAAAATGGCTCAAAAATTTGAACCCTTGGACCTTACAAAGAAGTTCTATTTATAAGCAAAAAATTTACAAGAGGTGGCACGCTGGTGTGCAGGGGAAGCCAAGAATATGATGATAGGCCAGGTTCTGGAAGCAGCGGGAGCGAGACACGTCATGGTCATCATGATAGGAAGCATTGAGCAGAGGCAAATTCGTCGAGCACGACATTGATCTGCGTTCGACAAAAGTTGAGCTTGATTTGTGTTCGATGAACTAGCTGGCGTTGAATGGTTGCTAGCATTGAGTGGAAACAATTCGTCGAGTGCTAAGTGATGAAATTCGTCGAGCGCAAGATCTGGAAACAATTCATCGAGCGCTGGGATCAATTCGTCGAGCGCTGGGATAAATTCGTCGAGCGCAGAGTTCCGGAATTAATTGAGGTCAAATCTCAAGAATTTCGTCATGCGCTGCTCGACAAATTCAATTTCGTCGAGCGCAGCTCGACGAATCTTTGAGCCCAACTCGACGAATTCAATTTCTTGTCTGGAAGTAGTCTTTTCACATGAATCAAAGTAACTTTGTTTTCTGCAAAAAATTTGGAAAATAAAATAAACTTAAATTAGAAGGGTATTTACTAAAAAGGTATGATTTATTGGAGAAAAATAACAGAAAACTACAAAAATAACCTAAAACTACTTATATAAAGTACTGAAAAATTATGAATAATAATAATTAATCAGGGTACACTAAGCTAGAATTAGGAAAAGCTTAAAATGAGAAAAAGAGAGAGGAAGAACACCTGAAAAATCCAAGAAATAAATGGGCAGCATCTCCCCTCTCACCTTAAACTACTGGACACAAGGGGGGCCTTAATTTATAGAATTTTTTCGGGTCGGTCACGCACCCCGGTCATGCTCGGGGAGGGCATGTCTTGAGGCGTGTTAGGTACGGGGTTGACTTCGGGAACTGAATTCTAGAGGAAATGATGATTGCTTCTGTACAATAGTGGACACGCCCTGGGACACTCCCGTGTAGGGGGGGGGGGGGGCGTGTAAGGCACGTCACGTCACAATCATTGGTCGGAAATCTGTCAATCATCGAAAAGGCAGTATACTCCCAAGTAGGGGGCATGTCAGTACTGTTGATTTGTAGTAACGGAAAATCTTTAATTGCAGTAGCAGGCTTCGGGATCGGGTTACACACCCAGAAACATTCCCAGGGACACACCCAGGGGTGCGTGTCACGGGGGCGTGTCAGGTGTTTTCCCGGGATCTGGCTTCTGGATGACTTCTGTCTCAGGAATAGGTTATATGCCCCAAGTACTCGCCCGGGTAGAGCATGACCCAGGCGCGTGTAATAGTAAAATTGGTTGAAAGCTGTGAAAACCTGCAAAAAAGAAGAAAACACATTAGTGGCAATAATATATACAAAAGGAGGTCAACAAATAAGCTTACAGGACATGATTCGTGTATTAAAAACCTGAAAATACCCTAGTAGTTTAGACTACAAAACGTACTATCAGAAACAGTTGATGAAAACTTGTATAGAGGCATAATTGGATCCCTCCTTTATTTGACTGTTTGTAGGCCAGACATTATGTTTGCTACATGTATTTGTGCTAGATGACAGGCTTGCCCTAAAGAATCTCACTATACTATAGTAAAGGGGATTCTGAGATATCTAAAAGACACTTCTAATCTTGGTCTTTGGTACCTAGGAATAATGACATTGAACTAATAGGTTACTTAGATGTAGATTTTCTAAGTGATGTGACAGGGTGTCACAAATTAAAGATGTAGTGAGATAGAAATATGTTTAATTCTATAGGCGTTGAGTGATGACAGTTCACTTAATACTAGATGTCATGGAATGTTAGTGGAGAGTTAATCTCCCCCTTAGTCTGTGCATTGTCCTTAGGATATACAGATCAGCAGTGTTGATCTTGGAATTCCACTGTTGCAGCTGCTTGCTCCTTCTCAACAAGAAGCTGAACCTGTTGCTGTAAGTATAGAGGCGCTCTCCATTCCAAACTTTTTGATTAACTCCCTAGTGAACTTAGACTGGGATATGGACAATCCATCTTCAGTCTTAAGCCCAAGAAGTACTTAAGCTTACCCTTACGGCTCATCTTAAACTTCTCTTGCATAAGTTTGGCAAACTTCTTGCAAAGGATGTCATCAGTAGACCCAAAAATTATGTCATCTACATAAATTTGGACTAGGGTTATCTTGCCCTTAGATTCCCATTGGAATAGGGTCTTGGCTATCTTCCCCTAGAGAATTTGAACTCAATAAGGAAGCTAGACAGGGTCTCATACCTTGCCCTAGGGGCTTGCTTCAACCCATATAGAGCTTTCCTAAGTTTATACACATGATCCGTAGAGTTAGAATCAACAAAATCTAATGGTTGCTCAACATAGACTTCTTCTCTTAAGTCACCATTCAGGAAGGCTGATTTCACATCCATCTGGTAGACTTTGAATCCGTTGTGTGTAGCATTTGTAAGGAATAGTCTGATGGCTTCCAATCTGTCAACTGGGGCAAAGGTTTGATCTAAGACAATACCTTCTTCTTGTCTGTATCCCTTAGCCGCCAGATTATCTTTGTTCTTGATTACAATGCCATTTTCATCAAGTTTGTTCCTGTATATCCACTTGGTTCCAATGACATTATGTCCTTGTTGTCTAGGAACCAGCCTATAAACCTTAAACCTCTTAAACTGGTTCAGTTCCTCTTATATTGCCACAATCCAGAACTGGTCTATGTTGGCCTCTTCAAATCTTTTTGGCTCAACTTGTGACAGGAAGCTTGAATACAAGGCTGTATTGAGACTTCTGCTCCTTGTTATAACTCCTTAGTTAGGATCACTAATTATTTGGTATCTGGAATGATCCCTTATATGCCTAACTACTGGGGGCAATCTACCTTCAGCATCTTGAGCTTCAGTGGCTGCAGCTTGCTATTCTTTATCCTCATAATGAGAGCTTTGGCCTTCTTCTAGAATGCACACTCCTTCTTCTTTATCTTGGGCAGCAGGAGTAGCTTCCTTGATGGTTAGCTTGTCCATCTTCAGCTCTATACCTGTAGGTCTACATGAGGATCTTGGAAGCTCACTATTAATCATAGTAGACTCATCAAATATTACATGTACTAACTCTTCTACAACTTGATTTTTCAAGTTGTAGATCAAATAGGCCTGGCTATGATTGGTGTACCCAAGAACTATCTCATCATAGGACTTAGAAGAAAACTTAGTCATATAAGACATACCATTATGGAGCACATATTATTTACTACCAAAGATCTTAAGATAGTCCAGGTTTGTCTTTTTCCCTTCAAGATCTCATAGGGAGTCTTATTGTTTCTCCGGGTGATAGAAGCTCTATTTAGGACATGACATGCATTATTTACTGCCTCAGCCTAGAAATATTTTGGGAGAGATGTGTAACTTAACAAATAACTACCAGCTTCTATGAGAGTTCTATTCTTCCTCTTAGCAATCCCATTTTGCTTGGGTGTTCTTGGAGAAGAAAATTCTTAATGAATCCCTTGCTCTTCACATAACCTTTTCATGCTTTTATACTGAAATTCAGTGCCATTGTCACTTCTGATTTTAACCAAAGTATGTTGGGTGCTAGGGTTCAAAGAAAATAAACGCAACCGAACTAGCAATCCAATGAGGCAAGTATACCTATCGAATTGTAGCTAGGGGACACAAGTGTTGTATTGAAATCCGGGAACTGTTGAGTATGCTTACTCACACGAAGACTATTATCTTATTGACAGAAAAACTAGGGTTTTGAGAAAATAAGTGCAACTAAAGAAAATAAAGCTAAAGCTAGAAAGAGAGCTGTTACAGTTAATTAAAGAGCCTAAGAAAATCGATTACTACGAAAAGTTGAAAATATGAAATGGAAATGCACTCGATCAAGAATCACCTCGGCAAAAGACGATTAAGAAAATACGATAAAAAAAAATCTAAACTTAATAGGATAAAGGTCCTTGACCGTGGAGGTTCCTAAAGCTTGAACACGCTTCTCTCGAAGTCGTGCCAAACTGAGTTTAGGAAGGTCCGACCGACTCTCGTCTAAATCGGAGGCCTAAAACTCTCTTTACGCAGTGAACCCCACGATTGGAATTTACTCCAATCCGGGAGATTTGGACGTCTGCCTCTCTCGAGAGGTGCGTACAACTCCCTTTACTCTTGAATGCTCACTTCATTCTATCGGCCTCTCGGCTAGCCCAGAATGAAAGCAAAGGTGGAGGGTATATATCGATAATATACCTCCAACCCATGATTAATCGAGAGTAATTCAAGATCCTAACCTAAAAAGAAAAGATTAATTAAAACATCATAACTTAATCGCTCTAACCTCGGATCATCAAGATCAAGTACAAGGAGGATTAGTTAATCATAATGGAGTGGAGGAGGGGGGATGAGTAGTAAAGCAAATAAAAGGAACACTAGTAAAGGAAGAGCACTTATATTAATTAAAAGGAGCAAGTTACACTAATGAAATTTAAATTACAAGTGCATGAATTAAAGTCCTATTCAAGCCCTATATTAAGCAATAAGAAAAAGCAAGATTACAACAAAAGCTAAGGCAAACTAAAAACTAAACTAAGGTTAAAAAAAATTACAAAGAG
This sequence comes from Platanthera zijinensis, assembly GCA_039513925.1. Taxonomy (NCBI): domain Eukaryota; kingdom Viridiplantae; phylum Streptophyta; class Magnoliopsida; order Asparagales; family Orchidaceae; genus Platanthera; species Platanthera zijinensis. The sequence continues at coordinate 48,222,460 of CM077093.1, read as the reverse complement.
AGAGAGAGAGAGAGAAAATCATAAAAAAATATCAAGAAACAAAGGGGCAGCACCTCCCCCACTCAACCAAAGCTTGCTGAAATGGAAGGGGGGGGTCTGAATTTATAGGAAAAATTCTCGGGTTGGTCACGCCCTACGACACGCCCTAGGGGGGGTGGCGTGTCAGGGGGCGTGACATGTACAAAGTTGACCTCGGGATCTGGATTCTGGCGGGAGGGATGATTGCTTCTGTACGTCGTTTGACACGCCCTAGGTCACGCCCGTGTAGGTGGGGCGTGACACGTACGTCGTGTTGAAATCATTGGTCGGAAATCCGTCAGTCGTCGGAAAATTTGATGTCACGCCCCAGGTCACGCCCGTGACGGGGGGCGTGACAGTACTGTTGCGTGCTGTGGCGGAACCTGCATTCAATGCGGCGGTAGGCTTTGCGGCAGAGGGCGACACGCCCTCGGTCACGCCTGGTGACACGCCCGGGGAGAGCGTGTCAGGGGCGTGACAGCGGTTTTGTTCTTTTTCCTGTCCCTTCCAACAAAAGTCCTCGGGATCGGGTGACATGCCCTAGGTCACGCCCAGGGAGGGCGTGACAGTGGGGCGTGTCAGGTCATTTTTGACCAATTTTCTGAAAACCTGCAAAAGGTCAATAAAATGTTAGTGGCAATAATATTTACATAAAAAGGATAAAAGATAAACTAAAAAGACATGATTTGTATATTATTAACTAGAAAAATACAATAATAGTTTTGGCTACAAAACGTATTATCAAATTCCCCCAAGCTTAAGCTTTGCTTGTCCCCAAGCAAAAATATAAAAACTAGATATTTATAAAAAGGACTAATAAAAAAGTTTTAATTATGCCTACAAAAGTACTATGCAAAATTCTAAGTAGGGAAAAGGTGAAATGTAAGTCTAAAATAATTATTTAGGTATGGTAAAACTTTTATAAACTTTACTCAATAAAAATAAATCATCCAAAATTTTAACGAAATTCTTTAAATAGACTTAAGCAAAGCAACGAAAATGAAAAACACGCATTGAGTTGTTACTAGATCCGAGCAATGCATTATAATTATATCAATTTAATTAACAAAAATTTAGGTTTAAATCCAAAACTAAAACTGATTTACTTTTTTCTTTTCTTAGTTGTTAAATAAAAATCAAAAAGCGTGAATCAAAAGGACTTAAATAGGACAGAAACGTTTGGTTTAGGAATATCATTGGGAGTGGAATTCAAAGATAAACGTGAAGGTTTAAAATCACACTAAACCAAAACAAAGAGTTTCAAAAACTTTCATAAAAATATATATACAATTTTTTTTTCTTTTTCTTCTTTTTTTTCCATTTTTTTTTCTTTTTTTCAAAACGAAGGCCATAAATATTTTTATTTTCTTTTTGAATTGGCCAAATAAAAATAAACATAACTTTTGAGCATACTTTTTTTTTCAAAAACCTTTCTCCCACAAAAATCACAAAATATCCTATCAAAATTGTCAAAATAATTTATGAAACTCAAAAAGGCTAGTGTAATTCGATAGGTTGGAAATTTTGGCTTGGTGAAAATGAAATGAAGGGAGGAGATATCAAATGAAATCGGAAAAAGGCTCAAAAACGGCTAACTAGTGGTAAAAGTTTGTTTGTTGGCAGGAAAGCTCAAACGAAAACAAAAATGACCTAAATCATTTTCAAGCTTTTGAATTTATTTAAAACAATGATTTGAAAAATTTCAAAAAGCGAGTCCTAGATAATAAAAGAAGATTGATGAAATTAACTTGAAAATAGAGATAATAGGTGACTTAGATCGTTCACATCTACTACGTTATTCAAAAGTTGATTTTACAAAAATTATTCAAAAACGAAAAAAAAAATAGTGGATGATTAATTTTTGAGAAAGTAAAGGAAATAAAAAACAAAAAACCATAATAGAAATGCGAGTTTTAGAAAAATATTTCACCTTAACATGCCACCGTGAATTAGAAACACAGCATGACCAACATTTTACTTGTAAAACATAATTAAAAAGGACGATTCGAAATATTATAATTAACTACATTGTTTATAAAAAATTTTGAGTAAAAAAAAACAAAAATTAGGGGTACTATTGAAATTCCAAAATGTCTAAACTATTCAAAAACACATATATTATTTTTTAATTTTATGAAATATTCTCTTTTTTTTCTGGATTTTTGAAAAAAATTTCTCTTTTTTTTTGGAATTTTAAGATATTCATTTTTTTTTTGGAAATATTTAAAATATATACAAAAAGAAAAATTTTTACACTAAGCAAAAATGAAGGAGGAGGTCCTCCCTCAAGCTTAAAATAGACATTGTACTCAATGGCTAAAGAAGGGGTTGGAGAAAAAGAGAAAAGTAAAGTACAGAATTGAAAGATAGGTACTTCCCCGGATTTATTCACTGCGAAAGCTGAGTGATGCCGCTCCCCCGAATGTCTTCTTTGGACTTCGTGATGGATTCAGCAACGTTGGAGCAGGCGATCGCAGAAGCTTCAGCTTGTCGGAGCCGTCCGAGGCCAAAAATTATAAAATAAAGAAAACAGAAAAAGATAACTTGGGTTGCCTCCCAAGAGCGCCCTTTGGTTAAAGCGTCGTTGAGCTCGACGCATCAAAAAAATAATTTTGTCCAAAAATATTGTTGTCTAGAAATAAAATTGTTTTTAGCAAAAAATTATAAGTTCAAAGTTAGAGTTCGTGAAGCAGAAACTTAATAATGTTTGGACTGACATCATCATCACCAGAGAAATACAGTTTAAGATGCTGACCATTCACTTTGAAATTACCCTTATCAGGGTGAGAAATTAAAACAGTTCCATAAGGAAATACTTCTAAAATAGAAAAGGGGCCAGACAGCGAGATTTTTATTTGCCCGGAAATAAACGTAAATGAGAATTATATAAAAGGACTTGGTCGCCAGGCTTAAAGTTTTTAGGGTGTCTTAAGTGTTTATCGTGTAAACGCTTCGTTCGCTCTTTATAAAGTTTATTATTTTCATAAGCATAAGAGCGCCACTCATCGAGTTCATTTAGTTGAAATTTTCGAAGGTCACCGACTGAGTGGGGATCGAAGTTTAAAAATTTTAAGGCCCAAAAGGCGCGGTGCTCTAACTCTACGGGTAGATGGCATGATTTTCCACAGACCATCCGATACGGCGTACATCCGAGGGCGGTTTTGTACGCTGTCCGGTAGGCCCATAGAGCATCGTCAAGTTTGGCTGAGCAGTCTTTCCTAGAAGTTGAAACAGTCTTTTCTAATATTCTTTTTATTTCTCTATTAACTACTTCGACTTGTCCGTTAGTTTGGGGGTGGTAGGCAGTGGAAAGCTTATGTGTAACGCCGTATTTGGTAAGGATTTTTGAAAATTGTGCGTTACAGAAATGGGAACCCCTATCGCTAACGATTGCGCGAGGCATACCGAATCTAGAAAATAATTTTTTTAAAAACGTGACTACAACTCGGGAGTCGTTCGTAGGAAGAGCTTGGGCCTCAGCCCATCGTGAAACATAATCAACAGCAACTAAAATATATTTGTTTCCGAAGCTAGAAGGAAGGGGGCCAACAAAATCAATTCCCCAGAGGTCGAAAATTTCGCACTCTAAGAAATAATTTTGCGGCATTTCATTTTTATTAGAAATGTTGCCCGACCGTTGGCAACTATCACACCTACTCACAAAGGCTTGTACGTCTTTAAACAGGCTAGGCTAGTAAAAACCCGCGCAAAGCACCTTGTGAGCGGTGCGAGCAGCTTGATAGTGCCCACCTGTCGGACCTTCATGTAAATGTTTTAGAATATCAATTCTTTCATCATAAGAAACACATCTCCTTATCACTTGATCCGCAAAAATTCTGAAAAGATGCGGGTCTTCCCAAAAGTAGTTCTTCAGCTCAGAAAAGAATTTCTTCTTTTGCTGAGAGGAGAACTCTTTTGGGAGCACCCGGGCCACTAGATAGTTGGCGATGTGCGTGAACTAAGGAGAAGTAGATGTGTTAACTAAAAGCAGCTTCTCATCAGGAAAATAATCATTAAAAGATTTTCATTTAATTTTTCTATAAAGGGGTTATCTAATCTGGATAGATGGTCGGCAGCCAAGTTCTCAGCTCCTCGCTTATCACGAATCACTAAGTCAAACTCCTGGAGGAGTAAGACCCAGCGAATCAAGCGAGGCTTGGCATCCGTTTTGGCAAGAAGGTACTTGAGGGCCGAGTGGTCCGTAAAAACAATGATTTTTGAAAGTGTAATGTAAGGGCGGAATTTATCAAATGCGAATACTACAGCTAAGAGCTCCTTCTCGGTTGTGGTGTAATTTTCTTGTGCAGATGTGAGGGTTTTACTAGCGTAATAGATGGGGTGGAGGTTTTTAGATATGCGTTGACCTAATATGGCTCACACCGCAAAACTACTCGCATCGCACATAATATCGAAAGGAATGTCCCACACCGGAGCTATCATAATCGGTGCGTTAATTATCTTTTCTTTAATTAATTCGAAGGCAGAAAGGCAAGAGTCATCAAAAATGAATGGTGCGTCTTTTTCTAAGAGATGGGTGAGGGGCTTTGTTATTTTGGAGAAGTCCTTTATAAAATGACGATAAAAGCCAGGGTGGCCTAGGAAACTTCTTATAGCTTTTATGTTTGTAGGCGGCGGCAACTTCTCAATAACTTCTATCTTGGCAACGTCTACCTCAATACCTTTAGCAAAAATTTTATGACCCAAAACTAACCCTTCCCTCACCATAAAATGGCATTTTTCCCAATTTAGGGCAAGGTTAGTTTCTTCGCATCATTCTAAGACTTTTTCGAGGTTTTCTAAACATCTATCGAAGGAATCGCTGAACACAGAGAAATCGTCCATAAATACTTCCATAATTCTTTCTACGTACTTGTCAAATATTGCGAGCATACATCGCTGGAATGTAGCTGGCGCATTGCACAATCCAAACAACATTCTTCGGTAAGCGAAGTTGCCGAAGGGACAAGTAAACGTAGTTTTCTCTTGGTCCTCGGGAGAGATGGGTATTTGAAAGTACCTCGAGAGGCCATCGAGAAAACAATAAAAGCTATGGCCGAAGAGACGTTCTAAAATCTTGTCAATAAACGGCAAAGGAAAGTGGTCCTTGCGGGTGACATCATTCAACTTACGATAATCTATACACATACGCCAACCCGCCACCGTCCGTGTCGGGATTAATTCATTATTCTCATTATTAACTACGGTTATCCCTCCCTTCTTTGGCACTACCTGAACGGGGCTAACCCACTTACTGTCCGAAATAGGGTAGATAATTCCTGTGTCTAATAATTTCATAACCTCTCCCTTAGCTACTTCTTTCATATTCGGGTTTATACGGCGCTGAGGTTGAATAGAGTTACGCGAATTATCTTCCATTAAAATTTTATGGGTACAGAAAGATGGGCTTATGCCCTTGATATCAGAAATTTGCCAAACAATAGCACGGCGATGCTTACATAGAACTAGAAGAAGTTTATCGTTTTGCATATCCGTGAGGTAGGCCGAAACGATAACTGGTAACTTGGAATCTTTTTCTAAGAAAGCATACTTAAGGTGTTCAGGAAGTTCTTTAAGTTCTAGGGTAGGGGGTTCTTCATAAGAGGATTTAGAGATTCTTTCTTTTTCAAAAATAATATCTTCATAAACTTTTTTTATAAGGAACGTAATAAGGGGTGGGGCTAGCAGCCAAGGCGGCTTCTTGTAGCGATTCAGTGGGAAGAAAAGAGGAAGAACAAAAATCAAAAAATTCTTTTTCAAACTCAGAAAGACAATCAAAAGATTCATCACTTCCCTATAGCGATTCAACGGGAAGAGAAGAAGAAAAACAAAAATCAAAAAGTTCTTTTTCAAAGTCGGAGAGGCAGTAGGAAGTTTCATCACTCACGGCGTCTACGAAAAAACATGAGACATCATTTGCTAGGGTGTTCTTCATCGAAGGTGTGATAGAAAAAGTGACTTCGTCGTCGCCTACTCGAAGGAAGGGCTTACCATTGCTTACATCAATGATGGCTCTGAAGGTGGCAAGGAAGGGTCGTCCAAGGATCAGGGGAACCTCGACGCCTTCTTCGATGTCCAAAATGACAAAGTCCACCGGGAAGATGAACTTGTCGACTTTTACTAGAACGTCCTCCACTATTCCTAACGGGTACTTGACGGATCTATCGGCTAGATGGATACTCATACGCGTGGGGTTAAGGCTACCAATTCCTAGCTTTTTAAACAACGAAAAGTGCATCAGGTTTATACTCGCGCCTAAGTCGGCTAACGCGTGTTTAACAAAAAGATCACCGAAGACACACGGGATAGAGAAACTACCCGGGTCACTGATTTTCTTCCGCAAACCGTTTGTTAAAATAGCAGAGCACTCGGCGTTTAGCATGACGTGCGAAAGATTCACTAACTTCTTCTTGTTGGTGAGGAGGTCCTTAAGATACTTGGCGTATTTCGGCATCTGCGAAATAGCCTCGTGGAAGGGAAGATTAATGTGGATTTGCTTGAAGATCTCTAAGAAGCGGGAGTACTGATCATCTTGACGTTGTCTATTAATTTCGGAGGGGTATGGAGGAGTTGAATTATTTTTGAAGATGGGTGGTGGAGTGAGATTATTTTCTAAAATAGGGGTGATAACTTCTTCAGCAGAGGGTTGAAGCGGAGCGGAGCTTTGATTTTTAGAGGAGGGAGCGGAGCTTGCCTCGGGATCTTCACTTACCATACCGGAGACTTGCTTCCCACTCCGAAGAGCTATAGCTTTCGCTTGCTCTCTCGGGTTGGGTTCGGTATTGGAAGGAAGAGACCCTGTGGGTCGCTCAGAAATTATTTTCGCGAGCTGTCCTACCTGATTTTCTAAACTTTTTACGCTTCCGGTTAAAGTTCTTATAGTAGCGTCATTTGTGGTGATATATTTAGAAAGTAATTCCTCCAAGCTTGGAGGTTTTGGGTAATTGTGAAGAGGTGGTGGTGGTGCAGAAAAATCATTTTGCGGTGGTGGGCGCATCGCATTCGATGGATTACTCGATGAAAAGTTCGGATGATTTCTTAAAGCAGGGTTATAACTATTTGGAAAATTAAAACCAGGAGGATGAAAATTCGCAGCAGAAAAATTATTAAAAGCAGTTCTAGGCATATTATTAACATAATCTAAATTTTCTGGAGTAGGGGTTGCAGATTCCAATACCTGAGGGGCGGAGGCAGCAGTAATCTCCGTTATCTTTTTGCTTAGGATTTCTACTTGCAGAGCGAGCTGGGAGACGTTGTCCACTTCAAAGATAACTGCAGGCTTGTTTGGGCGGGACCTAGGCCCATTCCACTAATAAGTGTTCATGGCCATGTCCTCAAAAAGCTCAAGAGCAGCTTCCGAGGTCTTATGATTTAAAGTACCGCCAGAAGTTGCGTCTATCATTTGCTTCATGCTTTGATTTAGCCCGTTATAGAACGTCTGCACTTGTAACCATACAGGCAGTACGTGATGTGGGCATCGTCTTAATAATTCTTTAAATCTCTCCCAAGTTTCATATAGGGTTTCAGAGTCTATTTGTCTGAAGGCAGAGATGTCGTTCCTAAGTTTTAAAGTTTTAGCTGGCAGAAAATACTTTGCCAAAATTTTTTCAGTTAATTCATTCCAAGTGGTTATGCTATTCTTAGGAAGTGTGTTCAGCCACTGCTTAGCTTTAGTTCTTAAAGAGAAGGGGAAGAGCCTTAGCCTGATTGCATCATTTGTGACACCATTTATCTTGAAGGTGTCGCAAATTTCAAGAAAGCTAGCTATATGTGCGTTCGGATCTTCATCTTGAAGTCCATCAAATTGCACATATTGCTGCACCATTTGAATTATGCTAGGCTTTAATTCGAAGTTATTGTTTGCTATAGCAGGGCAAACTATACTTGATTATGTTCCCTCGAGATTTGGTCATGCATAATAGGACATAGTCCTTTGCACGGCCTCATCTACGTTGGGTTCTTCCATTCTTAAAGTAGCAAATGACTCGGAGTCCTCAACCGGCACTTGGATAGTACGACCTTGAAATCGCGATCTTCTCCGAAGAGTATGCTCAATTTCGTGGTACAAGTCCAAAATAACCGACGGACTCCCGCGGGTCATGCACTAAAAGAACAAAAAAGAAGAAAAGAAAGAGAAATAGGATAAACTAGAAAGAAAGCTAGATTAGAATTTTTTTTTTTGAAATAGATTTTTTTTTTAGATTAACTCTCGAACTTCCCAAAGACTACCCCATGAAGGGTTCACAAGGTACTAGACAAGATAGTGGCGCTTAAAGCCCTTTGCCCTTTTCGAGAGAATTAGGTGACGTAGAAAAATTGTGAAGTTGGTTACTATTAAGAGCGGTGATAAATTTTTTTGATTTTTAAAACTTTAAAGAAAGAGGATGAGAAAGAGAAAAGATAAAATTAATAGGTTCGTGTTTTCAATATATCAACGGAAGTTGGGTCCCCGACAACGGCGCTAAAAACTTGTTGCGTGCTAGGGTTCGAAGAAAATAAACACAACCGAACTAGCAATCCAATGAGGCAAGTATACTTATCGAATTGTAGCTAGGGGACACAAGTATCGTATTGAAATACGGGAACTGTTGAGTATGCTTACTCACACGAAGACTGTTATCTTATCGACAGAAAAACTAGGGTTTTGAGAAAATAAGTGCAACTAAAGAAAATAAAGCTAAAGCTAGAAAGAGAGCTGTTACAGTTAATTAAAGAGCCTAAGAAAATCGATTACTACAAAAGGTTGAAAATATGAAATGGAAATGCACTCGATCAAGAATCACCTCGGCTAAAGACGATTAAGAAAATGCGATAAAAAAAATCTAAACTTAATAGGATAAAGGTCCTTGATCGTGGAGGTTCCTAAAGCTTGAAAACGCTTCTCTCGAAGTCGTGCCCAACTGAGTTTAGGAAGGTCAGACCGACTCTCGTCTAAATCGGAGGCCTAAAACTCGCTTTACGCGGTGAACCCCACTATTGGATTTTACTCCAATCCGGGAGATTTGGACGTCTGCCTCTCTCGAGGGGTGCGTACAACTCCCTTTACTCTTGAATGCTCACTTCATTCTATCAGCCTCTCGGCTAGCCCAGAATGAAAGCAAAGGTGGAGGGTATATATCGATAATATACCTCCAACCCATGATTAATCGAGAGTAATTCAAGGCCCTAACCTAAAAAGAAAATATTAATTAAAACATCATAACTTAATCGCTTTAACCTCGGATCATCAATATCGAGTACAAGGAGGATTAGTTAATCATAATGGAGTGGAGGAGGGGGGATGAGTAGTAAAGCATATAAAAGGAACACTAGTAAAGGAAGAGCACTTATATTAATTAAAAGGAGCAAGTTACACTAATGAAATTGAAATTACAAGTGCATGAATTAAAGTCCTATTCTAGCCCTATATTAAGCAATAAGAAAAAGCAAGATTACAACAAAAGCTAAGGCAAACTAAAAACTAAACTATGGTTAAACAAAAATTACAAAAAGAGAGAGATAGAGAGAGAGAGAGAGAGAGAGAGAGAGAGAAAAGCATAAAAAAAGATCAAGAAACAAAGGGGCAGCACCTCCCCCACTCAACCAAAGCTTGCTGAAATGGAAGGGGGGGGTCTGAATTTATAGGAAAAATTCTCGGGTTGGTCACGCCCTACGACACGCCCTAGGGGGGCGTGTCAGGGGGCGTGACATGTACGAAGTTGACCTCGGGTTCTGGATTCTGGCCGGAGGGATGATGGCTTCTGTACGTCGGTTGACATGCCCTAGGTCACGCCCGTATAGGTGGGGCGTGACACGTACGTCGCGTCGAAATCATTGGTCGGAAATCCGTCAGTCGTCGGAAAAGTTGATGTCACGCCCCAGGTCACGCCCGTGATGGGGGGCATGACAATACTGTTGCGTGTTGTGGCGGAACCTGCATTTAATGCGGCGACAGGCTTTGTAGTAGAGGGCGGCACGCCCTCGGTCATGCCTGGCGACACGCCCGGGGAGGGCGTGTCAGGGGGCGTGACAGCGGTTTTGTTCGTTTTCCTGTCCCTTCCAATAAAAGTCCTCGGGATCGGGTGACACGCCCTAGGTCATGCCCAGGGAGGGCGTGACAGTTGGGCGTGTCAGGTCATTTTTGACAAATTTTCTAAAAACCTGCAAAAGGTCAAAAAAATGTTAGTGGCAATAATATTTACATAAAATGGATAAAAGATAAACTAAAAAGACATGATTTGTACATCATAAACTAGAAAAATACAATAATAGTTTAGGCTACAAAACATATTATCACAGTACTGTCCAATTCATTCTGAATTTGTTTTACGAAAGTCTTGAAGACATCATGGGTTTCATACTTTTTCTTAAGAAAGAAAACCTAAGCAAATATAGAAAAGTCATCAACAACCACAAGAGTGCAAAGTTTTCTACTTAGACTATGAATTGACATAAGACCAAATAAGTCTATATGCAGGAGTTATAAACACCTCACAGAGTCTTTGGTCCCATGCACTTGAAGGAAGCCTTGGTCTGCTTGCCCTTTTGGCATGCAGAGCAGATACCACTAATGGAAAATAGGCTTTTAATGACAAAATATCTGTGATGGAATTTTTTTCGTCAAAAAAAAGCATACTATTTGTGACGAAATTAGAGGTTGGTAACTTAATATTAAATTTTAATTAATTAGTGACTAAATTAATATTTGGTCACTAAAATTTTTTTTTTAGTGACCAAAAAAATATTATGTCACTAAAAATTAGTTTTTTAGTAACAAAATTATATTCCGTCACTAAATAATTTTATTTAGTGACTAAATATAATGGTCACAAAAAAAGACAAATTATAATTAAACATTTCACATCCCTCCTTGAATCGTGCACGTGTTTAATTTCAGAACCACTCTTAACCTCCACCGCGCGCGCTCGAGCCCTAAATACGCGATTTCTTCCGCTATCATTTATCGCCGCCTCCCGACAACAGTGAGCCCTCTCCCTCTAATTCCTCCGTAAATCCAATACCCTCTCGACGATGACGATGATCCCTCTCAATGATGGTGATCCCTCTCCCTTTAGAGCCCTATGGCTTTTGACGACCACAGCCTCCACTCGATCAAAGGGATAAATAGATTTCTTATTTCATTGCTTCGACTTTTACTTGGATTTTTTTCGCCTTTTGCTTGTATTTTTTATTTATTCATGCGTTGTTAGAATGATAAATAATCTGTCGGGATTGAGAAGATATTCATCAAATCTTATAGGAAGCAAAAAACTCGTTGTAATCATTATGATATTTGATCGCTAAATAAATAAGATCAATTAATTCATGACTAAATGTTAAACTTAGCTACTAATAATATTATAATTCGTGAAAAAATAAAATTTTGTCATACGTTACTAATTATTAGTCATCAAGAAATACTCTCCTCACTAAATATTTCACGTGACTAGAATATTTAGTCATTAATTTTTCACTCCTAAATAAAAGTATATTCCCTCCAAAAAAAAAATTTCCCCCAAACTTTCAAAAAAATGACTGCTTAAAAACCTAAAAATTTCTACTCGACAACTCCCCCTCTCGCCCCAAATCTTGACTCTGTTTAATTACAAGCTCCCGGAGCCATAGCAGCCAAATGAGTCTCCCAGGCCAAACACCTCTCTCCTGCCGAACGCCTCTCCCATGGCGAATGCTACTTCTATTTTGCAAAAACGGCACCCTAGCAAACCGTATCGAAGACCGACAAAACCCTAGAATGATGCGACGAGGACTCCCATTTGTGATGACCACTTCACCCAAGGTGCGCTCATATTTTGAATATCACTTCTGCATTTGTCCGTGGGCCACCAATCACCCTCTTGCGTCAAACTCCATCTCACCTAAATTGTCATCTTAGAATAACATTTTTGCTGTCTTGCCCTGGTCTCAATACTCAATCAACAAAGCCAGAGAAACCCCGCGCCAGGTATGCTACTCTCCTTAATATAAACATTTAGCCTGATGTCTCGATTCTAAACTGATGAAGTCGCAGACATATAATATACAACCATCACGACGACCACAACAAAAATTTCTAATGCATACCGTCTGTTTAGTTTAGGGTAGATTCCACTGCACCTCTTCTAAAGCCTTTACTAACTCCACTAATGCTAGGCCTGGTAACTCCTCTATTCTTAAACCTAAATTCCCTGTAAATGGTATCGGTTGACAGGGGAAAGGTAGAAAAATGCGGCAATATCTTTCAAATGCTTCACAAAGGTATAGTTATATTCCAGGCTTTATAATGACATCAACTTTTTTATTCAGTTATTACATCAATGGCATTATAAATGTCTGAATCAAATGAACTTTATCAGGGGTTAAATTATTGAAGATGTTGCAGTAATGGGTATTTTTTGGAATTGACACAATGCTCAACACTTGGCCCTAACATCTTCACTCTAAATGTTTCGTTATCTCCCCTTAAGAGTGACAAAATCAAACTCCATGTAGCTAAGAGGAAATCCGAAGTGCATGTGCAGCAAATTTGCATATTTTTAAAGATAGAGTATCTAAACCACTCGTCTTTACCATATGTTAGAATTTTATAGAAGCTCAGATTTGCTACAGTATATATTTTAGTCATATTTTGAGTCTTCTTAACTCAAATGCATGTTTGTGGTTTCAGATGCCCATATAGAGGACAATGGCTTTGATTATTCATAAGAGCAACAGAAGGAGCAGTATGTTGATATCGAGAATCAATACTATAACTCCAAAGGTAAATCTAGGGTTTATGAAAACCTTGATGGTTCCTTTTGTTTATTGGTGGAATTAAAGTTGATCTATGCATTTCTCATCATGTTATTTTGGTTGTTGGAATGCCATTTGTACTCTTCCAGTGCTGTACTATATTAGATATGATCAATTGAGCATTTAGAATAACTGTTCTAGATCGGAGTTGTGCTCGTACTATCTTCAATTCTCCATTGTTACCATAGGTCTATTGCATTAGTGGAGAATTGTGGGTGTAGCACTTTTGAGTTTGAAGCTTAAAGTACAAATGGCATTCCATAATGTACAAAAGGTTCAAGAACCCTTCAATTTTGGCTCAAAATACCTTCAGGTGCACCATAATGTCAATATTTTAACTGTTATCTAATGATAATTGCCTAAGTAATACCCTCAAATAACACATTTTTTTGGTTTTGAAATCTGAAGTTTTGAGGTCTATCTTTAGGATTACATGATGTGTTATTCTGTTATGATTCCAAACAAGGTGGTGCCTGTTGTAAACGCCAATATGTCTTCTATTCTTCTTGAGACTTGATATGGATAACTGATAATGTGGGAGCATTATTATAATTTTCATTTTATAACAAAGCTTAATAATCTGCTATATCCTCTTGTCCTGCATCACTAGATGACATTATCTTATTCTCCAGAAATTCTAGAAATTTTTCCATAAGTTTCCTTTAATAGGGAGCCAAAATTTATAGGTTGTCACATGACATTGTTGTCACCAAATCTTTCAATTTTATGGGTAATTATGTTGTTCTGAAGTGTTTTAAGTTATGTTGTTCAGTAGCATTTGTTCTCATCAAATCATGCTAATAGTTTATGGCGATTTAAACATGAAGTTTATGGTGCAGGGAACAAGTCGTCGAGCTTATCTGGAGGTGTTTCATGCAAGATATTATATTGAAGGAGAATCAAATACGAGCAATTGTCCCCAAGTGGCCTGAAAAAAGGAAGAGCCCAAGAATTAGGCACCAAATTAAGGAGGCACCAAAGAAGGAAGAAGGCAAGATGGACGAGATCATGAAGAAGAAACAGAATAATTTTCATGAACAAATTGTTTATTATACTTTTTTTCATGTAATGAGTGTAATAAAGTTAAGTGTTCTATTAATTTGTATTGAGGGGCTTGTGCTATCTCCCACCTTCTTTTTAGTCTTAATAAAAAAAAATTCATTGAGATTCTCTTACAAAATAGATATTATATCTATTATTGTATTTTATCTTATATATATTTGTATTAAATTTAATATCAAATAAATAAATTCATTTAAAATCAATTCAGTCATGAACAATTATAAAATATTAGTGATAGATATTTTGTCACTAAAAGTGACATTTAGTGACTAAACAAACAATCATTATTGTAATGAATAATGAGTGACTAAATTAATTTGGTCACAAAAGCAGTTTTTAGTGACAAAACTCTTGTCACTATTGCATTAAACAATTAGTAACGAAATTAATTTTGTCACAGAAAGTGCATTTTTAGTGACAAATAGTATAGTCGCTAACAATAATTAGCAATGAAGATTTGTTTCGTCACTAAAAGAATACATTTAATGATGAAAAATAATTTGGTTATTAAATACATTTAGTGACGAACATTTTTCAACCACCTTGCGACAGATTAATTTTAGTCACAAAATGGTTTTAGTGACCAACTCGCAATATTTAGTGACAAAAATTGTCGTCACTAAAAGCATAGTTTCTTGTAGTGTATACCCTCCTCAAAGCATTTCAATTTAGGACCATCCATGTTTTCTGAAAATCCTTTCGAAGTCATATTGTAGGTTGAACTAAAGGATTATATTGTTGCGCCTAATCTTGTGGAGGAGAATATTTTTCATTGTGAAGAGGCCTCTACCTCATCACCCATGGAGGAGTTCCAATCAACTAAGGAAACATCTTTATTTTTATTTGAGCCTTGTCATTATGGGAATGAAGACGACAATGTTCCGATTGAGCAACCTATTTGGAGTGAAGCCAGGACAACTCTTTATGTTCTTCATCTATTTTGTTTCCTGGCCCTATTTCTTTGGTTAAACACGAGCAAGAAAATTTATCACATGATTTCCATTCAGATTTTGAAATCAACTTGCAAAGAGTTGAGGAGTACTCTCCCTTAAGTGAGGAGGGGGATCTTCCCTCACTATAAAAAGTACTAATTGATGTTTCACCTTCCTGTATCACTCATATAGCAGTTGAGTTTACTCTTGCTCCATATCTTCTTGCTATATCTAATATTTTTTTTTATTTTGATACCCTACATGAATTAGAACCTACTTACTCATTTTTGGGCAAGTAGGATATGCAATCATGATTGGGAAAGAATTTTGAAATGATAGAATACATTACTTATTATACTCTATTGTCATTGCTTGTGCTCCCCCTAAAGGATTTAATGTAGGGCGGAAAAAGAGCTTTTTATGATGATTAGGTGTTAGATATTACGAAGAGTTCAAAAAAGGAGATTTGGTGATGGAAGACTGATCTTCCTATCAATCATCACTACTTGGCCTCCAATCCATTCACTTTTATTTCCAACTACTATTTTAAATGAATTTAAAGTTAATTATTCTAATGAGTGTGTATTAATACTAATTAGGATTTCTTACCTTCTGCACTTTTTATTTATGCTTAGACAATGAATTTCTTTATACATGTATTTGTGTCCACCAGCTTATGGACATTAAACAAAATTGTTGTTGGGAGACAACCCCTATTTTGTTCCTATTTTATTTATTAATTTCTACTTTCTTGTGTAGGCCACCCCGAAAGATTTAATTTGGATCTCTCCCTACAGGTATTCCTCACCTGGGAATTTGAACAGGAATATTGGATCTCAAGCTATCTTCGGGTATGCTCAAATCATAAGCACAGGGTAAACTCGTTCCTCTCTCTTTTATTTTTCGGAATTCATATCATTTACCATTTTTAGCATCACATAAGTCTGGAGGAGAGTAGTGACATTGTGTACCTACATCGCACACGTATCACCTCATAATTATATGCTAGAAACTATTTTATTTTCACTTTTTTCAAATTGTAAGATGCAGAATTTTTATTGTAAATTTCTAAACTTTTACTTGGACAAACACACCACAAGCACCCACTAAAACGAGCATTTACACATTTGCATGTTCTATGTAAATCTAATTTTTTTCATGGTGATTAGAAATTTTTGTGATTATATAGATTGAGTTATGGAGTAGATCATAGACTCATGTAATGCTCCTAATCAAGAACACATCTCGTATAGAATTTTGTGTAGAATTAACTTCTCAGCATTCAATTAGGATTATGATTTTCTAAGTGCATAGAGATAGTTTATTCTATATTTAATTTGTGAATGTGGTAGAGTTCGAAGGTAGTATAGAAGAGTCTGTAGTATATCGCTAGTGATATATTACTTGAGTCGGATAAAAGGGTATCCTTTATTGATGGCTAGAACTTTCCCCTAACGACCCCAACAACATTTGCACAAGTTAGCTCGTTAGTTTGGATGTGATATAGGATGTTTCTTGGCACGTTTGGGCTTTTTAACCCCTGCATACATGATATATCCTTGTGCACACTACTTAAGCCTTACCCCTACCTTTTTATTCAGTTCCATCAAATAATTAATCAAAGACTAAATTGCATCCGAATTACACACCCAAATATGATTCAAAAATTATATTTTCAAATAAAATTGGGAGTGATAAAGTGTTTCTTAAAAGTGGTGAATGTTGTACATTGAAAATCAAAATGTTAAAATCTTTGCTTTTGAACAAAAGGTTGAAATAAAAAAAATAAAAATAAAATCTAAAAAAGAAAAAGAGAAATGAAGAATGAAATTAGAATGGAGTTTGGGAGTAGTTAGTCTTCACTACCAAACTATTTCATTAAAATCTAGGGGTTTTGGGTACACACTATTTGACTTGGATATCATTTGGATGCGAGGTCTATGTGGTTTAAGTGTGTTAAGCCATCGTGTTTATCATTGATCATCACACTATAAACATAAGTCTATACTTCATCCTAATAAAAGTCATATTGATTCATGCTTATGAAATTAACTAGTGTCGCGGAGAGGGTGTGAAAGGGAAAGCCTATGACCATTGTCATTTATGGATTTATTTAGAGGCTGCCCCAATCTCTGACATTACATAGTGCTGATCTAAGACCCATGCTACTTTCACCCTATACGTGACTTTAAGACTAACCTTTAATTATAATAAAGAGTAGAAATAATAAATCTAAATGCATTATAACAAATTATAACTGACAGTATGCTGAGGAGATTCTCTTGCAAAGATATTTATGTATGACAACATAAGACTTCTCATTTTACTCTTTATATTCATTTTTCTATCTAGTATTAGATTATCCTATCCATATGGAGGATTGTTTACTCGAGACTAGAAAATTAGTACGTCTGGGGGTATTTGATGAGTCAATTTTATGTCATATTTTTCATAATCATTTAGGCTCATATCCATATGTAAATGTTTCACTTATATTAAATTTACACTCTTAATTTCATAAAAGCTTAAAGATCACTTGGAGCACTTTTCTAGTTTATAATGGTGTGCAGTAGCTTTATAGTTATCAACGAGGGCATGCCGCTTTCCCCTCCAGTTTTATTGATGCACTTGGTATTTTTCAACAAGCACTTGTGGCCATTGGTCTCGATAAACTTCATTTTGAATGTATAGGTAGATCACATCAATTGTAAAACAAATATATTAAATGTGCACGGTCAAGCATTTTCCCTTATCGCACGACTGCTTCGACTGTGCACATTCATGCCTTGAAAATGTCAAAAATATGTGATTTGTCGATGCATGGGCATTTTCTTCTTGCACGGTTGGGTTCAACCTTGCATCATGATAATCACATGGTTATGCATATGTAACCATAATCGCACGAGCATGTGTTAATCCTTCACACACAGGAAAACACAACCATGGAAGATCATTATTTGAAATCATGTAGTTTTTAAGCTTTTTGTTATCACTCATTTGTTTCCTTATCACATGATTTATGCTGACTGTATGTTAATAAAATGCACGAGCATAGTATTTTACTTAAAATATAATATCTACATCGAATCTAGCTCTGAGATAGTATTTTTAAATCGTTGTGCTCACATGGTTGGCATGCACGAACATGCTCCGAACCATGCAAGAACAAATTTGTACTAACTTTCTATATATGTTGTATATAGGAATTTTGAGAATTCCGGAATTTATCGTAGAAAACCCCCTTAGGGGTCAGCTCAAGAGAGATTCCTTTTCTCCAATAGCTAGGGTTTTGCGCTAGGCCACCTCACAACATCCCAAACTTCAAGGAATGAGATTTTAGCCTCAACATCATCATCAAGCAAGGAGTTATTTGCATCGGGCATGGAAGAATTATAATAACAGAGAAGATAAGTAAACTAGAAGGTGGTGATAGCCCTTCTAGACCTGGACGATAATTGATTACTACGTAAGGAGCACAAATTGACAACATGGTGATCTCCTTCCAGATTTATATTAAGCTTCTGGATTTAGTCATATCTCTTTCCTTTTTCTCCATCACCATTTAATTATTATTAAATGCTTCTCTTTTTCATGATGACAAATGCACTTTAGATAATTTATTCTGAACTTTTATTTCTAATTTATGAAATATTTATGATTGTGTATAAGTTGCTTGAGGAAAGCAATTATTATTGCTGATAGAGACAGTGAGCTAAAGTGTGTAGTGATCACGTTTCGATCTATGATAGACATTGTGATAGAACTAGATAAGGTGTTTATGTCCCTCACTCAAATTCTTATAAGCAAAGCGGTGTAGGTGACCAACATTTAATTGTGTGATTTTTGGCTTAAAGCCTTTACAATGCAGTGAGTATGACATGCATTTCTTTTCTTTGTATTTGACTTGCACCAACACCAAACAACAATCTATTTTTAACTTTACAAATAATTTTCTTAACTATAAAAACACATCCTTAGTTGCAATCTTCAAGAGATTTATACTTAGGAACTCACTCCCATTTTATATTACTTGAATGCTCGGTATACTAGCCGAGATGGCATTAGTCGTCACCATTACTTCATAACATCATTATCACTTCCTGACGATGACAACACCTTCTATTGCTGCCAAACTCCTATTGCTATCGTTTCCACTCGATGCCGACAAACTCCATTTGTAATCATTAACTCTGGGTATTGTCAAACTCCTGTCATTGATTTCGCCTTCAGACACCACCAATCTCCCATTGTCATCGTCATCTCCCAATGTTACCAAACTCCCGTCGCCACCATCTCCTCCCAATGCCTCCAAACTTTCATCTACTCCCGATGCCTCCAAACTTTCATCTACTCTCGATGCCTCCAAACTCTCGCCGATGTCGCTGCCTCTGGTAAAATACTACATTTGAATTAAAAGAAAAAAAATTAATTTGTAACTATTAAACAATCCTATCTACATCAGATGGGACTAGATCCCAAAATTCAAAGGGAGCATCACCTAGACTTTACCAAAAAGAAGAAGTAGACATACATAATGTGCACAAAAATTAGCCACTTTGTTTGTCATACGGTGCAAAAATTGAAACCAAAGCTAAGCAAACTCACAAAGGAATGTGAAGTATTCATCCCCATTGTCGATTACCACCTTCAGATGTTGCTAAAATTCCATCACAACGGTCGCCTCTTGACACCGCAAAACTCCCAAGGCCTCAATTTGACGTTGTCACCACCAATATCACCCATATCAATGTCATTTCTACCTAAATGTCCAAGGGGGCAAGAACATCATATTCATAAAAACATTTACCCATGTGCCATAAATCGAGAGTTTCTACTTCCACATCTGGAATTTATGGTGGCATAATTTTTTGTACTCCCCTCTCAAAGGCTATAAAAAGGGACTTGATCCTTTATTTGAAGGAACCTGACCTTCAATGTCGGAGAGAACTAGTGAAGATTTCTTAGAGATCTTTTTCTGTGTTTGAAGATTCCTTCACAATTATTTTTTGTTTGTTGAATATCTACTTCAGAGTTCAAAGATCTCCTTTGATATTTCAAGATTTCCTTTGAAAATCGAAGTTTTCTTTCAGAGCTCAAAGATCACCTTCTTAACTACAAGATCCTCTTGAAGATAGCTCAAAGATCTCCTTCAACTTCATACTTTGAGTCCAGAGACCCCATTACTGAATTCATCCTTTCATATTTCTCCTGAGAATGCTTCCCATCACTCTGCTCTGAGCGACTCTCGAGATTAAGAAAGCTTATTGTAACAAGTGGTGGCTTGCCACCATCAAGAAAGAACTTCTTGTGACATACTTAAAGGTAATAAATTTGATCTACACCCATCCGGCCTAATTGATTTTCCCTTCTATGTTTTTCCATGTCAAACACCTTGATGTCAACTATTGGTTATCTCTATAACTATTTGCGCTCGGCTCACTCTCAAGCTGAGATAATAAACTTCGAACAAACTGTGAGAGCATCTAGCGACCAACAATAATTTTCATTGATATAAATTATAAAAACCAACTATTTTGTTATTTTTCAAAATCAAGTATGAAGGATATTTTATATTTATTAGTAATAAAATTTGACGTTATGAATTTTAAAAGGTAACATTTTATGTTTAATTATATGGAATTTGAATTATTATGATTTATTTTAATTTAATATAATCGTTGGTTGACTAGTAAGCTCTCACTGCTAATAGGTTCCTTTGCTCCGCATTATTTCTATAGGTCGACTCACAATCTCAACTCTTTCTCTAGCTATCACTGGCTCCCTGTATTTAAATTTTTTTGGCTATTTTTGCGGATTATTAGATTGAAGGTTGCATTCCCCCATTCTGGCGAACTGGATTAGTGCATATGGGAGAAGTCACAGGGATCAAGAAGAAAGTTGCATTGTATGTTTCAATGGTGGACGACGAAAAACTGGATCTTGATCGATAGATCGAGAAGACAAAGATGAACATCTAGCAATAAAGATCCTTTGACGAGAATTCATTTAACAAGATTTTCATCAAAATCAACCGAGTCTACTTGCCTTATCATCTTGAGAGAAAAATGGAAGAATTATATACAATAGATTATAGCTCAAAGCCACTTGCTGAAAACTGCGAAAGAAAAAAGATTGTAGAATCAAGCGCTAGTCATACAAGTAGTACCAAAGCAAGGTTACAAGTTAAGGACTGGGTAGCGCTGATAAATCTTAAAATTGCTCTATATATATATATGGGTCCAACGAGTCAAGCGGCCACACCCATGTGGTAATCCTACCTCAGTGTTGGGGAAAACACTTATCATTTAGCTTAACAAATTATGTTTAGTTATTTTATATCATGGGTCTATTACCTATATTGTATTGTGTGGGTAATTTGGTCTTAGAAGTCCTAAGGTGTCAGTGATATAAAGTATATATAGAAGACATAATGAGTTGAAGAAAAAATTCATGAATTGATAACATGTGTGGACTAGATCTTGATGCAAAGTTGATTAGAATTTGACATTACTTTGAATTGAAGTCAGAGTAACTTAATTTGGATAAGTCGGTGACACTTAAGGATTAAATCAACATACGATTTGACATGATATTGACGTAATTTTGACTAAAGAGATTTTCATACAGACATTAAGAAATCGATGTCGCTTTTACAAGAACTCGACGTTACGTCGACTGTATTTCTAAACAGTATTTGTTTTATGGCTTCAATTTGAATTAAATCAAGAAGTAGTTTACATAACAGATTCTTGAAGAAGTTAGAGGATGTCGATATATATATATATATATGAGATGCAAAAGAAAGAAGAGATTCACAGGTTATCAATAACCAATAACAAATGATCAAGGAAGTTATATCAGATTGTGAGAAGATTCAATTCGACAGAGAAATCTTGGAAGATTATCATCTGCACTTAAATCACTTCCAGTATATGTCGATTGGTTTGATACTTACTAAATTTGATAAGAGAATTAGTACTTCTTCTCAAGAGAATGTTGCAATAGATTCAGAGAAAAAGTTTGAAAGAGTATTTGGAGATTGAACTCATAATCATTATTATTTTGATATTCAGAGATTCATCAGAAGTTCCAAAGATCATCAATAATTGTCCTCAAAAATCTGAAGAGAGGACACTAAGAGAATAATCATCTTAACTCAAATCTTCTCTTAATGTTCTTTTTACATTTGAGAAAAAGAGTTTTAAGAATCCCTCTACAAAGGATTCAGTGAGACGTTCTGAGAGTATCCTTGAGAAAAGACTCAGATTATAATTGGTTCAAGATATCCTTATAAAAAGATCTTGTGTTGTTCTAAGAGTCTCCTTATCAAAAGACTTGGACATTGTGATAGTGAATTCCTACCAAGGGGGTAGAAGAGTGAATGTACCCAGATTGAGGGGGAACCACTATAATCGTTTTGTCTTCTTTGATTTTTCTTTTATTTTTTATTATGTGATGCTGAGCTGTGATTTTAATTAACTGCATCTGATTTTGGTTTATATTTTATGTAATTGCAAATTTTGTAAATTAATCATAGTATTTAAAAATAATTTAAATCTCTATTCACCCCCTCCCCCCCTAGAGAAAACTCTAAGGTATATATCAACTAAACTCCTATTTTAATTAGAATCAAAGGAAGGTTGATCATTATTAGGATAATCTATATTAGATTATTCTATAAAAGGTTAACACCTTGATCAAAATATCATTTTAGTTGCAATAATAAATTCAATTTTTTTTTCAAAACTGGCTTCAAATACTTTCAAAGGATTTGCATCTACTACGCCACCAGTCTGTAATATTGATAAGTTTATACTCTAGAAAGACAAAATTAGATTGCATATGAACTTTATTGATGAGGGAATTTTTGAATCAATCTTGACAGGACCACTAATTATATATAGTAGGGATGCAAATGGAAATATAACTGTAGAACTTGTACCAAAAAATGAATGGACTGATGTAGAGAATTGAGTTAAAGATTGTGTTGTAAAAGCTATGAATATATTGGTCTCTACCATATTAGATGACATATTTCAAAAGGTTGTAGAATATTTATAAGCAAAAGAGATATAGGAATCACTCTAGAGGATTGTTGATGGAATTGCAGATGAGAGAAAGGATAGAGGATCATTTCTAATCTTTCACTATGAAAATTTCTAGAAGAAATCTGATGAATCTATAATAGAGATATATGATATATTCAGCATGATAATTAATGAGTTAAAAGGACTAAACAAGGACAAATCTCTCTTATAAATTAATGATAAGTTACTCATATTATTTCTTATTACATGAGATTCTAGAATTTGGGATATAAGAGAAGAAAGGTATCACAAGGAAATCACTGCAAATGCTTTGTTTGAAAAATTGAAACCTTACGCACTATTATTGAAGAGTAGACTAGAAACTAAAGCTAAAGAGAATAGCTTATCATCTAGAGAAAAATCAATTGCATTCAAACTTACTGAAGATGAACCATCTGTTATCGAAAATGAAATGTTTGATCTTTTGGAAAGAAGATTTAGAAAATGGATTAAAATAAAAGTTTCAAGAAGAAGAGACAGAAGTATTGGAAAACCAAAATTTGGCAAGACTCCTAATAAGGTGATAATTTGTTTTGCAGAAAACCTGGACATGTTTCAACATAATGTCCAGAACAACAAAAGGAAATATCAAGCTCAAAGGATCAAAAGAAGAAATATCTAAAGAAGAAGGATAAGAAAAATTGAAAAGCTTTTATGATTAAACCTAGAGTGACACAAGCTCTGAATCCACTTATTCATCAGATAATAAAGAGGAAAAAGCTACTGAAGAAGCTTGCCTCATGGCTTTGGAGATAGAATCTGATCATTATTTAATTGAGGAAAAAAAATTTCCTTCCACAAATCAATAGTAGTATCTGGACAGTGGATGCTCCAGGCATATGACTAGACAAAGAGATATGCTGATAAATTTCAAGGCAAAAAATTGTCCCAAGGTAGTATTTGGGGATTCTAATTATGGTTTGACCAATGGTTATGGTATGATCAAAATTAGGGATATCACCTTTACTTAAGTAGCTCATATTGAAGGACTTCAACATTATCAGATTAGAATTAATAAACTTTGTGATGGTGAATACAAAGTTGTTTTCACTAATAATCATTGCCAAATAGTAAATTCTAGAATAGATGACATTGTTCTAACTGGATCTAGAATAGGAAATATATATGTTGTTGACTTTGACTCTACTAATAATTAATTATGTTTATTCAATATAGAAATAGACAGAAATGAGCTATGGTATAGAAGGCTTGGCCATGTTGCTATGGATGAAAACTTCAAAGAATTAAAGATTGTAAAGAATATAGAGAGCACTTATGCAAAGAATAATCATCAAAAAGAAAATGATACTGAGAGTTCAGAAGATGAAGTTCCTACAGAAGGACATATTAACCTGGCAGTCATGAAAAGTTAATGCTTAGGAAGTTTGATTATATCATGAAGAAGGAACAAGAATTGATCCAAATAGGTCAGTCCAAAGAGATCATCCCTCTTCTCAAGTCATTATCAATACAAATCAAGGGGTAAAGACTAGAAGATAACTATCAATTGGAGAAATATTGTAGTGCTTCTTATCTTAATTTGAACCCAAAAAATTTGAGGAAGTTGATACTGATCTGCACTAGATTATATCTATACAAGAAGAACTTGAAAAATTTAAAATAAATAAAGTGCGGGGATTAGTGGAGAGACAAAATAATTGTCCAGTAATAGGAACTAAATGGGTTTTAAGGAACAAATTGGATACAAATGGAGTGATTGTGAGAAATAAAGCTAGGTTGGTTGCTCAAGGGTATAGATAAGAGGAAGGAATTGACTACAATTAGACCGTTTCACCAGTAGAAAGACTAGATGCAATCATACTATTTCTAGCCTATACAGATTAGAAAAGGATTAATGTTTACCAAATGGATATCAAGAGTGCCTTTCTTAATAGATTCTTACAAGAAGAGGTTATATAAAACAACCTCTAGGTTTTGTCAACCCAAATCTTCCCTCTTATGTTTATAAATTAAATAAAGTACTCTATGGTCTAAAGAAAGCTCTAAGAGCCTGGTATGAGACCATATCCACATTTTTCTGAGATTATTCATTCACAAGAGTAAAGGTGGATAAAGCACTTTTCATTAAAACACATAAGGAAAAGCTGTTTATTGTCCAAAGTTTTGTGGATGATATTATATTTGTGTCAACAGACTCTAGATTATGCAAATGGTTTGTCAGCTTAATGCAATCTAAGTTTGAAATGAGTAGCATGGGAATGCTATCTTTCTTCATTATTTACAAGTAAAACAAAGTAATGAGGTTATCTTCATTTCTCAATCTAAATACACCAAGGAATTGATTAGGAAATTTGGCATGGAAACTACCACTATTATGAAAACACCCATGACTACTAATGTTATTTTAGATAAGGATGTATCTAGTAAATCTGTAGGCCAGAAAACATATCGAGGAATCATTGGCTCACTTCTCTATCTAAAAATAAGCATACCTGATATAATGTTTATTATCGGTGTCTGTGCAAGGTTTCAGGTTAATCCTAAAGAATCACATTTTAGTTCTGTAAAAGAAACTTAAGATATCTTAAGGGTACATCTGAAACAGGATTGTAGTATTCAGCAGTATAAGAATTTGAACTATATGATTATTCAAATGCTAACTATGCAGGATATAGATTGGATATAAAAGGTATCTCAAAAACTTGTCAATTTCTAGGTGCTAAACTGATATCTTGGTTCAGTAAGAAGGAGACATCAATCTATACTTCTACAACTACTTTATCAATGCTTTGGATAGGGTTGGTAAAGCTCATTAATCTACATGTCTTAAGTTTAAATACAAATATTGCTAGAAAAAACCTGCATAAGACTTACATTTTTAAGTCTGTACTCGACGTAACATCGAATAGAAATCGACAGAATGTCAAATTCTATTTGACATAATGCCTCAAAGATGGTGCTTATGAAGAATATTAGATCTATTCTACACAACATTTATTTCATTCAACACGTGCATCGATTATTATACCTAAGTATATGTTGAAAGAAATTGATGCTATATTGACTAACATAATTATTTATGTCCCAATTTCTCGACGTATCGTCTATTTCTCTCCAAACTCTTCATCTTCCACACTCTATTTTCTTTCTACTCTTTCTCTCTGTTCTTTATTGTAATCCTTGTAGGTATTTGGATACTACTCATAATGAAACATTTTCAATTTTGACTGATAAAGAAGTATTGGAGGTTCTTATTCAAGCCCTAACACCATTGGTTACTTGATTTACAAAGGAATTCTTGCTTTTTTGAGAAGAATGCAATGTAAACTTATAATACTCCAAAATAAGATAAATAAGATATATAGCTCTGTGCAACTTCTTGATTAACAAGTTGATTAGAGTTTAATCCTTGTTGAAGTCTTTAAATCATTCTTTAAAGATTTAAAGAAGGGGGAGAAAAATGGAGGTAGGGATGGTAATATTAAAAACTTAGATTGAGTTCGAATTGGTAATACAAATATTTAAGAGATTTTAGAAAGACCAAATGAAGATTGAAATTTTGAAAATGACCAATGAAAATGAAGAAGTTACTGAAAAACTAGATATGAGTACAACTCAAAATATAAGGGTATTTGGATAATATTACTTTAACTTCAGAATTAGAGATTGTTAAGAAGCCTGCTATATAAGGAAGAAAATCTATCAGCCCTACTAACACTGATTGCTGCTATATAGGGGGAGAGTCCATCATCAGACTTAATCAAAAATATGGAAGGACAAAAAATGCCAGAAGTCAGTGAGCTAGAATTTTTTTTGAAGAAATAAGAGAAAGAGATGAAGCTGAGTTCAAAGCATCTGAAGATGACCTAGCTTCTAAGAAAAGGATTTTTATTGGAAAGCTAAACTCTAAGGGTTGAAGGAAAAAGAGTGTGTCTGATTTACCAAATACACTTCCAGGAACAATCTTAATTATAATGAATATATCAAGAAATATTCTAATGCTCAGATTGCGGACACTACTTGTGGGGTCCATTGATCACAATGTCCTAGATTTGAAGAAGGACGATAAGTTAATGGTATACACATGAATTGAAAGTATCTAGTTGCCTACCTAAATCACCTAGAGGCGGGGGGTGAATAGGTGAGTTCTGCGTCTTTTGTGGAATAAAAATTTGAGAGTAAACAACACAAAAAATAATATGGAATAACCTAGACGACATAAGGAATTTATAAAGGTTCCCCAATCTTGGGTACGTCCACTCTCCACCTTGCCTATCTAGCACCATGTCTAGCCTCGACTACTTCACTAAATCTTGGATTGCAACAATCCTACAACTTGGAGCAATGCTCCTACAACTCGGAGATAACACACTCCAACAAACTAAATCCACAAACCAGATCTACTCACTCAATCCACAAACGGATCTACAAACTCCGAGAACAATGCTCCTACAAACTAGGAGACAAAGCTCCTACAATAGTTAAAATAATTGTACAACAATAATGAAAACTTATACTCTCAGATCTGAAATCTTCAAGGTTCTTCCTTCATGAAAAATGAAAATCTCTGCGAAGAAGATGAGGAAGAAATCCTGAGAAAACTTGATCTGAAAAACTTAGGATCTGACACGATCAAGTAGATGCTGAGGAACTTTGAATCTGGGATATGTCCAATCATTTCTTCTTGGAATCGCTGGATCGAGAGAGGAGCGACAAAGATGAACGATGTTGATGGCGCGGATTCTTCCGATTTAGAAAATTCGATTGCGATTCAGAATAATGTAATTCTTATAATTAGGGTTAGCGATTCTGAGAGGACTACTTATAGAACCTCATCTAATGGTCTGAAATCATTAATGAAAGATCCACATGGATCAATCTTGAGAGAATTATGTTATATCGAAATCCAGTCAGTCTATTTGAAAAAGAAATTTTCTGCAACATCATTTCTCGAGAATACATAATTTCTCGAGAAATGACATGGCTTTCTCGAGAAATGACTTAACGAAAATTATTTGAAGCGAAATACTGATTTCTCGAGAAGAAACGCGATATCTCAAGAAGAGATATTTAGTTTCTCGAGAAAGAATTTTGACTTCTCGAGAACTACTTTGATTTCTCGAGAACTGTATATAGCTTCTTGACAATTCTTCTGGGCTTTCTCGAGAAAAAGACTTAGAAGATGTTTCAGACAATTTCTGAGAAGTCTTAAGATTTCTCGAGAACAACATTGCTTTCTCGAGATCTTTACTTAGACTTTATGAGAAACGGACTTCATCTTCTTGAGAAATACACTTAGGAAAATTTTCTGAAAAATTAATTCTTCTTTGCTGATGTTGGGTCCATTGCCCACAATGTACCCTAGATTGGAATTGAAGAGGCATCTCCATCAACACTAAGTGCATAGTTGTATATGATGTTGTTTAAGCTCATCATGTGCAGGATATTCCCTAGAACAAGTCTATATAGATTGTCGAAGTGATGTGACAGGTGGTCACAAAGTGAAGATGCTGGAAAGGCAAGAATTTTCTTAAGTCCACAGGCGTTGAGTGAGGTAAGCTCACTCAACGCCAAAAGTCAAGGAGCAATTAAAAAAATAGCCAAGTCCATAGGATTTGAGTGGAGCAAGCTCACTCAACGCCAGAGGTAAGGAAGATTGTTGGCAAGATGGAAATGTTGCTATGTCCACAGGCATTGAGTGGAGTTGACTCACTCAACGCCATACAGCTATAGGAAGAAATATGGCTAAGTAGTTTGGCGTTGAGTGATGAAGACACACTCAACGCCATACAACAAAAAAGATGTGAGTTGAGCTAGATTCTGAGTTCATCGAACTCAGTTCAGAATTTGTCGAACTGAGTTCAGAGTTCGTCAAGCTATGCTCACCGTTCTTCAAACTCAGTTCAACATTCATCAAAATCTGTTCAGAGTTTAGTGAGGTTGGCTGAGACAGTCAAAGCCTAAGGTTTAAGAGGCAAAAAAGTAGCTAAGTCCACAGGCATTGAGTGAAGGTCATTCACTCAATGCCATAGCCTCATAAGTGTTGAGTAACACTCAGTCTTTCAAAGCCAGTGTTTTTAAACACAGAAATTTGGCTAAGGAAAAAAGCGATGAGTGATGAAGACACACTCAATGCTCTCAACGCCAGAGAAGCAAGAAGATTTTGGCTAAGGCAAATAGTATTGTGTGAGGCTTGTTCATTCAACGCTCTCAACGCCTAAGGCTCTGTTTGGTGCGGCTGTAACAACTAGAGAAGATATGGTGGGAAGCAGTGGTGGAATAATCAGCTGTTTTGCAGAGTGGTGGCAGAATCTGCGAATATAATTGGAAGAACATTATTTGTAGTGATGTTAATAATTTTATTTTATAAATATTATATAAATAATATTATATTCATTAATAATATATAACTTATATAATTATATTAATTTAATAACTTATAAGTTATAATATAACTTATAATATAATTTAATATTAATTTAATATAATAACTTATAATATATTAATTTTAATATAATAACTTATATATATTAATATAATAACTTATAATATGTTAACTAAGTTAATATTATAACTTTTTAAATATTAAAAAAAATACGTTTTTATAAAAAAAGGTAGCAGCACTGCTACTATTTCTGAGTCGTGGAAAATTTCCGCGACTCAGAAATAACGAGCCACTACTATTTTTAGCAATGGCGTCAGCCACTGATGTCTGCCAAATTTTTGTTTGGCGCGGTGGTGGCAGAATAATCGGAGTGCCGCATGAAAAATGCCACGCCAAACAGAGCTTAAGACGCAGAAAGCTTTTTTTCTAAGGCCAGAAGCATTGAGTGATGAAGACACACTCAACGCTCTCAATGCCAGATAAGTAGGAAGATTTTGGCTAAGGAAAATAGTGTTGTGAGGCATGTTCACTCTATGCTCTCAACGCCTAGATAGAATGAATTCTGTCTAAGTGTTTTGGCGTTGAACGAGGCTCACTCACTCAACACCTATACTAATGTAGGTTGATTTTTGGCAAAGTCCACAGCTGGTGACGTCAGCAAGTCCACTAGTGAACAAGATTCAAATTAGTGGCGGGATGGCTACAGTACGTGACAATTCTGGCCGCATACCTACTGTACGACATGTGGCGTTAAAGCAAGGTTGTTGCATCCATTAAATGTGTGGGACCCACTCCTCAAAGAGCCGTTGGGTCATAATCAATAAAAGGGAAAGGCTTTACAGAGGAAGAAAGCTTTTGAGAGGAGCCATCAAGTCATTCTTCTTCACCGCCATTATTATTGTGCTGAAGAACATGAAGCTCAAGTCAACAAGATGAAGAGCAAGTTATATGTTGTCATCATCATCCACCTCAGCAGTTAAGAGTATTTCTCTAAGGAAAGAGGAAGCATCTTAGGGCCGACCCTTGATTCAAGTTCTTCACAGTTCCAGCTGGACAAGCAACATCATGAAGATCATAATCTGGAATCTATGAAGAGAAGAAGTTTGAAGAAGCAGATGTCTGAAAGAAGGCTCAGGGGACTATTCCTCAGGAGTCAAAGTTAGGGTTGAATCACCTTAGCCCAGGAAAGGAAGAAGTGGCAGAGTTATCTTAGTCTACAAAGTTAGAGCTCGGATTTACTCAACTTAGGTAGCAATAATTAGCTGTAGTAACTTCACAGTTCTAGCAGGAAAAATCCCTGGTGTTGTAAAGTAGTAGTTAGGGCTGAGCTTCAGGCTCAGCTCAGAAAGAGGCAGAACATTGTTCTGCAAGTCACTTCCATCTCAAGTAAATATATACATGTTATTGTGGAAGTAGTTATGACTAAGAACTTATTAGTTCAGTAAAGGTAGACTCAGGAAATAAATTCTTGTAATCATAGTTGGGTTTAGTTTATCTCAGTCAAGAAGCTGGATATAGAGGAACATCTCTTGTGTCAAGAGTAACCACCAACCCACCTTCATCCTGTAGGATCCAAGTGTGGATCTGAGCTGTAGGGCGTAATAGCCTGTGGTAGGAGAGTACTGCACTCTGAGTGTAGGATCCTTTGTGGATCTGATGTAGGGTTGTCCTCTCAGCCTGCGTGTAGGGCTTAACATCCTCAGGTATGTGATCTTAGGATCACTGAGTTGTAGGGCCTTGGGCTAGAGAAGTAAGTCTTGGAGGAGACTTAGAGATCCTGAGGGATCTGAGATGTAAGCTCTTTGGAGCAAGTCTTGGAGAAGTGCCTAGTCAAACAAGATAGTTGGATAGGGGGGAGGGAAAGTGGATGTACCCTTATTAGGGGAACCACTATAAATCTGTGCGTGCTTGTTATGTTGTTTCTTTGTAAAGGTTGTGTTCATCTTGAAAGCAGAAAATAACTAACAACCAAAGCTCTTAAAGATGAAATATATAATAAACTCAAAAACATACAAATAACCTATTCACCCCCCCCCCCTCTAGGTGATTTAGCTATCCTTGAAATAAATACTTTCAAGTGGTATCAGAGGTAGGTTACTCAGAAAAAGGAATTAACAGTATGAGTAGACCTCAAAGGATATCTAAAAGGTTTGCATTGGTGGGTACAAAAGAGAACCATATGGAGTGGAGCTCAATGAAGTTTTAAGTCTGCAGTGAAAGTAAGGACCACACTAGGCTATTGGTAGCTCTTGTAGATGATAATGACTATGCAGATGCAAGAATAGAGATCAGGGCCCCTCTATCACACTCAGAGAGTGACTCATATGTGGATGAAGCTGAGTAAGGTGAATGCATATTCTATGGGCTTATTTCTACACCAGAGGAAGAAGAATCCTGCCAGGAACAGCCTTGTCCAGATCAGGTACAATCTCGGTCTAGTTCTTCTTATTGCTCAGGTCATGAGTCCAGCTTAGACTCTGATGCTTCCTCATCAAGTGATGATGAGGGTCCTCTATCAGAAGATGATATCAATCAATTGATTGAGAATTATGCTGCATTTTTGAAAACTTTCAAGGAAAGCAAGTTGCTTGTTAATAAGCAAGTAGAAGAAGTTGCCTCCTTACAGCTAACTTCTTCTCAGCAAGATGAGACTTCATCTTTACTATATCTAAAGATGAGGGAAGTTGGTCATCTGAAGACCATAATATATCCATGTTGAGTCCATTAAATATAAGGACTCTATTATCAAGGTTCTTGAAGAGAAACTTGAAAGGGAGAAGAGGATAGTGGCTAATTTCTCTAAGATAGATGCTATCAAGAGAAAATCTAAATCTGAGTGGATTTCTAAAGTTATTCTTTCTCAGAGGAGAAGCAAGCTCCTATTGTGCTACAGTCAACATTTTATAAGGTAATTCTCCCTTCTAACAGATATGACCAGAACTGCATGTATGGTCACTGTAAGAATGGGAATTCTTCTTGTAAGAATACAAGTGTATCTTATAATGGGAGAAGAAAGTGTAGGGGAATGAGTGACTTTTAGGCTCCCCATGAAGAAGTACAAAGGGTCCATTCTAAACCATTTATATTTAGTGCCTCAGCCCAACTCACAAGGATAAGGCAGTGGCTTTCACACAAGCCCATCCAAATTGGACTTAGACAAAGGGTCAGTCTACCAGTAAGCCTAACTTGGCTAGTTCTGATAATATAAACAGCATGTCATCTGCAAAGAAGACAGTTATATATACCATTCAGGGTACATAAAGGAAGCATGTTTGAAGAATATCCTTCAGTCTGATCCTTGCTGCAAGGAACATGAAGAAAGTTGCTGCTCCTCTTCCTTCTATTCAGTCAGCAGTTAACTACACTACAAGATCTGCTCAGAAAAGAAGATATAATATCTATGAGTGTTAGTGTTGTTATAAGGTGGGGCATTTTGCCCTAGATTGCAGGCACAATCCTTCTGTGTCTAGAGCTAGAGTTAGCCTACCTGTCAGAAATGTTGTAGGTAGGCAAGTAAGATTTTAGACTAATCAAAACCTAGGACCCAATACCTATTGGGGTCCTAAGGTAAAGTAATCTGTTTTGCAGGTCAGTCTAAGTGCCCATCCCGCATGTGTTACTTGGACAGTAGATGTTCCAAAACCTGGTCTTGAACAAGGAAGTTATCATATGGATAATTCTCCAAGGATAAGGATATTATGTGCATTCCTAAAGAATGATACAAGTGGTATCAAGTGGCATAGGAGAGTTGGGTCAGTTGTATCAACTCTAGAGATTTTCTCTCTAGTCAAGTGGTACAATCACTATGGGAGTGGTAACTGTCCATGATCAAGGATGAAGGCAATGATCTAGGAGGAGAAGGAAGTTTGAGTTTCCAATGCAAAAAGGTCATTGGGGCTTTAACAGAAAGATAATGCTAGAGGCAAGTCTGTTGCTAAAGGGAAGAAAAAGACCTGGCTTTGAAAGAAGTGATCATAGTGCAAGGGAGCTACTATAATCAAATGATGAGAATCCAGCTACAGCTCCAGGACCATAACCTCCAGAGTTTTTTTAAAAGGAATTCCAGAAAAGCTCAGTCGACAAATGCAGTGATCAATTCGACGAACGTTGAGCTTAGTTCGTCGAACGCAGAGTTCAATTAGACAAAAGCCTGACTTAGTTCGAAAAATGTCGAGAGATGTTTGACAAACGCAGAAAGAATTTGTAGGAACTTGTTCAGATTCATGTCAATAGGCAGCCAACAGCTGAAATGGGTCAAGAAACTTCACAGTTGATCAGCAGGTCCTCGGGACTATGTACAGTCTGAGGGGGAGATCAACCATAGTAGATGGCTATTTCTATATAGTTTGTACTACAGCCATAATAATATGGTGTTGTAGGACAAGAGTAAAAGGCCAACATATACTAAAAATGCATGAGGCCTTAAGTGGTTGAAAAGACCTTCAATGGCTTGAAGACTTTTCAAGTGGCATACCTTAATTGGTATTAAGGCTGGCATATAAAACCCAACCAAAATAGTCCAAGTGGTATTCAGCCAACTCAAATAGTCAGGTAGCTTGATCAGATGCATATCTGGTGCTGAAGGAGTGAAAATAGTGAAAGAACAATTCTTCCATCTCTTCACAGTACAAGGAAGAACATAATAACTCTAGGATGCTGCTCTCCAAAGGAGACAGGTAGATAAGTCCTTAAAATGACATCAAGACTATAAAGACCATCAAGTGGTATCCTGACTGGTATAGAATAGAAGGTCTACCAGGAATCTGACAAAAGATGCTTCAGTTGAGGGGGAGCAGGTAACGATTGCAGTAGATCAGCTATCACAACTTCTGATCAGCTTGTCTTAAGGACAATGCACATACTAAGGGGGAGATTATATATGACATAGTCATAATCTTCTCTTAGTCTAAGAAGGACTGCTGCTGCTGAGAAGACAGTCCTGCTGCTGGAGAAGAGGAACAACCAGCATATGTGGAACTATGTTAGCAGCTAGCTAAAATACTGCAGTGTTGTGTTATATCAATGTATCAACACAAAAGACATGACCCTTAATCAAGTGGTGTGATTACTAGGCTAATCCCCTTAGTAGTATCAACATAGGACTTTAACTAGGTTCAAGAGATAATCTCTCTCATTAACCTTTCTCTTCCCTCAATGGATATACCTATTGAAGAAGACAGAAAGGGGGAGATGTGTGGCAATACATAAGAGGAAGATATAGAAGCAATAACTGACTACATATTGAGTCAGTTCATATTACTTGAAAAGATTCTAGTAGTATGAGAAATGCAATGACTGACTATATGTTGAGAAATGCAATGACTGGCTGCATGTTGAGCCATGATTATGTCAGTGCATATTTTGAGGTAAGTGCTTCTAGTGGTGCTCCAGTTAAATATTACGTGGTATAATGGAGAGTGCATATTACTTGAGCAATTATTTAAGTAGTATAAGAATGCATTGACTTGACTTATTGAGTCAATGCAGTTAAATGGAGTACAGTAAATTGATATGCTTAAACCTTCATAGCATAAGCTTGCAGTTGTAGCAGACTATAATCTACAGCTTCATGAAATTATTCTTCTTATTATGTTAATGCCTCTTAGTATTGTTGGGTGTTCTACCTTCTTCAAATATGGGGAGATTGTTGCGTCCATTGCCCATAATGTACCCTAGATTGGATTTGAAGAGGCATCTCCATCAACATTAAGAGCATAGTTGTATTTGATGTTGTTTAAGCTCATCATGTGTAGGATGTTCCATGGAACAGGTCTAGAAAGACTGTCTAAGTGATGTGACAGGTGGTCACAAAGTGAAGATGTTGGAAAGGCAAGAATTTGCCTAAGTCCACAGGCATTGAGTGAGGTAAGCTCACACAATGCTAGAAGCCAAGGATCAATTGAAAATACAGCCAAGTCCACAGGCGTTGAGTGGAGAAAGCTCACTCAATGCTAGAGGTAAGGAATAATGTTGGCAAGATGGAAATGTGGCTATGTCTATAGGCGTTGAGTGGAGTTGACTCACTCAATGCCATACAGCTATAGGCAGAAATATGGCTAAGTAGTTTGGCATTGAGTGATGAAGACACACTCAACGCTAAATAGAAAAAAAGCTGTGAGTTGAACTGGATTCTGAGTTCGTCGAACTCTGTTCAGAATTCGTCGAACTGAGTTCAGAGTTCGTCGAGCTATGCTCGCCATTCGTCGAACTTAGTTCAGCATTTGTCAACCTCAGTTCAGAGTTTAGTGACGCAGGCTGAGACAGTCAAAGCCTAAGGTTTAAGAGACAGAAAAGTGGTTAAGTCCACAGGCATTGAGTTAAGGTCATTCACTCAATGCCATAACATCATAAGTGTTGATTAGTACTCAATCAGTCAAATCCACTGTTTTTAAACACAGAAATTTTGCTAAGGCAAAAAGCATTGAGTGATGAAGACACACTTAACACTCTCAACACCAGAGAAGCGGGAAGATTTTGGCTAAGGAAAATAGAGTTGAGTGAGGCTTGTTCACTCAACGCTCTCAATGCCTAAGATGCAGAAAGCTTTTTTTTTCTAAGGCAAAAAGCGTTGAGTGATGAAGACACACTCAACGCTCTCAACACCAGAGAAGTAGGAAGATTTTGGCTAAGGCAAATTGCATTGAGTGAGGATTGTTCACTCAATGCTCTCAACGCCTAGATTGACAGAATTCTGTCTAAGTGTTTTGGCTTTGAGTGAGGCTCACTCACTCAATGCCTATACTAATGTTGGCTGATTTTTGGCTAAGTCCACAGCTGGTGATGTCAGCAAGTCAACTAGTCAACAAGATTCAAATTAGTGGTGGGTTAGCTACAGTATGTGACAATTGTGGTCGCAGACCTACTGTATGACAGTTGGCGTTAAAATAAGTTTGCTGTAACAAGTAAATGTGTGGGACCCACTGCTCAAATATCCATTTGGTCATAATAAATAAAATGGAAAGGCTTTACAGAGGAAGAGAGCTTTTGAGAGGAGCCATCAGGTCATTCTTCTTCACCGATGTTGTTGCTGTGCTGAAGAACAGGAAGCTCAAGTCAACAAGACGAAGAGCAATTTAGTTGTTATCATCATTATTGACCTCAGCAGTTCAGAGTATTACTCTAAGGAAAGAGGAAATAGCCAAGGGCCGACCCTTGCTGCAAGTTCTTCATAATTCAAGCTGGACAAGCAACATCCTAAATATCTTAATCTAGAAGCTGTGAAGAGAAGAAATTTGAAGAAGCAGAGATCTGAAAGAAGGCTCAGGGGACTATTCCTCAGGAGTCAAAGTTTGGGCTGAATCACCTTAGCCCAGGAAAGGAATAAGAGTCAAAGCTATCTTAGTCTGCAATATTAGAGCTGGGATTTTCTCAGCTCAGGTAGCAGCAATTAACTGCAGTAACTTCACAGTTCCAGCAGGAGAAATCCCTGGTGTTGTGAAGTAGTAGTTAAGGCTGAGCTTCAAGCTCCATTCAGAATGAGGCAGAACATTATTCTGCAAGTCACTTCTAGCTCAAGTAAATATATACTTGTTGTTGTGGAAGTAGTTAGGTTAGGAACTTATTTGTTCAGTAAAGGTAGACTCTGGAAATAAATTCTTGCTGTCATAGTTGGGTTGAGTATATCTTAGTCAAGAAGCTTGACACAGAGAAACATCTCTTATATCAAGAGTAACCACCAACCCACCTTCATCCTGTAGGATCCAAGTGTGGATCTGAGCTGTAGGGCTTAACATCCTGAGGTAGGAAAGTGATGCTCGCTGAGTGTATGATCCTTTGTGGATCTGAGGTAGGGCTGTCCTCCCAGCTTGAGTATAGGGCTTAATAGCCTAAGGTAGGTGATCTTAGGATCAATGAATTGTAGGGCCTTGGGCCTTAGAAGTATGTGTTGGAGGAGACTTAGAGATCCTTAGGGATTTGAGGTGTAAGCTCTTTGAAGCAAGTTTTGTAGAAGTGCCTAGTCCAACAATATAGTTGGATAGGTGGGAGGGAAAGTGGATGTACCCTTATTAGGGGAACAAGTATAAATCTGTGTGTGCTTGTTGTGTTGTTTCTTTGTACAGGTTGTATACATCTTGAAAGCATAAAACAACTAACAACCAAAGCTCTTAAAGAAGAAATATATAAGAAACTCAAAAAGAGACCAATAACTTATTCACCACCCTCTTGGTGATTTAGCTATCCGTGAAATAAAGACTTTCAGTTGAAGAACCATCAACCCTTCATTTCTTCCATTACTTTAGTACATGAAAATGAAGTGCATCTAAATAGAGATGTTACACATGAGTCAACACCATGGATCACACACAGTGAGGGATTACATTGCATGGTCCTGTGTTTGGTGACTCATTATAAACTTACATCAGTCTACACTTAACAATAATAACCTACAAGCGCTCAACTAAAGAATAACATCAAATACATAATTAATTCAACTTTGTTCAAGGGTGACTTCACACAAATCTATGTTATCGTGGATATAGTACCCAACAATCTCCCCCTATTTATAGAAGTCAGAACCCTCTACACTAAGGTTAATTATATCAAGATAATCAAAGAATTAATAAACAAATAATGCAATATATACAATGACAGTTAAGAGATAATAGAACATATAAATTCAAAATTTTATAAATATATAGAACTTGTCCATATAAATGTCAAGGTACACAAATTCCACAATATTGATAATCAAAAATCATTTGAACTGATGCTGGTGTTGTCATTCCTTCTTCGCTTGTTGCTTTTTTTGGTAGCTGAATGGCTTGGGATAGTACTTTGGAAGATGATGAGGAGAATTAGGATTATTACGGCCATATTCACGATCATAAATCCTTCTTTTTGTCAAAGACTTCTCATATATCTCCCACTCCTTATGACTATAATGATCATCCTTATTATCATAAAGATCCACAACCAATTTCAGATTGTCTAGAATTAAGGACTTGGAGGTTGGACTGCAAACTTCAGCAAATTCCATTTATTTCCTTTTGGCAGCTTCTTGACTTGGGATTGATCGGCTGGCTGAAGCACTATCACTATATTTTCTCTTCTTAGGCACTAGAATTTCATGAGGTAGGTCTTAAGGTATCTCTAGTTGATCAGAAGTCTAGACTTGAGAATAATGCACAGGAGGAAATTCATACTATTCAAGTCTTGGAGAGAATGTAGGCTTGCAGACATTTAGATCAAGATGAGGAGGTGGAGCCACATTTGGATCAAGATGAAATTCTGACAAAATTTGGTTGTGCATGACACAATAGTGTCATAAGTATAGATGTTTACACCCTTAATCTGCTTTTCTACACTTGTATTGATCTCTTTCAGTTGATTATCCCACTGAGTCTTCATTTCTTAGTCTTTGCGGTCTAGATTTTCTTTCACCTTATCCTCCCCCTTCCTAACTTCTAGGGTTAGATCTTGTATGGCATCTTCCTTGAAATTCCCACCTTCTTCACATGTTCTGTAGTTTTGTTGTTTAGTTTTCTTCAGCAAGAGTGTTTGATTTTTGGCTACAATGACTGCTTGATCCATGACTTCACCAACACTAGTGATAGTGTGGTCCAAAGCCTTGCCACAAATATTGAGCAGTCTTTTGAATTCATTTGTGTTACTCTGAATTTCAACAAATCCTCTGCTCATCTCTTTCCTTAGAGTAGTAACTCTTTCAGTTACTTCTTTGAGAGACTTCTCAAAGTACTCTCTTTTCTTTATCAACATAGACTCAATCTTACCCAAAAGGGTATCATCAGGAATGACTCTGCTGGTGGAGGTAGTGCTGGAGCTGTCCAGACTGGTATTTCTTCATTAACAACTGAACTTTTGCCTTTTTGGGTAGCTGTCATCACATCCCCTTCCTCACCAAGAATAATAGGGAGAGAGAAATCCAAATTCTTGAGTGGAGGTTCTGCAGGTTCTGGGATAACATCATCCTCATCAGATAGCATAACAACATTCTCCCCCTTAATTTGTTCTTTGGGATGAGAATCTTCTAGCATCTCTTCAACATCCACTTGTGCATAATGAAGATTTTCCTGATAAGAGGAATAGTAAAAATCCATATCGGAGCCACCATCATGCAGAGAGGTGCTCTTCTCATCATCAGACGGAAGTTGGTTTTCCTTTTCCACTAACACATCATCAGCATTAACTTGCTATGTAACCTGATCTGTTAGAACATCTGTCTGAAACTCTATGTCTGGTACCTGAGCTTGCTGATCTTCCTTATGAACAGAAGGAGCAG
The DNA here is from genome assembly GCA_039513925.1 of Platanthera zijinensis. Lineage (NCBI taxonomy): Eukaryota > Viridiplantae > Streptophyta > Magnoliopsida > Asparagales > Orchidaceae > Platanthera > Platanthera zijinensis. Next base: position 48,183,010 of record CM077093.1, on the reverse strand, counting down.
GCTCCCCCTCAATAGCTACAAGAGATGTGCTAACTGTATTAATATGAAGGGGAGATGAGGTCCTGTCGTCATTAAATATAATCCTTAGAACTATTGGAGATTTGTTTGGCTTTAGAATTCTTATTTCCCATCTATTGATGGAGGAGAGTGTGACTTTCTTCAGGTGGTGAATTGACACACCTTTGGACAAGTCAAAGATTTCAGGGTGCACTTGATTCAGAAAAAGAGAAATGATCCTTGCAAAGTTAGGTGCCTTCATGCTTTCCTTAATCTTATCAAATAGCATGTGTCCCCATTGGAATTTCTTGCGACATACCACAACTGTCATCATGCAGAAGAAGTTAGAGGATATATATCCAATTGATCCTGTTTTGCAGAGAAGAACTTTTCCTAGAATGTCGGCCAATAGCTTGATTTCATCATTCATATGCTGTTTGCGAATGGAGGTAGTGGATTGAGAGAGACCACAAAATGATAGAGCCCTAGAGTAATCAGGTTCTTCCAAGTAATCTTCCTCATCAATGGAGGGAAATCTCAAAAAAATTGTCAAGGAGGATGGCTTGATTTTCATCTTCATATCTCTGATATAACTTTTCAATAACTTCCCACTCCTCTTAATCTTAGCATTTTTGAAGAACTTTTCTACTTTTGGAATCAAAACTTTGCACGGATGCTCGAGAATGAAAGAGAGGCTGGCGGTTTCAAGAAGTAGAATGACATTGCAAAAATCATCGGAAAGTTCTTCAATACCTGAGAGGACGAACTCACTGTCGACGCCAATCTTTGCAGTTGGAGCCATCGATTGAAGAAGATGAGAAATTTCTGACTTTTCTGAGAAGAATCGATGGAGTTTGCGAGAAGAGCGGCGGAGACCTTCGGCGGAACTGAATGGTTTTTCTCAGGAAAGCTTTTTTCGAAAATGTGGAATTGGATATTCTATGGACTTATCTATTTATATAAAATTGAACATTTTAAAGAATAACGAGAAGCATACTTGAGAAAATGACTGTTTGAATTCTTCTAGAAAGTTCAGATTAGCTGATTTCTTGAGAAGTCGAGAAGTCCAGATTGTTTCTCGAGAAATCCAGTCCTGTTTTCCGAGAAGTCCATTTAAGTTTCCCGAGAAGTCCATTAATTTTCCGAGAAATCCAGTAATTTTCCGAGACATATAAGTTATTTCTCGAGAAATCCATTACTTTTTCCTAGAAATCCATGAAGTTTTCATAGAAAACCATGAAGTTTTCAAAGAAATCCATTTATGAGCTTGAATTTATCAGAAGGTTTGCTTAGTAAGAATTTTCTTGTAATATTCTGAGTGGTTGATTGAATAATCTTCTCTTGTCTTCAAATGTGAACTTTTCAAGACTCCTTGTTAAGCATACCAAGTTCTGTCTTGAAGAAGGGGAACTTGGCCTCGTCCAGCTGCTTTATGAAAATATATGCAACTTTCCTATCTATTGGAACATACTGAAGGTTGATGTCCCCATTCTCCACAAGCTCTTGGATTAAATGATATCTCAATTCGATGTGCTTTGTCCAGCTGTGATAAACTAGATTGTTGGCAATTGCTATAAAACTAGAGGTGTTAAAAACATATGAATGTCCCTGAACTTCAAGTTGTAGTCTTCATATTGATTATTTATCCAGAGAAGTTGTGCACAACAACTGCCCGCCGAAATATATTGACTCGGCGGTTGAGATTGCAACACAATTCTGTTTCTTGCTACTCCAAGATATGAGCCTTCTTCCTAGGAATTGGCAAGTCCCGGAAGTGCTCTTTCTGTCGTCTTTATCCCTTAGCTACAAGTCTTGCTTTGTTTTTGATAATTGTTACATCTTTATCCAACTTGTTCATGCAGACCCACTTTGTTCAAATTACATTTTTGCCTTTGGGTCTTGGTACAAGCTTCTAGACTTGACATCGCTTGAACTTATTGAGTTCTTCTTCCATTGCTACTATCCAAGATGCGTCTTCATTTGCTTCTTCAAATTTCTTTGGTTCAACATGCGAGAGAAAACTCAAATGAATATTTTCATTAGTAGTACCTGTAATACCCCGAAACTAAAAAGAGGGACGGGTGATGTTTTAAGCCCAGTCTGAAGTTTGGAGCAGGTGTCACGGGCGTGACACGGGCGTGTCACGGGCGTGACACGGGCGTGTCAAGGGCGTGACACGGGCGTGTTCGACCACGGGTCATGTGGTCGACGTTTTGACGGTCGGAGATCGTCGAGTTGAGGCACACGGCCTGGGACACGGGCGTGTCCCAGGGCGTGTCACTTTGGGCTGTTTTCTGAGGAAGGCACACGGGCCATGACACGGGTGTGTCAAATTCGATACGGGCGTGTCGGGTGCCGTGTCGCAGGCCGTGTCCTTCTCGGGTTGGGAAAGCTGGCCGATTGCACACGGGGGGCGTGACACGGGTCTCGACACGGGCGTGTTACATGTGACACGGGCGTGTCGGAGGCCGTGTTGAATGCCGTGTACTGGTTTTCGAGTCGGTCGAGACGGCGAATGGGTGACACGGCAAGGCACACGGCCGCGTTGCAACCCGTGTTCGGCCCAGATTTTATAATTTGAGGCCTAATCGTGGCCGTTCATTTCCTTGGCTTTGGATCCGACGGTGGGGGGCTGCTCCTGGATGGTTTTAGCCGGGATAAGGGTTTCAAAACCCTCATTCTCTTTTTCCATTCTCTTTCTAAATCCTAGAGAGAGGGGAGAGCAAGGTGAGAGGTTGGAGACCAAGATCCAGCCGCCGGTGGAGCGTCGGAGCTCCGAATCGCGATCCGAGTCCAGATCCGCGGAGGTGACGCCGTTGCGGTGCTTTCCAACCGCATAGTTTTTCATGGCACCGCGAAAGAACGCAAGGGTAACGATTTCTCATCCTTGGGCATGTGAAGCCCTTTTTCCCTTGGCATAGGAAGCCCTCTCTCACGAGTGAGCGAAGAGTTGGAGCGTTCCTTGGGGTAGATATGTAAAGTCCCCCTTTTATAGAGTCCGTATGCGAAAATGGACATAGGCATTGTGTGTGAAGCCTATCCGGACAAGTAGAGCCGGATCGGTGATGTTGCATTGCATATGAACGGGGGAAGACTCCGGGTGTTTGGGCATTTTTCGGGTTTTCTACGTGGTAGATTGCAACAGGGAGCCTTGGAGATTAACTCCAAGGTGCACCCGGAAAACTGGGCAAAGGCGAGTTTTGCCAACACGATGGCCGGGGAGCCAACGTGAACATAACCGGGTTATGTGATTGTGGTGGCAGAAACGGGACTCGGTGAGTCTTGACCTGCGCATATGGCTTAAATTTCCGTTGCAATATGAGCACGGGTCAGGCGGAACTGTACCCGATCTATGTCGTTCGGTGGGACCGTTGGCATGGATAAGAGTCTTCGGCAGTCTATGGCTTAAATTGTCGTGACCAAGGCCAAGAAGACAAAATGCTCATATGGTTGGCCGTCCAAGGGGCGGTGGTGGAACGGGAACGTCTATGGCTTGAATTGACATGACGTTGGCCGGTTTACCGTGAATGTGCCCTGTGTGCACGAGGTGTGTGGCCGTGCGAGCCTACGCCTATGATGATGTGTGTTTACACTAATAAATTGCCTATACTAATAAAGTGCAGGGAAAGAGCATCGCCACCCCGATTTTGGGGGCGGGATCGTTATAATTTGGTCAGCATAGCTGACCGTTGATTTTGTTTCCCACCGGGCGGTGGTTTGTGCTTGCAGGTGCTGCGGAACCGAGCAAAAAATAGCGGGCTAAAGCCCAAGTTGCTGAGCCGGCCCTCGAAGGCCTATTTTTGAGTGTTTCATTGTGACCATGTGTGGCCGGCCTGCAAGCCGATGTATGAAAACACTTTTGTATCAAGCAAACTATGTAAGGCCTTAAGGCCATTTCTGTTTTATGTGTATTGGAACATTCCTGCGGGTGTTTTTGTAGTGGACATTCATGTTGTTGGCAGGGTTCTTAATTGTGCAACTTAATTTTAATGCTTCCGCTAGGTGTTGTGTAGGGCGTGCAATTGGTTGAATGGTTTCAACGCGTAACCAACCGGTCTGTCCGTAGTATATGGCGTCGGGCCCCGGCCGGACCTACTGCTATATGCTATACGACGGATAGGGGTGTTATAAATTGGTATCAGACTACTGGTTTCGGTCAAACTTAAATGAATTCGTGGGCAAATTCACTTTAAGGGGTGGTGAGCACATCTGTGCGTCATCGTTATAACATGAAAAGAACCCATGAATGTCGACTTAGGAATGAAAATACACATGTTTGAGGAACCTGCGTGTTCCTATAATTGCTGTTTGCAATAGTATTTGGTCGCTTATCGGTGTTTTGCACGTTTATATGTGACCAGAAGTGGTGCTGGTCCGTCAGAACGGCCAGGTTCTGAGGCAAGCAGTGCGCCAAGTGAAGCGCCTGCAACACCTCCATCTACCGAGACCATTAGATTGGTGGCAGAAGCCGTCTTTGCTATGATTAATGCGCAACCTGCAAGACAGGTGCAGCAGCCTGCTCCTACGGAGGAGCAAGTGCCGCTCCAAGCGGCGGAGCCTAGAAGGGTTGAGAAGGTGGCGGTGGAGCCGGAGTTGCCTCGGAGAGCAACTGAGAGACAGCTTAAGCATGTGATGGGCTTCCACCCACCGGTGTTCTCGGGAACGGGAACCCCGACCCAGGCTGAGGATTAGCACTCAAGAGTCAATAGGGTGATGACAGCGACAGAAACGGAAGAGTGGCAGAAGACCACGATAGCGACGTTCCTTTTGTATGGGGACGCAAGGTTATGGTGGGAAGACCTAGAGCTACACCAGTTGAGGGGAAGGCCGTTGGCCGAAGTTCCTATGGCGGAGTTTGCAAGATTGTTCATAGCTCGATACCTCCCCTCAGCGCAGAGGATCGCATTGGAGAATGAGTTCCAAAAGTTGGTGTAAGGAGATAGCACTGTAGACGAGTACCTCCACGAGTTTACTCGGTTGGGGAGATATGCTAGCGCTACCTTTGTCGACGAGGAGCGAAAGACTAACCGCTTCTACGAAGGGTTAAGAGATGAGCTGAGGTTGATACTGTCAGGGACCATGGTGCAGGGTTTCCTAACCTTGGTCAACTCGGCCCGGTCCTTAGAGAAGGACATGAGAAATGTGCAGCTAAGAAGGAATCTGGCGGGAAGAAATCAGAGTTCAAAGCGCCGACTACGTCGAAGTCGGGCTATCAAAAATTCTTCAAGAAGACTAGGACGTCAGGTCCAGCTTCTTCTATAGGTGACTCGGGGGCAACTACCAACCGAACCCCGGGCGCTTGTTTCACGTGTGGAAAGATAGGGCACTTTGCCCGCGATTGTTGGAGCGGACGCCCAAAATCCAAGAGGAAGCAAGGAGCTACTTACGAAGAGAAGGGCAAGGCGGTGGAGTCAACCGCGTCTCACTATGCTCTGACTCAGCCTAGAGTCTACAACTTGGGGCAGCAAGAGGCCATTAAACAAGCGGATGTGGTGACAGGTACGAGTTAATTTATAGCAAGTTAACTTAGATACTGTTGTTTATTGCTTGTTAGCCTAATATGGTTTGCATAGGCTTTGTTTTGATTAGCGATAGTCCGGCACGGGCACTGTTCGATACGGGAGCTTCACACTCCTTCTTGTCCGAAAATTTTATATCGCGCATCGGAGTCCGTTCTTCGATGGCGAAGGACAAGTTGGATGTGCTGCTACCGAATGGGTGCTCGATGCATGCGGACAGAGTGTGCGTCGTAAAGGTTCAAATTGGGAGCCAAGACTTTGACTTGCTAGCGTCATTGCTGCCGCTAGTAGAGTTCGACGTTATCTTTCGGATGGATTGTCTTTCGGAGCAGAAAGCTTGGATTGACTGTGACCGGAAGGAGGTCAAGCTGGGTTTTGGGCGGGCGACAACATTCGAGGGACTCAAGGGGTCGAGCAACACGCTGATGTCTTCTCTTCAAATGGTAAAGGCAGTTCGTGCTGGTGCAGAGCTATTCTTCGCAATAGTGGGGGCTGTGGAGCCAAAGTCCATGTTGGATAGCATCCCCGTGGTTTGTGAATACCTCGATGTGTTCCCGGATAGTCTTCCCGGGGCCCCACCGCAGCGAGAGATTGATTTCACCATCGAGCACATACCGGGGGCCAAACCGGTGTCACGTGCTCCGTATAGGTTGGCGCCTAAGGAGATGGCAGAGTTGAAAGTTCAGCTAGAGGATCTGATGGAGAAAGGTTATGTGCGTCCAAGCTCGTCACCTTGGAGTGCACCGGTCCTCTTCGTTAAGAAGAAGGACGGGAGTATGCGGTTGCGTATCGACTACAGAGAGTTGAACTAGCTGACGGAGAAGAACAAGTACCCGATCCCGAGGATTGATGATCTGTTCGATCAGTTGGTCGGATCGTCGGTATATTCTAAGTTGGACTTGAAGTCGGGGTACTATCAGTTGAGGATAAGGTAATGTGATATCCCGAAGACGGCGTTCAGCACAAGGTATGGGCATTTCGAGTTCACGGTCATGCCGTTTGGACTGACGAATGCGCCATCAGTGTTTATGGACTTGATGAACAGGACGTTCCGAGATTTCCTGGACCGCTTTGTGATCATCTTTATTGACGATATATTGGTGTACTCGCAGTGCGAAGAAGATCACTTCAAGCACTTGCATCTGGTGTTGGAGACTTTGAGGAGGAATGAGCTTTTTGCAAAATTCTCCAAGTGAGAGTTCTGGCTACCCTCAGTAGCGTTCCTTGGTCACATTGTTAGTGGGGAAGGTATAGCGGTGGATCCGGCGAAGATCGTTGCGATACGGGAGTGGCCTGCGTTTTCTTCTGTCGCGGAAGTCCGTAGTTTTCTCGGGCTTGCCGGATATTACAGGCGCTTCGTAGAGAACTTCTCGCGGATAGCGCTACCTCTCACGAAGTTGACAAGGAAAGATCAGAGATTCTTGTGGACGCAGGAGTGCGTGCAAGCATTTGAGGAGCTGAAGAGACGGTTGACCACGATGCTAGTGCTTAGTTCGCCGAGTGGAACCGAGGGCTTCGAGGTGTATAGTGACGCTTCGGGTAGTGGTTTGGGCTATGTGTTGTTGCAGCATGGGAGCGTGATAGCTTATGGATCGCGTCAGCTGAAAGTGCATGAAAGGAACTATCCGGTCCACGACTTGGAGTTGGCGGCCGTAATATTTGCACTTAAGCAGTGGAGGCACTACCTATACGGCGTAAGGGTCTATATATATACCGATCACAAGAGCCTGAAGCACTTATTGGATTAGAAGGATCTTAACATGAGGCAGAGGAGGTGGATGGAGTTCCTGGGTGACTACACCTTCAAGATTCATTATATACCTGAGAAGGGAAATGCGGTTGCTGATGCGTTGAGTCGCAGGGCTCCCGCCCAAGCCAACTGGTTGTCGGTGCATGATGAGCGGCGGATACAGGAGTTGGAGGAGCTTGAGATCTATTGCGTTGACAAGCAGACGAGCGCCAAAGCAATGTTGAACTGGACAGAGGTCTAGTATGACCTGGCTGATCGGGTTCGGCAGGCATTGGAGTTAGATGACTCCATGAAGGAGCTTATGGAGGCAGCGTTGGATGGGTCAAATTCCCAGTTTTAAGTGGAAGATGGGTTACTAAGGAAGGATCATCGGTTGTGCGTCCCAAGTGGGAGTAACCTACGGCGGAGTTGATGTACGAGGCTCATCATACCAAGTACTCGATCCACCCAGGGAGCACAAAGATGTACCGTGACCTCAAGAAGCTGTTTTGGTGCCCGAGGCTTAAGAAAGACGTAGCGTTGTTTGTGGCTAAGTGCCAAACGTGCGCCTTGGTGAAGGCGGAGTGCCAAAAGCCGGGAAGATTTCTGAGTCCTTGCCTATACCGGAGTGGAAGTTCGACGACATATCTATGGACTTTGTGCATGGGTTGCCAAGGTCGCAGAAGGGGAACGACGCCATCTGGGTGATCGTAGATCGGTTAACTAAAGTGTCACATTTCATTCCGCATAGGAAAGACGACTCGGTGGAGAAGTTGGCAAAGCTATATGTGGACAATATAGTTAGACTGCATGGTGTTCCTCGCAGCATTGTGAGTGATCACGATGGGCGTTTCACGTCCAATGATTGGAGGTTGGTGCAGCAGATGTTGGGGACAAAGTTGAAGTTCAGCACAGCCTTCCATCCGCAGACGGATGGGCAGACCGAGAGAGTCAATAGAACGATGGAGGACATGCTCCGCATGCGTGTTCTAGACTTCGAGAAGCATTGGGAGGACCACCTGTATTTGGTGGAGTTCGCGTACAATAACAGCTACCAGGCGAGTATCCAAATGGCGCCCTTTGAGGCCCTATATGGTAAAAAATGTCGTACGTCGTTGTCTTGGTTAGAAACGGGTGAGGCAAGGTTGTATAAGAAGTAGGAGGTGGAGAGTGCTACCTCATTGGTGCGGATCATTCAGGAGCGCTTGTTGATCGCTCAAGACAGGCAGGCGAAGTATTACAATGCCAAGTACCAGAACGTGGAGTTCGCGGTAGGCGATTGGGTATACTTGAAAGTGAAGCCGTTCAAGGGGGTTTCGCGGGTGAGACGCTTGAAGAAGCTGAGCCCAAGATACCTTGGACCTTTTGAGGTTCTGGAGCGAGTCGGGGAAGCCGCTTACCGTTTGAAGCTATCGGTGGAGTTGAGTGGGCTACACGATGTGTTCCACATCTCTGTGTTGCGGAAGGCGGTACAAGAGCCTTCGCTAGTGATCGCAGTGGATCAAGTACCGGTGGACGAAGGGTTGACGACTAGGGTCAAGCCCGTTCGTATCGAAGACGCTGAGGTCAAGAGACTCCGTAACAAGGAGATCCGGATGGTTAAGGTCCGGTGGGATAATTGCGGTCGGGAGGATCTCTCTTGGGAAAGGGAGCAAACCATGCTGGAGGAGTAACCCGAGTTATTCCGCTCAGGTACCGTTCAAAGTTTTAAGTTCCTATGGTTTTCCTTTAGTAAATTTTGTGGGCGAAATTCTTTTAAGGGGGAGAGAGTTGTAACACCCCGAAACTCAAAAGAGGGACGGGTGATGTTTTAAGCCCAGTCTGAAGTTTGGAGTAGGTGTCACGGGCATGACACGGGCGTGTCACGGGCGTGACACGGGCGTGTCACGGGCGTGACACAGGTGTGTTCGGCCACGGGTCATGTGGTCGACGTTTTGACGGTCGGAGATCGTCGAGTTGAGGCACACGGCCTGGGACACGGGCGTGTCCCAGGGCGTGTCACTTTGGGCTGTTTTCTGAGGAAGGCACACGGGCCATGACACGAGACATGACACGGGCGTGTCAAATTCGACATGGGCGTGTCGGGTACCGTGTCGCAGGCCGTGTCCTTCTTGGGTTGGGAAAGCTGGCCGATTGCACATGGGGGGGCGTGACACGGGTCTCGACACGGGCGTGTCACATGTGACACGGGCGTGTCGGAAGCCGTGTCGATTGTTGTGTGCTAGTTATCGAGTCGGTCGAGACGGCGAATGGGTGACACGGCTAGGCACACGGCCGTGTTGCAACCCGTGTTCTGCCCAGATTTTATAATTTGAGGCCTAATCATGGCCGTTCATTTCCTTAGCTTTGGATCCGATGGTGGGGGGCTGCTCCTGGATGGTTTTAGTCGGGATAAGGTTTTCAAAACCCTCATTCTCTTTTTCCATTCTCTTTCTAAATCCTAGAGAGAGGGGAGAGCAAGGTGAGAGGTTGGAGACCAAGATTCGGCCGCCGGTGGAGCGTCGGAGCTCCGAATCGCGATCCGAGTCCAGATCCGTGGAGGTTACGCCGTTACGGTGCTTTCCAACCGCATAGTTTTTCATGGTGCCGCAGAAGAATGCAAGGGTAATGATTTCTCATCCTTGGGCATGTAAAGCCCTTTTTCCCTTGGCATAGGAATCCCTCTCTCGCGAGTGAGCGAAGAGTTGGAGCGTTCCTTGGGGTAGATATGTAAAGTCCCCCTTGTATAGAGTCCGTATGCGAAAACGGACATAGGCATTGTGTGTGAAGCCTATCCGGACAAGTATAGCCGGATCGGTGATGTTGCATTGCATATGAACCGGGGAAGACTCCGGGTGTTTGGGCATTTTTCGAGTTTTCTACGTGGTAGATTGCAACAGGGAGCCTTGGAGATTAACTCCAAGGTGCACCCGGAAAACTGTGCAAAGGCGAGTTTTGCCAACACGATGGCCAGAGAGCCAACGTGAACATAACCGGGTTATGTGATTGTGGTGGCAGAAATGGGACTCGTTGAGTCTTTACCTGCGCATATGGCTTAAATTGGCGTTGCGATATGAGCACGGGTCAGGCGAAACCGTACCCGATCTATGTCATTCGGTTGGACCGTTGGCATGGATGAGAGTCTTCGGCAGTCTATGGCTTAAATTATCGTGACCAAGGCCAAGAAGACAAAATGCTCATATGGTTGGCCGTCCAAGGGGCGGTGGTGGAACAGGAACGTCTATGGCTTGAATTGACGTGACGTTGGGCGGTTTGCCATGAATGTGCCATGTATGCACGAGGTGTGTGGTCGTGTGAGCCTATGCCTGTGATGATGTGTGTTTACACTAATAAATTGTCTATACTAATAAAGTGCAGGGAAAGAGCATTGCCGCCCCGATTTTGGGGGCGAGATCGTTATAATTTGGTCAGCATAGCTGACCGTTGCTTTTGTTTGCCACCGGGCGGTGGTTTGTGCTTGCAGGTGCTGCGGAACCGAGCGGAAAATAGCGGGCTAAAGCCCAAGTTGATGAGCCGGCCCTCGAAGGCCTAATTTTGAGTGTTTCACTGTGAACATGTGTGTCCGGCCTGTGAGCCGATGTATGAAAACACTTTTGTATCAAGCAAACTATGTAAGGCCTTAAGGCCATTTCTGTTTTATGTGTATTGGAACATTCTTGCGGGTGTTTTTGTAGTGGACATTCATGCTGTTGGCAGGGTTCTTAATTGTGCAACTTAATTTTAATGCTTCCGCTAGGTGTTGTGTAGGGCATGCAATTGGTTGAATGGTTTCAACGCGTAACCAACTGGTCTGTCCGTAGTATATGGCGTCGGGCCCCGGCCGGACCTACTGCTATATGCTATACGACGGATAGGGGTGTTACAGTACCTCTTGAGTTCTTACACCATCATGAGGATCTCCTATGATTTGATCAACCGGGTGATCACTTAAGTGTCTGAGCTCTAGGGTCCTTGCATCAGGAGCTTCTTCTATTTCTAGAGTTTCTTCCCCAACATGGATAACTTCTTCATATTTGTCATATCCTTCTCTAATTGAGATTGGAGGGGTGATCTTGATAACCTTTTGAGCATTTTCTTCAACTATCTCATCCAAGCTTAACTCTTTCAGCCTTGAACCAGCATCTTCAATGAAAACACTGGAAGAGATGCTTTATGGCATGCTTGTCTCATCAAATACAACATGAATTGACTCTTCTACCACCAGAGTTTTCTTATTAAAAATTCTATAAGACTTACTATGGCTACTATAACCTACAAAAATACCTTAAAAACATTTTTCTCCAAACTTTGCATGATGATATTTCCCATTATTAAGTATATAGCATTAGCTGCCAAAGATCCTGATGTAGGACACAATCAGTCTCCTACCTTTCAGTAGCTCATAGGGATTCTTACGATGATTCTTGTTGATCAATTCTCTATTTTCCATGTGACAAGCTGTTTTAATGGCCTCAACCCAGAAGTACTCTTATGAGAGGAGTCTGTCCGCATTGTAGTACTTGCTTTAATGAGTGTTCTATTCCTGTTCTCTGCAACTCCATTTTGTTGTGGAGTAAGTGGGGAGGAAAACTCATGAAAGATACCTAGGCTTCCACAGAATTATATCCTGGCACCAGATTAAAATTCTGTTCCATGGTCACTTCTGATTCTTACAACTTAACAGTTTAATTTGTTCTAAATTTGCTTGACAAAATTCGTGAACACATCAAAGGTATCTGACTTTCATTTTAGAAAGAACATCCAAGTGAAACGAGAGTGATCATCAACAATTACTAGCGTATATGACTTACCTCCTAAGTTACGAACTTGTATTGGACTGAATAAGTCCATGTGCAAAAAATACAAGCACCTTAAGGAATCTTTATCAGCAATACCCTTAAAGGTAGCCCTTGTCTGCTTGCCCATTTGGCATGCGTGACATAGACTATCATTAAAGCACTTAATAGTCATTGCATTACATACTAAGTCTTGAGAAAATAACATATTAATAGTTTTGAAATTAATATGTGCTATTCTCTTGTGTCATTTGTCACAAAGAGATGCACTATCTTTTGCAACAAAACACACTGGTGTAGAAGTGTCTAAACATAGACAATTAAGACAAAAGATATTTCTACTCCTCGTGCCTATTAATACCGTCTCCATAGTAGAGGCCAATTTTATCAGGCACTTATCCTTAGAGAAAGTAACAATGAAGCCTTTATCACATAACTTACTTATGTTAATCAAATTATGTTCTAATCCTTTCACATAAGCCACATCAGTGAATGAGACTACGCCATTAGACATCATATCGTAGCCTTTTGTAATTTCCCTGTTAGAACCACCAAAGATAACCTTTGGATCGTCTTTGACTGGACTATAATTTTGAAGTAGGCTTCTTGTCTTGGTCATATGCCGAGAGCATCCACTGTCCAAATACTAGATAGGCATTTTGTTGTCCTTTGGACATACCTGCAATCGTAGATCATTTTACCTTAGGAATCCAATAAGATTTGGGTCCTTGGTTCCTTATTAGCATACTCCCCATATGAGTGTTAGCACTACAAGTGGTCTGTCTCATATGATTAACTTGAGGAGTTTCAATATTTTTGGGATTAAACCAACAATCCACAGCAAAGTGACCAACTTTGCCGCAGCACCAATAGTCAAACCTATTGTATCTTTTCCAAGTCTCCTACATGACCTTTTGAACGTATGGTCTAGTAGGAGCGGCTTACTTAGAGGTAGAAGCCTCATGATGATAGCACTCACATGGCTTCTTCTTTTCAAGTGGCTTATGAACAACAGGTTTCACTCTTGGATCTTTCTTGTCATTTGGACCATGAATATAGGGACCGTAGCTCTGTAGAGTGATCTCTTCATAAGGTGCCTTGAAAACACTTGCACTGAAGTTTTAGACACGAGTCTACCCCTTATAGTCTTTGATAGGCTCAACCGGAATTGGTCTTGTCTTGTGACCATAGGAGCTCTCAAAATCAAATTGGTTGGAAGGAAAAATAACCTTCTTAAACGTGGTCTGACTGATAGGCCCCTTCCCTTTCTCTTCGCCGGTTGCTTTTATAGCAGCCTTATTTTTCTTTTTAGCCTTAGCCCTCCTAGAAGATTTACTAGTAGCAGCCGCATGACCTAAGCCAGTTCCTTTAGCCTGAGCAGAGAATTCAACAACAAGTGGAAGGACTGTCTTGTTCTTGGAGAAGTTTTCAACAAGTCACTTTTTAGCGGCAAGCTGTCCTTCAAACTTCTCGATAATTTTCTCCCTTTGGTTAAGGAGCTTATGTGTACTGTTATTGTCATCGACCAGGGCATGGAGATCCTCTCTGAGTGAGTTCATTCTTACAACTTCCTCCCTCAGAGTGATCTCCTCAACCCTAAGGGATTTGATCTCCTTGCCCTGAGTTATAACTACTTTTCTATACCGGTCAAAGTATTTGATCAACTCTTTATACTGAGCCATGAGTTATGATTCATCATCAGAGGAACAGTCCTCATGAACATCGTCTAGGGAATAAGACTCTAAAAGAGTGGTGTGAGAATTTACCTCCCCATGAAATTGGGGGTCAGCTTCTTCTTCGTCAGAGTGAGCCATGAGCCTGAAGTAGGCTTCTTCATCCTCACTTGACTCAGATGAGTTAGTTTCACTGAAGCTCTTCTGCTTCTTTGCCATAAAGCTCTTCTTCTTCTTTTTGTCGTGGGAGGACTTATGTTATTCTTTTCTTCCACTCTCCTTCTTCTTATGAGGGTAGTCTACGATCACGTGACCAGACTTATTACAGCAATAGCACACAATGTCAGTAGAATTATGTTTGTTCTGCTTTGATTTATACCTGTCATTTGTGTGACATTTCTTTTGATGATCACAATCGTGACATGATCTTCTGTATGAGGAGTCTTTTCCTCTCATCTGTTTCTTCTTACTGAGAAACTTCTTGAACTGTTGGGAGAGAAGAGAGAACTCTCCATCAGATAACTCTGAGCCCTAGGAGCTTGTCTCTAAGTCTCCTTCTTCACATTCTTCCTGAGTGGGAGAAGGAGATGCTGCTTTAGCCTTTCTTGAGCTATCTACCTTCAGTGTAACTGACTTCTCGTTTGATGAAGATCTGAAGCCCTCTTCTTCAGCTTTTCTGTCATTAATTTAAAGCTTATAGGACATAAGCTTCCCAAAGAGGTTTTGGGGGTCAGTGTCAGCCAGACTCCCAAACTCCCTGATAGCACAAATCTTGTTGTCTCATTCCTTAGTTAAGGATCTTAGGAACTTATCATTAAGCTCTCCATTAGTGAAAGCCCGACCGTAGTTCTTCTGGCCATTGGCGATCTTGAAGAAGTTCTCAAATGTATCAGGTATTGTGTCCTTGTGGCCTTGCTTGAAGGCCTCATACTTCTTATTCAGAAAGGATATTTTATAATCCCTTACTTCTTCTTTTCCTTCCGTCAAAACAATCAGAGACTACCACATTTCCTTGGAAGATTTTCAATGTATTAGATTCTGCAACATTGAGTCATCAACTGCACTTGCGATGATGTTCTTGGCTTTCTTTTCTAGAGAGACAAGATAAATCTCATCTATATCAAGATCCATCAGTTTCTTCGACACTTTCTTGGTTGTATTGATAGTGGAATCAATCCTGGGAACATAGGGACCTTCTTCCACAATCATGAAGATGTAGGGATCAACAACTTCCATGAAGAATCTTACTCTCTCTTTCTATATAGGAAAATTAGCCTTGGTGCACACCGGAAGCTTTGTGAAATCCTTGGATATGTCCATGCTAGATAATCTCTATGACAACTAGAAGTAGATCTGTTCATGGTGTGAACCTTTTTACGAACAACCTCACCCTCTGATACTAATTGAAAGTATCTCATTGCCTACCTAAATCACCTAGAGGGGGTAAATAGGTGAGTTCTGCATCTTTTGTGGAATAAAATTTTTTGAGTAAACAATATAGAAAATAATCAAGCATAACTCAGACGACACAAGGAATTTATAGTGGTTCCCCAATATTGGGTACGTCCACTCTCCACCTCGCCTATCTAGCACTACGGCTAGTATTGTCTACTTCACTAAATCTCGGATTACAAAAATCCTACAACTCGGAGCAACGCTCTTATAACTCGGATATAACACACTCCTACAAACTCGATCCATAAACCGGATCTACTCACTCGATCCACAAGCCAATCTACAAACTCGGAGAACAACGCTCCTACAAACTCGGAGACAAAGCTCCTATAAGAGTAAAAATAATTGTACCACAACAATGAAAACTTTATACTCTCAGATCTGAAATCTTCAAGGTTCTTCTTTCTTGAAAAATGAAAATCTCTGTGAAGAAGATGAAGAAGAAATCTCGAGAAAACTAGATCTAAAAAACTTAGGATCCGACACGATCAAGGAGATGTTGAGGAACTTTGAATCTGGGATCTGTCGAATCTTTTCTTCTTGGAAATGCTGGATCGAGAGAGGAGCGAAAAAAAAGAACGATGTTGACGGCACAGCTTCTCCCGATTAATAAAATTCGATTGTGATTCAGAATGTTGTAAGTCTTATAATTAGGGTTAGCAATTCTGAAAGAACTACTTATAAAACCTCGTATAATAGTCTAAAATCATTAAGGAAAGATTCACCTGGATCAATCATGAGAGACTTAGGTTATATCGAAATCTCATCTTTCTATTTGAAAAAGAAATTTTCTGCAACATCATTTCTCGAGAAGACCTATAATTTCTCAAGAAGAATTTGTTTTCTTGAGAAATGATATGGTTTTCTCGAGAAAAGAGTTAATGAAAATTCTTTGAAGTGAAATAATGATTTCTCGAGAAGAAACTCGATGTCTCGAGAAACGATATTTAGTTTCTCGAGAAAGATTTTTGACTTCCCGAGAACTACTTTGATTTCTCGAGAACTGTACTTGGCTTCTCGTGAATTCTTTTGGGCTTTCTCGAGAAAAAGACTTAGAATATGTTTCTAACAATTTTCCGAGAAGTCTTAAGATTTCTCGAGAACAACATTGCTTTCTCGAGAACTTTACTTAGACTTCTCGAGAAATAGACTTCATCTTCTCGAGAAATACACTTAGGCAAATTTGCTGAAAAAGTAATTCTTCTTTGTTGAAAAACCAGCAACCCTTCCTTTCTTCCATTGCTTTAGTACTTGAAAATGAAGTGCATCCCAATAGAGAGGTTACACATGAGTCAACACCATGGATCACACAATGAGAGATTACATTGCATGGTCCTGTGTTTGGTGACTCATTGTAAACTGACATTGGTCTATATTTAGCAATAATAACCTGCAAGCACTCAACTAAAGAATAACATTAAATATATAATTAATTCAACTTAGTTCAACGGTGACTTCACACAAATCTAGGTTATTGTGGATACAATACCCAACATGAATGTATTTGATGAATGCTCTAAGTTCAATGTTCTACAGGTTGTTCTCTATTGTACTAATTTGATAGGTAGTCAGGGTAACAATACTTGTTGGACTCAAGACAGAATGCTGCAAAGAAAAAATCTGGCTATGTCCAAAAGCATCGAGTGAATACAGTTCACTAAACCCCAAGAGGCCAAAAGAGTTTATAGAAGCTCAAGCAGTCAAAGCCTCAGAGGTGTCAGGAAGAAATCTGGCTAATTACAGAAGCATTGAGTGAAGGCAGTTCACTCAATGCCAAGAAGCATAAAAGCACTGACAGAACTACATGCAGTCAAAGCCTCAGTATTGCTGCCAAGAAGTATTTCTGAGAACAGAAGTGTTGAGATAAGGCAGTTCACTCAATGCCTACTCAACAAGCATTCAGTCTAAGGCAGAAGCATTGAGTGAAGACGGCTCACTCAATGCCTACTCAATAGAAGATCTTTTTTAAGTATAGTAGCGATGAGTGATGACAGGCTACTTAATGCCTCATCAAGAAGCCAGGCTAAGGAGAGAATCATTCAGTGAAGAAGCTGCATGACCCTCATATAGATAAATTCAACTAAGTAGAGAAACGTCGAGTGATGATGGCTCACTCGACGCCTTAGCAGTTAGACTATAAAGTTTATATGCATTGTGTGATGAAGGCTCACTCAACACACTCAATGTCTGAGATGAGGAATTCAGCTAAGAACTTTTGGGTTGAGTGATAAGGCTTCACTCATGGCCTGTGTAGATTGTCTGGAATTTGCTAAGCCCACAGGAGCTGAGTCATGTTGCCGTCAATAGAAATTCAAACATTGTTGGTTTTGCGTGCTAGAAGAAAAAAGGCGATGCTTGCCTTTAGTACTATAGTTAATGCAAAAGTTATGTTTCAGTTACCAACTAAAGTTGTTGGGTCCATTGATCCCAATGTCCTGAATTTGAAGGACTAGCAAAACAATGTATACACATATTGTGACCTAACTTGTGTTTAAAGTGAATTATTGCAGTTTGTCCTGATAAGCTGTGATAGGACAGGTAGCCTAAGTGGCTAAGTTAGGTAAGTTCTTACCTAAGGCGTGGAAAGACAGAAAACTATTTAAGTCCACAGGCATTGAGTGAAGATCAGTCACTCAATGCCAGATGGCTTATAGCGCTGAGTGAAGCCTATACAATCAAAGCCAAGGTAGTGGCAAGCTAAGAAAATGGACAAGTCCACAGGCGTTGAGTGAAGTAAACTCACTCAACGCCATACAACAAAAGGCCGTAAGACAGGCTACAATAGTAAAAGATGAAGTTGAAATGAGCTAAAATATGGCTAAGTCCACAAGCGTTGAGTGAAGTCAACTCACTCAACACCATGTACTGAATAAGCATAAAACTGGCTAAGGCAGAAAGCGTTGAGTGAGGCATGCTCACTTAACGATCTCAACGCCATAAGCAGAAAATTGTCTAAGGCATAAAGCGGTTAATGAGGTATGTTCACTCAACGCTCTCAAAGATTATGTTGTTGAATAAGAAGAAAATTGGTTAAGGTAGAAAGCGTTGAGTAAAGGTTACTTACTCAACTCTGTTAATGCCTAGTGAAGATAGAATTTTGCCTAAGGGGTTGGCATTGAGTAATGCTTATTCACTCAATTCTAAATAGCTGAAAGCTGAAAAAGTAAGATTGGCATTGAGTGGAGCTGAATCACTCAACGCCTAGGATTAGTCTTAATATTCTAAGTAGTTTGACGTTGAGTGAAGGTGACTCAATCAACGCCAAAAGACAGTGAATCTTTCTAAGTCTTTTGGCGTTGAGTGATGCTTACTCACACAAGGCCTATTCTCTGATGATTGATTTTTGGCTAAGTCCACAGCTGGTGACATCAGTAAAGTAAACAAGTCAACATATTTCAAATTAGTGGCGGGATGGCTCTAGTACGCGACAAAGGTCACCGCAGACCTACTATACGACAGTTGGCGTTAAAGCAAATTTGCTGCCAACATTAAATGTGTGGGGCCCATTGCTAAAAGAGCCATTGGGTCTTAATACATAAAAGAAGTAATAAGTGTTCTTCTTGCCAGCCATTTTGTTTGTGTGGAGCAATAGAATAGGAAGCTCAAGCTGAGAAAGAAAGAGAGCAAGTCAGCTGTTGGAATCAACATCTTCAACAACAAGATAAGCGGTGCCTTTCTCACCTGCACCAGCAAGCTGGTTCAGAGTAACTTCTCTGAGCATAATATTACAGCCAAGGGCCGACACTTGCTGCAAGTTCTTCACAGTTCCAGCAACTCAAGCACCTGAAGATCTTTATCTAGAAGCTGTGAAGAGAAGAAA
Organism: Platanthera zijinensis; assembly: GCA_039513925.1. Classification (NCBI taxonomy): domain Eukaryota; kingdom Viridiplantae; phylum Streptophyta; class Magnoliopsida; order Asparagales; family Orchidaceae; genus Platanthera; species Platanthera zijinensis. The sequence goes on along the minus strand of CM077093.1, from coordinate 48,164,042 downwards.
GCTTGAAGAAGCAGAGATCTGAAAGAAGGCTAAGGGGAGTATTCCTCAGGAGTCATAGTTAGGGTTGAATCACCTCAGCCGAGGAAAGAGAGAAGAGTAGAACATAGATCTGTAAGTTACTTATAGCATAAGGAATTACTTGTTCCCATGAAAGTAGTTAGGACTAAGAATATCTTAGTTCAGTAAAGGTTGACTCAGGAAATAATCTCCTGCAGTCATTTTTGGACTGAGTCTATCTCAGTCAAGCAGCTTGACATAGGAAAATATCCCTTGGGTCAAGCATATCCATCAACCCACTTTCATCCTTTAGGATTCAGTTTATCTTGATCTAAGCTATAGATACCTGAAAGGGTACTAAGATGTAGGAGTGCTATAGAACTCTGAGAGTAGGGTTGTGTGCCTAAAACTGTAGGGTTGCAGAGCCTGAGTTGTAGTCCTTATAAATAAGGCTGAGGTAGGTGATCAGTGGATCACTAAGCTGTAGGAGCACTGCAGGACTCTGAGGTAGGAACCCTTGTGGTTCTGAGTTTGGATTCTGTGAAGAATCTGAGTGTAAGGCTGAGGGCCTGAGGTGTAAGCTCCCTGGAGCATTTTGGAGAAGTGCCTAGTCTAACAAGACAATTAGATAGGTGGGAGGGAAAGTTGATGTACCCAGTTGGGGAACCACTATAAATCTCTGTGTGCTTTGCTGTGTTGTTTTCTTTGTGCAGGCTAAATCATCTTGTAAGCAGATATAAATCAACCGCTCAAGCAGCAAACTAAAAGAAAGGAAAAGAATTAATAAAGAGACCAATAACCTATTCCCCCCCCCCCCTAGGTGATTTAGTTATCCTTTAAATTAAAGACTTTCAAGTAGTATCAGAGGGAGGTTACTCAAAAAGGACGTAACAGTCTGAGTTGACCTCCAAGGATAGCTAAAAGGTTAAACTTATGTGTTCAAGGATGAACCATAAGATGAGGAACTATATGGAGCAGTAAATCTACAGATAGGACAAGATCAGTATTGGGCAATCGACTGCTCTTGATGATGACAAAGTCCTTCCAGATACAAGAGTGCGAATCAGGGCCCCTCTGCCACATTCAGAGAGTGACATAGAGGTTTATGGAGATAAAAGCCTGCAACATATTAAATACGGCGATGTCGTACTTACGGATGACCATGTGGAGCATCGCCATAATAGCCATTCTGAACGCAAACCTGTTTATTAATAATTAATAATAAATTATTATTAATTATTAATTCATTTTATGTGTTGTTCTTATTTAGCAATGTTATTTAATTTCGTGTAATGTTTAATATCATGGGGATGATTAGAACCATGGTTTATGTTTATTTTATTTTGGGCTGCATGTAGCCAAGTCTCTTGTTGTAGCCTATATATAGGCATGTAATATTTCATTTACATTATTGAAGAAGAAGAAAATATTACCCTAATTTTAAGAATCTCTCTCTCCCTCTCCTCTTGGCCGAACCCCTCCTTCCTCTCCTTGTTTTGGCCGCCGACCATCTTCCCCTCCCCTTCCTCCTTCTTGGCTTCTCTTCTCCTCCCCCTTCCCTCTTTCTCTTGAAAAATCGAACCACCATCTCCCTCCTCAAAACAGCCAACCCCTCCTCCTTCTTAGCCCAACCCAACCACCGACCTTAGCTGAACCCCTCCTCCACCATCAAAGCCGAGCCCTTCCTCCACCCTCAACACGAGCCCCTCCTCCACCACGAAACTGAGCCCCTTCCTCCTTGTTTGCATCAAGCCATCCACAATCCCATCTTAGCCGCCACCTTTGTTTTCCAACCTTGGCAGCCAACCACCTCCTATCTTGTCTTATTAATTCGTCCTCCTCCATTATAATAAGTCAACCACCTTTTCTCTCTCTTTCCATATATATATTATCATTCAAGAGGTTGCCTCCTATTGGATTCCAATTCCAGCGTGATGCGATGAAGCCAAACAAGTTTATCTCTCACCGGCGTGCCTCCGGCGGAGCCGTTGAAGAACGATCCAAGTAGAGAAAACCGAAATCATCTATTCCGGTTGTGTAACGAAAATTTCCACTCTCGTGTGTTTCTTTCCTTAGATAATCTTGTGGTGGATATTCTTGGCATGCAATTTTGAAGCGTTAATTAATCGTGGATTTTCTTTGATTGGCTTCGTTTTTATCTTGATTAACTTAATTTCGAAAAGGTTTGGCGAACCTTCGTTTTCTTTTGTTGGGAGAGATCTACTGTTTTTTGAATCGTTACTTTTGGTACAACACCGCTCGTTCGGACCATGTAGGTCCCTTTAGCCGGAAAGAACATTGGCCTATAGCCCTTGTTCGATCCTAATCGGTTTGGCTACCCGTACACTAGCAGATTTGTATAGAACTAATTACCATGGTACGGTGTAGAATGATTGTGCGAGTATAGGATTGGATCAAGGAGAGGCAAATGTGTTCGTCCGTAGATTTATTTGGTTTCAACGTGCAAGCCTGCATCAATTTGGTATCAGAGAGAGGTTCACGTCAATTTCCTTATTGGCACCCTCCCCTTTTTATTATTTTGTTCTCACGCATTTGCATGTTTCTATGTCAAAATACTAAAACAAACTTTCTTGTTTTGGTCTGCCAATAGCAATCTAAAATTATCATTTTTTTCTCAAAACTCAAAAAAATAAAATTCTGAAATTTCTCCATCATTTTATTAGTAAGAAATCAAAAAAAAAATTTATTTTTATTAAGCCATTATTTTTATTAAATCATTATAAATTTTAATTTTGGTCTGCAAATAGCGTCCTATATTTTTATTTTTTCAGCTTAAAAATTCAAATTATTTTTTTTAATAATCTTTTATTTATTTTCAGTAAGAAAATCCAAAAAAATATTTTATTGCCTTAGTTATTAAGGGGGAACAAATCCATCTGTTGAATTTTATATAGGGTCAGATTCATTATTCATTGCATGTGCACCAGTTCCGGGTGAGTTTTCTCTTCGGTTCTAATTATTATGGCCTATGATGTTTATGCTTCCTATTTAGATTATTGCTATATTAATCTCATGGCTAAACAAACCCCAGTCTTGCCTTCATACCACAGGAATACCAACCATCCCCACGCTTATCGTTTCACTAGAATTAAGGCACCTACTTATGACGGTTTAGGTTGTTCCCAAATTTTAAGAGACTGGCTTAAGGGAATAGAAAATTATTTTAATTGTCACTTATGGGATGACCACCAAGAGGTTAACATAGCCCAAGATCGATTAGTCGGTCAAGCCCGCGTGTTTTGGCTAAACGAAGAGCGTCGTGTTGGTAGTTATAAACATGCTTGGCCGGCAATGCGTAGCCTACTCTTAGATCAATTTGATCCCGCCTATCTCCACACTACTAACACCAAGCCTGTGAGTTACTATTGTTATGGCGCTAGTCCCATACCTGCCGATAGGAATGATTATATACCTAACGCTAGATCATTTTCCCCAAGAGGTTGGCCTGCCCATAGTGTACCTAATACCACCTTTAGGGAAACCATTCCCAATATATCACATGTCTTGGACTCGAAAGATGTTACTACTAGAGCTTTATCTCCTTTAGCCTCGCCGTCTAAGCCTCTTGAGATAGTGACTGATACCTCTGAGGATTCTGATGTGGATATAGTATCTCTAGATTTGGAAGTTGACCAGCTAGGTGAGAGTATTCCTTCACGTACGGTTGTGCCCGACGACTCTGAAGATTCTGACAGTAAGGGAGTCCCTAGTGATTTAGAAGGCGATGTATGGGATGATTACGTTCCAATCTATAAAAGTATTCTAATGCCTATTACTTGCCATACTAGCATTGTGTCTAAAGCTCCACCTTAATTAAAATTTCTGTCGGGTTCGATTTTGCCCATTTCTGAGACCATTACTGATTCTGAAGTAAACGACTTGACTAGTGTGTTAGAAGAAATTATATACTAGGAAGTGGTATTATTGGACGATTCTTTTGTTTTATCCCCGGTTGAGAGTTCATTGATGTTAGTATTGATAGGTAAAATTAATTCTGATTTGGATTTTCCGGGTTTGATTTCACCGACCCTTCCTCCTATTTTGGTGCCCGCATTAGTAGATGTTTTAAGTAGTGGAATCGGTAGGCCTAGGCTGAGTTGTTGTGACACGCCCACTGTATTAGTTCCTACTTTGGCGTTGTCTCAGCGCTTAGATATCAGTAAGTTGAGCGCGCTAGTTTTTAGTCTGTTCACCGCTCCATGTAGATCGGACTACACGACACCTTTGACTACTCATTTCTTTGCATGTCTAGCTATGGTTCCATCCTCGTATGTTTGTGAGTCTTTGGCTATTGTGCCACTGGATGTGGTGTCTCTTTCACACACCTATATACCACACCCGTTCGCAAGGATTTACCCACCGCCATTTGATAACCCTTTTTTCCACCCATTAGTGACCATACTTAGGCCATATGAGTTGTATTGCTCGCATCTGTTGGCACACCCGGGAGTGTTCAACTCTATTATTGTTTATGCTGAGCGGTTTCCCTTGGATTATCTTCATGCCAAGAGTGATTATATTAATTATAAAATTAGGTCTGCGACTTTGAAGCCTATGAAAATCATCTTTGATTTAAAGGCTCCCGTACCCCCAGACTTAATTCATTTATCTTCTGTATTTGGGTTGAGTCACATAGCGCATGGGTTCACACCATATGGTAGAGAGATATTTAGGCGCACTTGTAATAAGTTACTATATATAGTTGCGTCTTATGATTACTTATATGCTTGTTGCTCGCCAAATGAGATCGTGCACGGATTTAAAGCATTTTAAGGCACTTGTTTTCGTTACCACTGTCTGATAATCCAAGTCAACTCCCACTAGCTTATACCTCTCATGTTCTAAAATTATATATGCACAGTAGTGAAGCGCTAACCATACAAATCAAACTTTATCAACTTCATGCTAGCTTACATAAAAGGGCGTCTCACTATATTGTTGAAGATTTAGTTTTGGTGTGTCTCATCCCTGAATGGATGCCTTCGGGCACTTTAGAAAGTTGGCGAGTTGGCGAGTTGGACCTTTTTCGGATATTAATGAAATTAGGAGAATACACATATCATTTGAAGTTTTCCACTAATTAGGGTATTACCCCTATTTTTAATGTTTCTAATTTAACGACATATGTTTCTCCACCACTTGAATTATTTTCCTGTCTGTTTGGGTCCACGTTGTTTTCTTAAGGTTTGGGTAGTGAGCTTGTGCCTGGATCACTCTCTTCATCAATCTTCATTTGAGGTACATTGGTTGTTGATTTAGAAATTTGTTTTCTTTTATTGCCTAATGCTTTTCCAAGGTTCCCCAAGACCATCTTTTTGCATGACAGGATACTCCAGGTTGAAGTGCTCTCCCCGACATGTGGTGCTGTTTGCCACTACTTGATTCGAAGGCATGATCGATTGGTCTCCGATGACTCTTAGATTCTTGGATCGGAGGTGGCTCTGGTGGATTTTTCTCTCCTGCACTGGTGCAGTCAGACCAACTCATCGGTGATGAGTACTTTTGAGCGGGGGAGGATTGATGGAGACGACGACCCGCAACATATTAAAGATGGCGTCGACGTGCTTACGGATGACCATGTGGAGCGTCGCCATAATAGCCGTCCTGAACGCAAACCTGTTTATTAATAATTAATAATAATTATTAATAAATTATTATTAATTATTAGATCATTTTTATGTGTTGTTCTTATTTAGCAATGTTATTTAATTTTGTGTAATGTTTAATATCATGGGGATGATTAGAACCATGGTTTATGTTTATTTTTATTTTTGGCTGCATGCAGCCAAATCTCTAGTTGTAGCATATATAAAGGCATGTAATCTTTCATTTTCATTATTGAAGAAGAAGAAAATATTACCCTAATTTTGAGAATCTCTCTCTCCCTCTCCTCTTGGTCGAACCCCTCCTTCCTCTCCTTGTTTTGGCTGCCAGCCATCTTCCCCTCCCCTTCCTCCTTCTTGGCTTCTCTTCTCCTCCCCCTTCCCTCTTTCTCTTGCAAAACCGAACCACCATCTCCCTCCTCAAAACCGCTAACCCCTCCTCCTTCTTAGCCCAACCCAACCTCCAACCTTAGTCGAACCCCTCATCCACCATCAAAGGTGAGCCCTTCCTCCACCCTCAACCCGAGCCCATCCTCCACCACCAAACCGAGCCCCTTCCTCTATGTTTGCATCAAGTCGTCTACCATCCCATCTTAGCCGCCACCTTTATTTTCCAACCCTAGCCGCCAACCACCTCCTCTCTTGTCTTATTAATTCATCCTCCTCCATTACAACAAGTCTACCACCTTTTCTCTCTCTTTCCATATATATATTATCATTCAAGAGGTTGCCTCCTAGAGGATTCCAATTCCGGCGTGATGTGATGAAGGCGAACAAGTTTCTCTCCCACCGACGTGCCTCCGGTGAAGCCGTTGAAGAACGATCCAAGTAGAGAAAACAAGAATCAACTATTCCGGTTGGGTAACGAAAATTTCCACTCTCGTGTTTTTCTTTCCTTAGATAATCTTGTGGTGGATATTCTTGGCGTGAAAATTTAAAGCATTAATTAATCGTGGGTTTTCTTTGATTGGCTTCGTGTTTATCTTGATCAACTTAATTTCGAAAAGGTTTGGCGAATCTTTGTTTTCTTTTGTTGGGAGAGATCTAACGTTTTCTGAATCATTGGTAGATCTCTTTTGGTACAACACCGCTCGTTCGGACCGTGTAGGTCCCTTTAGCTGAAAAGAACATTGGACTATAGCCCTTGTTTGATCCTAATCGGTTTGGCTACACGTATGCTAGCATATAATTGATAGAACTAATTATCGTGCTGCGGCATAGAACGATTGTGCGAGAATAGGATTGGATCAAGGAGAGGCAAACGTGTTCGTCCGTAGATTTATTTGGTGTCAACATGCAAGCCTGCATCAGAGGTGGATGAAGCTGTAGAAGGGAAATACAGATGCCATGGACAAATAGATACCCCAGAAGTAGAATCTTGTCAGGATCAGCCTTGTCAAATTAAGGTACATTCCTCATCTAGCTCATCCTCAGAGTATGGATATGAATCTTATACAGACTCTGATGTCTCCTCATCTTGTGATGATGAGGGTTCTTTGACAGATTATGACTTCAATCAATTGATTGACAATCATGCTGCCCTTCTGAAAGCTTTTAAGGAAAGCAAGCTGCTTATTAAGAAACAAGCAGAGGATATAGCCTCCCTACAGAAGACAGCTTCCCAGCTGGATGAAGTTTCATCCTTCCTATGTGTAAAAAAGAGGGAAGCAGCTCATCTGAAAATCATGGTAGATATCCATGTTGAGTCCTTAAAATACAAGGACTCTATTATCAAGAATCTTGAGGAGAAACTTGATAGGGAGAGGAGAATTGTTGCTAACTTCTCTAAGATAGATTCTATCAAGAGAAGATCTGAATCTGAGTTGATTTCTAAAGTAATCGAATCTCAGAGAAGAGGCCAAGTTATTGTCAGGCCTCAACCTACCTTTAACAAGGTAATTCTCCCTTCCAATAGGTATGACCAAGACCCCAGGGATGGTTACTAGAGGGATGGGAATCTTCCTTGTAAGACTACAAATTTCTTTTACATTAGAGGAAGAAAGAACATGGGTCTAAGTGCTCAGAAGGCTCCCCATGAAGAAGTACAAAAGGCCCATCCTGGACCTTTTGTATTTAATGCATCGGCTCTATCTCTCTTAAGCAAGGTAGTGGACTTTTCTCAAAATCTCCCTGCTCATACTCTGACCAAGGGTAAATCTGCCAGGATACAAGACCTGGAATCTTCCAAGTACACCAACAGCATGCCCTCTGTAAGGAGAACTGCTGTTTATAGACCTTGTGAAAATCCAAGCTCTTATCATGTCAGACCTACTCTCAGTCAGACTGTGGCTAAGAGAATTTAGAACAAGGAAGCTTCTTCTTCTTCTATTCAGTTTGCTGTCAACCATACTGTCAGACCTGCTCAGAAAAGAAGATACAATATTCATGAGTGCTGGTGTTGTGGCAAAGTGGGCCACTTTGCCATAGATTGTTGGCACAACCCTTGTGTGCCTAAGGCAAGAGAAAGTCTTCCTAACAGGGATCCTGTAGGTAGACATTTGCTTTCTTTTCAAGCTAATAAGAACCTAGGACCAAAGTCAGCTTGGGTTCCTAATGGAAAGTAACTCTGTCTTGCAGGATAGTCCAAGTGGCCATAACCATTTATGGTCCTTGGACATTGTTGTACCAGACCCAAGTATGGGTACAAGAAATGATTCAACTTATCTTTATGCACTAAATGACAATGACAAGTGCAATTATTAAGGGGGAGCTTTACAAAGAAAACCCAGATGAACATCAAGAGCTAAAACTCAGAAGAAAGGTTGCTAGTACGCTCAGAAACTTTGAATCCAACATGGACTTCAAGTCTACAAAGTAGAGATAAGTTGAATTCATCATTCTTTTATTCTACCTCTTAATTTCAGAATTGATTACTCATGCATGAGAAGGGTAATTGAAACAAATGACTAAGAAGATGTAAATACAACAGCTCTTCTTAATTCATATGTTAGTAGGCTTACATGTTCACCATGCCACAAAATTTAACTTGTCTAAACATACCCAAAGACATATTGCATATGGAATACTAAGATAGGTTAGTATCAAAATTTTGTTGAGTCAATTGACCTTGAGGACTAATACTCTCTCAGTTGAATAAATATAAGGTTATCAAAATTTGGTCTAATTACACCCCAATAGGACACGGCTTAACATGTGTACTGCGGACGAAGAACCTCATAATCCTTATTTATCATCATCTGCTGAAGTGTCCAGGAGGGTCATGAATATCCAGGTATCCGCCTCTTCTAAACTTTCCCCTCTCAGACGTGTGTTCAGACTAGAGTTAGATTTAGTTCCTAAAATGGATGAGATTGCTGCTGGGTTAGCTGGATCTACTGGAGAGGAAGGAGAGGATTTGTCTCTAGCCAAGGATGCTGGCCAAATTACTGAGGAAATTATTAAAGAAATATCTGCAGGAATGGGGGATGATGCTGCCAGATTGGAGGATACAGATAAGCAAATACCTATGTCTGTAGATAAGGAAGTACATGATAAAGACTTGGAAACTCCTAGTTCTGAGGGAAGGATTGCTCAGATTGAGGTGGAGAAACTGATGCAAGAAATAATGCATGATACATTATTTGTAGGAGAGCAAATGGAGGTTCTTAAAATAAAGGATGTTGCTGCTGCTGACCTGCATGCAAACATTGGCATGGCAGAGGTTGAGGGGGAGAAATCTTCTGGTCTCTCTGCTCATGAGGTACACAATCTCGTGTCATCAGAATCTGAGGAAGAGGAAGACAGTGATAAGAAAGCTCACTCCTCATCACATTCATAAACAGAGCATCCCAAGAGTGGCGCAACTCAAGGAATAGGGAGCAAGCCTGTACAAGGAGAAACGGAAGCCCTGAATGAGGGCACATCTTCTAGAATTTATTAGCTGCCATCTACCTTCATGGCCTAGCTAAAAGGTTTGCTAGATGAGCAAAGAAGGGCATTGGAAAACTATGTGTATGAAGAACTCAAGGATGTTAGAAATTATCTTGCAACTGAGATCAAATCTATAAGGTTTGAAGTGAATCTGCTTAAAGGAGAAATAGCAAAATTCTTTACCAGAGCTGCTCCTGCTGCAGATTACACAATGGAGAAATTGGATGTCTCAAATCAGAATATTGTTATTATAGTTGAAAATCAAAATATTCAGGCTAAGAACACTGTGACCATTCATGAGAATGAAAAAATTCTTAGAAAAGCACAAAACACTGATGAAAGTCAAGCCTATGGATAGAAAGTCACCAAGGGGGGGGGGTGAATAGGTGACCTATTAAACTTCTTTGAAGTTCTTTTAACTTTTGCTATGAGCCCTAATATATTTCAGAATATAAGTTGTACCCAGCATAAAAAATAACAAAACTGATCACAACATACACAGCAAAGAACACAGCACACAACAAAAGGGACACAGTAAGTTTATAGTGGTTACCCTATCTGGGGTACATCCACTTTCCCCCTTCTTCCTCACTAGCAATGTGTTAGAAGAGTTTATACCTCCTCCTTCTCAACTAAGATCCTCATATCCTATAAGTCTCAGTTTCTCTCCAAGAAACCTACACTCAGACCCACTGGTCATACCTAAGAGATATCACAATCTCCTACCTCAGAGATCTCCTCAATCTCCTACCTCAGCCTTTATAAATTAGGCCTACAATTTTTGTGATTTACCCCAAGTCACCTGCCTCAGATTCACTCAGAATCCAACCTCAGCCTTTATAGATTAGGCTTACAAAACTCAGAGAATAAGATCTCCTACCCACTCAGATCTCGAGGAGATCTTACCATGAAATTTGATAAAACATTTTACAGAAAAAAGAAAACATATAATCTATTGGATCTGTGTGTACAGTTTCTTTCACTCAGCTACAGTTTGATTTTTTTCTTGATAGATCAACAGGCAGAATTGACTTTCTTCTGAATCAGCAACTTCTTGATGAAGATCAGATTGAATAGTTTGAAGATGCTGATGAATAGATTACTAAATCCCCAGATCAACCTTAGAAAAGGGATCTAAAGACTTTCTTGAAGATCAACTTCTTCTTCTATTTACTTTTCTTGATGAATAGAATCGGTCAGTGTAATGGTATCAATGTATCTTCTAAAGGTAGCACCTCCTATTTATATAAATCTCAGACGGCTTGGACTGGTATTAAAGACATCAGCAACTGTTAGCAAATCCTTCCATGAACTGTCTTTATAGAAGTAAAGATTTCCTGTACCGACCAAAATGATCTGACTTTTCTTGACCTGATTAATGTTGACTCAGCACATTCTGACATATAAGCATTGATGTAGACAAGCTATCTCGAAATCTGTACTGAGACATCTTTGACACACCCAACACTTACATAATTGGTATAGTTATCATCTCAGAACAAAAAGCGTTGAGATAGATTAGTTGTGATGACATATCTGTTATTTGTATCAACACATCTGTTATCTGTGTGGACACATCTTAGTTATGCCTTGTGTCGACACAGAAGTTTGGTCTCGACACATCTTCTGTTCTTTGTGTTGATTACTGATCTGTCTTTTGTCGACACAGAAGTATTGTCTCGACACATCTTCTGTTCTTTGTGTTGACTAGTGATCTGTCTTGTGTCAACACAGAAGTATTGTCTCGACACTTTGACTTGGAGTAATTTGTTCAACTTTTAACCTGCACATGTAAACGTAGCATACATTAAATACACCTTTGGGTATATCATTGAGTTGCCAAGGGGACTTCTCCAGATCAGGTACACTATTCCCAATGTACCCAATAAACTCCCACTATATGGAGAATTCATGACCCCAAAATAATGATATACACTAATATAATAATCTTGATGATTATAATATAAAAGATTTAACATACAATCAGATGAACTTTTACAGCAAAAATAAAAATAGCCATAACACATTCATATTTCAAAATGTTATCAATCTTAAAAGATTTAACATACAATCAGATGAACTTTTACAACAGAAATAAAAATAACCATAACACATTGATATTTCAAAATGTTATCAATCTTAAAATTACAATGAGCCTCTATAGAATTACATTAATTCTAAGTAAAGTAAATGCATCCCAAGACTGATCAGGTTCTGTAATCACAATGTCTTTCCCTGACTGAACTTTGGCCTGAACAGATGGAATACTTTCATCAACAACCTGCTTGCCCTTCTTGTCTTTGATGCTGGAAAGCTGTTCAGCCTTAAGTCTTTGTCTTTCAAAGTAATAAAGGGCTTAGGAAAGTATTTGCATGGTTCAATAGCAATAGCAGGAATTAAGCCTTCCTACTGCTCCCTTCTGAACTTATAAATAGCCTCTTGTTGCTCTTCATGCTTCCTCCATTCCTGCTCTGAATACCACTTACCCTTGTCATGTTTGTTGGCCATGACTAATTTCCATGCTGTAAGAATGATGTTCCTTGATTTTGAACTCCATTGTTCAAATTCAGGCCTCTCCTCAACCTGTTCTCTAAATCTTTTCTTTGACAATTGGACCTCCCTCTCCCTTTGTAGAGAAGCTACAGACATTTCAACCTCTTCAGAATTAACTCTATATTTATGCTGAGGTGGACTATACATAAGTTGAACTTGATCATGAATGTCTTCAAATTGGGAAGGAGGGTATATGATTTTGTGTGGCTCCTGAGCAATTCCTTAATTCAGAGATGGTTGGCAACCAGACTCTACAACTTGATCATCATCACACAGAGGAGAGTATCCTTGTGTGTCTCTTATGCTATTAGAAGTCCATTTGGCATGTTCTGAGCTAGCCTTGACCATCACTCTCTCCCCCTTTATGACTTCTCTCTCAATATGATCTCTCAGATCATACTTCTGAAATCTCACTTGCTCCACCACATAACGGTTACCTGTTGTGTAGTAATTCTTGAATTTTGTCATTTAATCAGAGAAAGCCTTTGATGAATCCTTTATAGCTTGTAGAATTGCAGCTGAATCCTCGGTAAGCTTGGTTTATAACTAAGTGAGTTGAGTATTTACTTTATTCTCTAAGGAAGCGGATTGATCATTTATCTTCTTCAGAGTGATTGTATGAATTTCCATTAAATTTTCATTCAGTCTCTTCTGATTCTCAAGACTAAAGCCTTATTTCTACACTATATCATCTGTCTGAACTTTTAACTCTTGCTATTTCTTGGCAAGATAAACCACTGCATTGCCACCTTTGTGAAAACAATCAGTCATTTCTTTTTTCATCAGATTCACTTCAAATATGATTGACTTTATGTCTTGAGCTAGATGGAACTCCATATCCTTCATATTCTCATCCACATACTTTTCTAGATAAGTTCTTTTTTTATCTAGCATTATCTACAGCTAAACCATGAGAGAACTCTCATCTATTGAAGCAAATGGAGTGGACTAGAGTGACTGTAAAGCTTTCTTATAGCTCAGACTTTTCTTTTTCCATTCATAAATTCTAGTTTGTTATTGTCTTGTGTCCTCTTCCTTATCAGAGTCAGATGAACTGGTTATTTCAATAGCTATGTCTACATCAGCTGTCTCTTTAGTTACAGCCTTAGGAGACTTGGCTGATTGCTCCCCCTCAATTTTTGTACCCTATTGATCAAGGTGTACTGCTACTAAACTTGATGCAGATTGTTGACCTTCTACAGGAGCTATATTTTCCCTAGGAGGATCTGGTATCTCCCCCTGGATGTGAGCATCCATTCCAGTTTTGTTAGTAGGATCTTTGTCAGGGGATATATCATTCACAATATCAGGCATATTCTCATCTTATTGTGTAGTCAGATCTTTAAGAACATCCTGTACTATGTTAGTGACAATATCACTCTTTAACACAGTTGTTTCATCCATGGGTTTCTCTGTAATGAATGCTGCAGAGGATTCTAACTACCCCTGGACCTGATCACTAGTTCTAGCTGTAATACTAGGAGTTTTCCTATATATTCTTTCTTCAGGTTCATTTAAACTGAAATTGATCTGCTCTTTTGAATCACTGGAGGATTCATTTTCTGCTTGTAATGGTTTCTTTTTCTTGATATCATAAGGATTTTGTGGTTCTGGTGTATCTTTGGCCAAGACTCTGTCCCATCTAGGCAATATCCTTATGTCCATCCGTCGCATGTGATTTATTTTTGAACCCAATCTTGGATTAAGTTCAGTAGGAATCACTTTATTTAGATACAAACTCAGTATTCTGCCCATGTTTGGTTTCTGATACATTAAGCAATTAAATGAAACAATAGTCAGCTCCTGTCTGTCTGAAGTTTGAAAATGATCCTAGTCATAATTTCATACATGTTAGCCGATATTCTGTCATGTGCACCAGTCTTGCACAACATAACCTTCCCAACAATTTCAGATAGAAATTTTCCTTAGGTGTTCATACCTTTCCTATTCAGTGAACTCCCAATCTTTGAAACTGATTCCAAACCACACCATTGAACTCCATCAGTAGTCTTGGTGGAGTCGACTATATTTTATTGTTTAACTCTAGGTAAGTGAAATACTTGAGCCAACCGTTTGCCTGTGATCTTGACCATCTATCCATTTACGGTCAATTTGATCTTTGAGGCACAAGAATCAATCGAGCCTTTTGTCAGAAGTTCTGTTACTTCCCTTTTCCATATGATCATCGGCTCAGATAATAGGTACTCAAGTCCAGATTCTTTGATTTGTCCAATGATATTTGTAATCTCTTCTTTTGTCGAGTTGAATCCATGGCGCACTAGTTCGTATCCCTCATTTATATTATCAACCGTATTTGGAGCCATTGCTGTTTATTTCGAAATAGTTGAATCGAGAAATTGACGAGAGTCGATAGCTGAAAATCAAGGTTTCAACACTAAGCAAGAGAGAAGGATCTGGTGGAGAGTTTCTATAGTTTATGTCCTTTTTATTGTCCATTCTACTGAGATGGTTAATGGGTGCATCGCCTAAAGACATATTCACAAGTTTGGAAAAATTCCTTTGGTCAACACTCGGAATATGTCGACCGAGAAAATGTGTCGACTTGTGTCAACACACCTCCTGCCATCTGGACAAATAGTGTCGACACACTTACTTGTGTCGACACAGGACTGTGTAGATTTTGTCGACACATATAAATAACTTGTGTCGATAACCCTAGTTTGTGTCGACACACTTGATTTGTCTTGACACAAAAAATACTTAGCAAGATTTTTGACTCCTAAAATTTTGACTCCTGATCCTGATGATGTCTATATCTTGATGTGACAGCAGGATAGTAGGCTTGTATTTTTGTTGATTTAGTCTATGTTTTGGCTCATTTAAGACTTAACATGCCTAGCTCAAATTTGAATAAATTAAACTTTTCTTATTCTAATGGTTTTGTAAATATGTCAGCTATTTGCTTATTAGTAGGAACATATTCTAAGTTGATGTCTTGATATTCTACATGTTCCCTAATGAAATGATATCTTATTTCAATGTGTTTAGTTCTACTATGAGATACAAGGTTATTTGCAATTGAAATAGCACTAGTGGAGCCACAAAACAATATAGATTTACTTATCTGTAACTGATAATATTGTAGCTGATCGTGAATCCACATAGGTTGAGCACAACAATTCCCAGCTGAGATGTACTCAGATTCAGCTGTTGATATGGCCACACTTTTCTGCTTTTTACTACTCCATGTGACTAGCCTTCTACCCAGAATTTGATATGATCCTGAGGTGCTTTTTGGGTCTTCTTTATAACCTGCATAATCTGCATCTGAATATCCTATCAGTTCAAAATCACTACTCCTAGAATACCAAAGGCCAAGATTTGGTGTGCCCTTTAGATGTCTCAGTATTCTTTTTACTGCTTTGTAATGAGATTCTTTAGGGCAGGCTTGATATCAAGCACAGATACAAGTAGCATTCATTATATCTGGTCTGCTGGTAGTTAGGTAAAGTAGTGATCTAACAATCCCTCTATATAAGGTAATATCAATTGGCTTCCCAGTAATATCCTTGTCCAAAGACATGGTTGATCCCATAGGAGTTCTCATAGTAGTGATTGTTTCCATGCCATACTTTTTGATTAACTCCTTGGTGAACTTTGATTGACTTATGAAAACTCCATCTTGCGATTGTTTAACTTGGAGACCCAGGAAAAACTTAAGTTCACACATGCTACTCATCTAAAATTTACTTTGCATTAGCTTAGAAAATTTAGTGCAAAGTGAATCATCAGTTGAACAATCATTATGTCATTAACATATATTTGTACTAAAATTGTCCTACCTTGTACATTCCTTAGGAATAGTGTCTTGCCAAACTTTTCTCGAGATAATTTATTCTCTAGAAGAAATTCTGACAGAGTCTCATACAAAGCCCTTGGAGCTTGCTTTAATCCATAGAGAGCTCTTAAAAGTAAATAGGCATAAGAATGTTTAATTGGATCAACAAAACCTGAGGGTTGTTCTACATATACTCTTTCCTTGAGGTTGCAATTAAAAAAAGCTGACTTAACATCCATTTTGTATACTTTGAAACCTTAAAAAGCTTCATAAACTAGGAAGAGTCTTATAGCTTCCAACCTAGCCACTGGTGTAATGGTCTAATCAAAGTTTATTCCCTCTTCTTGTTTATAACCCTTTGCAACTAGTCTAGCCTTATTTCTTATTATCACTCCATTTTCATCTAGTTTGTTTATGTAAATCCATTTTGTTCCAATGATATTGAAATCATCAGGTCTTGGAACCAACTTTAAGACCTTGCACCTCTTGAATTGGTTCAATTCTTCTTGCATTGCACCAATCCAAAATGGATCCATATTTGCTTCTTCAAACTTCTTAGGTTCTGTTTGTGACAGAAAACTTGAATACATCATTGTGTTATGATGTCTGCTTCTTGTGGTAACTCCTTGAGCATCATCACCTATGATAAATTCTTTTGGATGATCCTTTAGGTGCCTGACAGCCACTGGTAGTATCACTTCTTCTCCTGGACCATCTTGATCATGTTATTGAGTTGTTTCTCTAGGTTCTTCCTGTCCTAGTACTTCTTCAACAATATTGATTTCCTCTTGCAAATTATGCTTGCCTATTTTTATATCATCCATGGACAGTTCTTTTAGCCTCAAGTCCACTTGTGTTGTGTTTGAAGTACCTGTCTTATCATCATAGAACACAAAACTTTCATCAAATACAACATAGACTGACTCTTCTACAACTTGATCCTTCAAGTTATAAACCCTATAGGCTTTGCTATGGTTGCTATAACCAACAAATATCTCATCATAAGACTTTTTAGCAAACTTGGTTAAATAGGTTTTCCCATTGTTTCAGACATAACATCTACATCCAAAGATTCTGAAATAGCCTATGTTTGGTTTTCTACCCTTCATAAGTTCATAAGGAGTTTTATTTAATCTCTTGTTGATTGAAGCCCTATTTAGAAAATGACAAGCTGTGTTAATTGCCTCAACCCAGAAATATTCTTGAAGTGAGGAATCACTCAGCAAGGTTCTACCAGCATCAATGAGAGTTCTGTTTCTCCTCTCAGCTATCACATTTTGCTGGGGTGTTCTTGGTGAAGAAAATTCTTGCTAAATTTCTAGTTATTCACAAAACTTTTTCATACAATCATATTGGAATTCAGTTTCATGGTCACTTCTCATTTTTACCACAGTACTGTTAAGTTCATTCTGAATTTATTTCACAAAATTCTTGAAGACATCAAGAGTTTCAGACTTTTTCTTTAAAAAGAATACCCAAGTAAATCGGGAGTAATCATCAACAATTACTATAGTATAGACTCTCCTTCCTAAGCTATGAACTGTCATAGGACCAAACAAGTCCATATGCAAGAGGTATAAACACCTCACAAAGTCTCTGGATACACAACATTTGAATGAAGCTTTAGTCTGCTTGCCTTTTTGGCATGCTGGGCAGATGCTCTCCTAAGTGCATCTCATGTTAGGACCATTCCTAATAAGCTCCTTGCTGTATAGTTTACCTAAAGCCTTATAGTTCAAGTGGGCTAGCCTCTTGTGCCATAGAAAACATTGTGAAGCTTTCTCACTTGCAGCTAGACAGAGGGGTGAGTCAGACTTATTACATAGGAAATTGAAACAGTATACATTTCCACATCTAGTGCCAGTCAAGATGACCTCTTGATCACTTGATCTTTTTATTAGGCACTCATCTTTGTGGAACAATGTGTCATATCCCAAATCACAAAATTGGCTAATGCTTAGAAGATTGTGTTCCAACCCTTCTACATAAGCAACCTGAGTGATTGTGACTAGACCATTTGTGATCTTACCAAAACCTTTGGTGATGTCTTTGTCAGCTCCTCCAAAGATCACTTTTGGTCCATTTTCCATAGGAATATATTCCCTCAGATTTCTTCTAGTTCCAGTCATATGTCTGGAGCATCCACTATCCAAGTACCAGATTGGTCTGGAGCTTGGACATTCCTGTAAAATAAGAAATTATTTTTCCTTAGGACCCCAAGTAGTCATGGGTCTTAGGTTCTTGTTAGCCATGACTCTATCAAAGCCACCAATTGATCTCTTGAATGGAATTGTCTTCAGACTATGAGGTACTGTTAGATTGAACTAGCAATCTAGGAAAAAGTGTCCTACCTTTCCACAGCACCAGCATTCAAATCTATTATATCTCCTTTTGGGAGGAACAAAAGAATCCTTGTGCTGACACCCCTTTGGACAGGAGTTAGCACTTTTGGCTTTATCTTGATGGTGAACACAAGATGGGTCTTGTCTCATAGATTTAAGATGTTCTCTTGGATTGTTAGATTATACAGTTGATTATGGAACGGTCTAGCCCTTTGATCCCTTTTGATTTTTGCCCCTCCTTCTCTTGGGTTTATTAAACCCCAGACCACCTCTAGGTTTTCCTGAGAAGGTGTTGAAAGTCAATCTAGTGTCAACTACCTTCACCTATGGGGGGGATAAGTGATTTACAGTCTTTTTGCGGAATTAAAAATAAACCTCCACAAGAAAACAAAACAAGCACAACACAGAAAGACACAGGCAGTTATAGTGGTTCCCCGATTTGGGTACGTTCACTCTCCCCCTTCGACCAATCTCCCAACAAGGGATGACTCGGTTACTTCACCAACAGGATTGAAATCCAATCCACACACTATGGAAGAAACCCTTCCACCCAAAGGAGTCACTACTCCTTCACCACGGGTTGGACCCAACCCTTACAACTAGGAATCAAAATTCCCTTACAACAAAATGAAAATAGAATGTATAGAAATACAAACTACATATGGAGAGCTCGGTGTCCCTCTTCATTCAATGAAGCGTTCTTGAAGAAGATGAAGAGTCCACGACCGAACCACTCTCTTGGAGAGGATCTTCCCGAGATCAGCGGCGGTAAAGGATTGCGGCGGCGATGCTTTGTAGATCCAAACTTCTTGACGAAGCTAGCGAGGTCTACCAACGATCTTACTTGGATCGATCGTCTCAATCGATTCGGAGGGGAAAGATATTCCCGCTCAACAAATCAAGAGAGAAAGGATCTCAAGATAGATACGTAAGACGCTAAGCTTATCTTCTTTCTATCGTCGGGAGATCAGTGAAGATCTGAGATCTGCAACGACGATGATCTTGCGAGCAGCGACGGCGATGGAACGAGCTTCGCGATCGGCTAGGTTACGCTCGGCGGCTTTGATTTCTCGTGAATGATTACTGTTGGAGTTCGAAATACGCGAGTATTTATACTGTATACCTAGCCTTCATGACCGTTGTGGGCCCCACCAGACGAAACCCTAAGCCCTGTTCAAACAGCGCCTGATAAATTTGTTCGGTCCAGCGAGCCGATAAAATTCGCCTAAGGCAAATTCGGCGGGAATCATTGGTGATTCCTGTCGAAGTCAGCGAGAATCACTCATGATTCCCGTCGACTTTTCCTTGGAAGAATTCCAGTTGAAAAGCTTGCCATCCTGAGTGAATCGGTGAGAATCAAAACCATTCTCGACGAATCGGCGAGAATGCGGAGTCATTCTCGACGATTCGGCGAGAATCACTTATTGATTCTCGCCGATTCTGACTTAGCAGAATTCTTGAAGGCGTTGAGTCAGCCAGAAGCAGACGGCGGGAAACGGCGAGTGATTCTCGACGATTCAGCGAGAATCACTAGTGATTCCCGTCAAATCGGCGAGAATCACTTGGTGATTCCCGTCGAATTTTCCTTTGACGATTCTTCGTCTTCCTTCCCAAGAGCTGGTCTTTGACCAATCCTTTCTCCTCGTCATCTCTTGATCAATCTCAACCCTGTACTTGAAAATAAGTACACTCCAACAGATAGAGTACACGTGAGCCAACACACTTATCTGCTCAATGAGGGATTACGTTGCGCAGACCCGTGTATATTGACCCACTGCACCCTGACATTGGTGTGTACTTAGCGTAGAATAACTGCAAGCACATCTTGAAGAAAGTCATCAAATACATTATCTATTCAACTTAGCTTGTTCAGGGGCTTCTTCAAATCAGGTACATTGTGGATACAATACCCAACAGGTGTCTATAATAGGCAAAATAGTCTTTGGTTTTGAGAACTGCTAAACCATTTTCCTTTCATTTAGGAATCTGGTTTCTAGCTCCTTAATGACTGCATCCTTTTTCTTAATTTCATTTATTTGGTCATCAATGATCTTGGTTAACATTGTTAACTTAGACCCCTGAAGACCAAGTTTCTGAGTATCCATCTTGTGATGATACTCAAGACTTTTTAGTGATGCAATTTTTATAGCTTGTTCTTTAACAAGCTTCTTTCTTTTGACTAAAGCAGCTAGCAGTTTACCAAACCTAAATATGAGTTGCTTATCTTCATTCCCAGAGTTAATCTCCTGTGGATCAACCAATAATTCACCTGAGTTTGCCTCATCTCCAGACTCATAGCCAGAAGTCTTAATGCAGGAAGAGTTATCATAAATTACCTGAGAATTCTCACAGTTGTGAGATTCAATTTCTGGATCATCAGCTATAGCCATCAGATTGACTTCCATGTCTTCTTCAGAATCACCATTGGATGATGAAGTTATGGAGTTATTTCCTTTGTAGATGGCTCTTCTGATGAACTCCTCCTCATATGAATACAACCCCACATGTTCTTCTTCTGACTCAGTTGAATTAGAGTCACTATCAGACAAGGTCTTTGTCTTCTTAGCCATCAGACCTTTTTCTGATTTCTTATCCTTGAAGAACTTCCTTTCTTTAGAATTTCTATTCTCCTTTCTCTTTACTGGGCAATCAGCAATGACATGCCCAGGCCTGTTACAACAAAAACAAATAATATTAGTCTTAGATTGTTTGTTCTGATTGGAGTCATACCTGATCATAGATTTGTCTCTGTGTTTGTCTTTGCTTTTGTGAGAACTTGAACCAGAAGGTTTCCTTTTGCTCCACTATTTTCTTCTCCTTAACATCTTCTTGAAATGCCTTATAAATAAGGCAAGTTCATCATCTGATATCTCTTCTGAAGAAGAACAAGGTCCAGTGCTATCTATCTCTTCATCTCTTCTAAGTGATGATGGAATTTCCCTTCTAGTTTTCTTGTAAGAGTCAGCTTTAAAGGCCAATGATTTAGACTGGGATGATTTTCTGGTAGTTTCTGGTTCAGCTTTTCTTGAATTGAGTTGAAGCTCATGTGACATTAATTTCCCAAATAAGTCTTAGGGAAGCAGATTTCTCAGATTTCCCATTTCCCTTATTGCACAAATCTTGATATCCCATTCTTTATTTAAGGATCTCAGGAACTTGTCATTCAATTTATAGTTTTAGAAGTTTCTCCCATAGTTCTTCAAGTCATTGACTATCCTAAAGAACTTTTCATAAGTTTGTTTAATAGAATCTATCTTACCTTGTTTAAATGCCTCATATTGCTAGTTGAGGAGTGACCTTCTGTCATCTCTTACCTCTATTGTGCCTTCCATATACACTATCAAGGTATCCCATATTTCCTTAGAAGAATTACAGTGTACCAGATTTTGAAATGTGGAGTTATCTATAGCACTCACTATTATGTTCTATGCTCTTTTATCCATAGTAGCAAGTATGACCTCATCCTTTGTCATTTCTAACAATGTCTTGGGAGTTTAAATATTTGCATCTAGGACAGATGTTTTCATTGGCACATAGGGTCCATCTTGAATTGTAAAAAATATTCTTGGGTCTGAAGCTTCCATGAACAGTCTTACTCTTTGTTTCCATATAACAAAATTGTTCTTAGTGCAGATGGGCAATTTCGTGGAACTGAGTTCTCTATTTGATTCAGAAGTCATAGGTCAGATAACCTTCAACTACCCTTAGTTACTTTTCTAGACTGTTAGGTCTATCTTTGGATAACCTCCCTCTGATACCACTTGGAAGTCAAGCCTATGGGTAGAAAGTCACCTAGGGGGGTGAATAGGTGACCTATTAAACTTCTTTGAAGTTCTTTTAACTTTTGCTATGAGCCCAGATGTATATTAGAATATAAGTTGTACCTAGCATAAATAATAACAAAATTGATCACAGCATACACAATAAAGAACACAACACACAGCACAAGGGACACAACAAGTTTATAGTGGTTCCCCTATCTAGGGTACATCCACTTTCCTCCTTCTTCCTCACTAGCAATGTGCTAAAAAAGTTTATAGCTCCACCTTCTCAACTCAGATCCTAAGATCCTACAAGGCTCAGTTTCTCTACAAGAAACCTACACTCAGACCCAATGGTCCTACCTCAGAGATATAACAATCTCCTACCTCAGAGATCTCCTCAATCTCCTACCTTAGCCTTTATAAATTAGGCCAACAATCTCAGTGATTTACCCTAACTCACCTACCTCAGATTCACTCAGAATCCTACCTCAGCCTTTATAGATTAGGCTTACAAAACCCAGAGAATAAGATCTCCTACCCACTGAGATCTCTAGGAGATCTTACCATGAAATTTGATAAAACAGTTTACAGAAAATAGAAAACCTGTAATCTGTTGGATCTGTGTGTACAGCTTTTTTCACTCAGCTGCAGTTTGATTTCTTCTTGATAGATCAGCAGGCTGAATTGAATTTCTTCTGAATCAGCAACTTCTTGATGAAGATCAGATTGAATAGTTTGAAGATGTTGATGAACAGATTACTAAATCCCCAGATCAACCTTAGAAAAGGGATCTAAAGACTTTCTTGAAGATCAACTTTTTCTTATCTTTCCTTTTCTTGATGAATAGAATCGGTAAGTGTATTGGTATCTATGTATCTTCTGAAGGCAGCACCTCCTATTTATATAAATCTCAGACGGCTTGGACTGGTATTGATGACATCAACAACTGTTAGCAAATCCTTCCTTGAACTGTCTTTATAGAAGTAAAGCCTTCCTGTGCCGACCAAAATGATCTGAATTTTCATGACCTGATTAATGTTGACTCAGCACATTCTAACATATAAGCATTGATGTAGACAAGTTGTCTCGAAATCTGTGCTGAGACATCTTTGACAGACCGAACACTTACATAATTGGAATAGTTATCATCTCAGAACAAAAAGCGTTGAGATAGATTAGTTGTGTCGACACATCTATTATTTGTGTCGACACATCTATTATCTGTGTCGACACATCTTAGTTCTGCCTTATGTCGACACAAAAGTTTTGTCTCGACACATCTGTTATCTGTGCTTACACATCTTCTATTCTTTGTGTTGACTACTGATATGTCTTGTGTAGACACAGAAGTACTGTCTCGAAACATCTTCTGTTCTTTTTGTTGACTACTGATCTGTCTTGTGTCCACACAGAAGTATTATCTCGACACTTTGACTTGGAATAATTTGTTCAACTTTGAACTGCACATGTAAACTTTGCATACGTCAAATACACCTTTGGGTATATCATTTAGTTGCCAAGGGGACTTCTTTAGATCAGGTACATTGTTCCCTATGTACCTAACAACTGAAATCTTCAATAAAATGGATGCCTGCACTAAGATGCTTGATGACCACATGTTACAAGTTAAAAATCAAGTAACTGCTGGAGTTAACTACCTTGAAGGGGGAAGAAACAAAGCTAGCACCTCCCAGACTACTCAAGTGATTGAAGAAGTCAAAAAGGGGAAGAGTAATGTCATCAGAACAAATACTGAGAATATAGTCTGGGCCATAAATATTGTGAGAGGCTCATTGCAAATGGAGCCACTGCAATATAATAACATCCCAATGATGCCTGACCATGTA
The DNA here is from genome assembly GCA_039513925.1 of Platanthera zijinensis. NCBI lineage: Eukaryota > Viridiplantae > Streptophyta > Magnoliopsida > Asparagales > Orchidaceae > Platanthera > Platanthera zijinensis. The sequence continues at coordinate 48,140,246 of CM077093.1, read as the reverse complement.
CAAGATGCTTTAAAGAAGAAGTATTACAGTGAAGCCCAAATTCAAGTCAATCAAGAATATGTTCAGTACATTGAAGAAGGTGACAATGCTAATGCTTAGTGGGGAGAGAAGACTACTAGTGCTCAGAATCCTTCCTTAAGCCCCACAGTAGACCGGTCACTACAGATCAAAGAAAGAATTGCTGATGATGCTGAAGTGGAGGCCAAGCTTAGGAAAAATAAATAAAGAGAAGATATGGAACAGAGGCCTGATTTCGAGAAGTGGAGCTCTGAGTCTAGATCTATTATTCTTCTTTCTTTGGACTAGGTCAAAGACAAAAGATCTGATAGAGGTAAATGGTACAGTAAAACTGAATGGGATAAGATGGAAAAAAGAGAGAGACATGAAGAAGGACTTTCTGGAGGAACAAAAAGGCAAATATTTTTGCTCCTGATGTTGTGGAACCATCCAAGTACTTTACCAAGCCCTTCAGCTATTTTGAGAGACAAAAGGATAAAGCTGAAGCTGAAGCTGAAACTACTATGGATAAGGCTGTCGATGGAGCTGATAAGAAAGGGAAGAAGATAGATGAAGATTAAGACAAGTTGACAAAGAATCTAGAGGCAGTGGAATTATGATAAGGGAACCTGAAACATAAAAAGTTTCTGGTTCTTTCTTCAGGATTAAGGATAATTCGTTGTGTTTATAATTGCTCAAATATTTATTCCATATATGATTAAATAGTACAAACTTTTGTTATAATCATGATCTGTTTAACTCTTCATTTGCTATGACTTTTACTTATCTGCTACATCATTTGATATGTCTATGATTTATCTAAATTATGATGTGATGATATGATCTAAATAGCTATAACATAGGTATGTTTAGTGTATACATTGGCTTAAGTTTTGACTTCTTTAAATAGGGGGAAATTGTTTGGTCCATTGATCCCAATGTCCTGAATTTGAAGAAGGACAAGCAAAACAATGCATACACATACTGTGATATAACTTGTGTTTAAAGTGAATTATTGCAGTTTGTCATGTTAAGCTGTGATGGGACAGGTAGCCTAAGTGGCAAAGTCATGTAAGTTCTTACCTAAGTGGTGGAAAGACAGAAAACTGTCTAAGTCCACAGGCGTTGAGTGAAGATCAGTCAATCAATGCCAGATATATTATATCACTTAGTGAAGACTATACAGTCAAAGCCAAGGCAGTGGAAAGCTGAGAAAATGGGCAAGTTCACAAGCATTGAGTGAAGTCAACTCACTCAATGACATACAGCAAAAGGCTGTGAGACAGGCTACAATAGTAAAAGCTAAAGTTTGAATGATCTAAAATATGGCTAAGTACACAAGCATTGAGTGAAGTTAACTCACTCAATGCCATGCTACGGAATAAGCAGAAAATTGGCTAAGGCAGAAGCATTGAGTGAGGCATGCTCACTCAACGCTCTCAATGCCATCAGTAGAAAAATATCTAAGGCAGAAAGCGTTGAGTGAGGTATGTTCACTCAACGCTCTCAACGATTATGTTGCTGAATAAGGAAAAAATTGGCTAAGGCAGAAAGCGTTGAGTAAATGTTACTGACTCAATGCTGTCAACGCCTAGTGAAGATAGAATTTTGTCTAAGGGGTTGGCATTGACTAATGCTTACTCACTCAATGCCAAATAGCTGAAAGCTGATAAAGCAAGATTGGCATTGAGTTGAGCTTAATCACTCAACGCCTAGGATCAGTCTAAATATTCTAAGTAGTTTGGCGTTGAGTGAAGGTGACTCACTCAATGCTAAGAGACAGTGAATCTGTCTAAGTGTTTTGGCATTGAGTGATGCTTACTCACTCAACGCCTATTCTCTTATGATTGATTTTTGGCTAAATCCATAGCTGTTGACATCAGTAAGTCAACAAGTTAACATATTTAAAATTTGTGGCAGGATGGCTACAGTATGCGACAAAGGTAGCTGCAGACCTCTTTTAAGACAGTTGGTGTTAAAGCAAATTTTCTGCCAGCATTAAATGTGTGGGGTCCATTGTTAAACGAGCCGTTGGGTCTCAATACATAAAAGAATTAACATGTGTTCTTCTTCCCGATCATTTTTTTGATGTGGAGCAATAGAACAGGAAGCTAAAGTTGAGAAAGAAAGAGAGCAAGTCAGTTGTTGGAATTAACATCTTCAACAACAAGATAGGTTGTGCCATTCTCACCTTCACTAGCAAGCTAGTTTAGAGTAACTTCTCTGAGCATAATAATGCAGCTAAGGGCTGACCCTTGCTGCAGGTTCTTCATAATTCAAGAACCTAAAAATCTTTATTTGGAAGCTGTGAAGAGAAGAAGGCTTGAAGAAGAAGAGATATGAAAGAAGGCTAAGGGGAGTATTCCTCAGGAGTCATAGTTAGGGTTGAATCACCTCAGCCCAGGAAAGAGAGAAGAGCAGAATAGAGATATGCAAGTTACTTCCAGCACAAGGAATTACGTGTTGCTGTGAAAGTAGTTAGGACTAAGTATAACATAGTTCAGTAAATGTTGGCTCAGGAAATAATCTCCTGCAGTCATTTTTGGACTGAGTTTATCTCAGTCAAGAAGCTTGACACAGGAAAATATACCTTGTGTCGAGCATATCAATCTACCCACTTTCATCTTGTAGAATTCAGTTTATCTGGATCTGAGCTATAGGTACCTGAAAGGGTACTGATTTGTAGGAGTGCTGCAGCACTCTGAGAGTAGGGTTGTATACCTGAAACTGTAGGGCTGTAGAGCAAGAGTTATAGGCCTTAGAAATAATACTGAGGTAGGTAATCAGTGGATCACTGAGCTGTAGGAGCTCTGTAGGGCTCTAAGATAGGAACCCTTATGGTTCAGAGTTTGGATTTTGTGAAGAATCTTAGTGTAAGGCTAAAGGCCTGAGGTGTAAGCTCCTTGGAGCATTTTGGAGAAGTGTCTAGTCTAACAAGACAGTTGGATAGGTGGTAGGGAAAGTGGATGTACCTAGTTGGGGAACCACTATAAATCTATGTGTGCTTTGCTGTGTTGTTTTCTTTGTGCAGGGTAAATAATCATGTAAGCAGATATTAATCAACCACTCAAGCAGTAAACTAAAAGAAAGGGAAAGAATTAATAAAGATACCAATAACCTATTCACCCCCCTCTAGGTGATTTAGCTATCCTTGAAATTAATGACTTTCACCAGTGATCTATATTGCACATAGAGCCATTGGTCAGCGGGATACAAAAGCATAGTCCCGAGAAAGAAGAAATTAACTTTTGAAAAATAGATTTTTGGGTCTTCTTCTTCCTCTCAAAAAAGATGAAGCTTACAAAGAACTTGCTCCAAAGTTTGTCTATGTATCACCGACATAGCTATTGAAGAAATATTTAACTAAAGATTTAATCAACTTTCAACTACATGGTCAGAAAGTTTTCATTCTGAGTAAGAAGAAACAACACTCTATAGTAACTTCCTAGCACTAGCAGAACAACCTTGAAGATCCATTCCTGTTGTTCTGATAAATAAAGAGCTGAGTTTACTCAGTTCAGAAGGCAGGCTCAGAGGACACTTTCTCTGGAGTCAATCAACAATAATAACTTCACTCTTTCTGTAAGATTTTAATAGATCTGAGCTGTAAGCCTGAAATATAAAGGCTGAGGTATAGGATCCTTCTGTTGATCTGAGGTAGGGCCTATATGCTTGAGGTATGAGATTTATTCTCTGAGGTAGGATCCTGTGGTGGATCTGAGTGTAGTTTTATCATCCTAGACTGAGTGTAGGACTTCCGCTCAAGTCTGAGGTAGGTGATCAGAGGATCACTGAGTTGTAAGAATATTACTTAATCTGAGTTGTAGGGCATTTGGCCTGAGGTTGGGCTTGGAGGAGTCTGAGAGATCCTGAGGGATCTGTGTTGTAAGATCTTGGAGCTGAGATTGGATAAGATTGCCTTGTCTAACACACTGTTAGAAAGGCGGGAGAGATAGTGGATGTACCCATACCTTACAGAACCACTTTAAATACTTGTGTGATGTGTCTCATTCTTGAAAGCTAACTGAACTAACTAAAGACACAACATAGCTAATCAAAAAGATAGTTTTAAGGACTAAGAAACTTATTCACTCCCCCTCTAGGTGTATAGCTATAAAAATAATATTCATAGGTATGTTCCAATTTAGCCAAAGATAACAAACCACAATGTCAGAAAAATTGTAAGTCAAGAAAATTTAAAACATTGTAGAGATAACACATTGCTATCTAGTGCATTTACTAAAGATTGTAGAGAATATGTGTAGGTGTGTTTTTTGTCCAACTCGCATGAGTAGAAGTGTTATGTAAGGTAATGATGTGTACAAGATAGTATTTTGATAAAGTATACATGATTCTTAATTAAAAATAGATGACATATATAACAGATACACATCACATTAAAGTACATAAATAACTTTACTTGTTTACATTTTCAATGCATATAAATATTAAGTACAACTTACAAGGTGGTCTACACACAATGCTCATTAAGACTTATCAGGATGCAGAGTAGTGTTTGGGGGATCATATATATATATATATATATATATATATATATATATATATATATATATATATATATATATATATATATATGTATGTATATGTATATGTATATATTGTACTATGTGGTCCAGTGTACTCAGAGAAGTTGAATAGTTGTTTACTACAAGGCACTTAACAATTCTTATCCAAGGTGCTCATGTTTACTCCTATTAGTGTAGAGAAGGAAGTGTGGGCTTGTACTGATGAGGAGCTGCTGCGCCAATCACTTCATTGAACCATAAGGAAGAGGGACCAGGGATAGGACAACAGCTAGAAGTGAGAGCTAAGTGAGGACTGATTTTATTTATTTATAATAGATAGGTTTTGGACAATTTTAGGTGATTAGTAGCTAACTCCCAATGGTAGTTACTGCTACTGGCAATAGTCACAGTGACTATGTGTTCTGTCATTTTCTATTAATCTTATCATGTTATGCTATCATATCTTATGTTTTTATTATTTTTGTGGAGTTGGATCTAGTATGGTGCTTTTGTAGTTTGAAATCTCTTACTCCACTCTTGTTGATTTTTAGTGGGAGAGAGGTTTGGGTAACAATTTTGGATCAAGTGTGGTGATCCATTTTTGGTACCTAGATACCTTTTGGAGACTTGTTTGAAGGCACTTATGATAGTAGCCAAAGAGAGCCAATTGTGATGGTCCCTTTGGGTATCTAGATAGCTTTTATTTTTGACCCTACAGAATGGGTTCTATCTTTTTTTATAAACAGGTCTCCATTTGTACCTTGGTGAATTTTTATTTAAATATCTTTTGTAAATAGTTGAAAATAACCATGACCTTTAACATGATGATTTGTAGGAAACTTAATCTCATTTACTTTTTTGTTGGGTAAAGATAGATTTTGTGAATGACCATGGTGATGGTAGTTTCTACTCCTTTGGTTTGGTATAGTGTAGTGAAATATATGTTTGGATTTTTTTTTTGATGTTGTTAGTTTACGATCTTCATAAGTATGTTAATTTTAGTTTATAATTCTTCATTTTTGAGTTTATATTTAGTCTTGCTTTGTTATAAGCGATTGTGCTATTCTTAAGAATTGTGACAATTAAATTTATGTGAGTATTATAATCATTTCTTTAGCTTTCAAAGGTGTCATCCATATCCTTAATTTCAATTTTAAGATCTTTACACTCAGCACACATATTTTAATTAGATTAGTTTGTAGTTACATCAATTTTAAGCACAATATTTACTTTTGCTTAAAGGGCATCATTTTCCAAACATAATTTAGAATTTGTATCCCATAATTTTTTTAATTTTACACTTGCAAATTTCAAGAGCGTGTAATGTAGAGATAGAGATTGTAGCAAAGAGAGAGGGATTTAGTTTGTTTATATTTCTATAAAAAGGAGCAAGAATTAAGCATGAGGTTCCTTGGATATCTTCATTGTTCCATCCTTCCTCATATATTAATGAATGTACATCTTTTCTTTCGCTTGAGGAGCATTTTGTAGATTTATATTGGATGGAGCTTTCTTTCTTACCTCTACAAACTTGAGTTTTCTCCCCTTCTTGAGTTAGATCCATATCTACATGGGGAAGATGGTAAATTTCATCAAAGAAACTCCATATTTTGTAAGCAGTAGTGAAACAATTAAATAGCCTAAAAATATCTTGAGTGATTGTACAGAATAAAACTATTCATTGTTTAGCGTTTAAAATATATTCTTCCCTATTTAGCTCTTTTGGGGCTCAATAATTATAATTTCCAAAAGTTTTCTGTTTAATGATTTGAGAAAATTTTCCAGCAAAACTTCCATCCCTTATAGTTTTTACCCGGAAATATTGGTGACGCTAAAGATTTGCCACTTATTAACATTTCATCCCCTCTAATGGAAGCGAGATCATGAAGTGCAAATATCCCTGGGTATTAAGATGATTTTAGAAAACCTAACTCTGATAGCACTTGTTGGATCTTACGACGCCTTTAGAGGGGTGAGGGGATGAATAAGGGTTTCTAAATAATATTTAGTTTACGAATAAGAATTAGTTAGATTATGATTTTTTGTTCCTATCGCCAGCGGAAGTAACTACCGCTGGCATTAGTAATAGAAGTTCCCCTTTCTTAGAATACAAAGATCATGAACAAGCAACGAGAGAAAAATACTTTTATTCTAGAATTTATGATTACAAAACTGAGATACCAATGATGCTTAGGATCAAGGTGGAAATAGAAACTGTTTGGTTCTCTATACCGACCATTATCCTAAGGATCAGTTGGTTCTAGCTAATTTCTCCAAGATACGGCCTTGAACTACCCCCTACATCGACCTTAGACCTAGTCTCTACAACACACGGTGAATTGCAGAATCCTCCTCGGAAAGAAACGTCCACACGTGGAAATTTTCCCCCAAAGCCTCGTAAGACTTAGTTTCCCCTTCCTGCAATGAATTTATAACATTTAGAAAATAAAATAAATACAACAATATTTAAAACTCCCTCAATATAATGAACTCGAAGATGATGAAGGTACTCAATAATTTGTTGGAGTTATTGTGCATGTACCCTTTGTAGAATTTATGTGTATAGTCCTTCTTCGATTCTGTGGCCTTTATGAGTGTTTACAGGAGTTCTTGATAACACAGTAGATGCTCTCGTGAAGGTACAATAGTTCTGCCTTCAAGTCATGATCTCTGCTATCTGTCCAGAAGAAGGAGGTACACTTATTTTATAGGCACGAAAAATAACGCCATCATTAGTACTACAGCCCGACGATGTATACTTTAGGAAACTTTTCAATCTTTAGAAATAAGCATTTTAGGAAACTTTTCTATCTTTGGAAATCCGCATTTTAGACAACTTTTCTAGGTTTAGAAATCAGCATTTTAGGTAACTTTTTCTTCCAAAAATGGAATTTTCAAAATATATTGTCTGGCATTAGTGATACTGCTCAACGAAAGCACTTTCCTTTTTTAGCACCATCCTTCAAAGTTTTGCAGACTTTCCTTCCTTAAGGATCTTTCCATTATTTCCACAAGTACTAGCGCGAGCGATAGAGATAATGCCTGGTGGTAGCACCCTACATGTCGTGCATCTTCCCTTTTACTATCATATTACTAGTAATAGCACCAACAGTATCGATATCATTAGCGGTAGCAACAAAAATAATATAATGTTCATCATTTTGACTTTTCTTCCAAGGGGTATTGAACCTAAAGTTCCTGAACATTATGAACTCACAGCAAGTAATGTCAGATACAAATTGGGATTTATTATTCTCAAAGCAAGAGATACGGAATACGTATTCCAACATGAATGAGGAGTTGAATCTCTTTGAGAACCAAACTTAATGATTTGTCAATTCTATTTTAAAAATAAAGTAATGAAGATTCTTTTCCTAAGAAGAATTGATATTCCTTTGGATGTACAAAGAATAGAGAAATTATGTATCTGTATTTGACTCGTGAGAGTTATGTATGTGTTTTCCTTTTGTGCATACTTGAGGGAGATTAACTTGAGAAGAAATTGTCCCAAGTTGATTTTCATCCCTAGAACTAGGACCCCCATTAGATGTAGTTGAGCTTTAGGGATGGCATCATGTGCTGAAGTAATACATATTAAGACCATTCCCACAAATTTTTTTAAGAACTTGTACGCATCATAGAGGCCGACCTTCATCATTTTTGCTTGCTTAGGTATTCTAGTTGTTCGAACCTGAGTCCAAGCTGTCTAGCAGATAGATTACGTAGCTTAGAGGATAACTGTGGCAGACAATCTTGGAGGTCTGCCTTTCTATTAATCCTAACAGTTATTCATCTCGTGTGGTTAAAAAGTATTCGTGGCGGTCTAGCGAACTTGCTTAGTAGTTTAGCAGTAGTCTGTTTCAACCGCATCAGTTAACTATAGTGTGGTATAATAGTCAAGGGTAGTGGTTGTGCAGAATGTTTAGATCATATTTAGTTGATGGAGAGGTAGTTAACTTCTGCCTAATTATATGAGATGCTTCTATATTCTTCCTGTAGCTGTTCTTTTTATTGTTCAACAAAGTCTTGACCACAGTGGGTGTTCGCAATCCTCAAGCGCAAACTTGTGTGCGTCCTGGAGGTTTGACATTATCTAACCACAACTTTCTCTCCTAAAGTTGTTCGTTGGACACTTTCGGATAGAGACCAAAGAAATCTTGTTGGTGCCTTTTCTTGCTCTTTATAGTCGTGCAGTTAGCTTATCTAACCGCACAGCTCGAGCACCTAGTTTTTACCTGAAATATGTTTAAGTTGTCTACCTAAATCACCTAGAGGAGGGTAAATAGGTGAGTTATGCGTCTTTTGTCGGAATAAACATTTAGCGAGCTATGCATAGAAAAATTACCAAGCAATCATAGACGAAACCAAGAATTATAGTGGTTCCCAAACCTTGGGTATGTCCACTTTCCACTCACCAATCTAGCAATGCTCTAGACTCGGCTACTCCACTAATCTCAAATTGAAAACAATCCTACTACTCAGAACAACGTTCCTACAACTCGATCCACAAAACGGATCTACACCCGTAAGATAAACATTCCTACAATAACTTGGAGAACAAAGATCCTACACTCGGAAAATAATCTCCTACAAGAATAAATTGAAATAAGAAATACAAACAGTAATATCTCTCAGATCTGGAAACTTCTGCCTAGGTCTTCTTTCTTGAACTTTGCGGCTATATCAGAAAATTTGAAGAAGACATGACAAGATCATTGATCTAAAATTTCTAGACTCACAAGATCAAGAAGAGGATCTGTCGATTGTAGGATATATTGTCCTGTGAATAAACTGCTCTGAAACTTTTGGTTCGAGATGATCGGAGTCGAAGAAGACGAAGAACATCGGTCGATCTTCCCGAAATGGAATGAAAAATACATATTCAGAAAATACCAATTTCTCTCTGTTATTCTTTCTTAGGGTTAGTCAAAATTGATTAGACCTTTTATAGGAGTTTAACTAACAGTCATAATCTTAAATGACTTGGACACGTGGACCAATAATTAAGGAAATCAATTTGAAAAACGCATCCTGATACGTAGCGATTTTCAGAGAGAAACTAACTGCATTACTCGAGTGAAAAAAAGGATTACTCGAGTACTACTTCAGGTTCTCGAGAAGACAACTTCAAGCTTCTCGAGAAGAAGCACTTCAGGAAAGAATTCATCATTACTCGAGTAGAATGAGGATTACTGGAGTACTAAATATGTTACTCGAGAAATGGAAGTAATCTTATTGAGTAGAGGACTTGGAGAAAATTCTAAGAAGAAATCTGGCTACTCGAGTACTAGAGCTTGACTTCTCGGGAAGAAATTACTATGTATGTTGGGTACACTAGAAACTATATACCATATTTGGAGAAGCCTCCCCTTACACAATGATATACATCAATTTGTATTTGATGGGATGTTTGAGTTTTAGTGTGCAGGTTTAGGAAATGCATGAAAATCTCTAAGTACAAGTGTTGATACTTGTTAGGAATTGTGTCGACACCTAAAGCAAGAGCTGTGTCGACACCCAGGAATTGCATCGACACTAGCATAAAGGCATGTGTCGACACCCAAGAATTGTGTCGACACCTAAAGAAGGCTTGTGTCGACACACAGGACTTGTGTCGACAAACACTCAACGTCATCTATAAACAACAGCTATACTGAGTCTGAAAGGCTTGTGTCGACATAGGACTTGTGTCGACACACACTCAACTCCATCGATCAACAACAGCTATACTAAGTTTGAAAGGCTTGTGTCAACACACAGGACTTGTGTCGACACACACTCAACGACGTCTGGACATACACTAACGCCATCTGTCAGCATCATCTATGTCGAGACCAGGAGTAGTTGTGTCGACACACAGGACTTGTATCGACAAATAAACCAGAAGTTGTGTCGAGAAGCACAAGAATGACTGTGTCGACACATTGAGTGTTGTGTCGACATCATCAAGACTTGTCTCTACACTTAGTCTATTTGTGTCAACACATGTGAAGTAGTTTGCTGAGTGTTTCCTGCTGAGATATAAAGTCATTGCAGAATCAGCTGTCACGGTTGAAGACTTGATAGATGTCATAAACAACAAGTCTGACACCTTTGTCAGAACTGTCAGAAGGTTGTTACAAACCGGATCAGCCGGTAATCATTGAGAAACTCTATATAAAGGACTGATCCATGGCAACCAATACAAGCAATCAAGGGGGAACAAACCAACACAGAACCAGAGAGAGAATTCAACAATAAGAAAGGGGGAACCCTTAAGAAGGTAGATCCTGAACAGTCTGCAAGAAAGATTCAGATCTAATTCTGAATCTAAGAAGGGAGCTATCTGAATATCAACTTCTACACCAAGTCAAGATAAACCTCATTTTGTTCAATCAAGAAGCTTTGAAAAAGCTAAGTCAGGTTGGATCTGAAGTATACAGTTTATTCAAGAACTGATCAAGAAGCTCGCACCAATTGAGAGTTCTATCTTGGTGAAATTTTTATACAACTAAATATTCTTTTTCCTTGTAAGATGTATTATAGATCTGAGTTGTAAGCCTGTGTTTATAAAGGCTGAGAGCCTGAGGTGTAGGACTTGTGAAAGTCTGAGTTGTAAGCCTGGTGATAAAGGTTGAGGTAGGGCTATTGCTTGAGGTAGGGTTCTTGGGAAGAATCTGAGGTAGGACTTGTATAAGTCTGAGTTGTAGGAACCTATCAGGTTCTGAGTTATAAGATTTGTGGATCTGAGTTAGTGAAAGGAAGTTGGGCTGAAAACAGTTCTCTACTAGATAGGCGAAGGGGAAAATAGATGTACCAATAACTTGGGGAACATCTATAAATCTAGTGTATTGTGTTGTGCTGTGAATGTTATGTTGTGGATTGTATATTCTATGTTGTGATAGATCTAGTTACTTGCCTAAAATTATTAAAGAAAATTAGAACCTATTCACCCCTTCCCCCCTTTAGGTGTCTAGGCTCTTGAAATAGTGTCTTTCAAGTGGTATCAGAGCCAGGTTGCTCAAAGATAGACCTAACAGTCTGAGTGAATCTCCAAGGCAATTAACAGATAACAAGAATTGGTTTACATGAGAATAAGAAGGAATTTGGATCCATAAAACTGCCCATCTGCAGGAAGGGAAGTTTTGGAATATGGAAGGAAAGGGTCAGGTTGTTCATGGAAGCATCTGATCCAAGAATCTACATCATAGTACAAGAAGGTCCGTTCATTCCAATGAGGTAACAGCTCTTGATGCAAATCTACAAACCCCAAAGAGCTTTTCTGAAATGACTAAGGATGAGATCATCTTGGCAATATTAGACAAGAGAGCACAAAACATTATTGTGAGTGCTATAGATGATGCCATATTTCAGAACTTGGTACATTGCAAATGTAACATCCCATTTCCGGCTAGACCCCTAGGAGTCGGTTGGTTGTGACAGAACCCTGTGAAGCCCAAAAATTGAAATAAATCGACCGAGACTTCGGGTCACGGGTTGGTCACGCCCGTGACCGACCCGTCACGCCCGTGACTTTGGGCGTGACTACTTCGACGATCGACGATCTCCACGAGACGATCATCGAACGTGCTGCCTGGGCATGTCACGCCCGTGACCAAGGTGTCACGCCCGTGACTAAGGGCGTGACTCCTTAGACGATCGTCGATCTCCGCGAGACGATTGTCGAATGTGCTGCCTGGGCATGTCACGCCCGTGACCAAGGTGTCACGCCCGTGACTAAGGGCGTGACTCCTTCGACGATCGTCGATCTCCGTGAGACGATCGTCGACCTTGCAGCCCGGGCATGTCACGCCCGTGACCATGGAGTCACGCCCGTGACCTAGGGCGTGACCAGCCTTCGACGACCGTCAATCTCAGTTCGACGCTCGTCGACCTCAGAATTTGCCGTTCGGGCCTGTCACGCCCGTGAGCTAGGTGTCACGCCCGTGACCTAGGGCGTGACCACCATTCGATGACCGTCGATCTCAAATCGACAATCGTCGAGCCCAGAATTGGCTATCCGGGCCAGTCACGCCCGTGACCTATGTGTCACGCCCGTGACATTGGCCGAAACGACGGTTCAGGGCCGAAATTATTCTAACACGCGTGGAAATAAATGATGGTGTGGGAAGTTGCACCGGGAGTAATTACAGGCCGTTTTTCCTTCTGTAATTATATAATAAAGGAGGAAGATGTGGTCCAATAGGAAACTGCCAACTGGACACACCTGTTCATCTTCCACCGTTTCCTATCCCTTCACTGTAACCGAAAGGCTATTAAGAGGAGCCTTCATGGCCATTACGGCTTTACCCTTTCACCTCCCCACTTTCTGACTTATAAAAGCCCACTTGGGACAAGAGGAGAAGTTAACACGCTCAAGTAAACGGATCAGATCTTTGTTCTTGCTGTAGGAGAAGTTCAGCTACGCCACCACTGCGCCATGGCACCCCGGCGTTCTTCTCGTCTCCAAACTGCGAACAAGGTCCTCCTCTGCTTCTTCTCTTTTGTGGGTATATCTTAGGATTCTTAGAAAGGAAGTTCGCGCTCAACGGAGTCGGACCCATCTCTCGTTTTCATGGGAAAACCATGAAAATGGTATTTTTGAGTTCGCCGGAAACAGCCACCTCCGGCGGCCATACCACCGCCAACCGCTAGCCATCGCCTCAACGGAGGTGGTGGTGGTGGTGGCTGGCCAGGGAAGTGACCGGACGGCCGGTGACGGATCACGGAAATGTTACAGGAAAAATGACTTCCTGAGTTCTGGTTTTCGGGTTCATGTAGAAGATGAACAGTAAATTAGTTTTATAATTTATAATTTAAGTACATAATACATAGAGGAAAGATATAATGTCTGAGTATATTTTGAGGCTGCAAAATGAGACACTTAGAAGCCGTTTTAGGAAAGGTGTGCAGTCACGAAAGTCGTAGCCCTTCGAGTCTAGATTAATTTAAAATTGGTTTCAACTCGTTTGGGTAAGCGGTTCGACCGCAGCACCCGTTTTAGTGGGGGCTGTACCTAGAGTTGGGCAGAAATAAAAACGATTGCCCACTCTTCGTCCCTTATCCAAATGACCTGAAATTTGGGCAGGGGGTTAACCTTGGTTATACATAAAGGCAGACCAAAAATGGGAATTTTTGGAGATACTTTGCCTAAAGTTTTTGTTTTAATTTAATAAACTTAGAGGAATTTATTTAGGTGGTCAAATGACCTCCAAACCCTCCCAAATTTTGGTGAGTGGTCCCTGGCTAAAAAACCTAGGTCTGTACAAAATTTCAATTGATTTGGAGGAGTTTTGGGTGAGAAATCTTCTACCCTTAACTAGGCATTAGTGAGACACCTTTTAATAAAAAGTGCACTGAGAGTTGGGAAGGTCAAATCACCTCAACAAAGGCTGATTTTCTGATCTCTGACTTAGAATGGTGTTATAACCCGCTTGGAGAAAATGGAGTGGTTTAGGGTTGACTTACCCTAGGATCCAAGCTCAAATCTTAAATGAAGGGTTTTGAGGTTTGTGAAGGACATAGGAGCAAAAGCTCTTGTATGCCCTTGAAATTTGGAGGAGAGTGGCATGATATGCTGAAAACCCTCTGGTTGAAATAGTGAAGGAATTGGAGGTAATTGGGTACCTCGAAAGTTGAGAGTTTGAATTAGGATAGAAATGTAATTCAGTTATTTTAAGTACTAAATCTAATCCAAAAATCATGAAACTTGGGAGGAGGGAGTTTTAGGATGTTTTAGACTTATGGTAATTTTCCTGGAATTTTATGATTAATAAATATTATACTTCATGTGTTAAAGGATTATTAGCCCGATTTGTTGTTTCAAATATTTGGAGGTTCTAAATTAATTATAATCAGTTTAAATTCTGGATTTAGATCTTGACTAGTAGAACATTGATCCCTGAATTTTTATAGAATTTTATGTTGAGTAAATCTAGTACTTTGTTCACAGACATTAGAAAGGGGTTTTATTGTTTAAAATTTAATTATGGATAAAATACTTGCTGGAAAATTATGAAACTTGGCCAGTGCTAATTTTAGGCCTTTATCTGAATGGCATAAATTATTTATATTTTTTGGAAGAATATTTTCTGTACTTGATTCATAAACAACAGAAGTTAGAGAATATTTCTAAAATAGTTTTCATGCACTTTTGATGATAAAAAAATTATGATACTTAGGATTTAACCTATTGAGATAACCTATTATTTATCATAAATTTGCTGGACATCTTGCATGATTTCTTAGGGTAGTTCGTGTTCAAACCGGTAGCCCTTGGGACTCTCGGGGAATTTAATTAAACATCAGATAAATTAGGAAAATTACCATTTTCTGGATTTAGGCTAATTATATCATGATAAGTCCCCAATAAATAATTTAGGGCATTTGGATGAGTATTAGATCATAGCATACCGGTTTGACATATAGTCTAGATCGGCCAGCATATAACAAATTTGTGAATTGCAATAGGACATGACCTGAGGAAGACATTGAAGTTAATCATTTTGTTTGGGTGGGCAATAGTGGAGGAAATCGCAATAGGAAGAAAAATAGAGTAGCGAGAAGTGGTGATAGCTAGAGTTAAGAGGTGCTCGGGTTCGGCGAAAGATCGCTTTTCCCGAAGAGAGGAAGGTTAAAAATCACCCTAGGATAGTCTATCGTAATATGAGAAGGGAATCGGGCTAAGGGAGATAAACCAATAATAATAAGTGCCTTGCGAAAGGGAACTTCGGGCCGTAATGCCGCCGTCTTGGTTCCTAGTGCCCCTTGAGAGCCCTTCACGGGGAATACCGGGGGCAGTCCTGGGCTAACGTAAACTATAATAACAAACTGGCAAGAGTAACTTAGTAACTAGGGCTGCACTTTTCACAAACACTGTTGGCACAGGAAGATTGATGAGAGCTTCGGCTCGGGTGATTTGGAAATGGACGTTTGGGTCCGGGGAGCTTCGGCTCGGTTGGTTAAGAGACGGACGGGATGGTCCGGGGAGCTTCGGCTCGGTTGGTTTGGAGACGGACGTTTGGTCCGGGGAGCTTCGGCTCGGTTTTGTGTGTTTACGAATAAACTTGCATGTGCATAAGATAGGAAAAGTTAAGGTGGTGGGTTTTTTGATATCGGGGAGTTCGATTGCACCGACACCAATATCGTTGACTCGGCGAGGTGGTTAGCACTTCGCCAACAGAAGTCCGGTGCGCCAGCCGGCAAGAGTACGCAGACGTCCACTTAGTGCACCAAGCGTTGAGGCGTACGATAGGTCAGACCAGTGTGCTTTTACTGGTTTTGAGGTGGGCGAGGCCCAACCCACCGCTTCCGTCCGCCACTACGGAGGTATCCTGGGAGGTAACGGCTCCGAAAGGGGGAACTAAAGGTCTGTGTGCACAGAGTCGGGTGTGTGAGTTGCACTTGCATGTTTCATCATACCCACTAGCATGTCATAGCATAATCGATTCATTTAACCCTGACACCTAAAGTATAAGTGGTATGGGACGCTTATACTTTAGGACCTGCAAAACGACCCCTTGGTCTATAAGCTTGTGTGGGCAAGTTTATAAATCAAAGGTTAATTTCAATATATAACAACCATTGCTGTTTGATAACCAACACCCCAAGGTATAAGTGGTATGGGACACTTATACGATGGGAGCCTTGCTAAAGATCCCTTTTTCTTATGTGTTCTCGCATAAGTGAAGGTAAAATTCATATATTTGCTTTTCTTACCGCTAGACCTATTTTAACAATTATATTAACTGCTCACCGAATACAACTTGTAGATTAGTTCCGCTGCCATCTATTCTTGATTTATCTCTACCGTCATGTCCTTCCCTTTCGTCCTCCCCGCTCGGTACCTAGGAGCCATGGGGGAAGGGGTAGGGGATGATAGGGCTTAGTCTTTATGACTAACGGTTTTCAAACCGCATCATTTAGGGGATCGTGGAGCCCAGCATGGAGGAGCAGCCCCAGAGATCGGTGCGCCTGGAGATGGGGCAGTCTAGCTCCGGAGTTCATACAGCCAGGACCGTGAGTCTCGACCTTGAGTAGTTTCTGTTTTCGCTTCCGCATGAGTGATATTGTAGTGAGGACATGATGTATCGGGCATAAGCCCGTATTTATAGTACTCTGATGTTTTCTGTGGACACTCCCTTTGTGGAGATTTTATCTTATATACATGTGATTTATTATTGTGGACTGCATTGTTCTTACTTCAATTATTGTGCTACTTTTCTGTGATCGAATTGGCCGGCAGAATCGGCGCCTTGTGGTGATGACCCTTCAGGACGTGAAGGTGTCACCGCAAAGCGGCGGTTCTGGGCCTAAGACCCCGGTGGTTGAAAGAAAAAAAAGGGGGTCTTACAAGTGGTATCAGAGGAAACATCGATCAGAAGGAAGTAGCAGTCCACAAACCCTGGGTCACCCCCGCTCGAGTTTAGTTTGGGGACAAACTAAGCAGCGGAAGCAGTGGTGTGCCCATATCAGGATCGCATTCGGGACGGACAGAGGACAGATGCGTGGGCAGAGCCGATGTTCCAAGCCTTGGAGGAGGGTTCGACAGGAGATTATTCCCTGAGAGATGGTCTGCTACATTTTAGAGGCAGAGTATATATACCTGCAGGAGGCCAGATCCGAGAGGATATTATGATGGAGGCGCATTGCAGCCGGTACTCTGTGCACCCGGGGATCACAAAGATGACCGCTGATCTGAAGAAGATGATGTTTTGGCCGGGCATGAAGAAGGACATTACGTACTTCGTGACCCATTGCGAGGCGTGTCAGTTGGTGAAGGCGGAGTGTAGGAACCCCGCAGGATTGTTGCAGCCACTCCCGGTGCCGGAGTGGAAGTTTGAGGATATAGTTATGGATTTTATACATGGTCTTCCCCGGTCTCGGACGGGGAATGACTCGATCTGGGTGATTGTTGATCGGTTGACGAAGGTGGCCCGCTTTGTACCGATCAGGAAGGATGACTCGGTGGGAGTGCTGGTACGGAAGTTCGTAGAGCAATATATCTGATATCATGGCGTGCCCCGGACGATAGTGTCGGACCGCGATGGACGGTTTACATCCAGGGAATGGCGGTCAGTGCAGGCATATTTGGGCACCCGGTTGACTTTTAGCACGGCCTTCCACCCTCAAACGGACGGGCAGACAGAGCGCACCAACCGGACCTTGGAGGATTTACTACGGCTGTGTATACTGGACCGAGGGGAGCCGTGGGAGAAGATGTTACCGTTGGTCGAGTTCTCCTATAACAATAGCTACCAGTCCAGCATCAGGATGGCGCCTTATGAAGCCTTGTATGGAAGAAAATGAAGAACCCCGCTTTCTTGGGTTCAAGACGAGGATCCGAAGGTGTTGGGATCGGATTTTGTTGAAGACACCGAGGCTCAGGTGAGACTGATCAGAGATAGGATGTTGGAGGCGCAGAGCAGACAGGCTAAATACTATGACGCCCGGCATCGTCGGGTGGAGTTTCGGGTAGGGGATTGGGTGTTCTTGAAGATCTGGCCCATGCATGGAGTCTCACGGGTGCGCGGTCGGAGGAAGAAGCTCAGCCCTAGGTATATGGGCCCTTACCGGATCCTGGAGCGGATCGGACCCCTAGCCTATAGGCTAGAGTTGCCGCCAGAGTTGGCAGCTCTACACGACGTCTTCCATATTTCTTTGCTGAGAAGGGCTCTACTACGCCCGGAGCAGCGGATTTTGACCACCGAAGGGCCGGTAGCTTCAGACCGATCTGTTCACTTGGAGCCGGTTCGGATCGACGACAAAGGAGTACGGATCTTGCGCCGCAAAAAGATCCCCTTAGTCAAGGTTCTGTGGAGAAATCACGGTCAGGAGGAGCATACCTGGGAACCACAGGACCTGATGAGGCAAAGATACCCGGAGTTGTTCAGTCAGGTACATCTCACCACCTCTTGGTATACTATAGATTGCCTTCTTGTTTTGGACAGTTAAGACTAGATAAGGAAAATTCAGAACCTAGGCATGCACACTCAATCAGAAAGGTAGGGGCTAATCTTTTATTTATTGGGGAGATTGTCTTCGTTATCAAACGAACAGTCGCCTGAACCCAATAGAAAGATCGTATGGGATGTTACAAGTTTAATTTATTCCGATAGAAATCCCCGTAGGCTCAACCTCAATTTCGGGGACGAAATTTTTGTTTTGTTTATTGGGATTTGTAACATCCCATTTCCGGCTAGACCCCTAGGAGTCGGTTGGTTGTGACAGAACCCTGTGAAGCCCAAAAATTGAAATAAATCGACCGAGACTTCGGGTCACGGGTTGGTCACGCCCGTGACCGACCCGTCATGCCCGTGACTTTGGGCGTGACTACTTCGACGATCGTCGATCTCCACAAGACGATCGTCGAACGTGCTTCCTAGGCATGTCACGCCCGTGACCAAGGTGTCACGCCCGTGACTAAGGGCGTGACTCCTTCGACGATCGTCGATCTCCGCGAGACGATCGTCGAACGTGTTGCCTGGGCATGTCACGCCCGTGACCAAGGTGTCACGCCCGTGACTAAGGGCGTGACTCCTTCGACGATCGTCGATCTCCGTGAGACGATCGTCGACCTTGCAGCCCGGGCATGTCACGCCCGTGACCATGGAGTCACGCCCGTGACCTAGGGCGTGACCAGCCTTAGACGACCGTCGATCTCAGTTCGACGCTCGTCGACCTCAGAATTTGTCGTTCGGGCCTGTCACGCCCGTGAGCTAGGTGTCACGCCCGTGACCTAGGGCGTGACCACCATTCGATGACCGTCGATCTCAAATCGACGATCGTCGAGCCCAAAATTGGCTATCCGGGCCTGCACGCCCGTGACCTATGTGTCACGCCCGTAACATTGGCCGAAACGACGGTTCAGGGCCGAAATTATTCTAACACACGTGGAAATAAATGATGGTGTGGGAAGTTACACCGGGAGTAATTACAGGCCGTTTTTCCTTCTGTAATTATATAATAAAGGAGGAAGATGTGGTCCAATAGGAAACCGCAACTGGACACACCTGTTCATCTTCCATTGTTTCCTATCCCTTCACTGTAACCGAAAGGCTATTAAGAGGAGCCTTCATGGCCATTACGGCTTTACCCTTTCACCTCCCCACTTTCTGACTTATAAAAGCCCACTTGGGCCAAGAGGAGAAGTTTACATGCTCAAGTAAACGGATCAGATCTTTGTTCTTGCTGTAGGAGAAGTTCGGCTACGCCACCACTGCGCCATGGCACCCCGTCGTTCTTCTCGCCTCCAAACCGCGAACAAGGTCCTCCTCTGCTTCTTCTCTTTCGTGGGTAGATCTTAGGATTCTTAGAAAGGAAGTTCGCGCTCAACGGAGCCGGACCCATCTCTCGTTTTCATGGGAAAACCATGAAAAAGGTATTTTTGAGTTCGCCGGAAACCGCCACCTCCGGCGGCCAAACCACCGCCAACCGCTAGCCATCGCCTCAACGGAGGTGGTGGTGGTGGTGGCTGGCCAGGGAAGTGACCGGACGGCCGGTGACGGATCACGAAAATGTTACAGGAAAAATGATTTCCTGAGTTCTGGTTTTCGGGTTCATGTAGAAGATGAACAGTAAATTAGTTTTATAATTTATAATTTAAGTACATAATACATAGAGGAAAGATATAATGTCTGAGTATATTTTGAGGGTGCAAAATGAGACACTTAGAGGCCGTTTTAGGAAAAGTGTCCAGTCACAAAAGTCGTAGCCCTTTGAGTCTAGATTAATTTAAAATTGGTTTCAACTCGTTTGGGTAAGCGGTTCGACCGCAGCACCCGTTTTAGTGGGGGCTGTACCTAGAGTTGGGAAGAAATTAAAACGATTGCCCACTCTTCGTCCCTTGTCCAAATGACCTGAAATTTGGGCAGGGGGTTAACCATGGTTATACATAAAGGCAGACCAAAAATGGGAATTTTTGGAGATACGTTGCCTAAAGATTTTGTTTTAATTTAATAAACTTAGAGGAATTTATTTAGGTGGTCAAATGACCTCCAAACCCTCCCAAATTTTGGTGAGTGGTCCCTGGCTATAAAACCTAGGTCTGTACAAAATTCCAATTGATTTGGAGGAGTTTTGGATGAGAAATCTTCTACCCTTAACTAGGCATTAGTGAGACACCTTTTAATAAAAAGTGCACTGAGAGATGGGAAGGTCAAATCACCTCAACAGAGGCTGATTTTCTAATCTCTGACTTAGAATGGTGTTATAACCCGCTTGGAGAAAATGGAGTGGTTTAGGGTTGACTTACCCTAGGATCCAAGCTCAAATCTTAAATGAAGGGTTTTGAGGTTTGTGAAGGACATAGGAGCAAAAGCTCTTGTATGCCCTTGAAATTTGGAGGAGAGTGGCATGATATGCTGAAAACCCTCTGGTTGAAATAGTGAAGGAATTGGAGGTAATTGGGTACCTCGAAAGTTGAGAGTTTGAATTAGGATAGAAATGTAATTCAGTTATTTTAAGCACTAAATCTAATCCAAAAATCATGAAACTCGGGAGGAGGGAGTTTTAGGATGTTTTAGACTTATGGTAATTTTCCTGGAATTTTATGATTAATAAATATTATAATTCATGTGTTAAAGGATTATTAGCCCGATTTGTTGTTTCAAATATTTGGAGGTTCTAAATTAATTATAATCAGTTTAAATTTTGGATTTAGATCTTGACTAGTAGAACATTGATCCCTGAATTTTTATAGAATTTTATGTTGAGTAAATCTAGTACTTTGTTCACAGACATTAAAAGGGGTTTTATTGTTTAAAATTTAATTATGGATAAAATACTTGCTGGAAAATTATGAAACTTGGCCAGTGCTAATTTTAGGCCTTTATCTGAATGGCATAAATTATTTATAATTTTTGAAAGAATATTTTCTGTACTTGATTCATAAACAACAGAAGTTAGAGAATATTTCTAAAATAGTTTTCATGCCCTTTTGATGATAGAAAAATTATGATACTTAGGATTTAACCTACTGAGATAACCTATTATTTATCATAAATTTGCTGGACATCTTGCATGATTGCTTAGGGTAGTTCGTGTTCAAACCGGTAGCCCTTGGGACTCTCGGGGAATTTAATTAAACATCAGATAAATTAGGAAAATTACCATTTTCTGGATTTAGGCTAATTATATCATGATAAGTCCCCAATAAATAATTTAGGGCATTTGGATGAGTATTAGATCATAGCATACCGGTTCGACATATAGTCTAGATCGGTCAGCATATAACAAATTTGTGAATTGCAATAGGACATGACCTGAGGAAGACATTGGAGTTCATCATTTTGTTTGGGTGGGCAATAGTGGAGGAAATCGCAATAGGAAGATAAAAAGAGTAGCGAGAAGTGGTGATAGCTAGAGTTAAGAGGTGCTCGGGTTCGGCGAAAGATCGCTTTTCCCGAAGAGAGGAAGGTTAAAAATCACCCTAGGATAGTCTTTCGTAATATGAGAAGGGAATCGGGCTAAGGGAGATAAACCAATAATAATAAGTGCCTTGCGAAAGGGAAATTCGGGCCGTAATGCCGCCGTCTTGGTTCCTAGTGCCCCTTGAGAGCCCTTCACGGGGAATACCGGGGGCAGTCCTGGGCTAACGTAAACTGTAATAACAAACTGGCAATAGTAACTTAGTAACTAGGGCTGCACTTTTCACAAACACTGTTGGCACAGGAAGATTGATGAGAGCTTCGGCTCGGGTGGTTTGGAAACGGACGTTTGGGTCCGGGGAGCTTCGGCTCGGTTGGTTAAGAGACGGACGGGATGGTCCGGGGAGCTTCGGCTCGGTTGGTTTGGAGACGGATGTTTGGTCCGGGGAGCTTCGGCTCGATTTTGTGTGTTTACGAATAAACTTGCATGTGCATAAGATAGGAAAAGTTAAGGTGGTGGGTTTTTCGATATCGGGGAGTTCGATTGCACCGACACCGATATCATTGACTCGGCGAGGTGGTTAGCACTTCGCCAACAGAAGTCCGGTGCGCCAGCCGGCAAGAGTACGCAGACGTCCGCTTAGTGCACCAAGCGTTGAGGCGTACGATAGGTCAGACCAGTGGTACTTTTACTGGTTTTGAGGTGGGCGAGGCCCAACCCACCGCTTCCGTCCGCCACTACGGAGGTATCCTGGGAGGTAGCGGCTCCGAAAGGGGGAACTAAAGGTCTGTGTGCACAGAGTCGGGTGTGTGAGTTGCACTTGCATGTTTCATTATACCCACTAGCATGTCATAGCATAATCGATTCATTTAACCCTGACACCTAAAGTATAAGTGGTATGGGACGCTTATACTTTAGGACCTGCAAAACGACCCCTTGGTCTATAAGCTTGTGTGGGCAAGTTTATAAATCAAAGGTTAATTTCAATATATAACAACCATTGCTGTTTGATAACCGACACCCCAAGGTATAAGTGGTATGGGACACTTATACGATGGGAGCCTTGCTAAAGATCCCTTTTGCTTATGTGTTCTCGCATAAGTGAAGGTTAAATTCATATATTTGCTTTTCTTACCGCTAGACCTATTATAACAATTATATTAACTGCTCACCGAATACAACTTGTAGATTAGTTCCACTGTCATCTGTTCTTGATTTATCTCTACCGTCATGTCCTTCCATTTCATCCTCCCCGCTCGGTACCTAGGAGCCATGGGGGAAGGGGTAGGGGATGATAGGGCTTAGTCTTTATGACTAACGGTTTTCGAACCTCATCATTTAGGGGATCGTGGAGCCCAGCATGGAGGAGCAGCCCCAGAGATCGGTGCGCCTGGAGATGGGGCAGTCTAGCTCCGGAGTTCATACAGCCGGGACCGTGAGTCTCGACCTTGAGTAGTTTCTGTTTTCGCTTCCGCATGAGTGATATTGTAGTGAGGACATGATGTATCGGGCATAAGCCCGCATTTATAGTACTCTGATGTTTTCTGTGGACACTCCCTTCGTAGAGATTTTATCTTATATACATGTGATTTTTTATTGTGGACTGCATTGTTCTTACTTCAATTATTGTGCTACTTTTCTGTGATCGAATTGGCCGGCAGAATCGGCGCCTTGTGGTGATGACCCTTCAGGACGTGAAGGTATCACCGCAAAGCGGCAGTTCTGGTCCTAAGACCCCGGTGGTTGAAAGAAAAAAAAGGGGGTCTTACAGCAAAACCTCTAAGGAGATGTGGCATACCTTGATTGTCTACATGGAGGGAACTGAAGAAGTTAGAGAGGGTAGAAAATCTATGCTGAATCAAGAATATGAAAGCTTTAGACAAGCCAAGTCTGACAGCATAGCAGAATGTTATAAGAAGTTCTTCAGAATAATAAATGAGCTGATGACCTATAGAAGAGTCTTCAGCACATATGAATTGAATGACAAGTTTCTCAGGTCACTAACCAAGGACTGGGATACAAAGATATGTGCCATCAGAGAGGTGGCCAGGCTTGCTGATACACCTCCACCCACATTGTTTAGAAAGCTGCTATTTTATGAAATGCAGCTCACTGCCAGAAAGGAGGAAGAGAAAAGCAGCAGGTCTGAGTATAAAGATAAGTCTGTAGCCTTCAAGGCTGAAGGCACAATAAAGGGTAGGAGAAAGTCTCCTTCTCCACCCAGAAGAAGTGTTGAGGCAAAAGCAGAAAATCCTGACGTCTGTACATCAGATAGCTACACCACTGATGAGGACTTTGCTACCTTTACAAGGCAGTTTCAGAGGTTTATGAAAAATAAGAAATGGAGAACCAAGCCTTCAACATCTTTTTCTAAGGATGATTATTACAAGAAAAAGAAGACTTCCAAGGAGGGCAGGTATGCCTCAAATCCTGGTAAACAAACTAATTTTAGGATTGTTTGTTATTGCTGCAACAGGCCTGGACATGTCATAGCTGACTGTCCTAACAAGAGGAAGGAGTATAAGGGCAAGAAGAAGTATCAAGTAAAAGGAAAGAAGGAGAAATCCTTTATTGCTCAGAAGCAGAAGAGATGGACAAACTCTTCATCCTCAGAATCTGGAGAAGAAGATGATGTTGAAGCATATGTTGGGCTGTTCTCTACAGAAGAGGATTCTAGGGAATCGGAATTCTTACAAATGCTGGACTCCATAAATGGAGTTGAAGAATATTGCTTTAAAGGGCTGATGGCTCTATCAGAAGATGATCAGTACCAGGATCAGCCTGGTCCAAGTAAGGTATACAGTTCTACCTTAGCTTCTGATTACTATACTGGATCAGAATCAGAAACATCTTCATCAATAGGTGTGGATGGTTCTGAATCTGCGAGGGATGTACATCAACTCATTTATGAGTATGGTGGTTTGTTGCAAGCTCTGAAGAGGGGAAAGTTCCTTGTCAAGAAGCAGGACAAGGAAATTGAATCTCTTAAGCAGGATGCATCAGATTCAGCCATGTTGATAGATTTGAAACTGAAGGTGGTTGCCAAACTGAAAAAGATAACTGTTATTCAAATTGGCACAATCTCCTTCAAGGAAAATCACATCAAGAATCTTGAGGAAAAACTTCAGAACGAAAAGGAGTTAGTGGCTAAATTCTTTAAGTCAAAGTATGTCTTGCCCTTAATAGACAATTTCATTTCTCATAAAGGAAAGAAAGGTCTAGGCTTTAAGGGAAGAACAGGGCCACTGAAAGTCCACCTAGTGCCAACTAGCTTCACCTATGGGGGGGGGGGATAGGTGACTTGTGGGGTTTTTGCGGAATTAAAAACTGTACCTGCACAAGAAAATCAAACAACACAGCACAGGAAAGACTCAAACAATTTATAGTGGTTCCCCGATTTGGGTACGTCCACTTTCCCCCTTCGACCTATCTCCAAACCAGGGACGACTCGGTCACTTCACCAACAGGATTGAAATCCAATCCTTGCACTAACGGAAGGAACCCTTTCACACGTAGGAGTCACCACTCCCACAACACGGGTTGCACCCAACCCTTACAACTAAAGACCAATCGGTCCTTTACAAAGAAATTGAAAATGGATTATATAAGAAATACAAACAACTTATGGAGACTAAGGTGTCCCTCTTCGTTCGACGACGTGTTCTTGAAGTCAACGAAGAGTCCACAACCCTGGATCTCTCTTGGAGTGAATCTTCCCGTAACCGGCGGCGGCTTGGAGCGGCGGCAAGGTTCTCGGAATGGGCAGCGGCTACGGAGAGCTGCTGTAGTGCTAGGGGATTCAAACTTTGTAGTAAAGGAAGCAAGGTCTTCCAACGGTCACACTAGGATCGGTCGTCTCGATCGATTCGGAAGGGGAAGGTTTTTCCCGATCAACGAATCAAGAGACAAGGGATCTCTGGTTAGACGCGTGAGACGCTATGCTAGCCTAAGCTTCTGTCGCCGGAGATCTGGAAGAACTTGAGATCAACAGCGGCGACTAACTGCTCGACGGCGGAGACGGTCGGCGTAGCAAGATCGCGAACTAGGTCACGTCGACGGCTGTTCTTTTTGAATTCGCGTATCTGGTTCTACTTCCGCTCATACATACGGAGGTATATATACCTTAGGTCAAGCACATGACCGTTGTGGGCCCCACCAGCAACAAGACCTAAGACCAGTTCGAAATTCCGCAGGAATATGGACCGGTTCAGATAGAATCGGAAAAATGCCCAAGTCAAATTCGGCGAGAATCGTAGGTGATTCTCGACGAATCGGCGAGAATTACCTACGATTCTCGCCAAATACTACTTAGTAGAATTCTGGCTGCACTGATATAGAAGCGGGGTAGAATCGGCGGGAATCACACTTGATTCTCGACGATTCTGCCTTAGAGAATTTCTGACGCGTCGAGACAGCCGGCTCTAACCGGCGAGAATCAACCAGTGATTCTCGACGACTCGGCGAGAATCATTAGTGATTCTCGCCAAATCGGCGAGAATCACTTAGTGATTCTCGTCGATTCTTACTTAGACAATTTTTCCTGTTTCTTTCCGAGAGTTTGTCTTTGGCCCATCCTTACTCCTTGTCTGCTCTTGCTCTATCATAGCCCTGTACTTGAAATTAAGTACACTCCAATAGAGAGATTACACGTAGGTCAACACACTGATCTGCTCAACGAGGGATTACGTCGCGCAGACCCGTGTATATTGACCCACTGCACCCTGACATTGGTGTGTACTTAGCGTGGAATAACTGCAAGCACAACTAGAAGATTTCATCAAATACAATGTCTATTTACCTTAGCTTGTTCAGGGGCTTCTTCAAATCAGGTACATTGTGGATACAATACCCAACAGTCTTCCCCTATTTGAATAAGCCTAAACCCTACAAGCTAAGGTGAATAGAGGGTATGGGAATGAAAATCCTAAACTTAAAATTGAGTTGAGAGAGATAGTCATTACCAATTTCTTGAGAGCAAACTTGGAGCCACATTATCCTTAGCCAAGAGGGTAATCTCCCCCTTTTCGGCTTCTGCAAATCTGGGTTTGGTGCATTTGACTCCATGCTCCCCCTCAGTTCTTGCACTTGTGCTTACACTTGAGTTCCTGGCAGATGCTCCCCCTAGATGCACGAGCTAGGAGCTTCTATAGTCTTCATTCCTCATAGTTGAGCATCCCCAATTCCGTTTTGAAGAGACTGAACTTGGCCTCGTCTAAGGGCTTTGTGAAAATATCTGCAATCTGCTTGTCCGTGGGGACATAGCAGAGAGAGATGTCCTTGTTCTCCACGTGCTCCCGAATGAAGTGGTAGCGCACTTCAATATGCTTCGTTCTGCTGTACGATACCAGATTGTTGGCAATAGCAATTGCACTGGAGGAGTCGCAGTACATTGGTACTTCCTTGAACTGGAGGTCATAGTCTGCTAATTGATTTCTGATCCATAGGAGTTGTGCGCAACAGCTGCCAGCCGAGATGTACTCAGACTCTGCTGTGGATGTTGCTACACAGTTCTGCTTCTTGCTATTCCATGAGATGAGCCTTCTTCCGAGGAATTGACACGTCCCGGAAGTGCTTTTCCTGTCATCCCTACTCCCTGCAAAATCAGCATCTGAAAAACCTATTAGCTCGACATCATTGTTTCTCATGTACCACAAGCCAAGATTAGGGGTACCTTTAAGGTATCTAAGAATTCGCTTTGCAGCGACATAATGAGATTCCTTAGTGTTCACCTGATATCTGGCACAAACACATGAGGAGAACATGATATCCGGTCTACTTGCAGTAAGATAGAGCAGGGATCCAATGATGCTTCTGTATTTGGTTTCATCAAAAGGTTTCCCTTTCTCATCCTTATCCAGAGACATGGTGGATCCCATTGGAGTCCTCATAGAGGTTGCATTCTCCATTCCGAATTTCTTGAGGAGTTCATTGGTGAACTTTGTCTGAGAAATGAAAATTCCTTCCTCAGACTGTTTCACTTGAAGTCCCAAGAAATACTTTAGCTCTCCCATACTGCTCATTTCAAACTTTCCTTGCATAAGTTTAGAAAACGTTTTGCAAAGATTATTGTCCGTTGACCCGAATATAATGTCATCGACATAGATTTGCACCAGCAAGATCTTGCCTTTGACTTCCCTGAGAAACAATGTCTTGTCTATTTTTCCTCTAGAGAACTTGTTCTCAAGAAGAAAACTAGACAAGGTCTCATACCAAGCTCGAGGAGCTTGTTTTAAACCATATAGAGCTTTATTGAGAAAGTAGACATGATTAGGATAAGTAGGATTGACAAAACCTGGAGGTTGAGCGACGTATACTTCCTCCTTCAAGTCTCCATTCAAGAATGCCGACTTCACGTCCATCTGATAGACAATGAATCCTTTATGAGAGGCATAGGCTAGGAACACATGAATTGCCTCGAGCCGTGCAACTGGCACAAACGTCTGGTCGAAGTCAATCCCCTCCTCCTGTTGGTATCCTTGAGCCACCAGCCTGGCCTTATTCTTTATGATGACACCATGTTCATCCAGTTTGTTTCTGAAGATCCACTTGGTGTCGATCACGTTCTGCCCCTTTGGTCTAGGAACCAGAGTCCAGACGTTGCATCTTTCAAATTGATGTAGTTCATCTTGCATGGCCAATATCCATGCTGTATCTTTGTTCGCCTCGTCGAACTTCTTTGGCTCAACCTGTGAAAGGAAACTAAGATGAAAAATCTCATTAATAGTACCTCTTCGAGTTCTGATACCGTCGCGAGGATCTCCGATGATCTGATCTCTAGGATGATCCCTCACATGTCGGAGCTCTAGAAGCCTTGCATCAGGAGCTCTAGCGATTTCTGGGGCTCCTTCCTCTTCAGGGAGGACTGCTCCATCCTGATTGTCATCCTCTCCGATTGGCGTTGAGGTGGAGACCTTGACGTATTTTGGAGTTGCATCTTTCTCGGGCTCATCTAGGTGTAGCTTTTCGAGTCTGGCACCTGCATCTTCAAGAAGACCACTGGGAGACTTGCAATTAAGCAAACTTCCTTCATCAAATACACATTTATTGATTCCTCTACCACTAGGGTTTTCTTGTTGAAAACTCTATAAGCCCGTCTATGGCTACTATAGCCCATGAATATGCCTTCGAAGCATTTTTCACCAAACTTAGTACGCGGGTACTTCCCATTATTCAGTACATAACATCTGCAGCCAAAGATCCTTAGATAGGACATGGTTGGTTTCCTGCCTTTCAGTAGCTCGTAGGGAGTCTTACGATGACTTTTGTTGATCAATGCCCGGTTTTGAACATGACAAGCCATATTGACAGCCTCAGCCCAGAAGTATTCTGGGAGTGAAGCGTCATTCAATATTGTCGTGCGGCTTCAATGAGTGTTCTATTTCTCCTCTCCGCAACTCCGTTTTGTTGAGGAGTGCGCGGGGAGGAAAACTCATGAAGGATACCAAGTTCTTCACAAAACTCTGTCATAGCACCAGACTCGAACTCTGTTCCATGGTCACTTCTGATTTTGACCACTGAGCAGTTAAGTTCGTTCTGAATCTGCTTGACAAAGCTGGTGAAGATATCAAACCTATCAGACTTGCGTTTTAAAAAGAACACCCAAGCAAACCGAGAGTGATCATCTACAATCACTAGCGTATAAGACTTCCCTCCTAAGCTATGAACTTACATTGGACCAAACAAGTCCATGTGCAGAAGATAACGACATCTGGAGGAGTCTTTGTCTGGGATGCCCTTAAAGGTAGCCCGAGTCTGCTTGCTCATCTGGCATGCAGGACAGGGACTATCTTTAATGCACTTAATAATGGGAGCATCCCTTACTAAGTCTTTGGAAAACAGCATATTAATTGTCTTATAATTAATATGTGCCAATCTCTTGTGTCATTGTTCACAAAGAGATGCACTGCCTTTTGCAACGAGTACTGGGGTAGAAGAATCTAGACTGAGAAAATCTAAGCAGAAAATATTTCTGCTCCTAATTCCAGTTAATACTGTCTCCGAAGAGGCACATGATATTATCAGGCATTTATCCTTGCAGAACTTAACGTCATACCCTTTATCACATAACTGGCTTGCACTGATCAGGTTATGATTTAACCCCTCAACATAAGCTACGTTAGAGATAGAGAGTATACCGTTGGAAATCGTACCGTAACCTCTGGTGATTCCCCGATCAGATCCCCAAAATATAACTTTGGGTCCATTCTCTACTGGAGAGTACTCCCGCAGCAGGCTTCTTGTCCTAGTCATATGACGGGAGCATCCACTGTCCAAATACCAAATGGGAGTTTTGTTGGCCTTTGGACATTCCTGCAAAACAGAATTAATTTGTCTTAGGAACCCAATCGAACTTAGGTCCTAGATTCCTTGTTAGCATACTCCCCCTCGATTGGTTAACCCTACGAGTGGTCGGCCTCGCATTGCCAACATGAGGAGTCTCGTTATTCATTGGATTAAACCAGTAATCCATGGCAAAGTGACCAACTTTGCCACAGCACCAGCAGTCAAACCTGCTATACTTTCTCTTAGGCGCCTGCTTCACCCTTGGAACGTAGGGTTCAACCGGGGCCGTGGACCTGGAGGTGGAGGCATCATGATGACCACAGTCACATGATTTCTTCACCTCTTGGCTTTTCAGTGTGACAGGCTTGGCCTTAGGTGCCTGCTTCCGATTATGGCCGCTAGAGAAGTGACCATAATTTTCCATCCGGATTTCCTCAAAAGGTGCCTTGAAGACACTTTCACTGAAGTTGCGGGGAAAGGTCCAACCATCATACCGGCTCTTTGGCTTTGCAACCGAGGGCCTGAAGTGATGGCCATATGTTGACTCAAAGTCATGTTGGTTACAGGGAAAGCTGGGATTTCTGAACTCAACAGGGCTGAGTGGGGCCTTTCCCTTTTCAGCAGCAGAGGCCTTCTTAGCAGCCTTATTCTTCCTCTGGTTCCTGTTTCTCCTGGAAGAGGAACGAGGTTCCCCTACGTGCCCCAAACCAGCTCCTTTGGTCTGAGCAGTGAAGGTATCAACTAGTGGAAGAACTGTCTTAGGCATAGAGAAGCTCTTAACGATCTTCTTTTCTGCCGCAAGTTGTTCTTCCAACTTGTCGATTTCCTCTTGCTTAAGATCGAGGAGCTTAAGGGACTCTGAATGCATTGAAGTCAGGTCCAAGTGCTCCTGTCGGAGGGAGATCAAACTGGTGATCTCTTCCCTCAGGGATACACTCTCACATTGAATGAATTTAACTTCCTTTTTCTCAGCCTTCAGTCTCTTTCGACATTCCATGAAAGTATTGAGCAGAAGCTCATACTTATCGAGGAGCTCAGCTTCACGGGCTGAAGGGCTATTCTCAGGGTCATCATCCTGAGACTCAGGATCAGAGTCAGAGTCGGAGAGAGGGGTGTGAGCTTTTACCTTCCCAATAAATGTGGGGCAATCTCCTTCCGAGTCACAGCGACCCACTAGCCCAAAGTAGGCTTCCTCGTCATCGCTGGTGTATGAGGTGTTAGATTCACTCAGCGTCTTTGGCTTCTTCACGATGTAACTCCTCTCCTTCTTCTTGTCTTTTGAGGACCCGTGCTCCTTTCCCTTCTCCCTTTTGCCTTGATGGCAGTCGGCCACGACGTGTCGTGGCTTGTTGCAACCAAAGCAAATAATGTTAGATGAGCGGTGTTTGTTCGGTTTAGAAACATACCTGTCAGAAGAATAGTTCTTCTTCTGATCCCTTGAGGAGGAGCCGTCTCTCTTTCTCTGATTCCTCAGCTTGAGGAACTTCTTGAATTGCCGTGTGATAAGAGAGAAGTCTTCCTCAGACAATTCTGAGCCGGAGGAGCTTGGCTCAGAGTCTTCCTCTTCATCCTTCTTCCACGCACGGGAAGAAGCAGCACCCTTACCCTTTCTGGAATGAATGGCTTTGAGGGCCACGGTCTTTTCTTTGGCTGTGGCTTTCTCTGCTTCCTCTTCAGTCTTCCTTGTGTTCAATTGAAGCTCATAGGACATGAGCTTCCCGAACAGAATCTGAGGGTCAGTTTCCGCAAGTCTGCCAAACTCCCGGATGTCGCAGATCTTCGTGTCCCATTCCTTAGTAAGGGACCTAAGGAACTTATCATTGAGCTCACCATCAGTGAACACTCTTCCATATCCCTTGAGTGCATTGATGATCTTGAGGAAGTTTTCGAAGGTAACTCCGATCTCCTCCTTGGGCCCTTGCCTGAAGGCCTCATATTTCTGGTTGTGGAGGGATCTCCGATTGTCCCTCACTTCATCTGTGCCCTCCATTAATACAATCAGGCAGCTCCAGAGATCCTTGGCTGTCCTGCAGTTGCAGAAGTTCTGCATCATAGAGTCATCAACTGCGCTTACCAGGATGTTCTGAGCTTTCTTGTCGAGTCCGAACAGCACCATTTCGTCCTTGTCCATTTCCGAAAGTTTCTTGGGAACTTTCTTGGTAGGATCAATGGTGGAGGCCTTAGTGGGAATGTAAGGTCCCTCCTACACTATCATGAAGAGTCGGGGGTCGACTGCTTCCATGTACAATCTGATTCTTTCCTTCCAGATAGGAAAGTTCAGTCTGGTGCACACTGGGATTTTGCCGGAGTGCTTGAGTCCGTCCATGGAAGATATCGGTCTTCTTCTTGACACTGGTGGCAGGATTCTACTCAAGGTATGAACCTTTTTGATGAGGAACCTAGCCCTGATACCACTTGAAAGTCCACCTAATGCCAACTAGCTTCACCTATGGGGGGGATAGGTGTCCTGTGGGGTTTTTGCGGAATTAAAAACTGTACCTGCACAAGAAAATCAAACAACACAGCACAGGAAAGACTCAAACAATTTATAGTGGTTCCCCGATTTGGGTACGTCCACTTTCCCCCTTCGACCTATCTCCCAACCATGGACGACTCGGTCACTTCACCAATAGGATTGAAATCCAATCCTTGCACTAACGGAAGGAACCCTTCCACACGTAGGAGCCACCACTCCCACAACACGGGTTGCACCCAACCCTTACAACTAGAGACCAATCGGTCCTTTACAAAGAAATTGAAAATAGATTGTATAAGAAATACAAACAACTTATGGAGACTAAGGTGTCCCTCTTCGTTCGACGACGTGTTCTTGAAGTCAACGAAGAGTCCACAACCCTGGATCTCTCTTGGAGTGAATCTTCCCGTAACCGGCAGTGGCTTGGAGCGGCGGCAAGGTTCTCGGAATGGGCAGCGGCTACGGAGAGCTGCTGCAGTGCTAGGGGATTCAAACTTCGTACCAAAGGAAGCAAGGTCTTCCAACGGTCACACTAGGATCGGTCGTCTCGATCGATTCGGAAGGGGAAGGTTTTTCCCGATCAACGAATCAAGAGACAAGGGATCTCTGGTTAGACGCGTGAGACGCTATGCTAGCCTAAGCTTCTGTCGTCGAAGATCTGGAAGAACTTGAGATCAACAGCGGCGACTAACTGCTCGACGACGGAGACGGTCGGCGGAGCAAGATCGCGAACTAGGTCACGTCGGCGGCTGTTCTTTTTGAATTCGCGTATCTGGTTCTACTTCCGCTTATACATACGGAGGTATATATACCTTAGGTCAAGCACATGACCGTTGTGGGCCCCACCAGTAACAAGACCTAAGACCGGTTTGAAATACCGCAGGAATATGGACCAGTTCAGATAGAATCGTAAAAATGCCCAAGTCAAATTTGGCGAGAATCGTAGGTGATTCTCGACGAATCGGCGAGAATTACCTACGATTCTCGCCGAATACTACTTAGTAGAATTCTGGCTGCACTGATATAGAAGCAGGGTAGAATCGGCGGGAATCACACTTGATTCTCGACGATTCTGCCTTAGAGAATTTCTGGCGCGTCGAGACAGCCGGCTCTAACTGGCGAGAATCAACCAGTGATTCTCGACGACACGGTAAGAATCATTAGTGATTCTCGCCGAATCGGCGAGAATCACTTAGTGATTCTCGTCGATTCTTACTTAGACAATTTTTCCTCTTTCTTTCCGAGAGCTGGTCTTTGGCCCATCCTTGCTCGTTGTCTGCTCTTGCTCTATCATAGCCCTGTACTTGAAATTAAGTACACTCCAATAGAGAGAGTACACGTAGGTCAACACACTGATCTGCTCAACGAGGTATTACGTCGCGCAGACCCATGTATATTGACCCAATGCACCCTGACATTGGTGTGTACTTAGCGTGGAATAACTGCAAGCACAACTAGAAGATTTCATCAAATACAATGTCTATTTACCTTAGCTTGTTCACGGGCTTCTTCAAATCAGGTACATTGTGGATACAATACCCAACAGCCACCAATTCTCATAGAAAAGGCAAAGCCCCAGTTCAGCCACTAGCCTCAAAACCCCCTATCTTCTTTATGAAAGTGATGCAACCTACATACAGGTATGATCATGATATTACTCATTGTCACTGTGAGTATGGAGATCTCATTGGTAAGGGTGTATATGCCAATTGGCCACTCTATAAGCAAACTCATCAGGTTCTTAAGGAATCCTTGGGGTTTACTGCTCCAACACCTATACTTAAAAGGGCTGCTGGCAACAAAGTTGTGAAGTATGTACCTATGAGAAGGTACAACAGATTTGAGTGTTAGTGTTGTGGCAAGGTGGGCCACTTTGCCATGGATTGTTGGTTCAACACAAGTGTTAAAAACAAGAACAGCTTTCCTGTCAGAAAAGCTGCAGGTAAGCATGATAGATTTCAAACTAACAAGAACCTAGGACCCAATAACAATTTGGGTTCTGAGGACAGGTAAATCTTTATTTGATGCAGGTGAATCCAAGTAGCCATACCCCTATATGGTACTTGTATAGTGGATGTTCCAAGTACATGACTGGAACAAGAAGAATGTTTAGGGACTATGCACCCATAGAGAATGGACCCAAAGTAATCTTTGGTGGATCTGAAAAAGGAATCATCAAAGGATTTGGTAACATTTCTAGTAATTATATTACTATCACTAAAGTGGCTTATGTGAAGGGTATACAATATAACCTGATTAGCATAAGTCAACTTAGTGATCTAGGTTATGACATCTCATTCCTCAAAGGGGAGTGTCAAATAAGGAGGCCATGTGATCAAGAGATCACTCTGACTGGCACTAGGAAAGGGAATATATATTGTCTTAACCTTGATTGTGAGTATAACATCTCACCCATTTGTCTAGTTACAGGTGAGAAAGCATCACAATGTGTCTAATGACACAAGAGGCTGGCTCATCTAAACTATAAGTCAGTAGGACAGCTATTTAGTATGGGGTTAGTGAGGAATGATCCTCAGATCAAGAGCATTAAAAAGAGTGTTTGTTCAGCTTGCCAAAAGGGCAAAAAGACTAAGTTCTCTTTCCAAGTACTTGATACCAAAGATTCAATGAGATATCTATATCTCTTGCATATGGATTTGTTTGGTCCTATGCCAGTTCATAGTCTAGGTAGGAAAGTATACACATTAGTTATTTTGGATGACTATTCTAGATTCACATGGGTTTTCTTCTTGAGGCAGAAATCTGAAACCCCTACTGTTTTCAAGACTTTTGTTAGACAAATTAAGAATCAGTTTAACATTTCAGTGGTCAAAATCAGAAGTGACCATGGAACTAAATTTATGTCTGAGTGTATGACAAAGTTCTGTGAAAAACTTGGGATTCATCAGGAGTTCTCCTCACCTATAACTCCCCGGAAAAATGGAGTTCTTGAAAGAAAGAATATGACTCTAATTGAGGCAAGTAGTACACTACTTAGTGACACTACTCTCCCTGAGTACTTCTGGGCTGAGGCAGTAAATACTGCATGTCATGTACTCAATAGAGCTTCCATCAATAAGAAACATAAGAAGACTCCCTATGAGATTTTGAAAGGCAGAAAACCAAACATTTCCTACTTCAGAATCTTTGGTAGCAAGTGTTATGTCCTAGTTAATGGTAAGCACTGCCAAACTAAGTTTGCTGCCAAATCCCTAGAAGGGATATTTGTTGGGTACAACAATAATAGTAGGGCATACAGGATCTACAAATTGACTACATAAGTTGTAGAAGAATCTATCCATGTACTATTTGTTGAGTCTAAGTTGATTAATAGTGAATTGTCTAGCTCTTCAGGTAGTTCTACAGGTTTAAAGGACAACCTGGACAAGCTAACTATTAATGAAGAAGCACCTGCTAGGCTGGATAAAGAAAAGGATGCATCCTGTCCAGGGGGAGAGCAAAAGATTCTCTGGATGAAGAAGAAAATAGTGAAGTGCATCATGATGAGGAAAATGAAGAAGGCCAAGAGGTTGACAGATTTCCTCTAGTAAGAAGACACTTGAAGGATCATCCAGGTCACCAAATCATTTGTGATGAAAGTCAAGGAGTTGTAACCAGGAGAAAAAGCATGAACACAGTTCTACGTACAAGTTTTCTATCACAGATAGAACCTAAGAAGTTTGAAGAAGCCATGCTAGATACAAACTGGATTGATGTCATGCAGGAAGAGTTGAATCAATTCAAAAGATGTAAAGTCTGGGAAATGGTTCCTAAACTAAAGGATCATAATGTTATTGGAACTAAGTGGATCTACAGAAATAAACTTGATGAGAATGACACCATAATCAAGAATAAGGCCAGGCTTATAGCAAAAGGATACAGGCAAGAAGAAGGGATTGACTTTGATCAAACCTTTGCCCCAGTGGCAAGGATAGAAGCTATAAGGTTATTCTTGGCCTTTGCTACCTATCAAGGTTTCAAGGTATATCAGATGGATGTAAAGTCAACATTTCTGAATGGTGACTTAAAAGAGGAAGTCTATGTTGAACAACCCTCAGGTTTTGTAGACTCTCACTATCCTAACTATATATAGGCTTAGGAAAGCTCTATATGGTTTGAAACAAGCTCATAGGGCTTGGTATGAAACCTTGTCTGCTTTTCTTATTGAGAATAAATTCTCCAGAGGAAAGATAGAAAAAACTATATTCTTTAGAGAATCTAAAGGCAAGATCATCCTAGTCCAGATATATGTTGATGCCATTATCTTTGGATCTACTGAAAACAACCTTTATAGAAAGTTTGCCAAACTTATGTAAGGGAAGTTTATAATGAGCAGTATGGGTGAGCTGAAGTTCTTCTTGGGGCTTCAAGTTAGACAAACTGATGATGGATTTTCTATATCTCAGTCTAAGTTCACCAAGGAGTTGATTAATAAATATGGAATGGACTCAGCCTCCACCATGAAAACTTTAATGGGAACAAGTATGCCTATAGGCAAAGATAAGGCAGTGAAATCTGTTGATGAGTCTTTGTATAGAGGGATAATTGGCTCTCTACTCTACTTGACTGCTAGTAGACCTGACATCATGTATGTAATATGTGTCTGTGCTAGGTACCAAGCATGCCAAAAGGTATCCCATTACACTGCTGTCAAGAGAATTTTGAGATATTTTAAGGGCACACCTAATCTAGGTCTTTGGTACCCTAAGAATAGAGAATTCTTACTAATAGGCTTCTCATATGCAGACTTTATAGGGTGCAAAGAAGACAGGAAGAGTACCACAGGAACTTGTCAATTCCTAGGTGGAAGGCTGGTATCATGGAGCAGCAAGATGCAAAAAAGTGTAGCTATCTCAATTGTTGAGCCAGAATATATAGCTGCAGGCAGCTGTTGTGTACAATTGATGTGGATAAAGCATCATCTTGAAGACTATGACATCAAGATAAGTAGAATTCCACTATTTTGTGATTCTACTAGTATTATTTCTATTGCTAAAAACCTTATTTCACACAGTTGAACTAAGCATATAGAAATTAAGTTTCATTTCATCAGAGAACATGTGGAAAAGGAAGATGTTCGTCTAGAATTTGTGAACACAAATAATCAAATTGCTGATATTTTTACAAAACCTCGGGATGAAATTAAATTCAATTATTTTAAAATTGAATTAGGTATGTTGAACCTAGAATAGGTCAGCTCAAGCTTTCCTAAGTAGAATATATAAGCATAAAATTTCTCAGGAAATTTGGGTAAGTAAGAAAGTTTGTGTCGACACAAGAAAATTGTGTCGACACTCTCAGTATGATGTGTCAACACAGAACCAATATTTGTGTCAACACAAGAATTGGTGTCGACACACTCTGTCGAGACTTGACTAGCCCGTGTCGACACTGACACAAGTATGTCGACACATAGACGTGTCGACTAAAAATAAGTTTTGTCGAGATCTAAGTCTTTTATGTCGACACATGTAAAACTATGTCGACTAGTATTTTTACTAAGTAAGGCGTGTCTTTTGACCTACCCTTTACTAGTACTCTATAAATAGAAGAAAACTAAATCTGGTCGACTACGCTTTCAGAATTATTGACCATAGACCTTGTGTCGACAAAGAAATTCTTCTATCGACGCTCTTCTCTTCTCTCTCTCGTCAATGGCGCCACAGCAGGACGACAAGGTGAATGAAGGATACGAGCTGGTTCGCGGGGGATTCGAGACAACTTCTCAGGACATCAAGGGTGTGATTAACCTAATTTTCGAAAATGGCTTGGAGTTTTTGGTCTCGTAACCTAGAATAATTTGGAAGAAGGAAGTGCTTGAAATATACTCGTCTGCAACTATGGATTATGAAGGAAAGAAGATGAAAGCTACAGTTCAGGATTCAAGAGTGAAACTCACACTTAAGACGATCAGGAAGTCGTTTTAACTTCCCCAGGTTAAAGAAGATGATGACGTACTTCCATCTATGATAAAGGATGCACTAAATTTGTGTGGATTGAATCCAAATACCAAGGTAGGATCGTCAATTACCAGGAAGGGTTGAATTCCCAAGGTAAGGTTCTTTCAAAAATCATAGGCAAGGTGATTCTCTACAAGACTGGTGGACATTATAGGATATCTGCCTTCATGTTCAACCTAATGACCAGAGTCATATACAATGTAAAAACAGACTGGTCATTAGTAGTGTTTTACAAGATCCAAGAAGGAATTAAGAAGCCAAATCTGGTTAGAATCCTAAGCTTATGTTTAGCTTCAAATATCCCAGATATTATGAATCAACTGCCAGGATCCAAGATCAATCATATGAGGAGGATGGATGTGAGGATTCTATCAAGATGGGATAGAGTCTTGATAAAGGAAGTTTTTACTCCACAGAAACAGGTAAAGAAGGATAAAAAGAAGAAAACCATTGTCCAAGAAGCAGAATCCTCCAGTTATTCTGAAGAAGTAGTAGTCTTTAGTTCAGATGAAGACCAATTGGAAAAAGAAGACCAAGCTCAAGTGGAGAGCAGTCAGCAACTAGAGCAATAGATGGCCTCCACTCCAGGGGAGAGAACAATAAATTAATAATACAAGACACTGAATAATCTGAGCTACCTATCCAAGGGGGAGGCATTGCTAAAGCTACTCTTGAGAGTGAGTATGTTGCTAATACAGTGATGTACATTGTATAAGACATAAACAAAGAAGTACTGATCACTATTGAGAATGAAGCACCAGATGTACAGATGATAAATACAACTCAAGATGAGAATGTGAGCATATCATGTATAGAGAAGGCCCTGGATAAAGATCTGGATGTCAAGGGAGAAGCTTTTGCTTCACAAGCCAACATTGTTCCTCCTGTTCAGATGCAGCAGGAGATAACTTTAGAGGAACTGTTCCCTGATTTATCTACAGTAAGGACTGAGGGGGAGCAACAAAAAGTAGAAAAGGAACTACCAGGAACTTAGGGGGAGGAGCTATTGGATGCCCTAGTTAGTAAAGCAATTGTAGATATAGAAAGCCCATCTCAATCTTCTGATGATGAAGAAGCCTCCATGGCTAAAAAGAGAAAACTGGTTTCTCTGAGGAAATGGAGCACAGGCTAATAAGAAAGCCTTACAAACAGTCACTCCACCACATACTCAAAGCATGGACTTCTGTTCACTACTGGTCCAACTGCAAGTAAAATTGGATGAGCAAAGACAATCTTTGGAGAAATATGTGGATGAGTCACATAAAGAACTGTACTTCCAGCTGGCTCAAGACATTAAATCCATCATATTTGAAGTCAATTTGAAAAAGAAAGAGTTGATAGATTGCTTCCATAAGGGAGGTAATGTGGTAGTATATTTGGCTGAGAAACAAATGCTGATAATGACTGAAGTTGAGGACATTGCAGTCAAGCAAGGATATATTTTAGAAAATCAATTCAGGTAAAATGAAAGTCTCAAAGACTCACATGATGAAATTCTCAAAAAACTGGGAAGTATTGCTACTGATTTGAAAACTAAAGTGTCCAAGCAAATACAAGCAAATCTAGCTGCTGTCCAAATAGCCATTGGAAGTTTGTCAAAAGACTATTTCTGATCACCTGACTAAATTCCAAGCCTACTATAAAGAAGGTACAGAATATTTGGCAGATCAAGTAAGGTTTCAGAAGAATTATCTGAGAGATCATATAGCTAGAGAAGTCATAAAGGGTGAGAGAATATTAGTCAAAGATAGCTCTGATCATGCAAAATGGGTATCTAATACCATCAGAGCTACACTTGGATTTCCACCCCTATGCGAGGATGATAATACTACTAAGTCTGGTATTCAACCTGCCTACATTTAAGGGGATCAGCCAGAGGTTGCACATGTCATTTATCCTCCAACAAATTTTGACATAGTCCAGTAAGAAGTTCAGCAAATGTATAGCCCTCCACAGGAGGCATAGAATATTATTATTGATACGGTAGAAATGTAAGAGGCTGCACAGGAAGCTAAGAGGGAGGCAAACCTTTCCAAGAAAAGGTTTAGAGAACAGGCAGAACCTAAGCCTAATTTTGAGCATTGGAGTCCTACCTCCAGGAACATTATTTTAATTGCCTGGAAAGTTGTGAAGGACAAGATATATGATAGAGGCAAATGGTACTCTGAGCAAGAGTGGAACAAGTATCAGGTAAGGAAAGAGGGTATACTTCAGTATAGGAGGAGTGATAAAGCTAGGAAGTTACTTGTTAATGCTCTGGAGCCTAGCAAGTACTTCCCAAAACCTTTTCACTATTTTGAAAGGCAAAGGATCAAGGCTAAAGAACTGAAGGAGAAAGACCTGAAAGGAAAGAAACCAGCTGATGATACTGAACCTAATGTGCAGGCTAAGATCAGATCTGAAAAAGGAATAGTAATCAAGGAGCCTAGTCGATCTTAGGATAGATAGGCTAATATGTAGAATAATGTAATCTTTTGACTTTTGTTCTTTAAAGAAACATGTAAAACTAAACAATTTTCTGATTAATGAATGACATCATTTTCAGTATTGAGTTTAGCTATTATCTATATTTATATGTTACCCTGCAGGGAAATGTATGAACATCTTTTTTTTTATGTGTGGTGTATATCTTTGAATAAGGGTTATGACTTCTCCAAATAGGGGGAGATTGTTGGGTACACTGGAAACTATGTACCATATTTGGTGAAGCCTCCATTTACACAATGATATTCATCAATTTGTATTTGATGGGATGTTTGAGTTTTAGTGTGTAGGTTTAAGAAATGCAGGAAAATCTCTAAGTATAAGTTTCGACACTTATAAGGAATTGTGTCAACACCTGAAGCAGGAGCT
The DNA here is from genome assembly GCA_039513925.1 of Platanthera zijinensis. Taxonomy (NCBI): domain Eukaryota; kingdom Viridiplantae; phylum Streptophyta; class Magnoliopsida; order Asparagales; family Orchidaceae; genus Platanthera; species Platanthera zijinensis. The sequence continues at coordinate 48,098,805 of CM077093.1, read as the reverse complement.
GTGTCGACACCCAGGAATTGCATCGACACCAGAAGAAAGGCATGTGTTAACACCAGAGAATTGTTTCGACACCTAAAGAAGGCTTGTGTCGACACACAAGACTTGTGTCGACACACACTCAACGCCATCTATCAATAATAGCTATACTGAGTCTGAAAGGCTTGTGTCGACACACAGGACTTGTGTCGACACACACTCAACTCCATCTATCAACAACAGCTATACTGAGTTTGAAAGGCTTGTGTTGACACACGGGACTGGTGTCGACACACACTCAACTACGTCTGGACATACACTCAATGTCATCTGTTAGCATCAGCTATGTCAAGACCAAGCAAACTTGTCTTGACACTTAGTCTATTTGTGTCGACACATGTGAAGTAGTTTGCTGAGTGTTTCCTGCTGAGATATAAAGTCATTGCAGATTCAACAGTCACGGCTGAAGACTTGACAGCTGTCATAAACAACAAGTCTGACACCTTTGTCATAACTGTCAAAAGGTTGTTACAAACCGGATCAGCCGGTAATCATTGAGAACTCTATATAAAGGACTTATCCATGAAAACCAAGACAAGCAATCAAGGGGGAAAAAACCAACATAAAACCAGAGATAGAATTCAATAATAAGAAAGGGGGAACCCTTAAGAAGGCAGATCCTGAAAAGTCTGCAAGAAATATTCAGATCTAATTCTGAATCTAAGAAGGGAGCGATCTGAAGATCTACTTCTACACCAAGTCAAGATCAACCACATTTTGTTCAATAAAGAAGCTTTGAAAAAGCTAAGTCAAGTGGGATCTGAAGTATACAGTTTATTCAAGAACTGATCAAGAAGCTCACACCAATTGAGAGTTCTATCTGGGTGAAATTTCTGTACAACTAAATATTCTTTTTCCTCGTAAGATCTTCTATAGATCTGAGTTGTAAGCATGTGTTTATAAAGGCTGAGGTAGGGATGAGAGCCTAAGGTGTAGGACTTGTGAAAGTGTGAGTTGTAAGCCTGGTGATAAAGGCCGAGGTAGGGTTGTTGCCTGAGGTAGAGTTCTTGGGAATAATCTGAGGTAGGACTTGTATAAGTCTGAGCTGTAGGAACCTATCAGGTTCTGAGTTGTAAGATCTATGAATCTGAGTTAGTGGAAGGAAGTTGGGCTGAATCTAGTTCTCTACTGGATAGGCGAAGGGGGAAGTGGATGTACCCATAACTTGGGGAACCACTATAAATCTGGTGTACTGTGCTGTGTTGTGAATGTTATGTTGTGGATTATATATTCTATGTTGTGATAGATCTAGTTACTTGCCTAAAATTATTAAAGAAAATTAGAACCTATTCACCCCCCCCCCCTCTAGGTGTCTAGGCTCTTGAAATCAAGCCTTTCAATGTAATGTATGTAATGATATGAATGCAATGTATTGCCTCACCCATGATCACGCACAAGTAATTGTTATGTCGACGCAGACTTGTAGTTCCCACTTTTCGAGTAGGTAGCTAACCACTCAGGCATCATTTGTCATGTCCAGACGGTGAAAGTAGAGTGAGCTTCTCCACTACTAGGCTGACATGCACACTACCTGGCCAAGGCCTCCATACGCCTCAACGCTAAGAACACCACAACGGAGCTCATATGCGTACTACTTCTCAGAGGGGTCTTGGGTAGATGTGCACCAAGAACACAACCCAAACTGTCCTATCATCGTGGAACGGAAGGTGCCTTTAGAATCATATCATTAAAATACTAAGGCCAACCGTCCACTAGCATGGACGGTGTCTCGGGAAGTAAACACTGAGGAGCAAGACCCAACCGTGCAAGTCTATCTATAAACTCCCGTCGGTGTGATGACTGGTGAGCCTATTAACTTGCCACACTATCCTTATCCCAGGATTATGACACCGCGTGTCAATTCACACCGCATGCAATTTCATATTAAGGGCTCTACTTCGAGTCCTTTTTATTTAATCACATCTCGTGCTCAACAGCACGCAAAGTCTCCACACCAAGTCCCTTTTTTATTTAATCATATCTCGTGCTCAACAACACGCAAGGGCTCCACACCGAGTCCCTTACCAACATGTCGTTTTAGTTCAGCAACACCTTCGCACTTCCAACCCTTCCACTTGTCCTTACCACACAAGTGTTCATCATTTGCACAGGTAGCAAGACACCATATGAAACTCACCAATCCCACACTGCTACCTATAGGGAGACAACTCTAAGCAGTGGACTACTATACTCATTCCATTATCCATCATACTATATTGCAGACATTAACCTCGACTAGATCCTCTCTTAATAAATGAGCATTCTCAGCAATTGGACTTCCACATGACCTTCACAACAACATAATGGTACTCTACATATTCATCAACCATTCGATTATCATAATTACATATAGACTATGGTCACCTATCTTTAACATCAACTGGATACAATCGCTTCACCAAGTTCAAACCATTCGTGCACATATGGATCTATCAACTAAATGCCAACAACCATTTGTTCATCGCAATCACTACCAATTATGTACAGCAAACTTCAAGCCAATCTCATCGTTATTCATCTTATTACCACTATCAAGTACATCCTTATCATTTCAAATATTTAAATCATTTCTACCATCCGAACTCGTCGACCCATTCGTTCACTAACCTCAACCAAATCATCTCGTTCAAGTACACATCACTACACCATTTGTTCATTAAGGATCTATCCAACAAATTCCATTAACCATATTTTATCACGATTACTTATATACAAAATTCACAAAAACATTAACGTTATTGTACTACAATCTCTCTACCAAGTCCAAAGATGATTCAAAATAAACCTGAGAACTATATGTGCAAGAAATATTACTATACAACAAATTCAATCGGGGATTCCTGAGGCTACAAGAATCCGGTGAATGCATGTAACCTCCAGTTAGAAAGGTCTTTCTTGGGGCTACAACTTTCATGTTCAGCCCACAACCCATATCCGGCCGTATCATGTCCGAAAATGTCCTCGAAGTTCGCCGCGTGTAGAAAACCGATTCCTGCGCGCATCTTAAATCGAGACGAACGGCATCAGTTTGTCTTAATACTCTAATCAATATTCCCAAATCACATACAAAAATCCTCCTCCCTTATTCACCCTCATAGGGCCACTTCTCTTCACCAAACCATCCCCCATCTTCACATAGAAGGAAGGAGAGGTTGAAGACGTCTAATATTTAGGACTCAAGTCCTAACATGGCCCTTTTCTAGAAAATCTTCCTCTCGCAAATCAAGACTCCTTTGAGTAGGTATCTCTCTCGGGAATAACTAAAGATCTAGCATCAAGGGAGGGGTAGAAAGCATACCTCGGTTCCGGAGTTTTCGACCATGGATCTCGTCACTCTCCTTGGCGGCATCTTCCTCCTTGCTAGTATTGTTCTTTACGCGAAGAGAGAAGGAGAAGATTTTCTTCCAGAGATCGACTCCGGCGGCTTCTCTATTTCGTCAGGCTCAGCAAAGATAACTGCTCGACAAACTAGAAAAGAGGCGGCTAGGGTTTTTTGCATGTCTCTTTTTATGAGGAGAAATTAGGGTTAACTGCTTTGCCATGTGTCGGCTTGACATTGGACCACCTAATATTACTTTAAATGAGTCATGTTGAAAGGACACGACCCATTTAAGTCGGTTTGGCATAATTCCTGAATATCCGGTTCAGACCGGCCAAGTGACAAGAAATAGACTGCGCTAGAAAATCTGCTAAGTCATATTCGCCGAGTAAGCAATCCTTACTCAACGAATCGTCTAGTATTATACTCTTACGTGATGAAACATTGAGATTCATCAACAGCACTAAATTCTATATGTAAACACATAATTTTCTAAGTAAAAATTGTCGAGTGCACCTTATTTACTCGATGAATCATCGAGTGGCGTCAAGTACACTCAACGCACTTGATGCCACAACTCTCAGGATAATCTAAGTAAAAGCATTGATATCACTTACCTTTACCCGGCGAATCATCGAGTGGCGTCGAGTGCACTCGACGCACTCGATGCTACAGCTCCCCAAATAATCCTGAGTAAAAGCGTTGAGTGGCGTCGAGTGCACACAATGCACTCGATGCCTTTTAGTTAATGGCGTCGAGTGCACTCAACGCACTAGACGCCAATCATCTAGATGTCCTTCTAAGTCAAATGGTGCTGAGTGGTGTCGATTCCACTCAAGCCTCAGCATAGGTTGTCGAATGGTGTTGAGTGCACTCAATTCACTCAACGCCCCGTTTCTAGAAAGTCATTTAACTACACATTCGTCGAGTGGTGTTGAGTCCACTCGACGCCTAAGCCTAATTCATCGAATGGCGTCGAGTGCACTCAAAGCATTCGATGCCATGGGTCTAGGAAATATTCTAAGTCCAGTTCGTCTTATATATTGATTAATTCGTCGGTTATTCGTGATGATATTCGACGAATATTATTAGTCTCAACTCACAAGTCATACTAGACGAATTCGTAGGATATTCACAATGATATCCGACGAATTTTACTTCTCGAGTCTGGCGCACCCTGAGCCCGAGTTAACTACCTTGACTCAAAAACACGTGCGAGGGGTCTAGCGCAAAACAGGATAAAAGTATCTAGTTGTCTACCTAAATCACCTAGATGGGGGTGAATTGATGAGATCTGCGTCATTTGTGGAATAAAAAATTTAGAGGAATTAACACAGAATGATCAAGCACAATCCAGACGACATACGGAATTATAGTGGTTCCCCAATCTTGGGTATGTCCACTCTCCACCTCACCAATCTAGCACCACGACTAGACTTGGCTACTTCACTATATCTCGGATTAAACAATCCTATACCTCAGAGCAACGCTCCTTCAACTCAATCCCCCCCAAAACGGTATCTACACTCGGAAGAGAAACCCCCTAAAAACTCGGAGACAAAGCTTTTACAAAAGTTTAAATAAGTTTTTACAACAATAAAGAAAAACAACTACACTTCAGATCTGAAATTTTTCAGATTTCTTCCTTCTTGAAAAACTGAAAGCTTGGAGAAGAAGTTAAGGAAGAATTCTTGAGATAAACACGATCTGAAATTTCTTGGATCTGACACGATCAAATGAGAGATTGAGAATATAAAAATCAGGGATCTATCGAATCTTTCTTCTGCTTTCGAATCGCTGGATCGAGGAACAAGCTTCGATAAAGAACGAAGATGTCAGCGGCAGCTTTTTCCCGATCTAGAAATATGCGGCAATTCTGATTTGGAATAAGATTAGAAGTGAAGAATTATTAGGGTTTGTGAAATTCTCGAAGTGACTTTATATAGGACATCACCCAAAGGTCAAATGTAATTAAGAGATGATCCACGTCTATTAAACTTTCTAAACTTAGATCTAAATTTGAAATTCCATCTGACTATTTAATCTTCAGAATCTGCCACTGCATTTCTCGAGAAGAAGAAGACTTCCTTAGAAAATAACTTGCCTTCTCGAGAAAAGAACTCGGCTTCTCGAGAAAAGAACTTGAAGAAAATTTTGTGAGAGGGAATACCGATTTCTCGAGAAGAACCTTATTTCTCGAGAATGAGACTTGGTGGAATCCTAGAGCAGGAACTAGAGTTCTCGAGAAGAGAATGTTTTCTCGAGAAAACATCCAAGCCTTTCGAGAAATTTTCTTAATAGAACTTCTGAAACTTGAGCCAATGATTTCTCGAGAAGGAGTGGGTTTCTCGAGAAACAAGATTCGGCTTCTCGAGAAAAAAATTAGACTTCTCGAGAATTCCAATGCATTATCCGAGAACTGACTTGGCTTTCGAGAAATTTACATGCCATTTCTCGATTAAAAGAAATAGAAACCTTTCAGACAATTTTTCGAGAATTCATATAGTATCTCGAGTACATCAAGGCCTTCTCAAGAACTAGACTTGGCTTCTCGAGAAAAACATCTTAGATTTCTTGAGAAATGTACTTGGGGAAATTTTCTGAATAATTTATTTTGCTTCTTTGTTGAAAACAGCTATCCTTGAATTCTTCCATTACCTTAGTACTTGAAAATGAAGTGCATGCCAATAGAGAGGTTACACCTGAGTCAACACTGTGGATCACACAATGAGGGATTACATCGTATGGTCCTATGTTTGGTGACTCACTGTAAACTAATATTGGTCTAAAATCAGCAATTATGACCTGCAAGCACTTAACCACAGAATAACATCAAATACAAACTTAATTCATCTTAGTTCAAGGGTGACTTCACACAAATCTAGGTTATTATGGATACAATACTCAATAATCTCCCCCTATTTGTAGAAGTCAGAACCCTCTACACTAAGGTGAATTACATCAAAATAATCAAATAATTAACTAGAAAACATAGTAATGATAGCAATGATGTTTAAGAAATAGTATATCAGCAAAATTCAAAATCAAATAAATATATATAGAAATTGTACATAGAGGAATCCAAATCCACAACATTTTATACTATGGCTAAACTCCACTTATTTGAATTGATGTTGTTGTTGCCTTTCTTTTCTTGCTGCCTCTTTTGATAGTTGTAAGGCTTAGGGTAGTACTTAGAAGGTTTGGGAGGAGCTTTGGGATTATTTCTGCCATATTCTCTATCATAGATTCTCCTCTTGGTTAAAGATTTCTCATACAACTCCCATTCCTGGGAAATGTAATGATCATTTTTATCTTCATTAAAATTTGCAACCAGTTTTAGAGTCTCAAGAATTAGTGACTTGGAGGTTGGGCTCCATACTTCAGCAAATTCTTATGCACTTCTTCTTTCAACTTCTGTATTTGGAATTGATCGGCTTGCAGAAGCACCATCACCATATTTCCTTTTCTTAGGAACTGGAATTTCTGGAGGTGGATTTTGAGGCATCTCTTGTTCAGACCAAACATGGGAGTTATCTGTAGGAGGGGCACCATATTCATCCAGTCTGGGAGAGAATGTGGGCATCTAGGCAGTAGGATGCTAGATAGTAGGGTCTAGATGAGGATGTGGAGCTGCATTTTGATTGACTTAGAAGTCGGGAAAGATCTTATTGTGTATCCAAACTGTGGTAGCATAATTATGTATCTTTACCTCATAACTATGTGGCTGAACATCTGCTTTCATTTCTTTTAATTGAGCATCCCATAGGTTTTTCATGTATGTAGAGTCTTTTGATAGATATTCTTTGACTTTGTCCTCCCACTTTCTGACTTCTACAGATAGGGTGCTTATAACATCTTCTTTTAACTTGCCAACTTCTTCACACGTCCTGAAATTATGCTCTTGGGCTTTCTTTTCCAACTGAAATTGGTTATTTGCCAATATGACTGATTGGTCCATTGCGTGACCAATGTTAGTGATGGTATGATCTAAGCATTCATATCATTACACCTATTTTGTTGAAAATAACTACCCTTGAATTCTTCCATTGCCTTAGTACTTGAAAATGAAGTGCATGCCAATAGAGAGGTAACACATGAGTCAACACTGTGGGTCATAGAATGAGAGATTACATCGTTTGGTCCTATGTTTGGTGACTCAAAGTAAACTGAAATTGTTCTACACTTAGCAATTATGACCTGCAAGCACTTAACCACTGAATAACATCAAATATAGACTTAATTCATCTTAGTTCAAGTGTGACTTCACACAAATCTGGGTTATTGTGGATACAATTCCAACACGGGATTGTTGGGTCCGACGTTCCCTCACTTAACCCGTGGCGCTCTGCTACTTATTTAAGAAATTATGTAGCGCCCTTTCCAACGTTCCGAGCTATTGGAATAGTTGGGTATGCGCTTGATCCTACATTTGGTATCAGAGGGAGGTTACGGGTTCAAGACCGGGGGGCGCTATTAAATCTCGATTTTTCTCTTATACCTGTATGGGTCTGGCGGGTCAGGAAATCATGGACATATGGTAAACCCACCTCTGAGCCATATGGGCTATGTGGTAACCCCTCCTCTGAGCCGACGGGTTGTGCTAGATACTGGGGGGGATTGTTGGGTCGTGCATTCCTTCACTTGACCCGTGGCGCTCTGCTAATTTTTTAAGAAATTAAGTAATGCCCTTTCCAACGGTCCGAGCTTTTGGAACAGTTGGGTATGCGCTTGATCCTACAGGGATGTTACAAATCGTATAAAAAAAAATAAAATATTTCTTCCCCGAAATCAGGCTAAGGCTATGGGGAAGTAAAGCATGAAATTTAATTAAAATAAGCTTTTAAAATTACCTTGGGAAAATAATTCCGGGTAGCGCTTTTGCATCAGATCCACTAGTTCCCAAGTGTATTCTTCTTTCCCATGGTTATACCATGGGACCTTTACCAATTATACGCTTTTCCGCCGCAAGTTCCTCATTTTAGTGTCCACTATCCGCACCGGCTCTATTCGGACAGATCTATCAGTTTTTACTGCTCCAACTATGGTGAGGACATGTTGATCGGATCGCAATAGTACCTTCCGAAGTGACGACACATGGAACACGTCGTGTAAATTCTCTAGCTCTAGTGGCAGCTCCAACTATAGGTCAAAGGGCTAATCCTTTCCAATATAGCATAAGGCCCAACGTATCTTGGACTGATCTTCTTCATACCACGCACCCGTGACACTCCATGCATTGGCCGAATCTTCAGGAACACTTTGTCACCCACTTGAAATTCTACCATATGGTGCTTGCATTATAATATTTAGCCTACCAAATTTGAGCCTCAAGCATGCGGTCCCATATTAGTCTAACAACAGCATCAGTATCATCAATGTACTCAATTCCCAAAACCTTCGGGTCTTAATCTTGTACCCACGAAAAAGGGGTCCTACACCTTATTCTATAAAGGACTTCATGGGGTGCCATCCCGATACTAGCCTGATGACTGTTGTTGTATGAAAATTCTACCAGGGGTAGTAGCCTTTTCCCACAGCTCTCCTCTATCTAGCACACACAATCTTAGTAGATATTCCAAAGTTCTGATGGTCCTCTCAAACTGACCATCCGTTTGAGGATGAAAGGCTATGATGAAGGTAAGGCGTGAACCCAAATACGCTTGTACTGCATTCCATTCTTTAGAAGTGAAACGACCATACCGGTCAGAAATAATTGTCTTTGGCACGCCATGGTACCGTACAAATTGCTCCACAAAGAAGCGCACCAAAACGTCCACATGTGCCTCCTTATTCATTGGAAAAAACATGTCTACCATCGTTAGGAGATCCACGATTATCTAAACTGAATCGTTCCTAGAGCGTGAGCGAGGCAAACCGTGAACGAATTCCATGGAGATATCGTCGAACTTCCACTCAGGGATGGGCAATGGATGTAATAATCCTTCGGGGCTCTTGCATTCTGAATTCACCTTTTGACAGGCTTCATAGTGCGTAAAAAAATACCTGACGTCTCTCTTCATTCCTGGCCAACACATGGTCTTCCGCAAGTCCGTGTACATTTTTGGCAATCCCAGGATGCACTGAATACTTAGAGCAATGTGCTTCTCTCAAATTATCATCCCGAATTTTTCCGCCTTCGAGAATGTAGAGCCGACCACGGAAATGAATGGGGCCGTCTTGTAAGTAATATTCATCAATAGAACCATCTTCAAGTGACTTAAATACTAGGGCCAGAGCAACATCCTTCCCTTGCTCTGCCCTGATTCGGTCCCGAATGTCACAAACTATGCTCATTACGGTTAGATACTCCGTATACTCTTCAGAATGTTCCTTATACACCAAGGTGTTCTCCATCTCCTCAAGCATCTGAGCTAATTTCATACTCATCTACCGAGACTCAGGGTTCGATTCTATTACCTTTCTGCTCAAGGTATCAACCACTGAGTTTGCTTTTCCGGGGTGGTAGTTCAAAGTAAATTAATAATCACATAAAAATTCTAAGCACCGTCGTTGTCTCAGGTTCAACTCCTTTTGATTATGAACATACTTTAAATTCTTATGATCCGAAAATATCTCATAGTGGACGCCATATTGATAGTGTCTCCAAACCTTCAAGGCGAACACCACTGCCCCCAACTCCGGATCATGAACTGGGAAATTAGCTTCATGTTTCTTCAGTTGTCTCGAATTATAAGCGATCACTTGCTCGTGCTGCATCAGCACTGCCCCCATCCCTTGATATGATGCGTCAATGTAGACCTGGAATCCTTCCTTCCCAGATGGAAGGGCTAGGATAGGTGCGAAGGTAAGTCTATCCTTCAGCTCTTGGAATGCGGCTTCACACTGGGGTGTCCACTCGTATGACACACCTTTCTTTGTTTAAGCTGTGAGAGGGAGGGATAGCTTTGAGAATCCTTTCACAAACTTGCGATAGTACCCAACAAGTCCAAGGAAACTCCACACATCGGCTGCTGACTTCATAGGCGACCATTCCTTCATAACATGCACCTTGGCAAGATCCATAGCTAACCCAGCACCACTGATCACGTGGCCTAAGAACGCAACTTATCGAAGCCAAAATTCACACTTGTTGAACTTGGCAAACAAGGTATGTTCCTTTAACTTTTCACCATGAAGGTCAAGTGTTCAACATGCTCTTCCTATGTCTTCAAATAGGCCAAAATGTCATCGATGAAGGTGATGACGAAGACATCTATGTATGGTTCAAACACCCTGTTAATCAAACTCATGAACGCAGAAGGGGCATTTATGAGCGCAAACGGCATCACTATGAACTAGTGTAAACCATACCTTGAGCTAAGTGCCATTTTTTGGATATCCTCCTCTTGTATCCTCAACTGGTAATACCTCGAGCGCATATCTAACTTGGAAAACTAGTGTGCTCCTACGAGTTGATCAAATAACTCATCTATCCGGGGGAGTGGGTAGGTGTTTCGCACCGTTAAATGGTTGAGTTCACGATAATCTATACATAATTGTAGCATTCCGTCCTTCTTCTTAACGAATAGAACAGGAGCTCCCCAAGGTGATTAACTGGGGAAAACGAACCCAGACTCTACTAATTCCTGCAACTGAAATCTTAACTCAGCGAGTTCCTTTGGGACCATACGATAAGGGTTCCTGGAGACGGGTTTGGAGCCCAGTACTAACTTAATTTGAAAGTTTACATCTCAATGCGGGGTAATCCTTGAAGCTTCTCGGGAAATACCTCAGGAGAATCTCGCACCACACGCACATATTTCATACCATCTGTTATTTGTTTTATCTCGAAGCATATCATATATACCTCATCCTCTTTCGTCTGGGCTTCTAAGGTTGGAATTAAAGATAACAACATACGAGGTGCAAGTATAATACCTTGAAAGATGACCTCAGAGTCTCCAAGCCTCAAGGAAATTTGTTTCTCCGCATAATCAATCCTGGCGTGGTGCCAATCCAACCATAACATGCCCATAATAAGGTCGAATTCTGGCATTCTCAACACTATTGCAGGGATTTCCAAGATCTTTCCTCCAAGAAGTACCTCCAACTCACACTTTGCGGATGCAGTTATCTCAGAACCATCCGGAAGGTGTACTCTCTATGCAATACAAGTGAAATATCGCACTCCTTCTAGGTCTTTAACAAAAACTATCGACACAAATGAGTGTGTGGCACCGGTATTGAATAGAGTGTAGGCAGGTTTCTTACTAACCAATATGCCCAAGTATCAATTGTAAAGCCTCAAGCCAGATTCCTAGCACAAACTTAGGTAGACTAAGGGCAAATGTTTATAACCTGTTAATTTCTTCCCGAAGTCCTCATCCTGAAGCTGGGTCTTGCTTCCATTACTCCTTCAGCGGGTCTCTTAATGCTAATCTGAACACCCAAAAGATACGCTTCCAATCACTTTATCCTATCTATTATCTCTGCTAGGTTCGAGTCCGCTATAAACAAAAGTGGTTGTCTTAGGGATTTTTCCATATCTGTTATCTCCACTAGATTCAAATTTGTTATAAAAAAAGTGCTTGCCCTAAGGAATCTCATAAGACTTTGTACAATAGTTTTACGTACCCACGATCATCCAAACTTTAGGAGATTTACGTATAAAGGTACGAACCTTAGGTCAGGTTGGCTAATTGTAGGGTCAAAATTGGACATACTTAATGAGAATTACATATGGGCACACCACTTCTTCCGCTAAGTCAGTTTGTCTCCAAACTAACTAATCAATTCGGAGTGGCACCATTATTCCTTGACTTCTTTAGTTGAGGATTGTTGCAAGCTGATACCATTTGTAAGACCCCACCCCCCCCCCCTCCCGGAACAAAAAACACGGCACAAGGCGAGTCTTAAGCCAAGAACAGTCGCCTTGCGGTATCGTTAGCACACGCGCTAAGCTGTACTATAAGACGCCTATCCTGCCGACTAAACATATCATCCATGCCAACCCAACCAAGAATATAAAATAGAAGTAAAATCCACACATAAGTAAAATTATTCCAAAATAAAGTACATCAAATAAAAGAAGCATCAACAAGCTTCTATAATATCATAGTACATGTACAAAATTTCCCAAAGGCTATAACCGAAATCTCTCAAGACTCACATCAGTAACGGATGGCAGCGATGGTACCATCACATCAGGCCCTGTCATCCTGGCCTGGCAGCCCTTCTGCATAACCTGTTGCTGCTCTATCTACGGGTTTTCCTCCTAAAAAGGAAGACATGGCAACCATTAGTCACATGGTCTAAGTGGCTATCACATCCGCTCCCCCCGACGACTTCTCGTCACCGGGCGGAGAAAAGAATAAGGGTACAATATATATATGTATAATCAGTAGTACAAAGAGGTGGTAAAGGATTAATCAATGATAGTGTATATCAAGGAACTACAACAATTAAGTATATCAACCTACTTAACAGTTCTACGATCAACAACAGTATAAAATATGAATCTATGATGGTAAGTAACTTAGCTTATATGAATGCCCATAAAGATTTATAAGTTAAGGATCGGCTCAATAGTGAAGTAACTCATCTTATAGGAGTGCCCATACAAACTTATACGATGAGGATCTTGTGTATGTAATGTTTGTAATGACATGAATGCAATATAATGACTCACCCATGATAATGCACAAGCAATTGCTATGTCGACACAAACTTGTAGTTCACACTTTTCGAGCAAGTAGCTAACCTCTCAGGCATCATCTGTTGTGGCCAGACGGTGATAGTAGAGAGAGCTTCTCCACTGCAAGGCTGACATCCACACAACTTTGCCTAGGCCTCCGTACGCCTCAACACTAAGAACACAATAGTTGAGTTCACATGCGTACTACGACTCAGAGGGATCTTGGGTAGATGTGCACAAGGAACACAGCCCAAACTGGTGTATCATCATGGCACGGAAGGTTCCTCTGTGAACATATCTCCAAAGAACTAAGGCTAACCATCCACTAGCATGGAGGGTGCCTCGGGAAGTAAACACCGAGGACCAAGGCCCAACCGTGCAAGTCTATCTATCAACTCCCATCGGTGTGACGACTGGCGAGCCCGTAGACCTGCCACACTATCCTTAACCGAGGATTATGACACCGCGTGTCAACTCACTTCACATGCAATTTAACATTAAGGGCACTACTTCAAGTCCTTTTTATTTAATCACATCACGTGCTCAACAACACGCAAGGGCTCCAGACCGAGTCTCTTATTTATTTAATCACATCTCATTCTCAACAACACGTAAGGTCTCCACACCGAGTCCCTTATCAACATGTCGTTTTAGTGCGGCAATGCCTTCGCACTTCTAACCCTTCCACATGTCCTTACCACACAAGGGTTCATCATTTACACAGGTGGCAAGCCACCATATACAACACACATATCCCACACTGCTACCCGTAAGGAGAAAACTGTAAGCAGTGGACAACTATACTCATTCCATTAACCATCATACTACATGGATAGACATTAACCTTATATAGTTCCTCTCTTAATAAATGAGCATTCTCAGCAATTGTACTTCCACATGACCTTCACAAAAACATAATGATACCCACTTATTCATCAACCATTCGATTATAATAATTACATATATACTATGGAAACCTAACTATAACATCAACTAGATACAATCGCTTCACCAAGTTCAAACCATTCGTGCACATATGGATCTATCAACTAAATGCCAACAACCATTTGATCATCGCAATCACTACCAATTATGTACAGCAAAATTCAATCCAATCTCATCGTTATTCATCATATTACCATTATCAAGTATATCCTTAACGGTTCACATATTTAAATCATTCCTACCATCCCAACTCATCAACCCATTCGTTCACTAACCTCCACCAAATCATCTCGTTCAAGTACACATCACTACACCATTTGTTGATTAAGGATCTATCTAACAAATATCATGAACCATATTTTATCACGATTACTTATAGAAAAAATTCACCAAAACATTAACGTTATTGTACTATAATCTCTCTACCAAGTCCAAAGCCGATTCAAAACAAACCCGAGAACTATATGTGCAAGAACGATTACAGTACCACAAATTTGATCGAAGATTCCTAAGGCTACAAGAATCCAGTGAAGGCGTGTAACCCCTCGTTGGAAAGGTCTTTTCGTAGGTTACAACTTTTTTGTTCAGCCCACAACCAAGATCCAGCCGAATCATTTCTGAAAATGTCCTTGAAATTTGCTGTGCGCAGAAAACATATTCTTGCGCGCATCTTAAAGCGAGACGAACGACATTGGTTCATCTTGCTCCTCTAATCAATATTCCCAAATCACATCCAGAAATACTCCTCCCTTATACACCCTTATAGGGCCACTTCTCTTCACGAAACCAGCCCCCATCTTCACATAGATGGAAGGAGAGGTTGAAGATGTATAATCTTTAGGAATCAAGTCCTACCATGGCCCTTTACTAGAAAATCTTCCTCTTGCAAATCAAGATTCCTTTGAGTCGATATCTCTCCTAGTAATAATTAAAGATCTAGCACCAAGGGAGGGTAGGAAGCACACCTCGGTTTCAGCATTTGCGGCCATGGATCTCGTCACTCTCCTTGGCGGCGTCTTCCTCCTTGCTAGTATTGTTCTTTACGCGAAGAGAGAAGGAGAAGATTTTCTTCCAGAGATCGACTCCGGCGGCTTCTATATTTCGTTAAGCTCGGCAAAGAAAACTACTCGGCAAACTGGTAAAGAGGTGGCTAGGGTTTTCCACATGTCCCTTTTATAATGAGAAATTAGGGTTAACTGCTTTGCCACGTGTCGGCCTGACATTGGACCACCTAATATTACTTTAAATGAGTCATGTTGAAAGGACACAGCCCATTTAAGTCGGTTTGGCGCAATTCCCAAAAATCCGGTTCAGACCGGCCAAGGGCAGGAAATAAACTGTGCCAGAAAATCTGATAAGTCAGATTTGTCGAGTAAGCAATCCTTACTCGACAAATTATCGAGTATTATACTCATACTCGATGAATCGTCGAGATTCGTCGACACCACTCAACGCCAAATGTAAACACAACACTTTCCAAGTAAAAAATCGTCGAGTGCACCTTCTTTACTCGACGAATCGTCGAGTGGCATCGAGTGCATTTGTCGAGGGAACTAAATGCACTCGACACCACAGCTCTCAGGATAATCTAAGTAAAAGCGTTGAGATCACTTACCTTTACCCGACGAATCGTTGAGTGGCATCGAGTGCCCTCGACGCACTCGATGCCACAGCTCCCTGAATAATCCTAAGTAAAAGCGTTGAGTGGCATCGAGTGCTGATAAGTTATAAATATCTATATTTTTACGTAGTTTATTTTTGTAGTTTTAGTTTATTTTCGTAATTTTTAGTAATTTTTCTTTAATAAAATGCTCCTTTTTTATATTTCTTCTAACTAAGTTTAAATTTGATTTCTAAAAATTTTCAGTAAAAAGTCAAAAAAATCAATGTACACGCCCGTGTACTTCATGTAGCGCCCGTGCCCGGGCAGAATGACCACTTTCATGGAGCAGCACTCGCCGAAATTGCTGCCAGCGCCTGTGCTCGACTTTCATTGAGCATCGATCAACGAAAATATTTCCAGCGATCTACGCTCGACGATCGTTGATCAGTGCTCAATGAGATTCCCAAGCGCCAGTGCTCGCCTTTTGCTGATCATAGCTCGATGTTCATCGACTTCAGCTTGGCGCTTCGCCAGCTGATTCATCGACCAAACATTCAACGCCAACCTTTCGTCGATCGTAGCTCGATGTTAGTTGAACGAAGTATGACGAATTGATGCCAAACTCAGGGAACGATGTTCGTCGAACTGGACTCAACGATCAACACTCAACGCCTCCAGCAAGTCAACACTTGATGCCTCCAGTTCAATGTTCGACGTTCGTCGAACTCAACTCATCGCTCGACGTTCGACATTCGTCGATCCCAGCTCAATGCCTTCACCAGTCATTCTTTGCTGACATGCCCGTGATAATCCTGTCACGCCTGTGACCAACACATATCCTATTCTAGAAGCTTCCAGAAATTGACCAGTCACTTGAATTTCACTTCTCCAGCACTCCAGACCCGACACGCCCCCATGTCATGCCCGTGACCAGGGCGTGTCACATCCTTTTTTTTGTCTATAAATAAAAAATTTTTGTAATGACCAAGGGTTCAAACTTTTCAGCAAATTTTATTGTTTGGGGGCTACTTGGGTGCACTTCTTGCTATGTAAGGAGAATTTTCTCCCCCTCTCTTTTATGTTTGTTTTAGCTTTGAAAGCAACTTTTTCTTTAATAAAATATGTTAGATTTTTCTCTTTATATTGTCTTGGAAAGGATGTGAGTGTCTCAGTTTTGTTATCTTTTTATCCTTTGTTTTTCTTTGTTTTTCTCTTAAAAATATGTGTGTTTGTGTATGAGTTTAACTTCATGTTTTTATGTTTTCATAGTTTTATTTTGCCTAGCTTTTGTTCTAGGTTTTCTTTTATAGTTATTAGTTATTATGTTAACTTTTATTTTCTTGTCCGTTAGGATTGTTTAAGTTTAGTTTTTTTTAGTACTTTAATTTCTTTTTTATGGTTTTATACAAGTGTTTTCAAAGTGGCTTTCTATCTTCTTTTTTTTACTTAGTCATTTTAATTTTGTAAACTTTTGTTATTTTCAATTTTTTCCACTTTTTAAACTCTTTTATAAAATTATAACAATGAAAAAGTTGTTATTTTAATTTTTAAGAAAAGTTTGTTTTCTTTTTCTTTTTATTGTGAGTGTGTGAGTGTATGAGAATAAGTTTCATTTTGCTCTTAAAATTATGTAGAGTGTGTAAGTGTATGAGTTAATTTTCATTGCTTTCTTTTATTTCTTTCTTTATCCTTTCTCAATTTCACGTAGTGTGTGTGTGTATGAGATAATTTTTATTGTTTTCTTTCAAATATGTAGAGTGTGTGTGTGTCCATTTATTTCCCGCCTACTCATTCGAGTAGGACTCACTTTCATTTCCCGCCTACTCATTTGAGTAGTACTTGTCATTTCCCGCATACTCGTTTGAGTAGGACTTGTCATTTCCCGCACACTCATTTGAGTAGGACTTATCATTTCCCACCTATTCATTTGAGTAGGACATGTCATTTCCCGCCTACTCATTTGAGTAGGACTTGTAATGCATTTATTTCCCGCCTACTCATTCGAGTAGGACTTGTAATTTCTCTATTTTGTGTAACTTAGTTTTTTTATTTTATGATTTTGAAAAGTGTGAGTTCTCATTTTAATTAGTTTTATAATTTTCTAACGTTGTGTTCTTTTCTATCCCCTTTTTTATAACCCTTTAGCGCTTAGTCTCGAACTCACGCATAGTCAATCTCATAAGCCGTCCACATACCGATGAGTGGCTAATCGTTCTGAGCCCTCGAAATCGAATAGCATTGGGACATATGAAATCACTCTAAATAATTAAAGGATCTTTTTCTCACTTTAATTAAAGGGCTTAAGGTTTGCCCCAGGGAAACGACGTGTAGAACCACATATCGATGTGTGGGCTCTATTTTTGTTACCCATACACTAGCTAGCCGAGAGGCCGAGCGTATGGACTGATCACCCTTGGGTAAAAAGTGTTGTGTGCATACTCTTGAGAGAGGAGAAGCGTAATTCTACTGGATTAGGTTCCCCACCCAATAGCGGGGTTCTTAGCTTAAAGCGGGCATTAAGAGGAATCCTTCATTGGACGAGAGTTCAGTTGAATAGTCGTAATATTCAGGTGAGCGATATTCCTAGACATAGGTGAGCTCATGTTTTTGGAACCTCCACAGACAAGTTGCATTTAATTAATTTGAAAACTAAGTTCAATATTATTAAGTGTCATTTTAGTTTCGATCTAATTCGATGTCGAGCGTTAACCCTTCATTGAATTTTTCTAAGTTTTTTAGAGCTCTCTTTTATAACCGCATTAGTTAATTAAAAACCTGACAAGTTATTTTCGGTTAAATAATAGTCCCTCCGGAAGAACTATAAATAGTAGACATGCCACGGGAAATATACGACCTCGATATTTCCCACCGGAATATCTTGTATTACTTGCGATAGGTGCACTTGCATCCTTATTGCACCACGCGGAACCCTTTCTCGCTGCGCGCATCAAGTTTTTGGTGCCGTTGCCGGAGATTTTCGTGTTGTTATTTTGAATTTCCTTAGTATATTAATTTTACTTTTTTTACAAAAAACAAAAAGAGAAAAAATTAAAAACTCTACTTAAAACCCAAAAAAACTTTTTTTTAGTATATATTTTATGGTGTATGACTCGTGGACAACCCTCGGAGTCTGCAAATGTTTATTTCGATCCTGAGATCGAACGCTACCTTCCGCGTATTCGATCTCAAATCCAAAATCCATTTCTAGACCCCGAATAATCTATCAAAGTACCCTGTGTCGTAGTTATGGCCGACCATAACCCTCCCCAAGCGGCCGAGCGTACTATGTCTTATTACGCCCGACCTAACCTGGATGATACTTGGTCTAGCATTATTCACCCTATGGTGGAGAATAATAATTTTGAGATAAAATCGAGTGTAGTTCAAATGATCTAAAATTTCGTGCAGTTCGATTGACTGCTTGATGAGGACCTGAATGTTTACTTGTTTAATTTTTAGAAATTTACGACACCTTTAAGATTAATGGCGTCACTGATGATGCCATTTGCTTACGCTTATTTCCATTTTCCCTTACATCAAAAGCGAAGGCGTGGTTGAATTCCCTCCCGCGAGGATGTATCACCACCTTGGCCGAGCTTGCGGAACAGTTATTAACGAAGTATTTTCCGCCCGCAAAAACTACAAAATTGTGCGCAGACATTTCTTCGTTTGTGTAGAATCATTCTGAGGCTCTATTTGAGACTTGGGAGAGTTTTAAAGAATTCCTCCACAAGTGTCTGCACCACGCGCTGCCTGCGTGGTTGCAGGTCTAAATCGTTTACAATGAGCTTAACTATCAAACGCATCAAATGATTGACGCGGCTACCGGGGGCACTTTAAATAATAAAACCCCTGAGGCTGCCCAAGCGTTTATCGAAGAGATGGCTATGAACGCCTACCAATGGAACGTCCCGCGGGGACGCGCCAAGCAGGAGGCCGTCCTTTTTGAAGTGGATGCCACAGCTCTCTTAACCCTTCAAGTTGAAAGGTTAACAAAGCAGGTGGTAGAGATGACTATTGCCTCCTCCACTCCTCCATGTTTTATTCCCCCTAACGTCTGCGTGGTTGAAGAGTTCATGGACTTTGTGGGAAATTCGGGTCACCCTTCCATCAACCCCAACAATAACCCTTATAGTAACAACTATAATCCGGGTTGGAGGAAACACACCAATTTCTCTTGGAGCAATGCGAACAATGTGCAGTGCCCCCTAATTCTTTTGCGCTCGCATTTTTCCTGCCTACTCCTCCAAAACCTTCTCCAGTTGAGGAAAATTTTTATAAATACATAGCGTCGAACAAGTCAAATATCCGGAGCATCACCGAATCGCTAAAAAATCTTGAACAATAGGTTGGACAACTAGTGAGAATGATGTCCAAGCGTGCGCTCGGGGCACTATCGGGGAACATGGAGTCCAACCTCAGGAGAACGCTAACGATATAACCTTCCATAGCGGTAAGGAGGTGGTCGATCCAAAACGGATCAATTCGCAGGGTTTCTAATTGGGCCTCCCCGAACACTTTCCAGGGAAGTTCCTAACCTCCCTTTTTATTTTTGTACATATTGCATTTTATTTCTTTTTTGTTCCGCGTACTTATATTATAACATTGGGGACAATGTTGGAATTATGTATGGGGGCATTTTTGTGCTTTCCTTTCTGCACTTCCATTTTCCGCATCCTTTCTGCACTTCCATTTTTCGCACTAAATTTTTTTTTAAAAAAAATACAAAAATGAGAACAAAAACAAAACACAAAAAAATTTACAAAATGAAAACACCAAAAATACCATTTTTTATTATTATTTATTTTTAAAAAAAACTTCAAAAAAAATACAAAACAAATAAAATTCCAAAATATATTTAGTTTTACTTTGTAAATATTTTTTGTAAATATTTTATGTATATATTGTAAATATTTTCTGTATATATCGTAAATATCATTTTCTCTTTCCCCTCTTCCTTTCTCCTCCTCTTTGTAAATAACTTTATTTTTTCTCTCCTCTCTTGAAAATATTTGCTTAAAAATCATAAAAATAAAAAAATTTAGAAAACAAGCAAAAAATATTTCAAAAAATATATATCTTTTTCACATTTTTAGTATGTATATATTAAAGAAATAAACACAAAACACAAAAAACAAAAAAGCATGATAACTTTAAAAATAAAAAAAACTTTAAATCAAATATTCCTTCCTTAGCCCTTCATGCTCTCCAAAAATATAGTTGCGAGTTTATTTATATGCGAATTTCATTAATTCTTTGTTTACTATTTGTTTATTAATTAAAGATTGATAGATTTAAATAGCGGGGTTTAGTTTTAAAAAATAACTTAGGTTTTTTCTTTTTATGATAGAGGACTTGTTTTAGGCACTACTTCTAATTTATCTAAAATAGAGGCACGTGTATTATGTTAGAACAAACAACTATAGACTTCAATTATTTCTACTTAAGGATTTTTTGAAATACAGGAACGTTCAATTTATGAAAGTTGCTCTCAAATTTTTTTTATTTAAAACTAGTTTTCTTCTTGAAAAAAATAAACACTATCTACCCATATTTATCATGTTTTACTTGACATGATAAAATTTCTATCCTAAAAAGAACTTATGTCAATGGGAATAAGATTTCATTCCGTAAACATAGACATCCAATATTTTAAAAAATCATATGTTACAGAGTAAGAGGATAAAATTCATTACTCCTATACATATACATTGGGTTATATGAAGTTATTCAAAGAAATATATAATGTTAGGAAAATAAGATTTCCTTTTCCTAAAAACTTTGAAAAAATAATTTTTTAGAGGTTTGAGAAAAAAATTACCTCACCTCTAAACTCAAACCCTCTTCATAAACAAAAACAACCCCCTTAGCCAATTTCAAGGGCAATGTTAATAGCACCCCTGAAGTCGCTATTAGCAGCCATTTCAATGTGTTATTTTAGCTTTTTTGGGGTGCTATTAGCCAATAGAGGGGTGCTATTAACATTGCCCCAATTTCAATGATTCTATAATTAATTCAAAATCTTTTTGAGAGCATAATTTTAAATTGCATTATTTCCTTTAAAACTCTTATAAGCTAAAGTTCCTATAATTTCAATCTATTTTTGTTAGCTAACGATTACAATTTATGCTTGTTATTTAGTTATTTCAAAAAGACTTTTTGGCCAAAACTTTTCTTCTATTTAAATCATTTTCATGGATTAGAACTTAACTCTTATACCCTCCGGATATTTATTTTTATCTTTCTTTTAATTAATTCAAGCGGTAGCTAAATTTAGGATTTCTTTTATTCCTTATAAGTATATATCCAACTTTTGCTCTGGAATAACAAAAGCTTAAGTATGGGGGTATATGATATGTGGTAAATATCTATATTTTTTTACGTAGTTTATTTATGTAGTTTTCATTTATTTTCATTATTTTTAGTAATTTTTCTTTAATAAAATGCTCCTTTTTTTATATATATCTTCTAACTTAGTTTAAATTTGATTTCTAAAAATTTTCAGGAATATGTCAAAAAAATCAAAGTACACGCCCATGTACTTCTTGTCACGCCCATGCCAGGGCAGAATGACCACTTTCGTGGAGCAGTGCTCGATGAAATTGTTGCCAGCGCCTGTGCTCGACTTTCATCGAGCAGCGCTCAACGAAAATATTACCAGCGATCTGCGCTCGACAATCATCGAGTAGCGCTCGACGAGATTCCCCAACACCAGCGCACCCCTTTCATTGATCGCAGCTCTACGTTCGTCGACCTCAGCTCGACGCTTCGCTAGCAGATTCGTCGACCAAACATTCAACGCCAGCCTTTGGTCGATCGCAGCTCGATGTTCGTCGAACGAAGCATGATGATTTGATTCCAGATTCAGAGAACGACGTTTGTTAAACTGGACTCAACGATCAACACTCAACACTCGACGCCTCATGTTCAACGTTCGACATTCATCGAACTCAACTCGGCGCTTGACGTTCGTCGATCCCAACTCAACGCCTTCACCAGTCATACCTTGCTGACATGCCCATGATAATCCTGTCACGCCCGTGACCAACACGTGTCCCGTTCTAGAAGCTTCCAGAAATTGACCAGTCACTAGAATTTTCCCTTCTCCAGCATGCCAGACCTTACACACCCCTATGTCACGCCCGTTACCAGGGCATGTCACATCCTTTTTTTTGTCTATAAATAAAAATTTTATGTAAAGACCAAGGGTTCAAACTTTTGGGCCAATTTTGTTGTTTGTGGGTTGCTTGGGTGCACTTCTTGCTATGTAAGGAGAATTTTCTCCCCCTCTCTTTTATGTTTGTTTTAACTTTGTAATCAACTTTTTCCTTAATAAAATATATTAGATTTTTTTTCCTTATGTTGTCTTGGAATGGATGTGAGTGCCCCACTTTTGTTCTCTTTTTGTCCTTTGTTTTTCTTTGTCTTTCTCTTAAAAATATGTGTGTGTGTGTGTGTATGAGTTTAACTTAATGTTTTTATGTTTTCATAGTTTTGTTTTGCTTAGCTTTTGTTCAAGGTTTTCTTTTATATTTATTAGTTATTATGTTAACTTTTATTTTCTTGTCCGTTAGGATTGTTTAGGTTTAGTTTTTTTAGAACTTTAAATTCATTTTTATGTTTTTATACAAGTGTTTTCAAAGTGGCTTTCTATCTTCTTCTTTTTACTTAGTCTTTTTATTTTTGTAAAACTTTTGTTCTTTTCAATTTTTTTCCACTTTTTAAACTCTTTTATAAAATTATAACAATGAAAAAGTTGTTATTTTAATTTTTAAGATAAGTTTGTTTTCTTTCTCTATTTGTTGTGTGTGTGAGAGAGTGTATGAGAATAAGTTTCATTTTGCTTTTCAATTATATAGAGTGTGTGAGTGTATGAGTTAATTTTCATTTCTTTCTTTTATTGCTTTCTTTTTCGCTTTCTCAATTTCATGTAGAGTGTGTGTGTATGAGATAATTTTTATTGCTTTCTTTCAAATATGTAGAGTGTGTGTGTGTGTGTGTGCATTTATTTCCTGCCTACTCATTCGAGTAGGACTCGCTTTCATTTCCAGCCTACTCGTTTGAGAAAGACTTGTCATTTCCCTCCTACTCGTTTGAGTAGGACTTGTAATTTCCCGCCTACGTCTCGTTTGAGTAGGACTTGTCATTTCCCGCTTACTCGTTTGAGTAAGACTTGTCATTTCCCGCCTACTCGTTTGAGTAGGACTTGTAATGCATTTATTTCTCGCCAACTCATTCGAGTAAGACCTGTAATTTCTCATTTTGTTTAACTTAGCTTTTTATTTTATGATTTTGAAAAGTGTGAGTTCTCATTTTAGTTAGTTTTATAATTTTCTAACTTTGTGTTCTTTTCTGTCCCTTTTTGTAACACTTTAGCACTTTGTCTTGAACTCACGCCTCTTCAATCTCATAAACCATCCCCATATCGATGAGTGGCTAATCGTTCTTAGCTCTCGGCTTTGAAAAGCATTGGGACATATGAAATCAGTCTAAATAATTAAAGGATCTTTTTCTCACTTTAATTAAAGGGCTTAAGGTTTGCCCCGGGTATACGATGCGTAAGAACCACATATTGATGTGTGGTCTCTTTTTCCGTTATCCATACGATAGCTAGCCGAGTGGCCATGCGTATGGACTGATCATCCTAGGGTAAAAAGAGTTGTGTGCATACCCTCAAGAGAGAAGCGCAATTCTACCGGATTGGGTAACCCACCCAATCGTGGGATTCTTAGGGTAAAGCAAGCATTAAGAGGAATCCTTCGTTAGATGAGATTTCGGTCGAATAGTCTTAATGTTCAGGTGAACGATATTCATAGAGATAGGTGAGCTCATGTTTGTGGAACCTCCACGACCAAGTTTCCTTTAATTAATTTGAAAACTAAGTTCTATAATTATTAATAGTCGTTTTAGTTTCGATCCGATTCGATGACGAGCGTTAACCCTTCATCGAATTTTTCTAAGTCTTTTTACAGCTCTCTTTTATAACCGCTTCAGTTAATTAAAAACCTGACAAGTTATTTTCAGTAAAATTTTAGTCTCTCCTGAAGGAGTAGAAATAGTCAGCAGGCCCCGGGAAATATACGACCATGATATTCCCCACTGGAATATCCTGTATTACTTACGATATGTGCACTTGCCTCCTTATCGCGCCGCGCGGAACCCTTTCTCTCAGCGCGCATCAAGTGCACTCAATGCAGTCGATGCCTTTCGGTTAATGGCGTCGAGTGTACTCAACGCACTCAACGCCAATCATCCAGATATCTTTCTAAGTCAAATGGCGTTGAGTGGTATCGAGTCCACTCAACGCATCAACATTGGTCGTCGAATGGCAATGAGTGCACTTAACGCACTCAACACACCATTTCTAAAAAATCATTTAAGTCCACATTCGTCGAGTGGTGTTGAGTCCACTTGATGCCTAAGCCTAATTCGTCGAATGGCATCGAGTGCACTCAACGCACTCGACGCCATGGGTCCAGGAAATATTGTAAGTCCAATTTGTCTTATATATTGACGAATTCATCGGTTATTCGTGACGATATTTGTCGAATAGTATTAGTCTCAACTCACATGTCATACTCAATGAATTTGTCGGATATTTGCGATGTTATCCGACGAATTTTACTTGACGAGTCTGGCACACCGCAAGACCGAGTCAACTCCCTTGACTCAAAAACCCGTGCGAGGGGTCTAGGGAGAAATGGGATGTTACACCGAGTTCATCAATTTTTGTGTACTGCTCGGGATCGACCTTAGGTTTGTGTCATTCCACCATCCCTGGAGGAACAGGTAGGAGGAGGTGGCGAATAAAATCATCGTCAACCTCCTCAAAAAGAAGGTGGAGAATTTGAAGGGTAGTTGGGTGGAGCAGTTTCCTTGAGTTCTTTGGGCCCTTAGGACCACTCCCAACATGGACACGGGGGATACCCCCTTAATGTCCTCCTATGGGTACGAGGCCATGCTTCCAATAGAGTTCGAGGTCCGGAAGCCACGGGTGGTTGAGGCAGAGGTTGGAAGGGAATAATGGCAGGCTGAAAACGAGGAGGAGCTACGGCTCTCCCTTGATATGGTGGAAGAGTTAAGTTATCTCTTCGCCATCTGCTAGGAAGAAAGCGAATAATTGTAAAGTACTTTGGCAAAAACATCAGGGTCATACAGTTCGCGGAAGGGGACTTGGTCTTGAAGAAGGTGGATGCAGCAGGGAGATCAGCAGCAGTGGGGAAGCTCAATCCTAACTGAGAGGGCCCATATGTTATCAAGAAAGCTCTAAGTTCAGAGGGTACCATCTCTGAAATATGGAGGGTGAGACCCTGAGTCACACCTGGAGTGGTGATGACTTGAAGCGTTTCTATCCGTAAAAATATGTACGTCCGTTCCTTCAATGAATATGAAATCTTTTGATGTTTCAACCTTTTTGCAGATCAAGTTTGTCACAAGTATTTATGAAGCTGGGTCTTAAAATGCTCCCGTGCTAGGCTTCCACCCAATTGGCAGGGCCGGAGAGCAAAGGAAATTATTCTCCCTCTGGGTTAGGTCCCGAGATGCTCCCGGTGTTAGGCTTCCACTTGGCTGGAAGGGTCGGAATCCCTGTTGGAGGTCATTATGACCCTGGGGCTGAGTTTGGTTGATGCTAAACACATGTCGTCAAGCTCTCACCTAGATGATTGGCCTGGTGGTAGTGACCAGAGGTTGGCCAAAGAAAAGTATTCTCGCTCTGGGTTTAGGACCTGGGATGCTCCCGCTGCAAGACTTCCACCTAGCTGGCAAGGTCGGGATCCCCATTGGACGTCGTTATTACCCTGGGTTTGAGTCCGATTAATGCTCAACACCCGCCGCCAGGCTCTCACCTAGCTGATTGGGCCGGTGGTAGCACCTGGAGGTTGGCAAAAGGAAAGTATTCTCGCTCTGGGGTAAGGTCTAAGGATGCTCCCACTGTCAGGCTTCCACCTAGCTGGCATGGCCGGGATCCCCGTTGAATGTCGTTATGACCCTGGGGATGAGTCCGGTTGATGCTCAACACCTGACATTAGGCTCTCACCTAACTTATTGGGCCGGTGGTAGCTCTCAGAGGTTGGCCAAAGGAAAGTATTCATACTCTGGGGTTAGGTCCCGGGATGCTCTCGCTGTCAGGCTTCCACCAAGCTTGCAGGGCCGAGATCCCCATTGGACGTTGTTATGACCCTGGGGTTAAGTTCAGTTGATGCTCAAGACCCGCCGTCAGGCTCTCACCTAGCTAATTGGGCCGGTGGTAGCGCCCAGAGGTTGGACAAAGGAAAGTATTCTCGCTCTGGGGTTAGGTTCCGGGATGCTCCCGCTGTCAGGCTTCCACCAGCTGGCAGGGTCGGGATCCCCATTGGACATCGTTATGACCCTAGGGCTGAGTCTAATTGATGCTTATAACCCACCGACAAGCTCTCACCTAGCTGATTGTGCTAGTGGTAGCGCTCGGAGGTTGGCTAGAAGAAAGTATTCTCGCTCTAGGGTTAGGTCTCGGGATGCTTCCACTATTGGTCTTCCACCTAGCTGGCAAGGCCGGGATCCCTGTTGGATGTTGTTATGACCCTGAGGCTGAGTTCATTTGATGGTCAACACCCGCTGTCAGTCTCTCACCAAGCTGATTGGGTCGGTGGCAGTGCCCGGAGGTTAGCCAAAGGCAGGTACTCTGACTCTAGGGTTAGGTCCCGGGATGCTCCCGTTGTTAGGCCTCCACCTAGATGGCAGGCCGGGATCCCCGTTGGACATCGTTATGACCCTGGGTATAAGTCTCGAGATGCTTCTGCCGTCAGGCTTCCACCTAGCTGATGGTTGGGATTCTCGGTGGATGTGGCGATATCTAAAGCCGGGACCTAGGCATTCAAACTTTGGAGATAGATCGCGAGGATAACAAGGAGTTAAGCCTTGTAATCCCCAAGTGAAAGGGAGAGGGCGAGCCAAGACCCTAGCAGGTCGGCGAGCCGATAGTATGGTTCAGCGAGCTGAGCTCTCGGGAGTCAATTCTCGGCCGAAGCAAAAGATCGATTGACGCTCATCTCACATCGTCAGGTTCCTAACGAATGATAGAAGGAAGAGGATTAAATGTCCTCAACAGAACCGCCAAGCGCCTGAAAAGCGACCAAGGTCACGAGAACTCGGGCCACACCGTGACTTCATGGGGGCCCAGCTCGCGCGAAGCTGAGGGCTCAGGTGCGAGTCGAGCCGGCTCGCCCCTTTACCCTGCAAGCAGTATAGAGAATCCCTGGATAGAGGAGACGAGTCGCCATTCATAGGTCGGTTACACAAGATCTCTATGCCTCCTAAGCTGCCCTCATGGAATGCGTGATCTTACTATAGGGACACGGGTTTGAGGCCTCGAGTGGGAGAGTCGAGCCAGGTCGTGAGTACGAAGCAGAAAGAGAAAGAGATAAAGACGTCATCATATCAGAATAGTGCATATATATATATATCATTGATCAAAGAAAAGTTACAAGTTGGGGACTCAGCCCGTATTTACATTGAAACATAACAAAAAATACAAAAGAAGCTCGGTACGGGGGTTCAGCAAGGCGAGCTCTCGGGCGGCTGGCTCTCCTAAAGGGGTTGATAGGACTTGTCGTCCGGCTTTGGTATAGGAAGGAATAGCTCTGGTACCACCTCGCTTGCCAAGAGCCCTGTTGGAACCCTAGGTTTTGATTTGAGTTCAGTCATCTCTTTCTGTCTCTTGACCCAAGTTTTATCTATGGTCAAAGGTTAGTTGATAGGTTAGATTCTCTAGTTGTGTAGAATTGCCTTTCCAAATGAATATTTGGTTAAGTAGTTTTTCGTTCGACTATAGTCGAACGTCGCTCGACTATCATCTATCGGCTGATCGACGATCGTCTATCAGTTGGTTGACGTTCTGTCTGCATTGATAGCTCGACTATCTGTTGATAGGTCGACTATCTGTTTGCCTTGATAGTTCGACTATCTGTCCTGATAGTTCAACTATTTGATAGCTCGACTATCTGTTGATAGGTCGACTATCTGTGTTGCTTTGATAGTTCGACTATCTGTTGATAGGTCGACTATCTGCGTTGCTTTGATAGTTCGACTATCTGCTTGGATAGTTCAACTATCTGATAGTTCGACTATCTGTTGATAGGTCGACTATCTGTGTTGCTTTGATAGGTCGACTATCTGTTGATAGGTCGACTATCTGTGTTGCTTTGATAGGTCAACTATCTGTTGATAGGTCGACTATCTGTGTTGCTTTGATAGGTCAACTATCTGTTGATAGGTCGACTATCTGTTTTCTGTGATAGGTCGACTATCTGTTTTGTTTGGTAGTTCGACTATCTGTCCGAATAGATCGACTATCTGATAGCTCGACTATCTGTTCTGATAGGTCGACTATCTGCTGAGGTAGTTCGACTATTTTCTTTAATAGTTCGACTATCTGGATCGTTCGACTATCTGCCCGATAGGTCGATGATCTCCGTGCGTCGGTCGACAATCTCCGAGGGTCGTTCGACATTTTGCTGTATATTTTAAATAGTTTTGTCGTCTTCTATGATGTAACTAATTTCATAATTATTTTGGCATTTTTTTTATAAAAGATTATCTGAGTAAATTGTGATAACTCTTCCATGAAATATCTATTCTATTCTTTATGCATGAGCTAATCTTTTCTGACAAAGTTGTTTGTCTTATAGCTGAGATCTGATTTCTGCCAGGTTGTCCTTTATAGCCGTTAGACTCAAAAAGTCTTCCTTGGCTGTAAAGAGTCTTCTCTGATGTGACTTTCTCTTATATTATTTCATCAGAAGTATTTGCAGCTTCTTAGAAAGCTTTATCCTTTTATAGGATATCTGCCTGCAGTATTTTTGTTTTGCTTTATGCTTTTTGCAGCCCATCTTGCAGAGTTCAGAAAAAGACAAGATTCAAACTCAGTTAAGAGCCGTTGCTGCTGCTGCTATATAAAGACTTCTTTGAAGAAGAAATCAACTAGTTCTCAGAGATAAAAATTCATTCAGCAAGCTTACAGCAAGATCAAGTTTACTGCTCTCAGCAATCTTCACTCAACTGAGAAGTGTTAGCTCTTCTTCTCTTCTTCAACCTGAGTTCTCCTGGTTCCAGGAAGTTCTGACTCAGAGATCTTTTGAAGAAGAAGAAGAAGAAGAAGATAGCTGCTAGAAGATTTTCATTTCTTATTTTATATCTTCTTGTAGTTCTTCCTTCAGTATTTACTGAAGTGTTTCTGCACTGAAGCAAGACTTCACCTGGACGTTCTTTGAGCCAGGGGGAGCCTTGATTCTTTTAGAGCTTTCTAGCTCAGTGCAAGTTATTGTGCTTCTCTAATCTATTATAAAATAGAGAAGACACCTTAACCTCCTTTCCCCCTCCTGTACAGGGTTATTACTCCCTTCAAAAGTATCCCTTGGTGGTAGGGCACCTGATCAAAAACCTGTGTTGGTTTTTTAGACACCTGATCAAAAGTGTAAAGGGTTTCTTGATCTACCTGAAGCAGATCTTGTTGGTGGCAGGGCACCTAATCAAAAACCTGAGTGGATTCCTATCTTGTTAGTAGAAGAGTGGACGTACCCAAGTTGTTTGGGGAACCATTATAAATTCCTTGTGTCGTCTGGATTGCTTTATTTAATTACTTGCATTGTGGCTGTGATTAGATCTTAACTAGGTTTGTTAGTTGCTGTTTAGGATTCCTAGCCTTAACTGTAATTACAGTTGGCTGCCTTTTTGTGCACAACACTTGTGTTAGGCTCTAAGGTTTAATCTCAAATATCTATAACTTTCATTCCGCATTTAACTCCAAGGGAGTTGAGTAGAAAGTCAACTTTGCTAGTGCAATTTTTGATTACTCTATTCACCCCCCCTCTAGAGTTGTATCTATCCCTTCTCTTTCAATTGGTATCAGAGGGAGGTTGACTGACTGAATAGGCTAAAACCTAAGTCACAAGATCCTGATAGATACCAAAGTTTATAGATATTCACTTTCACTATCATGGCCCAGTCCAAGGATTACTCTAGCACCAGACCTCCAGCATGCAACTTAGCTAAGTTCAGCATCTGGAAGGCAAGGATCAAATTATATATGAACTCTATTGATGAAAGTATCTTTGCTTCTATTTTGACAAGACCACCAAGAGCACCTGCCGCTACTATTGCCTCATCATCATCTGATATGAGTGCAGTGCCTCCTCCAGACTACAATGATGAGTACACAAAGGCAAAGATAGCAGATGCCAAGGCGATGAACATTCTGGCTCAGACAATGTCTGATGAACTATTCCAGAAGGTTGCTGACTACTCCTCAGCAAAAGCTATGTGGGATACACTGAACCAGATTGTAGCTGGTTCAGCTGATGAAAGGAAGGACAGGAGGTCCAACCTTATCTCACAATATGAGAATTTCAAGAAAACTGATGCTGAATCAGTGGAAGCTATGTACATAAGGCTCAGCTCAATCATCAATGAGCTGAGGACCCTTGACAAGGATATCTCATTGACAGAGGTCAATGATAAGATTCTTATGTGCTTCCCTAGCACATGGGATCTGAAGATCTGTCCTATCAAGGAGGCCAGAAGCACAAATGAAATCTCAACAGAAGCCCTTCTCGGCAAGCTCAAGTCTTTTGAGCAAGTGCTGAAGTCTAGGGAAGCAGAAGCTGAAGCAAAGACCCCAACTCCTACAAGAAAAGAGCAAACCCTTGCTCTTAAAGCTGCTGACACTTCTGAAGGCAGCCAGTCCAATAAGGAACTGATGGCATTATTTGCCAAAAGGTTTCTCAAGATGGGAAGGAAGGAATTCAGAAAGAAATCTTCAAAGTATGAAGATAAACCAAGGTATGATCGTACCCCCTCTAAAGAAATAATCTATTATGGTTGCAGGAAGCCTGGACATATTCTTCCAGATTGTTTAGAGGAAAAGAACAAAGATAAAAGAAAAGACAAGGATCAGCATAGGAAGCATTCCAAGCCATCCTCCTACAAGAACAAAAAGAAGGAGAGAGGCTTTGTTGCTGAAACCTGGAGCGATTCTGATGAGGAATCCTCTTCCTCAAGCTCCAGTGAGGATGAAGCAGAAAAGAAGGCAAAGGAAGTTTGCCTGATGGCAATTGATGCATGCAGCAATCACTCAGCTGCAGAGATTTCAGATTCAGATGAAGAAATGCCAACAGAAGATGAGGTACTATCTTTTTATGATTTCACTTCTGCAGAATTTAGATTAGAATTTAAATCTTTATGTTTAGATTTAATTAGTTCTGAAAAAGAGATTAAAGAACTTAGACATAGGCTAGCTGAATCAGAAATCATATCTATTGAAAACATCAAGTTAAAGGAAGATCTCACTAATTCTAGTGAAGAAATTAAATTTCTTAAGAATGAGTTAGCTAAATCCAAAAGGTTAGAAGAGTCTCTAAATGGTAGAAGCCTTAAGTTGCTTGAAATAACCAGCATGTCTAACACTAGGTCAGGCAATAACAAATTAGGCTTAGGAGCATCTTCTAGTGAGGCCCCAATCATTCTTAAAAATCAACTTTCAACTCCAGTGAATTTTATTTCATCTAGTGGAATAAAAAACACTGAGCAAGTTAATCAAGTAAATAGAGCTTTAAATAAAGCTAAAAAAGAGAAAAGAAAACAGAAATTTAAGGAATTACAAAGGGCGTCGAATGCTACTCGACGATCGCAGACCCAATGGTCGAACGAAGATCGACGATCTGGGTACCAATCGTCGAACGTCGATCGACGCTTTCAACAAGAATTTCAAAATTCAAACCAGAACGTTAGAAACCCAAATATGAATAGAAACCCTAGGTTCATTGACCCATCATCTGCATGGAGAATCCCACCTAGGAGATCTTACCCATTAGGTTATCACCCTCAGCCTGCTTATTCATTTATTTCCAGTTTTTCTTATGTGAAAAACAAGGGACCCAAGGTTACCTGGGTCCACAATGTTTAAATTGGTTTATTTGCAGGTGAAGACCTATCCTATCACTCAAAATAACTGGTATTTGGATAGTGGTTGCTCCAAGCATATGACAGGAAATAAAGAACATCTGTCAAGGTTCAAGGCAAAGCTTGGCCCAAAGGTAATCTTTGGAGATTCAAGCTGTGGTCAAACTGAAGGCTATGGCAGGATGACAATTGGAGCTGTTACATTTAAGAGAGTTGCTTATGTGACTGGACTGAAGCATAATTTAATTTCAGTAAGTCAGTTATGTGATGCTGGATACCAGGTATCATTCTCTAACTCCCTTTGTAATATTACTTTAAATAATAATGTTGTATTAGTAGGCATTAGACAAGGCAACATTTATTTAGTAGATTTTAATTCAACTCACTCTGAAATCTGCCTGTTTAATGAAGTAACTGATAATAATACCTTGTGGCATAAAAGTCTTAGCCATGTTAACCTCAAGAATATATCTAGGTTATCTAAACACAACCTTGTTAGAGGTTTACCTTCTTGCCCCTACAAGAAGGAGAGCCTATGCAAGGCTTGTCAACTAGGCAAGCAAACCAAGAACTCATTTAAATCAGTAAATAAAAGTGATTCTCCTAGAATCCTGTATTTATTACATTTGGACCTATTTGGCCCAATAAATGTACAGAGTTTAGGAGGGAAGTATTACACCCTAGTCATTGTAGATGACTTCTCCAGGTTCACTTGGGTGTTCTTTCTGAGAACTAAGGATGATAACTTCAAAGCCCTTACAGACTTTCTATTATGTGTGCAGACTGAGTACTCTACTCATGTGGCCTTGATCAGAAGTGATCATGGTACTGAGTTTGACTCTCTTCTCATGCAAGAATTCTGTGAGAGAGAAGGTATCAAACATAGCTTCTTAGCTCCTAGAACTCCCCAACAAAATGGGGTAGTTGAAAGGAAAAATAGAACACTAATTGAAGCTGCTGGCACATTGTTGGCAGATACTAATATGCCTCTTTCCTATTGGGCAGAAGCTGTTAGTACAGCCAACTATGTCTTGAATAGAAGTCTGATACACAAACTTAAGTGTAAAACTCCTTATGAGTTACTTAAAGGAAAGAAACCTAAAATAAATTATTTTAGAGTTTTTGGCTGTATTGTTTATATTCATAATAACAATAAAGAATACCTTAGAAAATTTGAAGCAAAGGCTTCAATGGGAATTTTTTTTGGATATTCCCAAGTAAGCAAAGCTTATAGGGTATTTAATAAATCATCTTCTAAAATTGAAGAGTCTGTTCATGTATCCTTTGATGAATCCCAAATGTTTTACAAGGAGAAGGAAACTTCCCCTTCCTCAAGTTCATTATAGGTACAAGAATCTACCAAAGATGTCACTCAAGAAATCCTCCATCTTTCAACTCTTCATATCACTGAATCAGACAGTGATGAAGACATTGCAGAAGTTGTTGTTCCACCAATAGTAGATCAAATTCCTCCTGAGGAATTAATCCCAACTATTGCTGATGATCACATCCCACCTGCTGATGTTGTCACACTTAGAGATCATCCTACATCTCAAGTGATAGGAGACATATCAGCTGGTGTTCAAACAAGACATCAGTTAAGACAGGATGTGATGCATGCTTGTTTCCTCTCACAGATTGAGCCCCTCACCATTAAAGATGCTGAGCTAGATCCCCACTGGATCATTGCTATGCAAGAGGAACTCAATCAGTTTGAGAGATGTAAAGTTTGGACTTTGGTTCCAAGACCTAAAGGCCAACTGATCATAGGCACCAAGTGGGTGTATAGAAACAAGTTGGATTCAAATGGAATCATTGTAAGGAGTAAAGCTAGGCTTGTAGCTCAGGGCTACAGACAGGAGGAAGGCATAGATTATGACCAAACCTTTGCTCCTGTTGCAAGGCTAGAGGCTATAAGGATCTTCTTAGCCAATGCAGCCTATATGAAGTTTAAGGTTTTTCAGATGGATGTCAAAAGTGCTTTTCTTAATGGTGAGCTAAAGGAAGAGGTGTTTGTTGAACAGCCACCCGGTTTTGTTTCTTCAACTCAGCCCTCACATGTATTCAAGTTGCAGAAATGCTCTTTATGGACTAAAACAAGCACCAAGAGCCTGGTATGAGACTCTAGCTAGTTTCCTGTTAGAGCACAACTTTGTTAGGGGAGTAGTTGATAGAACCCTCTTCGTCAAGCACCACAAGGACACAATCTTGTTAGTTCAGGTGTATGTGGATGACATTATTTTTGGTTCCACTGATCCCAAACTATGCAAAAAGTTCTCCAACTTAATGCATTCTAAGTTTGAGATGAGTAGTATGGGTGAGCTGTCTTACTTTCTTGGTCTCCAAGTAAAGCAAGATGCTGATGGCATCTTCATCTCCCAATCCAAATATGCCAAGGAATTGGTAAAGAAGTTTGGGATGGCAGATGCTTCAGCAATGCATACACCTATGGCTACTAATGTAGTTATTGATTCTGATGATCAGGGAAAGCCTGTATATCAAAAGAATTATAGGGCCATTGTTGGATCCCTATTGTATTTAACTGCAAGTAGGCCAGACATAATGTTTGCTACATGCCTTTGTGCCAGATTCCAGGTCAACCCCAAGGAATCTTATCTGATTCTTCTCAAAAGAATCTTGAGATACCTGAAGAGATGTCCAAATCTAGGACTTTGGTACCCAGCTGAGTCAGAATTTGAATTAATTGGATATTCTGATTCTGATTATGCTGATTGTCTAGTTGACAGGAAAAGTACCTCAGGAACTTGTCAGTTCCTGGGAGAGAGATTGGTCTCTTGGTTCTGTAAGAAGCAGGCCTCTGTCTCAACTTCAACTGCAGAAGCTGAATATATAGCAGCTGCTAGTTGTTGTTCACAGATCCTATGGATACAAAATCAACTTTTGGATTATGGGTACTCACACAAGAACACTAAAATCATGTGTCACAGTATAAGTGCTATCTCCATTGCACAAAATCCAGTGCACCACTCTAGAACGAAGCACATTGAGATTAGACACCATTTCCTGAGAGATTGTGTGGAAAAGAACAAGATCAGCCTTGAGTTCATATCCACAGACCTTCAGAGAGGTGATATATTCACCAAGCCCTTAGATGAACAGAAGCATCTGTTCTTTTTAGTTCAACTAGGCATGATTAATGGAAAAGACTAAGTGTGACGTCTGCCTTGTTGAAACTTGTTCGAAGATAGTCGAATGAAGTTCGACGATAGTCGAACGGATCAAGCCTATCGTCGACCTATGGTTGAAGATAGCTTATCTGCTTGAAGATCGTCGACCGGCGTTCGAAGATAGTCGAACAGGTCGAGCTTATCGTCGATCTATGGTTGACGACAACTTGCTGTTTGTGAAGACAGAAATAGTCGAACGATTGATCGACTACTCTGCTTCAGGACCGATCGTCGAACGACCGTTTGACCATCGTCTCCAGTATCTTTTAAGTAGATCGACGATCGCTGTTTTAATATAAAGCCGATGGTCGACCTAGGTTAAAAGATAGTTGCTCTTATCGTCGACGGAAAGCGTCTTTTCGCATTCCGTCTTCCCGCTTGCTCTTTGTCTCGCGTTTTCTGCCGCTCCGTCCTCGCCGTCTCTCCCTCGTCTTCTACAGCGTTTTCGATGGCGATTGCTCCAGCTCTTCTTGCAGTAGTAAAGTTTGATGCCGGTTTCAGCGTAGATTTTGACGCCTTCAGCTGTTGCGAACCAGGGATAGTGGAGATTCTGAATCTGTACAGAGATCAAGGATTAGAGAAACTCATGTCTTACAGAATAAAAATAAACACTCAAGAGATCAGAGAATGGGCTTTCACTTCATCTTCTACTGATGATTCGATGACTGGAACAATTAGCGGAGAAGAGGTAATACTGACTCCCGCTATTCTGACTGAAATTTTTGGATTGATTAATGGAGAAGAAGATTATGAGCAAGATGCTCCTGAGTTCGGAAGAATGTTAACTAAGCTGGGACATGCCGAAGGCATTCCCTCCAAGCTGCTCAAGGTGAATTTCCCATTTAAGATCAAGTTTCTTGCGAAAATTGTTGGAAAAGTGCTACTGGGAAAGCACTCAGCCCAAGATAATATTACAAGGCAACAATTTGCACTAATGTGTGCAATTTTTAATAAGAAGCAGATCAATTGGGCTGGCATTATGTTCGATTTAATCAGGAAAAAGAATGGAAAGAAAGAGGTTACCCTAGGAAGGGTAGTTGGAATTTTTCTGAAGGAGAAATACCCTCACCTGCTTGTGTCAGCCGCCACCTCCATCAACGTGAGCAAGAAGATGGATCCATCCTTGTTCTCAAAATGGAAAAGGACCTTCCTGAAGCCCGCTCCCGCAGGGGTTGCTCCAGTTACTTCTGAGAGCACTAGGACTGTCACAGTCACTCCCCCCCTTCTAGCAGCTGGCTCAGCAAATTTATCTCCTCCATCTTCTTCATCAGCTTTGCCGTCTACTTCAGTTGAAGTTCCTTCAACTTCAATTGAAGTATGGCATTCTGCTTCTCCTCCAGCTTCTCCTCTACCTCCTCATATTACTGGGATATCTCAACCCAGTTTTGATTTATTGGTGTCTGAGATTCCCACTCCTCCTCAGTCACCAATTCCATCTTCTGATCATCTTGATCACCCTGCATCCACCCATGTATCTCCACATCATTCTCCAGCTCCATCTCCAGTTCCATCTCCAGCTCATCTTTCATATACCATCCCTAGTGTTCTTCCATCTTCTGAAATTCCATCTTCATCATCTTCTTTTGAAATTACTCCTGCATTTATATCAAGCATTATGGAGTTAATTACCCCCTCAATCAAAACTATGATTGATGAGGCAATTGCTCCCCTTGCTTCCTCTATCTCCTCTCTAACTGCTGCCATTCTGAAACTCTCTAACTCTGCTGAGCCCTCTTCTTCTAGGGGCCTGGTTTCAGTTTCTACTGAAATCAGGCAGGGGGAGATGCTTGATGAAGACGTCTCTGAGTAGCCCTTGGCCTCTCCTCCAGCAGTTCTTCTTGCAGTAGCAGAGACAGCAACAAAAGATTCAGCTCCTCCTCCTCCTCTATCTGAACAAGAAATTTCTGATATAGTGCTGAAATCTGAATTCATTGTTAAAGCCTGTTTAGAAGAAAGTTCTACTCCCTTGGTTGTCCTGTTCCTAGAAGGAATCATCACCTCCTTTCTAGATGAACTGTGGGAGTTAGGACATGCTGTGGTCGATTCTGAAGGTATTCCCTTTACTTTCTTTTTAGACTTGTTAACTGATATGATAGTTTGGGAATATCTGGAAGGCATGATTAGATGTCATTTAGAATAATTTTATTCATAAAACTACAGATAAAATGGAAGAAAGTCTAAATGTTCAAGAGCCGGTTATCCAATCTGAGCTAGAAGTTCAACCAGAACCAGAGGCTCAAATTTCTGAAGTTGCTCAGCCTGAAGTTCAAGCAGA
Source organism: Platanthera zijinensis (assembly GCA_039513925.1). NCBI lineage: Eukaryota > Viridiplantae > Streptophyta > Magnoliopsida > Asparagales > Orchidaceae > Platanthera > Platanthera zijinensis. Next base: position 48,060,867 of record CM077093.1, on the reverse strand, counting down.
ACTGGTCACTTTGACAGTTTCTGAGATTCAAGAATCAGCTGCAGATGCCCAGATTGAAAAATCTACTGTATGGGATGATTCCCCAGGCCTGAATTTAGATGCTCTATTGGCACAGGATGCCATAGAAGAAGAATGAGAAAGAGCTGTTTTAAAGGAAAAAAGAAAGAGCTATGAAAGATGTTATTGACCCATATGATATGCCTATCTCTTCAAATTCTGAAGATGAAATCGACTCTGATGAGTCTGCTGAGACTAAAAGAAAAAGGATTGCTAAGAAGAAAAGAAAAGCTGTTGCTCCTCCTCCTGCTAATCCAGACAATGACACACCATATTATATACTGAAAGGGATTGATCCAAAGTCAAAAGACTTCCAGCATTGGATGTTGTTTTCTAAGAACCAGCAAAAGCAAAGGAAAAAGTCTAAGAGGTATGACTCTCCTGTTCCTAGATAGAATCCTAGAGGTCCTCCTCCTCCACCTCCCGGTGCAGGAGCCTCGGGAAATTTATCTTCTAAATCTACCTCTCAATCTGAAAGATCAAATCCATCTCAATCTGCTCAAAGGAGAAGTTCGCAAGGATTCCAAGGTAAAAGCCAAACTGGCTATCAAAGACCTGATACTGTTAAAGAACAAGTTAAAGAGGTAGTATATCAAAGACCAACCTTTTCCCCTCCTCCTTCTCCAAAGAAAAAAGTTTCATCTCCAAAGCCAGCTCATACTGAGAAAGATGTTCCAAAAGGTAAGTGATTTATTTTTTATCTGAAAATTCTAGCAAGAACTTTGCTAAGTCTGCTCTCTCTTGTTATCTAGTAAATCAGGATAAAGAATCAGTTGACACTTCTTCTGAGATTGTTTATGAAAGCCCAGAGCTTGATCCTAACTTTAGGATGGCTCGTTTTCTTGAACAGGTTGGAGCAGCGCAAATAAGGAAAGCAAAAGCTGAAGGAAAGAACACTGCAGGATTAACCACAATGTCTAAATTCAGAAAGAAGGAGCTCGAAAAATTCCAGGTCAGACCTGAGATGTTTGATCCTTCAAAATATATGGAAAAGAATCCTGAGGCAGTGGTCCCAAGGACAACAGAACTGAAAATTATTGGAAAGCAAGACTTGAAGCTATCGAAAAAAGAAGCTCTAGATCCTACCAGAAAAATTACTTTTGTTTCTAGCTCTTCTAATCCTAAGACTGACTCTTAAACTCCTTAATTATTCATTGATTGACAGTTAATTTCTTATCTGATTGATTGATGATATCTGCTTAGTCATTTCTATTTTATGCATTTTATGTTACTTTCTGTAATTAGTTTTGTATGTTTTAATTGTTGAGATACTTAACTCAAATAGGGGGAGATTGTTGGAACCCTAGGTTTTGATTTGAGTTCAGTCATCTCTTTCTGTCTCTTGACCCAAGTTTTATTTATGGTCAAAGGTTAGTTGATAGGTTAGATTCTCTAGTTGTGTAGAATTGCCTTTCCAAATGAATATTTGGTTAAGTAGTTTTTCGTTCGACTATAGTCGAACGTCGCTCGACTATCGTCTATCGGCTGATCGACGATCGTCTATCAGTTGATCGACCTTCTGTCTGCATTGATAGCTCGACTATCTGTTGATAGGTCGACTATCTGTTTGCCTTGATAGTTCGACTATCTGTCCTGATAGTTCAACTATTTGATAGCTCGACTATCTGTTTATAGGTCGACTATCTGTGTTGCTTTGATAGTTCGACTATCTGTTGATAGGTCGACTATCTGCGTTGCTTTGATAGTTCGACTATCTGCTTGGATAGTTCAACTATCTGATAGTTCAATTATCTGTTGATAGGTCGACTATCTGTGTTTCTTTGATAGGTCGACTATCTGTTGATAGGTCGACTATCTGTGTTGCTTTGATAGGTCGACTATCTGTATTGCTTTGATAGGTCGACTATCTGTTGATAGGTCGACTATCTGTTATCTGTGATAGGTCGACTATCTGCTTGATAGGTCAACTATCTGTTTTGTTTGGTAGTTCGACTATCTGTCCGGATAGATCGACTTTTTGATAGCTCGACTATCTGTTCTGATAGGTCGACTATCTGCTGAGGTAGTTCGACTATTTTCTTTAATAGTTCGACTATCTGGATCGTTCGACTATCTGCCCGATAGGTCGATGATCTCCGTGCGTCGGTCGACGATCTCCGAGGGTCGTTCGACGTTTTGCTGTATATTTTAAATAGTTTTGTCGTCTTCTGTGATGTAACTAATTTCATAATTATTTTGGCATTTTTTTTATAAAAGATTATCTGAGTAAATTGTGATAACTCTTCCATGCAATATCTATTCTATTCTTTATGCATGAGCTAATCTTTTCTGACAAAGTTGTTTGTCTTATAGCTGAGATCTGATTTCTGCCAGGCTGTCCTTTATAACCGTTAGACTCAAAAAGTCTTCCTTGGCTGTAAAGAGTCTTCTCTGATGTGACTTTCTCTTATATTATTTCATCAGAAGTATTTGCAGCTTCTTAGAAAGCTTTATCCTTTTATAGGATATCTGCCTGCAGTATTTTTGTTTTGCTTTATGCTTTTTGCAGCCCAGCTTGCAGAGTTCAGAAAAAGACAAGATTCAAACTCAGTTAAGAGCCGTTGCTGCTGCTGCTATATAAAGACTTCTTTGAAGAAGAAATCAACTAGTTCTCAGAGATAAAAATTCATTCAGCAAGCTTACAGCAAGATCAAGTTTACTGCTCTCAGCAATCTTCACTCAACTGAGAAGTGTTAGCTCTTCTGCTCTTCTTCAACCTGAGTTCTCCTGGTTCCAGGAAGTTCTGACTCAGAGATCTTTTGAAGAAGAAGAAGAAGAAGATAGCTGCTAGAAGATTTTCATTTCTTATTTTATATCTTCTTGTAGTTCTTCCTTCAGTATTTACTGAAGTATTTCTGCACTGAAGCAAGACTTCACCTGGACGTTCTTTGAGCCAGGGGGAGCCTTGATTCTTTTAGAGCTTTCTAGCTCAGTGCAAGTTATTGTGCTTCTCTAATCTATTATAAAATAGAGAAGACACCTTAACCTCCTTTCCACCTCCTGTACAGGGTTATTACTCCCTTCAAAAGTATCCCTTGGTGGTAGGGCACCTGATCAAAAACCTGTGTTGGTTTTTTAGACACCTGATCAAAAGTCTAAAGGGTTTCTTGATCTACCTGAAGCAGATCTTGTTGGTGGCAGGGCACCTAATCAAAAACCTGAGTGGATTCCTACCTTGTTGGTAGAAGAGTGGACGTACCCAAGTTGTTTGGGGAACCACTATAAATTCCTTGTGTCGTCTGGATTGCTATATTTAATTACTTGCATTGTGGCTGTGATTAGATCTTAACTAGGTTTGTTAGTTGCTGTTTAGGATTCCTAGCCTTAACTATAATTACAGTTGGCTGCCTTTTTGTGCACAACACTTGTGTTAGGCTCTAAGGTTTAATCTCAAATATCTATAACTTTCATTCCGCATTTAACTCCAAGGGAGTTGAGTAGAAAGTCAACTTTGCTAGTGCAATTTTTGATTACTCTATTCACCCCCCCCTCTAGAGTTGTATCTATCCCTTCTCTTTCAAGCCCCGTGCCTTCTCTTGTGACATGCCCTTCCCGCTGCAGAGTATGGAGCGTGTACTTCGTGGCCTTGGCAGCATTCTTCTGCATCATCTCCTCCAGCTCGTATTCGGTGTAATGCGTGAGCTGGCAGCTGCTACTGGAGGGCGGAAGGTGAGCTACTACGGCTTCCAGTTCTCACACCCGCCCTTGTAATACCTCCTTCTCCTACTCGAGAGTGGCGATATGGAAACCTAGGCTCATATCCATCACCGCATCCTGTGAGAAGAGGTAAAAAGAGCCTTACGAAAGGGCAAGCAATCTTAAAGCTATTAGTGCGAGTCATGGGACTTACCACCCCCGTACCCCAGGTATGCGGCGAGGATAGTGTCGGCCGCGTTCGCTCATTTCTTATGGTGCTCTGCTTCCTCCTAAGAGAGACGACGAGCTTCTTCCTTTTCATCAGCAAGTTTTTGTAGCGTGGGGGCATTTTGCTCCTGCAGCATACACCGCCTGCCCACCATGTTGGCCAGCTCCAGGCTACGGAGATGGGCCCGTGCACTCTCATGAAAAAGAACTCGTGTGGCCTCCTCGTCGTAGATCACGACATCTTCCCACGCATAAAGACCGAACGAGAAGTTGTAAGCCTCCCCGTTGATGGTTTCCTTCTTTAGCCAACTCAGTAGCAGGGTGGAGATGGAGGCCCGGTTCGCCACCTTGTCCCACTGAAGGATGGGAATGTCGAGCTCGTCCAAAGGCTGCTCGCCAAGGATGAAGTTGTGGTGCCCTCTCGGCACCGGCCTAACGGCAGGCCCCCTTCTCGCGACCTGGAGGTGTCAGCCGCCTCACCAGGGGAGCCTCCAATCGAGGCGCTCGTAGGGGCAGGATCTTCAGTTAGCTAGTCCGCTGGAGCCTTGCCTTCCATTCTCCATAGTTGTGGGGGTACGTCGCCCGCGGTCGTCGGCTTCTTGGGCGGTGGAGGCGGCAGAGGTTGTTCGCAGGTTGCCCGCTTTTGGGTAGCAAGGGCTGGGGTCTTTCATTGCACGGCAGCCGCCGCCTCAGCACGGGCAAGCTCGCCAAAAGCAACTCGCACAATCTAATAAGGAGGGTGTAATGGAATGTCTCACTTGCCTTCCAAGAGAGTTATAACAGTATAATAACAGACTAAGTAAAAATAAAGAAGTGCGAGTAGCTTACCTCCACCGGGTGGGATGGGGGAGACGCTGTCCAAGTTCCTACGGAGGAACACAACTTCTAAATTCTTCCTTGGAAGAACCCGCATAGCGCGGCTTCATGGCCACCCAGGCTAGGGGGAGGTAGCTTACCTCGCTAAGCTGGATCAGCGAGAAGGGGACGTTGCCAAAGTCGCCCTTGACAAAGTCAAATTTCTTAAGCCAGTGATGGCTCTTATTCACTGTCTCCCGGACTTTGATGTGTTTTCTGGAGAAGTGGGTGGTTCTATCCTTGTTCGCCCAAAAGGAGAACATCCTGCGGAAGACCACAAGGCTAAACTAGATCCGCTCTTCCCATAGGAAGCAGGCGAACCCGACCACGAAAGCAATAGAGTTAGGGGTCATCTGGCCGAGGACGACCCCGAAGTAGTTCAGTTTTTGGCGGACCTCGGGCCATAGGGGAAGCTGGAGGCCCGCATCAAAGTGTGATGTGGGGATGGAGAGTTCCTCTCCCGAGAGGTCATTGATTTTCTCTCCATCCCTGGGTCGCCTCTCCACAAAGCCCGATGGAATGAAGTTGTTGATCGCGTCAAGAAACTCGCCTTTGGTAATGGTGACATAAAAGAAAGAGTGTTCAGAGAAGGTCCAAGCGCACATGCTTCGCCCGTCAGCATCACCACCACCACCACCCATCTCACAGTCAGATTGCCGAGTGGGACGTTGTAGTTTTTGCGAAGAGCGGGCGAGCCGAAAGATGCAGAAAGTGAGGAAGGAACTGAAGTCTTAAATGCGGTAGGTAAGAAAGGGTGACATGGCTTATTTATAGGACGAGAAAAGGCAGGAAAACGTCCCGTTGGCAGGAAATGTGCGGATAGCAAAAATGTCCCAAGTCGTTTCGACTTCCGGGCCCACCGCAGGTTCTTACCAGCTCGTTACCGCACTACAAAAGTTATTCAGTAATGAGTTGCGCTCACTTGCGTCCGCCCAAGAGGCGGGCGAGCCGCGAATTGCGCCTGCCAAAAGAGGTAGGCGAGTCGCTCCATCTCGCGTTCGGCGAATTCCCAGCTCGCTTTCGCCAAGACTAGGAAGGCGAGCTAGGCGACCTTGTTCAATAGTGTCGTACCCGCCTGAGGAAGGGGTAGGAGAGTAAGAGAATCTCGTCCGCACTCGCCTAAAAGAAGACTAAGCAGTGAAGTTATTGAAATAATATGCAGCGAACATAAGCCCATCAGCGGGCAAGAAATCTTAAATAATTACAGAAGAGTTCAATGTCCCGATAAAAGAGAGAACATTGTGGCCCTATCAAATGACTTGGACCATGATAAAGGTGCGACACATGCTTAGCGGTCGATAGCGAGGAAGGGGTGAGTGGCTCAGTACTCAATCCATTTACACCTGCACCGCCACCGCGTCCCAGATCGGGGTGGCATGCGAGGGTATTAGTACTTGCAAACTGCCGATAATTTCCGTTGGGCCAGGTCAACCTGCTCTGTGCCGTGCGTGAGCCGCTCCCCCGCTCTCATAATGTGCAATCCTTGAGAAATAGTCCCATCCCCTTCAGTTGGGCTCCTCATGCCCTCCAGTACCGCGAACCGCTCCTCCACCTTGACCTTATCCTCGTCCACCCTGTTGCAAACCTCTTGTAGCAGCAGGGATTTTTTATAAAATTACCGTATCACCTGCTTCTTTATCCCCTCAGCGTCCTGAAGGTCGCCCAGATATTCTGAGATGTGATCCGTAGAAGGGGGAGGCGAATACCCATCGCTGATGTCGACATCGGAGGAGGAGATCACATTAAATCCTACAGAATTAGGAGAGATCAGAAAAAGCAAGAGGTCATAAGCAAGAAAGTATACAAACTCACCGAGGGTTGGCACATCCCACGCACTGGCAGGCGGCTGGGAGGAACCTGGTTGTCCCTAGAATAGCACGCCTTCAAGGGCTGCAAAAGATTTCCCTAACCTAGGACGGACAAGCAGCGATGGAATCACAGGAGGGACATGCCCCTGGGCCGAAGGGCTGACGACCCGCTCAGTTATCAATGGGGAGGAATTCCCCAGTCCCCTTCTATCGACTACAGCTTTACGGAGTGTCTCCTGTAGAAAAAGAAATCAGAAGCAGAGTGATGAATCAGACAGGAGGTCCGCATACATCATGGGCGACCTCGGTACAGGCCGCCGAACTAGATGTGGGGGCATCGTTTGTAGGAGAACTCCTGACAATTCTCCCTTTCTTCGGCCTGAAGAGGGGGTCGGGGGATTCGTGCGCTAGCCACAGGGCATCATCAAGGACCTGCTCCAGCGTCCCCTCGCTCGTGGCCGCTAGGCGGGCTCGCATCTCCTCGGACACAGGCATCATTCAGTTAGTGTTCACAAGGAAGGTTAGAGAAAGAAGACGGGATTTTTCCCGTAAGCTCGACGACATATTAATAGCATATGGGTGGGATCCACCAAAAGATTCCCTCCAACTCAGCAAAGCACTCACCGAACACGTGGGGTTGGATGATTCTTTTCGAGCTTTGCTAAGCTCAAAAAGAGCGGGGATTGTGTACCACCCCATGTTCGCCGATTTGGCCCATCTAGCTAGGCAAGCGAGCTAGGGGGCTGACCAACGTTAGAATAGTAGGTGGGCGAGTCCTGATGGTCGTCTCGCTCTCGCCAAGGCCAGGAAAGCGGGCTGCATGAGCCAGCCCATCTAGCCTGTGCCTTCCTAGGCGACCATGTAGCAAGTCCGCCTCCATATAGAGTAGGCGAGCCATGGCGGCCCGGCTCGCGCTCGCCTAGAGATAGAAGGTGAGCCGCCAAAGCCAGGTCGCGTCCGCCCAGTTAGTAAGCGAGTTGACCCCGTGTCCAAGAAACTCGCCTCGTGGGGTCCAAAGGCAAAATTACCGGATGCCCTTGCGGGGGTGCGTATATGAAAGTCCACCTAGTGCCAACTACCTTCACCTATGGGGGGATAGGTGTCTTGTAGCATTTTTGCGGAATTAAGCTAAACCTGCTGAAGGATCAAGCGCATACCCAACTGCACCAAAAGCTCGGACTGTTGGAGAGGGCACTACTTAATTTCTTAAATAAGTAGCAAAGCGCCACGGGTCAAGTGAAGGAACGCCAGACCCAACAATCCCCCCCCCGGCGTCCAGCACAACCCGTTGGCTCAGAGGTGGGGTTACCACATGGCCCACACAGCTCAGAGGTGGGGTTACCACATGTCCACGGTTGCCTGACCCACTGGACCCACACAGATAGAAGGGAAAAATCAGGATAATTTATAGTGGTTCCTCGATTTGGGTACGTCCACTCTCCCCCTTCGACCTATCTCCCAATAAGGGACGATTCGGTCACATCACCAACAGGATTGAAAACCAATCCTCACACTAAGTAAGTAACTCTTCCACACGAAGGAGTCACCACTCCACCACGGGTTGCACCCAACCCTTAGACAGAGGAACCAACGTTCCTTACAACAAAATAAAAACTTGAATGTATAAAATACAAACTACTTTTGGAGCCCTTGGTGTCCCTCTTCGTTCGACGTTGCGTTCTTGAATAAGTCGAAGAGTCCACGACCTAAGTGCTCTCTTAGAGAGAATCTCCCTGAAACCAGCGGCGGCAAGAAGTGCGGCGGCGTAGCTGTCAGGATCGGCGGCGGCAACGAAGTGCGGAGGCTGAGCTTTGGAGATCCAACCTTCGTAGCAAAGCTAGCAAGGTCTACCAACGGTCTTGCTAGGATCGATCGTCTCGATCGATTCAGAAAGGGAAGGTATTCCCGATCAACAAATCAAGAGACAAAGGATCTCTAGGTAGACACGTGAGACGCATTGCTTGGCTGAGCTTCTGTCGTCGGGAGATCGAGAAGAAACCACGATCAGCAACGGCGACAACCTGCACGAGCGGCGATGGTGATCCGAGCGGCGACGGCGGCGGAAGGAAATCCGCGATGCTTTAGGTCACGATAGCGGCTCGTTTCTTGTTCTCGGTATTCGGTATCTATAACGATCGAAATACAACAGTATTTATACTGTAGGTCATACATTATGACCGTTGTGGGCCCCACCAATAGAAACCCTAAGTCCGGTTCAAAACAGCGCCTGAATATTTTGACCGGTCCAGCGAGCAGAAGAAATTCGCCTAAGGCAAATTCGGCGAGAATCATTGGTGATTCTCAACGAATCGGCGAGAATCACTTTTGATTCTCCCCGACTTCTACTTGGCAGAATTCTGGCTGAAGATCTTGCCATCCGGAGAGAATCGACGAGAATCATCATTCATTCTCGACGAATCGGCGAGAATGCAAAGTCATTCTCGACGATTCGGCGAGAATCAACTAGTGATTCTCGACGATTCTTCCTTAAGCAGAAATCAAGACGGCGTTGAGACAGCCGGGAGCAATCGACAAGAATCAGCGAGTGATTCTCGTCGAATCGGCGAGAATCACTTAGTGATTCTCGACGATTTCTACTTAGACGATTTTCGTCTTTCTTCATGCGAGTTGCTTTGACCCATCCTTGCTCCTTGTCTGCTCTTGATCTTTCTCAGCCCTGTACTTGAAAGTAAGTACACTCCAATAGAGAGAGTACACGTAGGCCAACATACTGATCTACTCAATGAGGGATTACGTTGCGTAGACCCGTGTATATTGACCCACTGCACCCTGACATTGGTGTGTACTTAGCGTGGAATAACTGCAAGCACAACCTGAAGACAAATGATCAAATACAATGTCAACTCACCTTAGGTTATCCATGGGCTTCTTCAAATCAGGTACATTGTGGATATAATACCCAACAATCTCCCCCTATTTGAAGAATCCTAAACCCTACAAGCTAAGGTGAATATAACGGATGGAAGAAAAACATAACCTGAATAATCAGTTGAGAAAGAATTTTCATACCAGTATCTTTAGAGCATTTGGAGCATACTTTGTGAGAGCACCTTAGCCCTTAGCACCTTAGCCGAGAGGGCAATCTCCCCCTTTTTGGCTTCTACAAATCTTGGACTTTAGCACTTGCCACAATGCTCCCCCTCAGTTCTTGCATTTGTGCTTACACTTGAGTTTCTTGCGGATGCTCCCCCTTGATCCAAGAGCCGGTAGCCTCTGTATTCTTCATTCCTCAAGGTTTAGCATACCCAGTTCAGTTTTGAAGAGACTGAACTTGGCTTCGTCTAGGCGCTTTGTAAAAATATCTGCAATCTGCTTGTCCGTGGGGACATAGCAGAGAGAGATGTCCTTGTTTTCCACATACTCCCGAATGAAGTGGTAGCGCACTTAAATATGCTTCGTCCTGCTGTGCGACACGGGATTGTTCGCAATAGCTATAACACTTGAGGAGTCGCAGTACATTGGTACTTCTTTGAACTGAAGTTCATAGTCTGCTAGCTGATTTCTGATCCATAGAAGTTGTGCGCAACAGCTGCCTGCGGAGATGTACTCAGATTTAGCTGTGGAGTTTGCAACACAATTCTGCTTCTTACTATTCCATGATATAAGCCTTCTTCCGAGGAATTGACATGTCCCGGAAGTGCTTTTCCGATCATCCCTACTTCCTGCAAAATCAGCAACTGAAAAGCCTATTAGCTCGACATCATTGTTTCTCGGGTACCACAAGCCAAGATTAGGTTTACCCTTAAGGTATCTAAGAATTCGCTTTGCAGCGACATAGTGAGATTCCTTAGTGTTCACCTGATATCTGGCACAAACGCATGTGGAGAATATAATATCCGGTCTACTTGCAGTAAGGTAGAGCAGGGATCCAATAATGCTTCTGTATTTGGTTTCATCAAAAGGTTTCCCTTTCTCATCCTTATCCAGAGACATAGTGGATCCCATTGGAGTCCTCATAGAGGTTGCATTCTCCATTCCGAATTTCTTGAGGAGTTCATTTATGAACTTCATCTGAGAAATGAAAATTCCATCCTCAGACTGTTTCACTTGAAGTCCCAAGAAATACTTTAGCTCTCCCATACTGCTCATTTCAAACTTTCCTTGCATAAGTTTAGAAAACTTTTTGCAAAGATTGTTATCCGTTGAGCCGAATATAATGTCATCAACATAAATTTGCACCAGCAAAATCTTGCCTTTTACTTCCCTAAGAAACAATGTCTTATCTATTTTTCCTCTAGAGAACTTGTTCTCAAGAAGAAAATTAGACAGAGTCTCATACCAAGCTCGAGGAGCTTGTTTTAAGCCATATAAAGCCTTATTAAGAAAATATACATGATTGGGATAAGTCAGATTAACAAAACTTGGGGGTTGTGCGACGTATACTTCCTCTTTCAGGTTGTCATTTAAGAATGCAGATTTCACGTCCATCTGATAGACAATGAATCCTTTGTGCGAAGCATAAGACAGGAATAATCTGATTGCCTCGAGCCTTGCTACTGGTGCAAAGGTCTGGTCGAAGTCAATCCCCTCCTCCCGTCTGTAACCTTAAGCCACCAGCCTGGCCTTGTTCTTTTTGATGACACCGTGTTCATCCAGTTTGTTTCTGAAGATCCACTTGGTGCTGATCACGTTCTGCCCCTTTGGTCTGGGAACCAGCGTCCAGACGTTGCATCTTTCAAATTGATGCAGTTCATCTTGCATGGCCAATATCCATGCTGCATCCTTGTTCGCTTCGTCGAACTTCATTGGCTCAACCTGTAACAGAAAGCTAAAATGCAGAATCTCATTAATTGTACCTCGGCGAGTTCTGACACCGTCACGGGGATCTCCGATGATTTGATTTCTGGGATGATCCCTCACATGACGAAGCTCTAGCAGTCTGGCATCTGGAGCTCTAACATTTTCTGGGGCTCCTTCCTCTTCAGGGAGGACAACTCCATTCTGACCGTCATCATCTCCGATAGGTGTTGTGGTGGTGACTTTGACGTACTTGGGAGTTGCATCTTTAGCGGTCTCATCGAGACTAAGCTGTTCAATTCTTGTACCTGCATCTTCAAGAAGACCACTGGAAGAATTGTTGTTAAGCAAGCTTCCTTCATCAAATACCACATTTATGGATTCCTCTACCACTAGGGTTTTCTTATTGAAAACCATATATGCCCGGCATGGCTACTATAGCCCATAAATATGCCTTCGAAGCATTTTTCACCAAACTTAGTATGCGGGTACTTCCCGTTATTTAGTACATAGAATCTGCAGCCAAAGATCCTAAAATAGGACATGGTTGGCTTCCTGTCTTTCAGTAGCTCATAAGGCATCTTATGATGACTCTTGTTGATCAAGGACCGATTTTGTACAGGACAAGCCGTATTGACAGCCTCTGCCTAAGAATATTCGGGGAGAGAAGCGTCATTCAACATTGTCGTGCAGGCTTCAATGAGCGTTCTATTTCTCCTCTCCGCAACTCCATTTTGCTGAGTAGTGCGCGGGGAGGAAAACTCATGAAAGATACCAAGTTCTTCACAGAACTCTGTCATAGCACCAGACTCGAACTCTGTTCCATGGTCACTTCTGATTTTGACCACCGAGCAGTTAAGTTCGTTCTGAATCTGCCTGACAAAACTGGTGAAGATGTCAAACGTATCAGACTTGCGTTTTAAGAAGAACACCCAAGTAAACCGAGAGTGATCATCAACAATCACTAGCGTATAAGACTTGCCTCCCAAGCTATGAACTAGCATTGGACCAAACAAGTCCATATGCAGAAGATAAAGACATCTGGAGGAGTCTTTGTCAACGATGCCCTTAAACGTAGCCCGAGTCTGATTGCCCTTCTGGCATGCAGGACAGGGGCTTTCTTTGATGCACTTAATGATGGGAGCATCCCTTACTAAGTTTTTAGAAAACAGCATACTAATTGTCTTGAAATTAATATGTGCCAATCTCTTGTGCCATTGTTCACAAAGAGATGCACTGCCTGTTGCTACTAGGAATACGGGGGTAGTTAAATCTAAACTAAGAAAATCTAAGCAGAAGATATTTCTGCTCCTAATGCCTGTTAATACCGTCTCCGAAGAGGCATACGATATTATCACGCATTTATCCTTGTAGAACTTAACGTCATAACCTTTATCACATAACTGACTTACACTGATCAGGTAATGATTTAACCCTTCAACGTAAGCCACGTCGGTGATAGAAATTATACCGTTGGAAATCATACCGTAACCCCTGGTGACTCCTCGATCTGATCCCCCAAAGATGACTTTGGGTCCATTCTCGACTGGAGAGTAATCACGCAGCAGGCTTCTTGTCCCGGTCATATGCCGGGAGCATCCACTGTCCAAGTACCATATGGGAGTTTTGGTGGCCTTTGGACATTCCTGAAAAACAGAATTAATTTCCCTTAGGAACCCAATCGAACTTGGGTCCTAGATTCCTCGTTAGCATACTCCCCCTCGGATGGTTATCCCTACGAGTTGTCTGCCTCGCATTGCCAACATGAGGAGTCTCGTTATTCCTCGGATTAAACCAGCAATCCACGGCAAAGTGACCAACTTTGCCATAGCACCAGCAGTCAGCTCTATTATACTTTCTCCTAGGCACCTGCTTCACCGTTGGAACGGAAGGTTCAGCGGGGCCTTGGACCTGGAGGTGGAGGCATCATGATGACAACAGTCGCATGATTTCTTCACCTCCTGGTTTCTCAGTGTAACAGGCTTGGCCTTGGGTGCCTGCTTCCTATTATGGTCGCTAGAGAAGTGGCCATAATCCTCCATTTGAACTTCCTCATAAGGTGCCTTGAAGACACTCTTGCAAAAGTTGCGGGGGAAGTACAACCCCTCATACCGGCTCTTGGGCTTTTCAACCGAGGGCCGGAAGAAGTGGTCATAGGTTGACTCAAAGTCCTGTTCATTGCAGGGAAAGCCAGGCTTCCTGAATACAACAGGATTGAGTGGGGCCTTTCCCTTTTCTGTAGTAAAGGCCTTCTTAGTAGCCTTATTTCTCCTCTGCTTTTTGTTTCTCCTGGATGATTTACCAGGCACACCTACATGCCCCAAGCCAGCACCCTTAGCCTGAGCAGAGAAGGTATCAACTAGTGGAAGAACAGTCTTTGGCATAGAGAAGCTTTGGACAATCTTATTTTCTGCGATAAGTTGTTCTTCCAACTTATTGATTTCTTCCTGTTTAAGGTCAAGGAGACTTAGAGACTCTGAGTGTTTAGAGATCAGGTCCAGGTGCTCCTGTCAGAGAGAAATCAAGCTAGTGATCTCTTCTCTTTGGGAGACACCCTCGACCTTACGGAATTTGACTTCCTTTTTTTGAGCCCTCAATCTCTTGTGGCATTCCTCGAAGGTGTTGAGCAGAAGCTCATACTTTTTGAGGAGCTCAGCTTCTCGGGCAGATGGGCTGTCCTCTAGATCATCATCAGGAGACTCATAGTCAGAGTCGGAGAGGGGGGTATGAGCTTTTACCTTCCCAGTGAATGGGGGGCATTCTCCTTCTGAGTCACAGCGACCCACCAGCCCGAAGTAGGCTTCCTCATCATCACTGGAGTCTTAGGAATCAGACTCACTCAATGTCTTTGAATTTTTGGCGATGTAGCTCCTCTCCTTCTTTTTATCTCTAGAGGTTCTGTGCTCTTCTCCCTTCCCCTTCTCTCTCTTATCTTGATGGCAGTCGGCCACGACGTGTCCTGGCTTATTGCACCCAAAACAAATGATGTCAGTATGATGATTTTTGTTCGGTTTTGATTCATACCTATCAGAAGAATAATTCTTCTTCTGATTTCTGGAGGAGGAGCCATCTCTCTTTCTTTGATTCCTCATCTTGAGGAACTTCTTGAATTCTCAGGTGATGAGGGAGAAGTCTTCTTAAGACAACTCTGAGCCGGAGGAGAATGGCTCGGAGTCTTTCTCCTCATCCTTTTTCCCCGCACGGGATGAAGCTACACCCTTGCCCTTCCTGGAGTGAATGGCTTTTAGGGCCACAGTCTTTTCCTTGGCTGCGGCCTTCTCTGCTTCTTCTTCAGCTTTCCTCGTGTTCAACTGGAGCTCATAGGACATGAGCTTCCCAAAGAGTATCTGAGGATCAGTTTCAGCTAATCTGCCAAACTCTCGGATGGCGCAGGTCTTCGTGTCTCATTCCTTAGTAAGGTACCTAAGGAATTTATCATTAAGTTCACCATCAGTGAACATTCTTCCATATCCCTTGAGAGCATTGACGATCTTGAGGAAGTTCTCAAAGGTAACTCCGATCTCTTCCTTGGGCCCCTGCCTGAAGGCCTCATATTTTTGGTTCAGGAGGGATCTCCGATCATCCCTCACTTCATCTATGCCCTCCATCAGGATAATCAAGCTATGCCAGATATCCTTGGCTGTTCTGTAGTTGCAGAAGTTCTGCATCATGGAGTCATTGAATGCACTGATTAGTATGTTCTGTGCCTTCTTGTCAAGTCCAACCAGCACCATATCGTCCTTGTCCATTTCAGAAAGCTTCTTTGGCACCTTTTTTGTAGGATCAATGGTGTAGGCCTTAGTGGGATTATAAGGTCCCTCCTCCACGATCATGAAGAGTCGAGGGTCGACTGCTTCCATGTAAAATCTAATCCTTTCCTTCCAGATAGGAAAGTTTAGCCTGGTGCACACTGGGATCTTGCCTGAGTACTTGAGTCCGTCCATAGTAGATATCTGCCTTCTTCTTGACACTAGTGGCAGGAACTTACTCGAGGTGTTAACCCCTTTGATGAGTAACCTCCCTCTGATACCACTTGAAAGTCCACCTAGTGCCAACTACCTTCACCTATGGGGGGATAGGTGTCTTGCAACGTTTTTGCGGAATTAAGCTATACCTGCACAAACAAAAAAAATAACACAGCAAAGAAAGACACAGGCAATTTATAGTGGTTCCCTGATTTGGGTACGTCCACTCTCCCCCTTCGACTTATCTCCCAACAAGGGACGACTCGGTCACTTCACCAACAAGATTGAAAACCAATCCTCACAGTAAGAAAGTAACTCTTCCACATGAAGGAGTCACCACTCCTCCACCACGGGTTGCACCCAACCCTTACACAGAGGAACCAACGTTCCTTTACAACAAAAAAAACTTGAATGTATAAAATACAAACTACTTTTGGAGCCCTTGGTGTCCCTCTTCGTTCAACGTTGCGTTCTTGAATAAGTCGAATAGTCCACGACCTAAGTGCTCTCTTAGAGAGAATCTCCCCGAAACCAGCGGCGGAAAGAAGTGCGGTGGCGTAGCTGTCAGGATCGGTGGCGGCAACAAAGTGCGGCGGCTGAGCTTTGGAGATCCAACATTCGTAGCAAAGCTAGCAAAGTCTACCAACGGTCTTGCTAGGATCGATCGTCTCGATCGATTCGGAAAGGGAAGGTATTCCCGATCAACAAATAAAGAGACAAAGAATATCTAGGTACACACGTGAGACGCGTTGCTTGGCTGAGCTTCTATCGCCGGGAGATCGAGAAGAAACCACGATCAGCAACGGCGACAACCTGCACGAGCGGCGATGGTGATCCGAGCGGCGACGGCGGCGGAAGGAAATCTGTGATGCTTTAGGTCATGATAGCGGCTCGTTTCTTGTTCTCGATATTCGGTATCTATAATGATCAAAATACAATAGTATTTATACTGTAGGTCATACATTATGACCGTTGTTGGCCCCACCAGTAGAAACCCTAAGTCCGGATCAAAACAGCGCCTGAATATTTGGACCGGTCCAGCGAGCAGAAGAAATTCGCCTAAGGCAAATTCGGTGAGAATCATTGGTGATTCTCGACGAATCGACGAGAATCACTTATGATTCTCGCCGACTTCTACTTGGCAGAATTCTGGCTGAAGATCTTGCCATCCGGAGAGAATCGGCGAGAATCATCATTCATTCTCGACGAATCGGCAAGAATGTAAAGTCATTCTCGACGATTCGGCGAGAATCAACTAGTGATTCTCGACGATTCTTCCTTAAGCAAAAATCAAGACGGCGTTGAGACAGCCGACAGCAATCGGCAAGAATCAGCGAGTGATTCTCGTCGAATCAGCGAGAATCACTTAGTGATTCTCGACGATTTCTACTTAGACGATTTTCATCTTTCTTCCCGCGAGTTGCTTTGACCCATCCTTGCTCCTTGTCTGCTCTTGATCTTTCTCAGCCCTGTACTTGAAAGTAAGTACACTCCAATAGAGAGAGTACACGTAGGTCAACACACTGATCTACTCAACGAGGGATTACGTTGCGCAGACCCGTGTATATTGACCCACTGTACCCTGACATTGGTGTGTACTTAGCGTGGAATAACTGCAAGCACAACTTGAAGACAAATGATCAAATACGATGTCAATTCACCATAGCTGGTCCAGGGGCTTCTTCAAATCAGGTACATTGTGGATACAATACCCAACAGTATATATTTCCAAAATAGCGGAGTTACGCTGGTGGCAGACCACTTTTGGCTGCATATAGCTATTTTGAACATCGGAGGTTGGTTGTTGGCAGATCGTTTTCATAAAACTATAAATACACGCAAGGGGGTACCTTAAAAGGAATGTTTTTCTTGTGCCCAGGTCTTCTTGCGCTTTCTGTTGTATCCTTATCTCGGAAATTGGCTAGGGAGGGGAAACACTCAAAGATCTTCCAGGTGTGTGGTGGGACCTCCACGCCGAGCCCTTGGGTCTGTCCCCTGTTCTTTTTCCTTAGTCGTTTGGCTCGCGAGAGAGAAGTAAGTGTGCGATCACCCCTTCCCGAAGGGTGAACTCCATAGGGACTGATTTTTCGGTTTCAACATTTTAAGCAGCAGGGCACCTCATTCCCTCCAGTACCGCGAACTACTCCTCCGCCTCGGCCTTATCCTCGACCACCCTGTTGCAAACCTCCTGTAGCAGCAGTTGAAAGAGAGAGTTAGACCTGATTTAATCTAGGGGTTGAATAGAGTAGTTAAAAACTTTTGCTGTTTAAAAAATCATTAGTGTAGAAATACTAGTGAATACCAAGATTATCAGTAACCAAGAAAACAACCTAAGTAAAACTAATCTAACACAGAACACAGATCTAAGCTATCATAGCCACAGCAAGAACAAAGAGAAAAGGGAAACCCTTACAACACAAGAACTTTTATAGTTGTTCCCTAACCTGGGTACTTCCACTCTTCTACCACCCTTGTAGGAATCTACTAATAGGTTTTTATCAGGTGACTGCCACCTTTGAGCTTTTGATAAGGTGCTCAAAAAACAATCTCAAGTCTTCTGATCAGGAGACTTGCAACAAGAATAAAATTTTGAAGGGAGTTAATGAACCCTATTTACAGTGGGGGGAGAGAGATTGATGATGTCTTCTCTTTCTCTTTTCAACAGAGAAGACTAGTGGATATGTTGTTGTCAAGAACCCCTTTCAGTAACACTTGGAGTCTTGCATAGGGTGTAGGT
Organism: Platanthera zijinensis; assembly: GCA_039513925.1. Classification (NCBI taxonomy): domain Eukaryota; kingdom Viridiplantae; phylum Streptophyta; class Magnoliopsida; order Asparagales; family Orchidaceae; genus Platanthera; species Platanthera zijinensis. The sequence continues at coordinate 48,042,823 of CM077093.1, read as the reverse complement.
CTTCAGTCTTCAGCCTTTACTTCATAGAGAGATCCAGGAACTTTTGACTAATAGAAGTTTGTTGGTGTTGAAGAATCCTGGAGTGAAGGTTGAAGACGACTCTTGATTTGGAATGATTGTTCTTCTTCTTCTTCATCAATGTCAAGGGGAAAACAGTTTTTCTTTTCATTACAGATAAGGTTCAGAGTATTGTTGATGTTTTTTTCTCTTCTCTGTGTGCTCTCTGTATTATGTCTTTTTCTTTCTGTCTACATTCAAATTCTTCTTTTGAATTTCGAATTCCATTTCATTATTTAATGGTGGCCTGGAGAACGGAAAATGGCTTGGAGAGAATATTACCATTAATGGATTTCCCAACCTATCCCATTAAAGACGTCAAGTAATATTCCTGATGAAGACCATAATCAATGATGTTTCTAACGACTATATTCAGAGAATATAAGCATTGATTATTCAGGAATTACTACAAGAGAATAAGGACAGGATGAGGGAAAATTCCAAGTCTGGGACTGCACATAATTCGTTGAGCAAGGGACAGATATCGTCGATCCGAGTCCAAAGTTCATCGACCAGAGAAAAACTTTCCAAATCTATGCTCCAAGTTCGTCGTGCTGATAATAAAACTTCGTCGACCTGAGTTCAGCGAAAGGATTCTGGACTGTTGAAGATGAACTTCCAGAATTTGTCAACCTGAGCTTGAATATCGTCGAGCTCAACTTAGAGGATTCTCTGAGTTCATCGAGCGGAGCACGACTTTCGTCGAGTTGAGTTTGACAAACGTCGAACTCACTTTACTTAACTTGATTTCCTTTTAAGTCTTGAATCTTCTTCTGTCTTCTGTTGGCTGGTCCATGTGTAGTTGTTTCTAAGGACTTAGCCTAAACTCTAGGACACAGACGTGACCCTGGCTATACATGTTGGGTCCAATATCCTAGTAAGTGAACCTAGCTAAAATCAAACTAGGGATCCAACAGCAGGGATTATTTCTGAAATAACTGTGTCACCCGCTTCTTCATCCCCTCAGCATCCTGCGGGTCGCCCAGATATTTCGAGATGTGATCCGTAGAAGGTGGAGGCGAATACCCCTCGCTGATGTCGATTTCGGAGGAGGAGATCGCATTAAATCCAACAGAAGCAAAAGAGATCAGAAAAAGCAAGCGGTCATAAGCAAGCAGCTATACAAACTCACTGGGGGTTGGCATGTCCCCCGTGCCGGTAGGAGGCCATGCGGAAACTGGCTGGCCTGGAAGAGCTCGCCTTCAAGGGCGATATACGATTTCCCTATCCAGGGATGGATTGGAGGCGAAGGAATCGTAGGAGGGACATGCCCTTGAGCCAAAAGGCTGATAGCCCGCTCAGTTATCAGTGGGGAGGAATGCCCCATTCCCCTTCTATCGACTCCATCTTCGCGGGGTGTCTCCTGCAGAAAACGAAATTAGAAGCAGAGTGACGAATCAGACAAGAGGCCCGCATACCTCATGAGTGACCTCGGCACCGGCCGCCGAACTAGACGTGAGGGCGTCGTTCGTAGGAGACCACCTGATAATTCTCCCTTTCTTTGGCCTGAATAGGGGGGGCGGGGGATCTGCGCCAGCCACAGGGCAACATCAATGACCTGCTCTCGCGTCCCCTCCCTCTCAGTCGCTAGGCGGGCTCGCATCTCTTCGGACACAAACATCATTTAGCTACTGTTCGCAAGGAAGGTTAGAGAATGAAGACCGGATTTTTCCCATAAGCTCGATGGCATATTTATAGCATATGGGTAGGATCCATCGAAAGATTCCCTCTAGCTTCACAAAGCACTCACCGAACACGTGGGGTTTGATGATTCTTTCCGAGTTTTGCTAAGATAAAAAAGAGCTGGTATTGTGTACAACCCCGTGTTTGTCGAGTGGGCCCATCTAGCTAGGAGAGCGACCCAGGGGGGATGGCCCACCTTAGAACAGTAGGCGGGCTAGTCCAGATGGCCGGCTCTCTCTCGCCAAGGCCAGGAAAGCGAGTGGTGCGAGCTGTGACCATCTAGCCAACGCCTGCCTAGGCGACCTTGTCGCCGACCCGCCTCCATATATAGTAGGTGAGCCATGGCGGCCCAGCTCACGCTCGCCTAGAGATAGAATTCGAGCCAAGGAAGCCAAGCCGCGTCCGCCCAGTAGGTTGGCGAGTTTACCCCGTGTCCAAGAAACTTGCCCTGTGGGTTCCAGAGGAAAAATTACCTGGATGCCCTCGTGGGGGGTGCGTATAGCTTTCCTGAACAATGGAGTTATGCTATTAGAAGACCACTTTAGGCTGCATATAACTATTTTGAACAACGGAGGTTGGCTGTTGGCAGACCGTTTTCAGAAAACTATAAAGAGTCCCAAGGGGGTACCTCAGAAGGCATGCTTTTCTTGTGTCCCGGTCCTCTTGCGCTTTCTGAGGTATCCTTAGCTCGGTATTTGGCTAGGGAGGGGAAGCGCTCTAAGATCTTCCGGGTGTGTGGTGGGACCTCCACGCCGAGCCCTTGGGTCTATCCCTTGTTCTTTTTCCTTAGTCGTTTGGCTCGCGAGAGAGAAGTAAGTATGCGATCACCCCTTCCCCAAGGTTGAACTCCATAGGGACAGAGTTTTTGATTTCAACAATATTGCACCTCCGTCCAGTTCAATCACGCATTTACAGAGGTATTCTTGTCAACACAAGAAATATCTAAAGCCTCCAACTCCTAGATAAGATGCTCATCATACATCTGTAGCCAACTTTCCTGTACTGGAGTCCTACGACTCAAGGCGTATGCAACCACATTTTCCTTACTAGGCGTGTAATGTATCTCAAAGGTGTAGTCCCTTAGGAACTCCATCCACCTTCATTGTGGCATGTTCAGATTCTTCTGATCTATTAAGTACTTAAGGCTCTTATGGTCCATGAAGATATCGACTTTCATGCCATATAAGTAACGATGCCACAGCTTTAGTGCAAAAATCACAGCCGCCAACTCCAAGTCGTGGACTAGATAGTTTTGCACGTGCACTTTCAACTGGCGTTAGCCATAAGCTACAATATTTCTGAATTACAGAAGAACGCAGCCTAAGCCGCATCCTGAAGCATCACTGTATATTTCATAGCCGTCCATACCACATAGCGAACTCAAGATAGGCGCCGTGATCAAGCGACTCTTTAAGTCCTCAAAATTTTGTGTGCACTCAAGCTTCCAAACGAACTTCTAATCTTTCCTCGTTAGTGTAGTGAAAGGTAAGGCTATCCGCGAAAAGTTTTCCACGAAAAGCCTGTAGTATCCAGCAAGTCCAAGGAAGCTCCTGACTTCCGCTATAGTAAACAACACAGACCACTCTCTTATAACAACGATCTTTGTAGGATCCACCACAATACCCTCTCCACTAATCACATGGCCAAGAAAAACCACCAACGACAACAAAAATTCACACTTTGAGAACTTGGCAAAGAGTTTATTCCTTCTCACGGTATGCAAAACCAACCTCAGATGTTTCACATGGTCTTCTTCAGACTGAGAGTGTACCAGTATGTCGTCAATAAAGAAAATCACAAACAGGTCCAAATACTGTCGAAAAGACTTGTGCATCAGATCCATGAATATTTATGGCGCATTAGTGAGTCCAAAAGGCATCACAGTAAACTCATAATGCCCATAGTGTGTACCAAACGGTGTCTTGGGAATATCACTTTCTCGAATTCTCAACTACAAGTACCCGGTCTTCAAATCCAACTTCGAGTAGACAGTTGATCCAACCAACTGATCAAACAGATCATTGATTTGAGGAATCAGATACTTGTTCTTTTCTGTCAGCTTTTTCTGTTCACGATAATTAATGCATAGACACAAGCCTTTGTCCTTCTTCTTCACGAAGAGCACTAGTGCACTCCACAGTGACATACTCGGACATATATATCCTTGCTCACCCGATCTTGAGTATCCAGAATGCGAATAGGCATCTCGACATAAGAAATATTAGGCTCCAACTGGGGCATAAAATCAATAACCTGCCGGTCTCTAAGCACACACTTTCGCAACTATCTTATGTGAACACATCGTGCACACCAGGAAAACTTGAGGGCAAATCCAGCCGATAAGCTTTCATTCCAATACGTTCAATAATCTTGAAGGGTCCCACATACCTAGGATCCAACTTATGGTTCTTACTAAACCTCTTGACACTATATATTGGGGAAACTTTAAGAAACACCATGTCCCCAACAGCAAATTCCAAATCAGTCCTTCGCCGATTGGCATTTTTTTCATAACGCTCCTGAGCTATACGAAGCATTTCTCTATTATGTGTTACAGAAGTATTCATCTCTTCTAAAGCTTCCGGACCCAACTATGGCCCTTCACTAACCTCGGCCCAAAACAAGGGAGTTCTACAACGTCTCCCATACAAAGCCTAAAACGGGGCCATCTACAAAGTCTCTTGATAACAGTTATTTTAAACAAATTCCATCAGTATCAAATGCTTGTCCCACGCTCCTCCGTGATCCAAGATGTAACACCGTATCATGTCCTACAAAATCTGATTAACTCTTTCTGTTTGATCATTTATCTATGGATGATAAGCGGTGGAATACCTCAGATCGGTACCCAAACCTTCCTGCAAACTTTTCAAAAAATGAGACATAAACCTAGAGTCTCGATCTGACACAATACTAACAGGAATTTCAAGTAACCTGATAACCTCATCCAAGTATAATTCTGTTATCTTCTTCATGGAGTAATCAATCCTAGATGGCATGAAGTGAGCACACTTCGTCGGTCTATCCACTATAACCCATATAAAATCATGTCCTTTGGGAGATCTCGACAAACCAGTAATGAATTATATAGAAATACTTTCCCAATTCTAACTTGGAATCTCCAAAGGCGTCAACTTACCACCAGGTTATCCATGTTCGGCCTTAACTCGCTTATAATTGGAGCATTCAGACACGAACTTGGCTATATCATTCTTTATTCTATACCACCAGATGATATACTACAGATCTTTATACATCTTCGTAGATCCAGGGTGGTAGGCAACATTGGATTCATGCCCCTCACTATACAGCTTAACTCGAATATCTTCGACAACGGGGATACAATATGTACCGCATTACCTCAAAGTACCCTCATCATCGATTGAAAAGTATGGTAACTCTCCTTTCTCAGTTCTATTATGGAGGTGCTGCAAATCAGGATCATCCTTCTGATGTAGCCTTGTGAGTGTAATCTAAGAGGTCTCTAACACTTCCAAACTACTTGGCGAGTCGCTACTCCCAATCGATATGTCCATTAACAAAAATTCCACCACCAAGGATTCCACAGAAAGTCCAAAGATCCGCGCGGTCTTCCTACTCAAGGCATCAGCTACCATATTATCTTTGCCCGGATGATATAATATCTCAATATCATAATACGCGATATACTCTAACCACCACAGCTGGCGTAAATTCAACTCCTTTTGAGTGAAGACATACTTCAAACTTTTATGATCTGTGTAAATCTTGCACAACGCGCCATACAATAGGTGTCTCCATTGCTTCAAGGCATAAATCACTGCTGTGAATTCCCAATCAAGCATAGGTTAGTTCCTTTCATAAATCTTTAACTTTCTTGACCCATACACAATTACTTTTCCTTCTTGCATCAACACGCAACCAAGTCCAACATGTGATGCATCTACATAAACAACAAATTCCAATCCTTTGGTAGGCAAAGACAAAACTAGAGCAGTACATAATCTCCTTTTCAATTCCTGAAAAGCTTCTTCACACTTATCGCTCCACACGAACGCTGCATTCTTCTGGGTAAGCTTAGTCAGCGGCACAGATATCGTAGAAAATCATTCCACAAACCTCCTATAATATCCTGCCAACCCTAGGAAACTTCTTATCTCTTTGGGTGCGGTAGGTCTGTTCCAATCCATTATGGCTGTAATCTTTTTTGGGTCAACATAAATTCTATCCTTATTAACCGCATGACCCAGAAAGGAAACCTGAGGAAGCCAAAACTCACACTTGCTTAACTTGGCAAATAACTTATGCTCCCTCAAAGTAGACAAAACCAAACGAAAGTGTTTGGCATGTTCTTCAGTACTGAATAAACCAAAACATCATCAATAAAGACGGCCACAAAACGGTTCAGAAAATCCCTAAACACCATGTTCATCATGTCCATGAAAGCAGAGGGTGCATTAGTCAAACCAAAGGATATTACCAAGAACTCATAAGGTGAATGCTGAGAATGGAAAGTGGTCTGTGGAATATCTGTCTCACGAATTCTCAACTGATGGTAGCCTGAATGAAGGTCAATCTTTAAAAACACCGTACTACCACGCAACTGATCAAACAAGTCATCAATTCGCAACAAGGGATACCTGTTCTTGATAGTTACCTTTTTCAATTCCCTATAATCGATACACAGGCTCATGAACCCATCCTTTTTCTTCACGAACAACACGGGAGCACCCCATGGTGAAAAACTTGGTCTAATAAATCCATTCTGCAATAAATAATCTAGTTGGGTACTCAACTCATCCACCTCACGCGGGTTCATACGATACGGTGCCTTAGCAATAAGATGAGTACCCGGCTCCAAATCTATAGCAAACTCAACATCCCTCTCAGGTGGAAGACCAGGAAGACTCTAAAAAAATATCAGGAAACTCACGCACTACAGGAATCTCCTCTACAAGCAGCGAACTACAAATGGTCTCCAAAACTGAAACCAAGTAGGCAAAATAACTAGAATCTAAAATCTTCCAATCACATACCATAGAAATAATCGGGGAATCCTGGCACGGAAAACCATAAAAACTCTTTGGGTGACTGTTATCCATTTTGAAGTCCAATAGCTTGACCTTGCATTAGATAACCTTATCATATATGGACAACAAGTCCATTCACAAGATCACATCGAAGTCCTCCAGGTCTATCACCTTCAAATCAGCCACAGCTAGGAAATTGCTTAGAAGAATCTTACAACCCAGGATAGCCCTGGTCTGATACCACCGAGTCACTAGTGGGAAACTTAATGCGAATCGAATCTCTAATTTGATCAAGAGTCGAACGATGGTGCTCTACAAAGGTCCTAGCCGTAAACGAGTGGGTAGCGCCAGAATCGAAAAGAACGCGCGCTCACCGGTTCTTTACCTTAAACTTCCCTATAAAATCGCATACGTAACTAGACGAACAAATATCAACACTACACCTACGAGCTAAAAGCTATAATTAGGTTAGAATCTAACCTAAGATCACTTGGGTGGACGTCTGAGCATCCTCCATAGTCATCACATTTAACTTGCCCTTCCCTTTTTCCAAATGTTGTAGTGGCGGCAAAGCTTGAAGTGGAACCTGCTACAGCGTAGGCTGAGACTGCGGGAACTTTGACTTGAAATGTCCTTTCTATTTGCACTGAAAGCAAACCCTTTCCTTACTCCAATAATGGGAAGCATCGTGTCCCTTTCATTTGCAAACAGCACAAACCAGCTCTCCTTTGGGAGCGCTCTGAATCGCAAGCATCTGTTGCTGCTTTTTAGCTCCCAATCTCTTATAACATTTCTCAAACGGATGGCCTGATCGGCCACAGAAACTGCACATCTCTTTGCTTCTTTTCCTTGAAGCAGAACCGGACTCCTGAGAACTCTTACCCTCATTATACTTCCTCTTATCTTTCCTCATCTGCTGGGCTCGATTTTTCGCATTGTCGATTGCTTCAACCTTTAAGGCAGCTTCTACTAGCTCAGCATAACTTTCTAATCCATAAGCACTAGCCAGCTGTTGGATGTCATTCCTAAGACCACCAAGAAAGCGCTTAACTCTACTAGATTCTGAGGATACAAGATTCGGGGCAAACCGGCTAAATTTATTGAACTCCACTTCGTACTCACTAAACATGAGTTACCTTTGCTTCAAATGCAGAAAATTAATCATCAAGCGGTCTCACTCAAATGATGGCAGGAACTTCCTCGTCAATAACTCCTTGAAGGCTTCCCATGAACATCCATCCTCAAGGTTCTCCTTCTCTCTCAACCACCAGCACTTTGCAAGGCCTTTTAGCTGGTACATAACAACCATTACTCTCTGGTCTGCATATATTCCTGAGTACAAAAACATCACCTCGATTGCGACAATCTAATCGTCCAAAGCCATGAAGTCGGCTCTATCGTCATAGGTACGGGGTCCTAGTCGCTGAAAATGCGAGATAAAATTCATCTCTGGTGGCAATAGAACTGGAGACACAAAAGGAGCGGGAGGAACAGCAACGGCCTGACCCACAGCAGGGTCCTGCACTCTAAGTGGCAGCCCAAAAACAACAGACAACAACGCCTGGATCTGCGATTGCATCCCCAACATCTGCCTTGAAAGATCCTTATTACTCTTGTTGGTGCTACCATAGTGATCTAGAAGTGATCAAGCATGTAGCCTCACTGCGAACTCAGTATGAGCCTATTAGGGTCGCACATAAGATTGTGGAGAAATTGGGAGTTTGGATCTGTGTAGTATAGCTCATATGATGAGCAAAAGGGACTGAAATATTCTAAGGCAAAATTGTTGAGTGTGTTGAGACCAGTCAACGCTTTCGTCGAGTTAAGTGTGAACTCGTCGAATGATTGCGTTGAGTGTGTTAAGTTGACTCACTGATTCATCAAGTATCAAGTGTTGATTCATCGACTATCGCACTTAAGCATTGAGTGTGTTGAGTCCACTCAGCGATTCGTCGAGTAAAGGAGATTACTTGATGAGTCTGGGTCTTAGGTGTTGAGTGCGTTAAGTGCACTCAACGCCTTCGTTGAGTAAAGGGTTTACTTGGTGAATCTAACACTTAGGCGTTAAGTGTATTGTATTCACACAACACCGCTCGACTAATGCATTTCGACGAATGTAGTTTGACGAATGTCATTCGACAAATCTGTCCTTTTGCACAGAAGTCGTACGTCGTTTAACTAATGTCGTTCGACGAATGTCGTTCGACGAATCTGGCCTTTGGCGCAGAAAGCATTGAGTTTGTCCTATATCATTCGACTAGTATAAATTAATACTCTAAGATTCGTCATATATCATGTATTTGACAAATCGTCTAGATAAACTGTTGTCTAGCCGAAGGTCTATTTTGTCTATGACCTGGTTCTACGATTTGCGACGGGTTGTTTTGTTTATTCCCTTTGGGTATAAATAGGAAACATTAGGGCTTGAACAGTAAGCGATTATTCTTTATGTCTAAGCACACGGGCTGTCACTGTGCGAAAATACAGAAGCCCTAAAAGCCGTCAGAAGCATTCCGTCGATCCCGTCACCGAGCCCGATCCCGATCCCGGTGAGTGTCTTCATCGTCTCTCCTTCAACAGACCTAGCAGTCTTTGGAGATGTTGAGTATCCTCTCCCGACCTAAAGATTGTGCGACAAGGTTCTACGGGTTCTCTCGTTCGTGTGGATTTCCTATAGAGGTGCGGATATACATTCTGTGCTCAAGACTCAAGTCGCTAGTGATCGGTTGGAATTTTTCTAGAGCATCTAGGTTGAGTATTGACTCAATCCCTCAAAGGTAATTTTATTATAGCATGTTTTACTTCTTGATTCATGAATATTATTAGATCCGAACTTATTTGGGTTTTTCTTATTCTTATTTTTGTTGCGCGCACAAGTGTTGTGTCATCCCCAAAAACACAATAGAGGTATCAGAGGGAGGTTGTCGGCAATATTCATTATTTCAGAAGTTGCCAAATCCATGGCGTGTAGATTTAGAGATTTAGATGTGTTCTAAATGCCCAAATCTACTCTTGGATATTCCCAAGAAAGCATGTGATTTCTTTGATGTTTACTCCTTAGCAGTAACAGTCACTTTTGTTGATTTGTGAAACTAAGCATGTGTTAGATTTTGAATCTCACATGAAGTGACCAGCTTGTCTACTTTGTAAGTGGAGTTTGTGTTGCTCATGTCCTATGCATGTAAATCTGAAGATTTAAAAGTGTCTTGGATGTTCAGATTTAGCTCGACTCATCAAGTGTTGATGATCTTCTTGTGCACATCTGCGATGCATTTGGATTATGCTTGTTGAATTTTATTTTGCTTGTTGTGCACTCTGGTTAAGTGTTAACCATGATTAAAGAGTTAATCGAATATCAAAAATCCCTTAAGAAATATTAAGTTTTCGGATGCCTTCCGATGGATGACACTCTTCCTGCCTCGATCGATGAAGTGTGGGATTGCCAAAGCAAGGTGCATTAATCTATCTTGGTAAGGGTGCAAGCGGATAATTATGATATCCCACTGTCTACATCGGGTCAAGCTTAACTGGTTGACCTGAAAGTTTGAGTGCCTGGATGCATAGGGATGGCATGCACCATATGATGTATGCGAATAAAGATTTATTCACCAGCCATAAAAGAATTGCATAGTGATGCAATTGGCAAGCGTTTCCTACCTAAATAGCTGCATTGTGAGAGAAGGGCCAAAGCTGACTCATATTGTTAGTGAAATATGAATCTTGTCCACTAAGAGGGTTACTCGCTAAACTCTTCGAATTGATATCGAGGGTTATCAGTTTGATAAAAATAGTGGGAGTTATTTTGATTAAAGTCCAAATCAAAAGAATAAAATTATATTTTTGAAATGTAGTACTAATTTGCTTTACTTGCAACCTTGTAGAATTTCTATGGCAAGTGGTTCACACTCAGCCCTGTCCCTTAGAGCGATCCTTGAGAAGGAAAATGTTGGGAAAACGAATCACCTTCGTTAGCTTAGTTCGAAATCCCCTTATCTTGCTTGCCCATCAATGTTCCTTAGGATTTGAAGAGGCATCACCAATCATACTAAGGGGCATAATATTTGATGTATGCTAGAGTTATTGCATGCAGGTTGTCCTTGATTGGACTGGTGAATATGAGGAGTAAGCTGGAAGTCAGATCATTTGACTAAGAAAAAACCGATGAGACCACTGAGACAGCTGAGAAGAATGTCTCAGTAGAACCACTAAGACAGCTGAGAAGATCAACACAAATCATTGAGAGAAGTGTTTGTCTCAGCTAAACCGTTGAGACAAAAGACAGTCTCAGTTGTGAAGAATAAATCGCTGAGATAGTTGATAAGGAACTGCTGAGACAGAAGTGTCTCAGCTGTGAAAAAGAAACCGCTGAGACAGTTGAGAAGGAACCGATGAGACAAAGCCAGCTGAAATCCTCTAAGTCCAAAAAGTGGAATTCGACGAGCTCTTCTCACAGATCGTTGAGCTCAAGTTGAAGGTTGAAGATTGAACCCGCCTTTTGTCGAGCTCAAGTTTAAGGTTAAATATTCAGCGTTCGTCGAGCTCAACTCACAGATCGTCGAGCTCAGGTTGATGGTTGAAGATTCAACGTTCGTCGAGCTCAGCTCACAGATCGTCGAGCTCAGGTTAAAGTTTGAAGATTCAGAGTTCATCAACCTGAGCCCGCCTTTCATCGAGCTCAAGTTAAAGTTGAAGATTCTGAAGTTCGTCGAGCTCAGTACAGAGTTTATCGAACTCAGACCGATGATCGTCGAGCCCAGTCCAAATACTTCATGCCAATGCGGGAAAGCTATAGTAGTGTCAGAAGCTACTATTTGTCTTCTTCTGAGGGAGGTGGCGCTCACTATACATGACTAGGCCCAGATTATGATTGTGTCGTTGATTCAAATAAACTGGTATAAATAAAGAGAAGAAAAGAAGATTAGGGTTAACAAAACATGAGAACGAAACCGTGAACCAGAACGGAAGAATAAAGCGAAATAGAGGCGGCTGGACTTCGATATTCTTCAACAGGCTTGAAAGAAAAAGTCCAGCAGGCAAGCCAGTAGGCTAAGGGAGGAAGATAGTTGAAACTTCAGCAAGATTGTTTCCTTGTTTGACCACAACACTTATTTTGGCGAGGTCTATACCTAGGCTAGACCAAGGATTATTTTGAGTGCTCCCATCAATCCAGCCATCTAAATGACTTGAAATTTTGGATAGGGGTCACTATTATCTATACTTAGAACATATCAAAAAATGGGAATTTTTGGATAACAGTTTTCTATTGTTTTTGTAATTATTTCATTAACCATGATTAAATTAATTAAGGAACCTAATGATCTCCAATTGCTCTCAAATTTTGGTGAGAGGTTTTTGGTGTCATTATGGGCCTCTATATAAATTTTCATCCCATTTGGTGATGGTTTGGTTTTATTTTTAACAAACCCTAGCCTTGCCTTAAGACGGGTAATTAGGTCACAGTACTCCTTGTGTGTTTAAGTGGTCAAGTCACCTCAACAGAGGCTGGAACTTTGACCACTGGTTTGATATGACCTTAGACACCCTCCCATTGATGATGGGGTGGGTTGGGGTAGTTTTGCCCTAGGATCCAAACTAAAACCCTAAGGAGGGGCTTTTTAGTGTTGTGAAGGGCATAGGGTCAAATGCCCTTGTATGAACTAGCAACTTGGTAGAAATAATTCTAGGGTAGCCCAAGTCTTCTGGTATGAATCTTAGAGGATTAGGAGATGGATGGACATCTCAAAACACTAACCCTAGCTTAGGGAATAATCACTTTTTTGTAGAATAAGCCACCAAAACTTACTAAAAAGGGTGTGAAACTTAGGTAGCATGGACTCTAAGTTAGATAGGACCTCTAGTGAATTTATTGGAATTTTATGAGTAATATTATTTGCACCTCCTTTATTATACATGATATGTCCCTAAATGATATTTTATTTACTATGATCACATTGTACATTATAGACTCATGAAATTTGGGCAGAAGATGTTTTAAGTCAAAATGATTATTCCTGAATTTTATTATAAATTTTAGTTGAATAACTTTAGTACTTTCTTCACAAGTTTAAAAAGGTACAATTATGGTCAATAAATTATTTAGAGCTTTTTACTTGTTGCAAAAATTGTGAAATTAGGGCTCTGATAATTTTAGGTTAATAACCACTTGGAGAAATTAATTCATGATTTTTAGATGACTATTTGCAGTACATACTTTACAAACCCATAAAATTTGGGAATTTGATGTATAATTTATTCAGAGCTTATTTCCTACTGAAAAATTAAGAATCTTGGTCAGTGGTATTGTTAGGATATTAGTTGCATAAGGAAATTAATTCTCAATTTTTGGATGATTATTTTCTGTACTTACTTCATTAATATAGGAAAATAGGGAATATTACCAAAATAATTTTAAGGTCCTTAAGAAACTAGAAAATTGTTATATCTAGGATTTACAGTATTTATTAAGCTTAGTATTTATCATAATTATTTTAGGCATCTTGCATGATTATATAGGGTACTTCATGTTCAAACTGGTGGCACCTGGATCTTTTGGTAAAAATAAATAAATGCACATTTAATTAGGAAAAATATAATTTACTGTATTTAGCCTAGTTAGGTCATGATAGACCCCCATTATTTATCTTGAGGCATTTGGATGAATAATTATAGTGCTACCTACTATGTACTTCATATCGCTAAGGATGGTCTGCATATAACAAACTATTGAAATTGTGCTAGAATATGAATTAGGCTATGGGTCGGAGTTAGTGGATTTGTTGGTTATGATAAGGTATAATGAGTTCATCATCGGGAGTTATAATGAGGAATAAAGAGGGGTAGATTAGTGTAGGTGGTGCTCGGAGCCGACGAAACATCGTCTTCCCTATAGAGAGAGGAAGAGTCTTAATATGCTAGGGTTAGATCAAAAGTAGTATAAAGGGATCGGGTAATGGGTAATAACCAATAAAAGTATGCTTGCGAAAGGGAATGATGGGCTTCAGCTACCATCATAGTTCCTAGTGCCCTTTGAGAGCCCTTCACCGGGTATACCGGGGGCAGTCCTGGGCTAACCTAAACTATAGGCAAACTAACTTGCAAGTGTAACTAGCATAATTAGGGTTCCACTTCCACTCACCTTGATGTCTCGGGATGTTAGGTTGGTTCAAATGGGCTGGAGGCCTTGGGGTTTTGGTGATGGGCAGGTTGGCCCGGGGAGCTTTGGCTCGGTTGTTGGCTGTGACGGACGGGATAGTCTAGGGAGCTTTGGCTCGGTGGATGACACATTAATATTGCATGGTCATAAGATATAAGGTGGTGGGTCTTTGGTATTGGAGATTTGTCGCACCGACACAAGTACGTTGACTCGGCAGGTGTGGTTTTACACTTAGCCAAATAAAGTCTGGTGCGACAGCGGGCAAGAGTACGCAGGAGCTCTGCTTAGTGCACCAACGTTGAGGCGTACAATAGGTCTGACTGGTAGTGCTGATACTGGTTTATAGGTGGGCGAGGCCCAACCCACCGCTTCTGTTTTCCACTACGGAGGTATCTTGGGAGGTTAGGCTCCAGAAAGGGGGAACTAAAGGACTGTGTGCACAGAGTCGAGTGGGTGAGTTACACTTGCATGATCATATCATAACATATTTGCATGTCATAGCATCATCTTTTCATCAACCCCTGACACCTATTGTATAAAGTGGTATGGGACACTTTATAAAATAGGCCCTGCAAAACAACCCCTTGGCTTATAAGTTCGTGTGAGCGTGCTTATAAGTTAAGGTTTATATTCTTTATATAGATATTGCTTGCTTGTAAACCGACACCCCCATCATATAAATTGGTATGAGACTTTTTATATGATTGGAGCCTTGCAGAAGATCCTTTAGCTTATATTTTTTCATATAAATTAAGGTTACATATTTCATGTTCTGTCTTTCATACTTTTATTACTGCTGCTTATTATCATAGAACTTCTAGATTAGTTTCGCCGTCACCTTCTTACATTTTTTACTCTCCATCTTCACAGCTTCCTTTTCCTTCTCCCCACTCGGTGCCTAGGAGCCATGGGGGAGGGGTGGGGGATGATAGGGCTTAGTCTTTTAGACTAATGGTTTTTGAACCACATCATTTTAGGGGACCGTGGAGCCCAACATGGAGGAGCAGCCCTGGAGGTCGATACGCTTGGAGGTGGGGCAGTCTAGTACCGTAGTTCAGATAGCTGGGACTGTGAGTCCCAACCGCTAGTAGTTTATTAGTTTTGCTTCCGCTTGAGAGAATCTTGTAGTGAGGATTTGATGTATTGGGCATGAGCCCTGTTTTCAGTACTTTATTATTCTATGGGCTCTCCCTTCGTGGAGATTTATTTTATATACATGTGATTCTTGTGGACTAGTTTTGAGGTTATTCTTACTCTTATACTTTATTCTACACTTCTACGATTGATATGGCCGGAAGAATCGGCATTTTGTAGTGACGACCTTCGTGGGCGTGTTGGTTTCACCGCAAAGCGGCAGTTCTGGGCCTAAGACCCCAGTGATTTTAAAAAAGAAAAAAAATGGGGTCTTACAGTTCTTTTCTTTTCTTGTCTTGTTGTTAAGTTCTTTTTATTAGTGTGATCTTTTTCTTGGTAGTATAATATTGTCTCTTTTATTATTATTGTTTACTCTTTTTTTATCAATCAATGAAAATGAAATTTCTTTAACTTATTTTGATTTCCTTCTTGAATATGCGTAGCTAATTTTCTTTAGCATTCGATCATGAGGATCCATGAAATGAGATGTGATTTTTCTTTGCTTCTTAGTTTTATTTTTGCTAATTTTTTTTCTCGATCCTTCTTCGATTTTTCTCGTGTCGACTCCGTATTTCCGGTATACGGTAGTAGGCAATTTTTCTCATTTCATAGTAGTAGAGAGACTCGTTGATTTGAAAGATCACTCAAAGAAGGAAGGAGTTGCACACAATCCTAGAGATAGGACGACGTAAATCCTCCGGATTGGAGTCAAATCCAATAGTACGGTTCACTTCGATAATGCAACTTTAGGCCTTTTGATTTGCAAAGAGATTTCGGTCAAACGTCTAGAAGTTTGGAGATTTAATGCACTAGCAAGATTATTTCTTATTTTCGGATCTGCCACGGTTGAGAACGATTTGCAATTATAAAACTTTATTTTTCATCCTTCTTATCTCTTTTTATGGTGAATCATTGATCGAATGCTATCTTTTGAATCTAAAGTTTTTGTTTTAATATTATTTTTTGTTTAATTCAAAATTCCTCAAAATACTCATCAATCGTATGGTAGGATAATAGTAGAAGCATGAGTACGAGTAATTGACAACCCCGAGTTTTTAATATGACCTTGGTACTGCAATTCGATAGGTACACTTGCCTGTTCGGGTTGATAGTCATTCAATTCACCAAGTATTTGGCGCCGTTGTCGGGGACCCTTTTTCGTCAGTATTAGGAAAACGCTTTCGCTATTACTTCTGCAAAAAAACTAAAAAAAAATTAATCGTTATCTTTTTCTTATTCAAGTTTCTATTTCCATTCTTCTCTTTTCCATTCTCCTTCTATTTTGTTTTCTAGTGCATGACCCGCACGAATCCGTCGCTACTTGTTGACTTGGACCCAGAAATAGAGCGCTCCTTTCGGAGAAACTTGCGATTCGAGGGTTCCACTTCTCAAACAGCGGTTGAGGATTCTCATGGTGATTGTAATTTCAACTCTGAAATGGGAGAACTAAACCCAGAAATGGTCTAGTATAGGACCATGTCCGATTATGCTCGACCCAACCTGGAGGGTACAGAAACAAGTATTGTTTGACCTACAATTGCAAACAATAACTTTGAGCTTAAGCCTAGCATCATACAAATGGTGCCGCAATATGTACAGTTTGACGGATTACAAGATGAAGATCCGAACTTGCATATTACTAGTTTTCTCGAGATCTGTGATACCTTCAAATCAATGGTGTCTCAGACGACGCAATGAGGCTAAGACTCTTCCCCTTCTCCTTAAGAACAAAAGCCAAATAGTGGTTGAGTTCTCTTCCAAGAGGATCAATCACCACTTAGAATATTTTAACAGATAAATTTCTCGCTAGATATTTCCCTCCCGCTAAAACTGCGAAACTTTGAAATGATATTACTTCTTTTTCCCAAATTGCTTTTAAGACCCTCTATGACACTTTGGACAGGTTCAAAGAACTTTTGAGATGCTTCCCTCATCATGCTATGCCCGTATGGTTACAGGTCCAGACATTCTATAATGAGCTAAATCAAGAGACCAAGCAGATGATAAATGCCACTTCTAGTGGGTCTTTGGACCGTAAAACTCTGGAGGCCACTCTTGAGCATATCGAGGACATGGCGATGAACACCTATCAGTGGAACTCGTCTAGGACTCGCCCAAATAAACCTGCAGGTATCTACGAAGTGGACTCTATGTCCCAACTGGCGCTTCAAGTGGAGATGTTGAGCAAGAAAGTAACGGAGATGACTGCTGCCTCTGCCCCTCAGGTATATGAAAGTGCAAATGTTGCTTCCGAGTAGGTGGATTATCTGGGGAACAAACCCAGGCCTGCTCAAAATATTTTTCAAATTTTTCTACTCCTCCTAGTTTTAATAATGCTTCGAACTCGTATCACCCTGGATGGCGTAACCATCTGAATTTTTCGTGGAGTAACCCCACAAATGCCACACGTCCACCACACGATTTCACCCCACCACCACCACCACCACATCAAAATCAAAACCAAAATTTTCAAAATCCTCCATCTTTTGAGGAAATGTTTTCTAGATATATAAGCGCGAACGAGGAGACCATTAGAAATTTAACAAGGTCGATGAAAAATCTAGAAAACACAGTCGGGCAACTCGCTAAGGTTATCTCCGAGAGGCCACCTGGGACTCTTCCCTCAAATACTGAACCCGACCCATGGGAGCACGCAAAAGCGATTTCCCTTCGGAGTGGTAAAGTAATCCACGAGCCCACCACCAGGGAAGATCCAGAGGTGATTGCCTCTCCTGCTGCTGAACAAACCATCGTTACGGAAATGAATGATAACAATTTTGACAAAGAAAAAGAAAAAATTGTTTTTGAAAAAGAAAATGATAATTTTCAAAATGATGCTCCGGAGATTATAAAAGAATTTTCGCCACCTCCCTATCCCGCTAAGCTTAAGAAAGACAAATTAGATGATCAGTACCAATGCTTTCTCGAGATGTTCAAACAAATCCATATTAATCTGCCGTTTCACGAAGCTATTAGTCAAATGCCTAAGTACGCTAAATATCTTAAGGATTTGTTTACAAATAAAAAGAAACTGGAAAATCTATCTCATGTAACGTTGAATGAAGAGTGCTCAGCGGTCATTAATAATTCTAATCTTCCTAAAAAGATAAACGATCCGGGTAGCTTTTCTATTCCTTGTGTTTTTGGTAATCTTTTTGTAAAGCATGTGTTAGCGGATCTAGGTGCGAGCATCAACTTGATGCCATTTTCTTATTTAAGAAACTAGGATTGGGCACTCTCAGCCCTACGCGTATGAGTATCCAGTTAGCTAATCGATCAATCAAGTATCCGTTAGGTATTGTAGAGGATGTGCTAGTAAAGGTTGACAAATTCATCTTCCCAGTGGATTTTGTTATTCTTGATATTGAAGAGGACGTCGAGGTCCCTCTAATCCTTGGTCGTCCCTTTTTAGCCACATCTCGAGCTGTCATCGATGTGAGTAACGAGAAGCTCTTTCTTCATGTGAGAGATGATGAGGTTACTTTTTCTATAAATCAATATATGAAAAACTCTTTGAAAAATGATGATTCTTATTTTTTTCTTGATGTGTTAAATGAAGATTCCTCTCTTTCCCTTTCCAATGTTTCTTCAAATGATTTTTACTCTTCTTTTTCTGAAATTTCTTCAAATGTTTTTGAAGACATGGTTATGTCCGTGCAAGCCAACTTTGGAAATGAACCTATTTTTAGACAAAAAATTTTGAAAATCTGACTTTTGAAAAAGAAAAAAAATTGAAAAACTTTTACGATGAACCACCCAACCTTGAATTAAAACCACTGCCCGAACATCTTAAATATGCTTTTCTTGAAAAAAAATTCTAAATTGCTCGTTATAATTTCAGCCTTTCTTTCTCAATCTAAGAACGATCAATTGATCGAAGTGCAATAAAGGCATCGTCGAGCTATAGCGTGGAAAATATCTGATATTTCTTGCATAAGCCCCTCTTTTTGCACCCATAAAATATTTTTTGAAAATAATTCTAAAAGCGTAGTCCAACCTCAATGTCGTCTTAATCCGAACATGAAAGAGGTTGTGAAGGAGAGGTGCTTAAATTATTAGATACGGGGATAATTTACCCAATTTCTGATATTAAGTGGGTAAGTCTGGTCCAGGTTGTACCTAAGAAGGGTGGGATCACGATAGTGACGAATGAGAACAACAATTTAATTCTAACTAGGACGGTAACGGGATGGAGAATGTGCATCGACTACCGTAAGCTAAACGATGCCACTCATAAAGATCACTTCCCCCTCCCCTTTATCGATCAGATTTTAGAACGGTTATTCGGGCATAGTTTCTATTGCTTTCTCGAGGGTCTCTCGGGGTATTTTAGAATCCCTATCGCACCCAAGGACCAAGAGAAGACAACATTCACTTTCCCCTTCGGAACTTTCGCCTACCGTAGGATGCCTTTTGATCTCTACAACGCACCAGCTACCTTTCAGCGGTGCATGTTTGCAATTTTCGATAAATACGTTGAGATTATAATGGAAGTCTTTATGGATGACTTTTCTGTTTTCGGTGACTCTTTCTCTTTATGTTTGCAAAATCTAGCTAAGGCCTTAGAACGATGCAAGGAAACGAACCTAGTTTTAAACTGGGAAAAATGCCACTTTATGGTGAGAGAAGGTCTAGTTTTATGACATAAAATCTCTGCTAAGGGAATCGAGGTCGATTGAGCTAAGATAGAGGTGATTGAGAAGCTGCCGCCGCCTACCAATATTAAAGCAATTAGGAGTTTTCAATGCCATGTGGGGTTTTATAAGCGCTTCATTAAAGACTTTTCTAAAATCACCAAGCCTCTAACCAAACTTCTGGAAAAAGACACCCAATTTAATTTTGACGAATCATATCTAGCATCTTTTGAATTGATTAAATCTAAACTTATTAATGCTCCAATTATGATCGCCCCAATTTGGGATTTGCCTTTCGAAATAATGTGTGAAACAAGTAGTTTTGTGGTCGGTGCGGTGCTAGACAACAAATAGCTAAGAATTTTCACCCAATTTATTACGCGAGCAAAACGCTTAATTCGGCGCAGGAAAGCAATACCACAACCGAAAAGGAACTCTTAGCTGTTATTTTCGCATTCAATAAATTCCGACCGTACATTACTCTTTCTAAGGTTATCGTTTTTACGGATCATTCTGCTTTGATGTACCTCCTTTCTAAACCAGACGCCAAGCCTCGTCTTATTCGTTGGATCCTCTTACTTCAAGAATTTGACTTGGAGATCTGGGATAAGAAAGGAGTGGAAAACCTAGCGGCTGATCATCTTTCTCGCCTCTAAAATCCGGAAATCGGTGTTTTAAAAGAAAATTTTATTAATGAATCTTTTCCGGATGAACAAATTTTAAACGTTTCTTCTTCTACCCTCTGGTTTGTCGATTTGGCCAATTATCTCGTGGCTCGGGTCCTTCCAAAAGATTACTCTTCTCAGCAAAAGAAGAAATTCTTTTCTGAGTTGAAGTATTATTTTTGGGAGAACCCCTTTCTATTTCGCATTTGTGCGGACCGGGTGGTAATAAGATGTGTTTCCCGGGAAGAAGGTCAACAGAGTTTGAAGCATGTTCATGAAGGTCCGACTGGCGGTCATTTTCAGGTAAACCGCACCGCCCACAAAGTGCTTAGTGCGGGATTTTATTGGCAAAGCATATTTAAAGATGCACAAATATTTGTGAGCGGGTGTGATCGGTGCCAGCGGACTGGAAACAAATCTAATAAAAATGAAATGGAACAAAATTATTTTCATGAGTGTGAAGTTTTTAATTTGTGGTACATCGACTTTGTAGGCCCATTTCCCTCAAGCTTAGATAATAAATATATTTTAGCCGCCATAGATTATGTTTCTAGGTGGGCGGAGGCCCAAGCTTTACCCAGTAACGATGCTCGAGTCGTGGTTTCTTTTCTAAAAAAATGTATTCTCATTTTGGTTTCGTTAGTGATAGGGGAAGTCATTTCTGCAACGTTCAACTCACTAAAGCTTTAACTAAATATGGCGTTACACATAAACTATCCACCGCTTATCACCCCGAAACGAACTGGCAGGTCGAGGTAGTCAATCGCGAACCTAAATGAATTTTGGAAAAAATTGTTTCAATTTCTCATAAAGATTGGTCATTAAAGTTAGACGACGATCTTTGGGCATATCAGACAGCGTACACGACCACTATTGGTTGTACTCCTTTCTGATTTGTCTATGGAAAATCATGTCATCTCTCGGTAGAAGTAGAACACCATGCGTACTGGGCGCTAAAGTTTTTTAATTTCGATTCGCACTCGGTCAGTGAGCACAGAAAAAATCAATTAAATTAACTCGACGAGTGGCGAGAGAACGCTTATGAGAACAACAAAATCTATAAAGAACGCACGAAATTTTATCACGATAAGAACTTGTGCCACCCTAAAATGTTTAAACTAGGTGATCAAGTTCTTATTTTTAATTCGCGCTTACGTCTTTTCCCTTGAAAGCTTAAATCTCGATGGTTTGGACCATTTACGGTCAAGCAAGTTTTTTCGTATGGAACTGTGTTGCTCTCGCACTCAGACAAGGGTGACTTCAAAGTTAATGGTCATAGACTGAAGTTGTATTTTTCAAATGATTCAGTATCTCCTGCAAAGGAGCATCTTATTTTTGTCTCTTAATGTTTATTTTCTTTTGAAACTCTTTCTTATTTTGGACTTGTTATTATTATCAAACTTTTATTTTTTGAACTTTATATTATTAAATAAAGAACACTCTTGGGAGCCTACCCAAGGATTTTTCTGCTTTTATTTTTGAATTTTGCTCTTCCTCCTGGTGGCCAAACAAGTGCAAGTTCATGATTGTCGCTCCAACGTTGCTAATTTCAAGAAGGATCAAGTCAAGGCTGCTGGTGATCAAGTGAATTAAAGCACAAGCATAGGGGAGCGACATCCGCTTTCGGCCTCACAAACCCGGGGAAGTCCTTTTTTTTTCTTATTTTTACTTTACTGCATTCTCTATCCCCCCCCCCCCCCCTCTTCTCCTTCTCTTTCTCGTTTCTTTTTTTTCATTGAGGGCAATGAAAAATCTAAGCATGGGGGAGGGTTTCGTTATTTTCTTTCTTTTTCTTTCCTTTCTACTAAAAAAACCACAAATCAAAAAAAATGTATTTATTACAGTTATATTAAGCCTCTTAGGAGTACCACTTTTTCTTTAACTTTATCAAAAATCCAAAAAACTCGAAAATACAAAAACCCAAAAAAAATCAAAAAAAATCAAAATTCCAAAAATTTTCTAAAATCTATTTGAAAATCAGAATCGAAAATTATTTTGTATCTTTATTTTTTATGTTTCTTCTAGTTGTGTGTATGCCCCAGTGGTTCTTTAGTTCTAAGTAGAATTTCTTTGAATCGGTTTTCTAAATCTATTAATTTAACATAGCTTAGTTTTACTATTTTCTAGTTCTTAAATATAGGCAAATTGTAGTTTTTCTTTTTATTCAGTTTAATTGCGTATGAACGGTTTCTAGATAACGTTGTCACATTTTTCATTTTGGGGTAATTCTTTCTTGGTGTCTAGAACTTATCTCTAGCGACTCTCGAAACATTTGCCCCATTTTTCACGAACTTTAGAAATGATTTAGGTCACCTATTGATCTGTTTGAGCCTTTTTGCCCACCAAAATATTTCACCTTTGCTAAAACAACTTTGGGTCTTTTTCCATTTTTCTTTGTTTAGCTCCACCTTTCATTTTCACCAAAGCCAAAATACCCTTCATATTATCACACTAGATTTGAGCTTTACTTAAATATTATTATTGTGATGGGTTAACATCTTTGAAAAATGAAAAGGAAATTATAAGCGTACATTTGGAGCTCTCCTATGAAAAGAAAAAAAATAATTATTATCCAAAAATGTGAAATCAAAAAAAAAAAAAGAACAAGTTTATTTTTGGCCAATTATGTGAAAAGAAAAATACATGGCCTTGTTCTTTTCTTTAGTTTGGATTGGAGAAAATGACGTACTTGTTATTTCTCCTTTTTGTGTTTTTATGTTTATTTAAAGCTCATCCTTGGTTTAGTGTGTTTTAACCATCGTTTTTATCCTTGATTTTCTATTCCAATCATTTACCTAAGCCAAGTCTTTACGCCTACAAAAGTCCTTTTGATCTTTAGAACGTGACACAAACCTGCAGTGGAGAGAGTGTGAAAAGTCAAGCCTATGGACACCATCATTGATGGATTTCTTTGGAGGTTATCTTGAGGTGATTTAGGGGTAATTGTTATTCTAGCAACCTAGTTGTTCGTTCAATGCGCCGTTTATTTAGAGTCTCTACTTTTGTTTTTCTTAATTTCCTAAATATTGGATGTCTTGTTTTAGGAATTTAGAAATGTGTAGTTCTTCCTTATGTTCCAATGATATTTTTAGGTCTCCATTTTTCTAGTTTTCTATTGTGGACTTCTCACCCCACTAGTTATTAACATAGAAATTAGGATAGTTTAATTTTTCATATTTTGGTTTTCTTAATTTTGAAACTTAAAATTACTTTCTTTGTTTTTATTCTTGTTCCCTAATTTTAAATTTCATTTGCATGAGGGAAAGCAAATACTTAAGCATGGGAGAATTTGATGACTAGTTTTAGTCATCGATTTTTTGGTTAGTTTAGCATAAAAAATCCCTAGGTTTAATTATGTTTTTATGTATTTTATGTTTGTTATGTTATATTTTATGTTTGGTAAATAACATTATGTTTTATTTTATTTTTGTAGGTTCAAGACTCCAAGATGGTTCAACCCGATCTCTTGATGTAATCCTTGAAGCAACCCGAGCCCTTAAAGCAGCCAACCCGAGCCTCTGCTTGAAGCAGCCCAAGCACAAGTCCAGCCCGTGAGCTCAAGTGCAGCCACCCGAGCCCATAATGAAGCCCATACATGCATGGTTGCCCCTCTTCAAGTCCACCCGACACCTTTGCATGGTTGCCCACATAATGAGGCCCATTTATATCGATGCATGGCCGGCCTCCCTTCTCTCTCTTACCCCCTTTTTTATATTTTTCTCCCCTCTTTTATTACTCGTTCATCCCCCCTTCTTCTATTCCTTTTTTTCTATTTTTCTATTTTTATTTCTTTAAATAACATGCCTTGAACCTTGTTCTCTCTCTCCCATCTCTTTGCCCCTCATAAATCTCATTCATGCACTTCTCCACCCATGCATGGCCTCCCCCGCCGCCCCCCCCCCCCCCCCCTTGTTCCCCTTCATCCTCACCTCCCTCTAGAACCTTCCCCCTCATCTATAAGGAGCACTTGCCTCAAGATTTGAGAAGGTTGGACATTAGAGAGCAAGTAGAGTGCTAGTGCAAGAGAGTTCTTTTCTTTTCTTGTCTTGTTGTTAAGTTATTTTTATTAGTGTAATCTTTTTCTTGGTAGTATAATATTGTCTCTTTTATTATTATTGTGTACTCTTTTTTTTATCAATCAATGAAAATTAAATTTCTTTATCTTATTGTGGTTTCCTTCTTGAATATGCGTGGCTAATTTTTTTTAGCATTCGATCATGAGGATCCATGAAATGAGATGAGATTTTTCTTTGCTTCTTAGTTTTATTTTTCCTAAATTTTTCTCGATCCTTCTTTGATTTTTCTCATGTTGACTCCGTATTTCCGGTATAAGGTAGTAGGCAATTTGGTCTCATTTCATAATAATCGAGAGACTCGTTGATTTAAAAGATCACTCAAAGAAGAAAGGAGTTACACGCAATCCTAGAGATAGGATGATAGTTTAACTTTCAAGGCAGCCTAAACACCTAGAGGGGGGGGGTGAATAGGTCCTGCTTCTTTTTCTAAAACTTCTAGACAGAATTCAATTTATTAACTAATACAAAAACACAGCAATCACAGAAAACAACACATCACAGATTGCACTATGTTTTATAGTGGTTCCCCAAGGTCTGGGTACATCCACTTTCCCCCTTCACCTATCTAGCTGTATGCTAGATTCGGCCAAACTTCCACTTATCTCAGATCAATAGATCTTACAACTCAGAACCCAACAGGTTCCTACAACTCAGGCACAACTGCCCTACCTCAGCCTTGCCCCAAGGCCTACAACTCAGAGAATATCCTTCTCCTACACTCAGGCAATCAGCCCTACCACTCAGAGTTCAACACTCCTACACTCAGCCTTTATAACATAGGCTTACAACTCAGATCTGTATAAACAGATCCTACAGAAATATAGAAAAGATAGTTTAAATTGTCTTGCCAGGTTGAGAGAGAAAAGGCAATGACAAATCTTAATCAGCTGATGCAATCAACTGTTTCTTAGCCTTCTTCAAAGCTTCTTGAAAATGTACTTAGCTGAGTTGATTCCAAACAGCTTCTTGAGAATCCACTGGTGGATTCCTTCTTCTTCTTCAAATTCTGACTTGATCTCTCTCTATCCAGAACTTTGAATGATTCTTCTGAATTCTGATTAGAACTCTTCTTAGATCTATCCTTAGATAGTCTTCTTAGATCTCCCGGAGAAGATCTTCTTAAGTGCCTAGCACTTTCTTGAAAATGAGTAGAATATAACCCTTCTCCAATGTATTTCAAAGGATCAGTTCTATATCTTCTTAATTGTGTGTGTTGTTCCTTTTTCTGAATCTGTCTATTTATAGACATTCTTCATGGTAACCGGCTGATCCGGTTTCTAACCGTTTTCTGACAAGTCTGACAACTTCAGTTAACTGGTGACAACCCACAGCTGTCAAGTCTTCAAACAAGTCCTGTGCCTTAGTGTTGAAACAATCTGTCAGAAAGTGTCGAGACCATCTGTCTATTTGTGTCGACACAATTGACTTTGGTGTCGACACTGCCTTCAGTGATGTCGACAAAATTGCCTTTGTGTCGACACATCTTCTTCTGAAAATAACTTGGTCTTTGACTCTGCAGTGTGTCGACACAAGTCCTGTGTGTCGACACAGTTGTTGTAGAATCATAACTTTAGTAAGTGTTGACTTAGCCTTCAGGTGTCGACACATTCATTCTTTAGCTTTGCTATAATGTGTCGACTTACTCACTATGTGTCGACACATTCTGCTGGTGATGACAAACCTGTGGTCGACTATTTTCTTCTGTGTCGACATATTCAGATGATGTCGACAAACTTGAGATCGACTATACTCTTTAGTGTCGACACATTCTCCCAATGTTGAGGTCGACGTTTTTCTTCTGTGTCGACACAATTTCCCAGTGCTGTGTCGACTTACTTCTTCTGTGTCGACACAATTTCCCAGTGCTGTGTCGACTTACTTCTTCTGTGTCGACACAATTTCCCAGTGTTGTTGTAGACTATGTTATGTGTCGACACTTTTTCCCAGAGTAGTGTCGACTTACACCTTCTGTGTCGACACACTTTCCCAGTGTTGTGTCGACAACTTTCTTCTATGTGACGACACATGTTCCTTTGTGTCGACACTTGGACTTAGAATTTTTCCTGTAAACTTTAACATTTCTTTACCTGCACATGTCAACTCAAAACTACATCAAATACAACATGATGTATATCATTGAGCTAGGTTGGGCTTTTTCAAATCAGGTACACATTTTCCAATGTACCCAACAATCTCCCCCTATTTGGAGAAGTCATAACCCTTATAGCCAATGATATACACCATTTATAAATAGTATAAAATGATGATATATGACAATACACAGGGATACTTAATTATAAACAAAATAATAAGAACATCATGGATAAAACAATCTATCACAGATTTAACAAAATTTTGTTTATTACTGGGTAATGTTTGATTACATGGTTTTTCTTTGACTGATCACATTACATCATTACAAAACATTATGAAAGAACTAAAACATTATCAGGATTGATCAGGCTCTCTAATAACAATCCCTTGGCCAGATTTAATTTTAGCTGTCACAGGAGCTTCTGATTCTTCAGCCATCTTTTTTCCCTTAAGATCAGCTTTCTTCTTAGCTTCTTCCTTGAGCCTTTGCCTTTCAAAATAGTGAAAAGGCTTTGGGAAGTATTTGCTTGGCTCCATAGCATCAGATGGAAGTCTTCCCATCTTAGCTTTCCTTCTGAATTGTACAATGGCTTCTTGTCTTGCCTCATACTTCTGCCATTCCTGCTCATTGTACCACTTGCCCCTTTCATGAACTTGATCTTTGACAGCTTTCCATGCAGTGAGTATTATATTTCTGGAAGTAGGACTCCACTGCTCAAAATCTGGCTTCAGCTCAGCCTGCTCTCTAAATCTTTTCTTTGACAGTAGAGCATCTTGCTGTTCTTGCAAATTCACCTCAGGCTTATCAACCTTTCCAAGGATAACATTTACAACTTCCTTTGAAGGACTATACATATATTGCACTTGCTGATCCAATATATCAAAATCTGGAGGGGGGTATATGACTTGGGCAACCTCAGGTTGGTCACCTTCAAGTAGTCCTGTTTGCAGACCTGACTCAGCCACCATGTTATCATCACACAATGGTGGATATCCCAATGTGGCTCTTATACTATTGGTCACCCATTTGGCATGCTCAGAGCCTGCATGAATTAGCATCCTCTCCCCCTTTATGGCTTCTCTTGAGACATGATCTCTAAGATCTTCTTTCTGGAATCGAATTTGGCCATCCAAATAATTCACTCCCTCCTTGAAAAATGGTCTTAACTTTTGAAGCTTTTCAGATATTTCCTGTTGAGAGGTTGTGATGGCAGTCTTAACAGATGCAATTGCAGCCTGAAAATTCTTATCAAACTCTGCCATTTCTTTGGCTCTATCTGCAGGCATCCCTGGAACAATCTTCTGCACCTCTAGAATGATCTCATTATGTGATTCAGTTAAATTGTCATTCATTCTTATTTGATTTTCCAGAACATAACCTTGCTTCAAAGCAATATCATCCACCTTTGTAGAGATAGCCTGCTGTTGTTTAGCCAGATAAACTACAGCATTGCCACCCTTGTGGAAGCAATCTGTCATTTCAGTTTTATTCAAGTTGACTTGAAATTGGATAGATTTGATATCTTGGGCTAAGTCAAACTGCAGAGTTTTGTTTCTTTCATCAACATATTTCTCAATGGCCACCCTGTGGTCATCCAATTTCACCTGTAAATCCACAAAGAACTTGTTATAATCAACTTCAGGAGGTGGAGGTGGAGGTGTTGTCTGTAAAGCCTGCTTATAAGTTTTGCTTCTTCTTTTAAATACAACCAGTTTTCTTTTCTTAGCCAACCTGGCTTCTTCAGTCTCAGATTCAGAAGTACTCTCAATGTGAACTCTATCTACTTCAGTGCCATGTTGCTCAGTTTCAACATGTACTGGCTCCCCCTCAATTCTTTGCTCCTCCTCTATTTCTTGAACTTTTTCAATCTCTTGAACTTTCTCCACTTCTTGTTCTAGCTCTATGTCAAGAGGCTGCTCAACATCTTGGTTCTCTTCTATTCTATCAGTAGCTATGTCATCATTAGGAAATAACTCATCCAGAGTGTATTCTTTTTGAACTGGAGCATCTGAAGATAAGTCATTAGGTGCATCCTTGTGCACATTCTCAGGCAGCTGCATATCTGGAGTAGGAGAAGACACATGCTCCCCCTGAACCTGTGCAGTGGAAAAAAAACTTTTAGAAAGTCTTTTATAGTAAAATACATTTGCTCCCCCTACACCTGTACCACTTGTACCTGAGTAGGGGTAGATACATTTTGAGCAGGAGATTGAACAGGCTCCCCCTGCATCTGTGCAGATGTATCTACTTGATGAACTGTAGTGGAGGCAGGTTGTTCTTCACTCTGTATCCTTAGTGGGTCCTCTTGTTGTTGCTCAGTCTCGTGAGCTGGAGAAGGGGATCTCACAGGGGTGTCTGGCCTGCTCTCTTCAGGCACATCCTTAGTCAGCACCCTTTCCCACCTGGAGAATAGTCTCATGTCCATCCTTCTCATATGATTGATTTTAGATCCTGACAGTTGCTGCATCACTTCAGGAATTGCTCCATTGAGATATAGACTTATGATCCTAGCCATGTTAGGCTTCTTGATCCCTTCTTTAATCTTGTCAAATAGGATTACTGACCAATCAGTAGGAATTGTAAAGACAATCCTGGTCATAAGGTTGAACATATAGGCAGAAATCCTATCATGTCCACCTGTCTTGCAGAGAATTACTTTCCCAACTATTTCAGACAAGAACTTTCCTTGCTGATTCATACCCTTCCTATTGAATGCAGCACCAATCTTCATGTTTGAATCCAACCCACACCATTGAAGGGCTTCCCTTGTCTTAGAACTAGGAACCTCTTCTTCATTTTCAACCACATGTAATTGCAAAAACTTTCTCAAACCTCTTTGGGTAATCTTAATCTTAGTCCCGTGAACAATGGACTTGATCTTGAGTTCAGTAGAATGGACTGATGCTGAGATAAAGAACTCATGCACCTCCTTCTTCCAGATCTTGGATGGTTCTGAGACAAGAAATTCTAACCCTGATGCAGAGAGAAGGGTGATAACACCTTGAACATCAGGCGGCGCCTCTGCAAACGCCTGGCGCACCAACTCATACCCTTCATTAACATTGTCTTCAATCCTTGGCGCCATCGTTGTGTCGAGAAAGCTTGAGAGAAGAGAGAAAGAAAGACTGTCGACACAGGGTTTGAGTTTCGAAAACCTTGAAAGCGTGTCGACACAAAGAGCTTTTTGACCTATTTATAGCTTCTGTTGAAAGAAGTTCAAAAGGCGCCAAAAACAGTCTAAATGTGTCGACACAGACGGAATGTGTCGACACAAGCTTCTATTAACTCGACATTTCTTCAGCCTACTATGTGTCGACACCAATATGTGGTTATGTCGACACCTTGGATACATAGTAGAAAGACAGAAATTCTGTGTCGACACTAAGGACAAGTGTCGACACATATTTTGTAAGTGTCGACACCATGATTCTGGTTGAGTCGACATTACATTCCTGGTTAAGTCGACAATAAAATTCTTAAGTGTCGACACATATTCTCTGTGTCGACACAATATTTCTGACTTGTCGACATAATTTCTCTGAGTCGACACATTATTACTGAATGTGTCGACACATTCTTACTTAGCCAATTTCTGTAACTTCAATGTGTTCTTTTTAACACTTGATTATTGTTGTTACTACTTTTTCTTACTTATAACCCATTTCAATAGCATTGTTAATGATTTTGTTTAATACATTAATCAATGGTTAACATACCTAATTCAATTTTGAATTTATTGAATTTGGTTTCATCTAAAGGCTTAGTAAATACATCTGCTATTTGATAATCTGTTTTTACAAATTCCAATGAGATGTCACCTTTTTCTACATGTTCTCTAAGAAAATGATATTTTATTTCTATATGCTTAGTTCTACTATGAGAAACTGGATTATTAGCAATAGAAATAGCACTCTTAGAATCACATAAAAGGGGTGTTCTACTTACCTGAATACCATAATCTTTAAGCTGATGCTGCATCCATAATAGCTGTGCACAGCAGCTTCCTGCAGCAATATACTCTGACTCAGCTGTGGAAATTGCCACACTAGTCTGTTTTTTACTACTCCAAGATATTAGTCTTCCTCCCAGGAATTGACAAGTACCTGTAGTACTCTTTCTATCCTCTCTACATCCTGCAAAATCTGCATCTGAATAGCCTGTTAGTTGAAAATCTCTATTCTTAGGGTACCAAAGACCTAGAGTAGGAGTGCCCTTTAGATATCTCAGAATCCTTTTTACTGCAGTATAATGAGATTCTTTAGGGCAGGCTTGGTACCTAGCACAGACACATGTTGCATACATAATGTCAGGTCTACTAGCAGTGAGATATAGTAGTGACCCAACTATTCCTCTATACAATGATTCATCAACAGGTTTACCTGCCTCATCTTTGCATATTGGCATACTTGTGCCCATAGGAGTTCTCATGGAGGAGGATGACTCCATACCATATTTTTTAATTAATTCCTTGGTGAACTTAGACTGGGATATGGACAATCCATCATCAGTCTGTCTTACTTGGAGTCCCAAGAAGAACTTAAGTTCTCCCATACTGCTCATCTCAAACTTCCCTTGCATAAGTTTGGCAAACTTTTTACAAAGGTTGTTTTCAGTAGATCCAAAGATTATGTCATCAACATAGATCTGGACTAAGATGATCTTTCCTTTGGATTCCCTAAGGAATAGAGTTTTGTCTATCTTTCCTCTTGAGAATTTATTCTCAATGAGGAAGGTAGACAGGGTTTCATACCAAGCCCTTGGAGCTTGTTTTAACCCATACAAAGCTTTCCTAAGCTTGTACACAGAATCAGGTTTAAGAGGATCTACAAAACCTGATGGCTGCTCTACATATACTTCTTCTTTAAGATCACCATTCAGAAATGCTGACTTTACATCCATCTGGTATACTTTGAAGTCTTGGTAGGCTGCATAGGCAAGGAACATTCTGATTGCCTCCAGCCTTGCTACTGGAGCAAAGGTTTGATCAAAGTCAATCCCTTCTTCCTGCCTGTATCCTTTTGCAACCAATCTTGCTTTATTCTTTATTATTATTCCACTTTCATCTAGCTTGTTCCTATAGATCCACTTAGTCCCAATTATGTTGTGGCCTCTTGGTTTAGGAACAAGCTCCCAGACCTTGCACCTTCTGAACTGATTCAGCTCCTCTTGCATAGCATCAATCCAGTGCTGGTCTTGGATAGCTTCTTCAAACTTCTTAGGTTCCATTTGAGACAAGAAACTAGAATGCAAAACTGTGCTTTGATTTCTGCTTCTAGTTTGCACTCCTTGTCTTGGATCACCAATTATCTGATCAGTAGGATGATCTCTTAGATATCTTATAGCTGGAGGTAGATTCCCTTCAGGTAGAGCATCTCCAGCTTCTTCATTCTGCTGTTCCTCTTGGTTTTCATCAGCTTCCATTATCTCTTGTACTCCCCCTGGACAGCAGCCTTCATTTTCCAATGCTCCCTCTTCCTTTGAAGCTTCAGCAATGGAGAGCTTGTCCATCTTCTTGCTTATACCTGTTGAGTCATTTGATCAAATCCTTTGATGACTCCTTTTTCAGATCCACCAAAGATCACTTTATGTCCATCTTTGACAGATGAATACTCCTTCAGCAGCCCCTTTGTTCCAGTCATGTGCCTGGAACAACCACTATCCAAGTACCATATAGGGGCATGGTAACTTGGATTCACCTGCAATACAGAATTACTTACCCTTAGAACCCAAGTAAGTCTTGGGTCCTTGGTTCAGGTTAGCCTTAATAAAGTTATCATAACCTCTTCTAACAGGTAGACTCTTATTCTTTATAACACTTGTGTTATACCAGCAGTCCAATGCAAAATGACCCCTCTTGCCACAGCACCAACATTCAAACTTATTGTATCTAGATCTAGATACATCCTTGTCAGAAGCATTTCTGTTCATTGCTGGTGCTGTTGCAACTTCTCCTACTGGTTTCTTAAAACCATAGGGCTTATGACCATAGGTAGGCCTGCTTGCCTTAACACCCTTGTTCTTCAGAACATTTGTCTTGATATGATCCTGAATGTCTTCATGATCATATATGTTAGAAGGCACTTTCTTCTTACCAAACCTTATGGGGACTGAAAGGTTTAGTGGCTGAATAGGGGCTTTGCCTTTCTTTTTGAATCTGCTAGCCCTGGAGTTACCCTTAAATCCTAATCCAGCCTTACCCTTCTGAGTGACAAATTCATCTATCAAGGGTAAGACAGATTTTGGCTTAGAGTAACTAGCCACTAAATCCCTTTCAATTCTAAGTCTGTCCTCCAGACTCTTTACTTGATCATTAGTATAATTAATTGTGCCCATCTGAATAATAGTTATATTTTTCAGCTTGGCAATTTCAGCTAACTTTTGATCAAGGACTTTTTCTAACTCAGCTGTTGTAACCCTTAGATCAGCAATTTCCTGAGCCTGTGATTTAACCAGGTTCTTGCTTTTCTTAAGGGCCTGCAACAAGTCCCCATACTTGTCTATCAATTGATAGACATCTCCTTCAGATCCAGATGCATCTTCATCACTTGATGCAGATGTAGCTGATTCTTCACTTGTACTACAAACAAATGTACTGGAAGGACTGTTTACCTCATTAGGACCAGACTGATTCTGGCATAGGTCCTCTTCTGATCTAGTCATCAAACCCATGCATTGATGTTCATTGATGGAGTCTAGCAACTGCATAAACTCCTCTTCCTCAGATGCAGCATATAATCCAATATATGCTTCAGCTTCAGATCCTGATTCTGAAGTTGACTGGTCTGACAGACTTTTATCTTTCTTTGCTACAAAGGATTTCTCCTTCTTGCCTTTCTGATAAGTCTTCTTCTTTTCTGAAGATTCCTTCCTTTTGTCAGGACACTCAGCCACTACATGTCCAGGCCTATTGCAACAATAGCAGACAATCTTTGAAGTAGTGGCTTTGCTGGGCTTTGACCTGCTTTTCTCTTTCCTAGATGACCTTCTTTTCTGATAATAGTCATCTACTTGCTGTGATGAGGAAGGCCTAGACTTCCATTGCTTCTTTTTCAAGAACCTTTGAAATTGCCTAGTGAATGCAGCAAAGTCTGCATCTGAATCACTGCTGACTGAACCCCTATCTGAATTTTCAGAACTACCTTCTTCAACTTCCTTAGGAGGAGATGGTGATTTCCTCCTATTCTTTCTGGTGGCTTCAGCATTAAATGCCACAGTCTTTTCTCTATGCTCTCCTCTTGAGTTTCTTTCCTCCTCCTTCCTTACCATAAGTTGCATTTCATAGGATAGCAACTTTCCAAACAGAGTTGGAGGAGATATCTCTGCCAATTTTGCCACTTCTCTTATGGCACAGATCTTTGTATCCCAATCCTTTGATAAGGATCTTAAGAATTTGTCATTCAGTTCATAGGTACTGAAGACTCTTCCATAGGAAATTAGCTCATTCACAATTCTATAGAATTTCTTATAGCACTCAGTTATGCTATCAGATTTTCCTTGTCTAAAACTTTCATACTCCTGATTTAGCATAGATTTTCTGTCCAGCCTTACTTCTTCTGATCCCTCCATGTAGACAATTAATGTGTCCCACATCTCCTTGGAGGTCTTGCAGTGAATCAGATTCTGAAATGTTGAATCATCTATGGCACTGACAATTATGTTCTGTGCCCTTTTGTCCATGGTTGCCAAGATGATTTCATCCTTGGTCATTTCAGAATAAGTCTTTGGTGTTTGGATATTTGCATCAAGAACAGATATCTTCATTGGTATGAAGGGGCCTTCCTGTACTGTGATGTAAATCCTTGGGTCAGATGCTTCCATAAACAATCTGACTCTTTCTTTCCAGATCCCAAAGATTTCCTTCTTGCATATGGGTAATTTCATTGACCCTAGCTCCTTATGATTCTCTCCAGAACCCATCTTCTTGATTCTTGATTCTGCCTATCAGATCTACCTCAGACTGTTAAGTCCTTTTTGAGGAACCTCCCTCTGATACCACTTGATAGTTTAACTTTCAAGGCAGCCTAAACACCTAGAGGGGGGGGGTGAATAGGTCCTGCTTCTTTTTCTAAAACTTCTAGACAGAATTCAATTTATTAACTAATACAAAAACACAGCAATCACAGAAAACAACACATCACAGATTGCACTATGTTTTATAGTGGTTCCCCAAGGTCTGGGTACATCCACTTTCCCCCTTCACCTATCTAGCTGTATGCTAGATTCGGCCAAACTTCCACTTATCTCAGATCAATAGATCTTACAACTCAGAACCCAACAGGTTCCTACAACTCAGGCACAACTGCCCTACCTCAGCCTTGCCCCAAGGCCTACAACTCAGAGAATATCCTTCTCCTACACTCAGGCAATCAGCCCTACCACTCAGAGTTCAACACTCCTACACTCAGCCTTTATAACATAGGCTTACAACTCAGATCTGTATAAACAGATCCTACAGAAATATAGAAAAGATAGTTTAAATTGTCTTGCCAGGTTGAGAGAGAAAAGGCAATGACAAATCTTAATCAGCTGATGCAATCAACTGTTTCTTAGCCTTCTTCAAAGCTTCTTGAAAATGTACTTAGCTGAGTTGATTCCAAACAGCTTCTTGAGAATCCACTGGTGGATTCCTTCTTCTTCTTCAAATTCTGACTTGATCTCTCTCTATCCAGAACTTTGAATGATTCTTCTGAATTCTGATTAGAACTCTTCTTAGATCTATCCTTAGATAGTCTTCTTAGATCTCCCGGAGAAGATCTTCTTAAGTGCCTAGCACTTTCTTGAAAATGAGTAGAATATAACCCTTCTCCAATGTATTTCAAAGGATCAGTTCTATATCTTCTTAATTGTGTGTGTTGTTCCTTTTTCTGAATCTGTCTATTTATAGACATTCTTCATGGTAACCGGCTGATCCGGTTTCTAACCGTTTTCTGACAAGTCTGACAACTTCAGTTAACTGGTGATAACCCACAGCTGTCAAGTCTTCAAACAAGTCTTGTGCCTTAGTGTTGAAACAATCTGTCAGAAAGTGTCGAGACCATCTGTCTATTTGTGTCGACACAATTGACTTTGGTGTCGACACTGCCTTCAGTGATGTCGACAAAATTGCCTTTGTGTCGACACATCTTCTTCTGAAAATAACTTGGTCTTTGACTCTGCAGTGTGTCGACACAAGTCCTGTGTGTCGACACAGTTGTTGTAGAATCATAACTTTAGTAAGTGTTGACTTAGCCTTCAGGTGTCGACACATTCATTCTTTAGCTTTGCTATAATGTGTCGACTTACTCACTATGTGTCGACACATTCTGCTGGTGATGACAAACCTGTGGTCGACTATTTTCTTCTGTGTCGACATATTCAGATGATGTCGACAAACTTGAGATCGACTATACTCTTTAGTGTCGACACATTCTCCCAATGTTGAGGTCGACGTTTTTCTTCTGTGTCGACACAATTTCCCAGTGCTGTGTCGACTTACTTCTTCTGTGTCGACACAATTTCCCAGTGCTGTGTCGACTTACTTCTTCTGTGTCGACACAATTTCCCAGTGTTGTTGTAGACTATGTTATGTGTCGACACTTTTTCCCAGAGTAGTGTCGACTTACACCTTCTGTGTCGACACACTTTCCCAGTGTTGTGTCGACAACTTTCTTCTATGTGACGACACATGTTCCTTTGTGTCGACACTTGGACTTAGAATTTTTCCTGTAAACTTTAACATTTCTTTACCTGCACATGTCAACTCAAAACTACATCAAATACAACATGATGTATATCATTGAGCTAGGTTGGGCTTTTTCAAATCAGGTACACATTTTCCAATGTACCCAACATAGGATGATGTAAATCCTCCGGATTGGAGTCAAATCCAATAGTGCGGTTCACTTCAATAATGCAACTTTAGGCCTTTTGATTTGAAAAGAGATTTCGGTCAAAACGTCTAGAAGTTATGACATTTAATACTCTAGCGAGATTATTTCTTATTTTCGGATCCGCCACGGTCGAGAATGATTTGCAATTATAAAACTTTATTTTTTATCCTTCTTATCTCTTTTCATCGTGAATCATTGATCGAATGCTATCTTTTGAATCTGAAGTTTTCGTTTTAATATTATTTTTTGTTTAATTCAAAATTCCTCAATACACCCATCAATCGTACGGTAGGATAATAGTAGGAGCGTGAGTAATAGTAATTGACAACCCCGAGTTTTTAATACGACCTTGGTACTGCAATTCGATAGGTAAACTTGCCAGTTTGGGTTGATAGTCATTTAATTCACCAAACATATCCTCCATCCTTCTCTCCATCTCCTTGGCTCCTCCCTGCTAGGAGACAGTGTTAACCGTAGTCACATAACACTCCCTTTCCACCTTACGGTCTTCGCGGACCCATACCTGGATGCCCTCAGCATTGAACTTGAGGCACAGGTTGAAAGACAAAGGCATGCAGCAGAAGGCACTGATGAGGTATCGTCCGAATATTACATTACAGCTACTAGTAGCGTCCACGATGAAGAACCTACAGTTTAGGGACTGGCCCCCCAAGTAAACATGGAGCCCCACTCCCCCTTCTACCTCCTTCCTCTCCCCGGAGAATCCGGACAAAGGCCCGTCTGAGACCAACACCCTCCTAGCCTCCACCTTCATCGTGTCAAACTCCTTCAAAATGACGTTGACGAAGCTCCCATTGTCCACGAGGATCTGGGCAACCGTAAAATTTTTTATGACGGCTTGAATTACCAGTGCATCGTAAAACGGGTCCTCGTGATCCGGCATGTCTTTCTGGGAGAAGGTAATCTTCTCATCTTGGTGTGGGGTTAGGGACATGGAGGCGACGCTCCGACGATACATAGTTTGGAGACTCACCTTATGAATGGCCTCGACATCCACACCCCCACCCCAATAGATCACCCTAATCCCTCCACAGCCTCCCACGTCAGCCCGGTCCTCACACATATCTTCTTTCGCTCCAGGCAGGACTTCCTCGATTCATACCTCCTATAGGTGCAGATTATATTGCTAAGCCTACCCCCTAGCTCCTCTCATCTCCAAGAACTCCGGGCAGGTAGCCGTCGTGTGGCCCTCCTCCTAGTGGAAGTTATAGTTGGGCACCTCCGCTTTACCTCCCGGCCTCCTCCTCTGGACACCTCTTTTCCTCCTTCCCAGAGTTATTTCTCTCGCTTGATGCTACTCGGAGAGAGGGGGCCTCGGGCCTTAACTCCATCCGAGAGGGTTGAAATGGCTATTCCCCCCTTGCTAATTTTCTCCTCCATGAAAATCTCTCCACTGGCCCTGATCGTTCCAACCTTGCTGCCTCCAGCCCAGCCTGTTATTCGGCTCCTATAGGCCCTACCTCTGCTACTGTTGCAACGGCCGGGGATCTACCCTCCTGACCTCATGGTCGTTGCCCCCTCCTAGCTCTCTCTCATCCTCTACAGCCCACTTAGCTAGCTTCCTGGCGAACGCCGGGTTTGATGCTTAACCCTCGACCTCCCTCACTGCCCTTTCTATCAACTCTTCAAAGGACAGCAGTGGCACCCGCTTCAGCTCCATCTTGAAGAACCCATACTGCAGTCCCAGGGTGAAGGAAACCAAAAGGGTGTGTCTGGGCATCTCCTGTACTTGGAGGACCTCCTCCTAGAAACTATCCACATACCTTCCTAGCTTCTCATCCACCCCTACTTGATGAGAAACGGGGACTTTGACTCCTTCCTCTTCTTCGAAGTTGTTAACCTCAGCATAAACCCTTGGCGTAGGTCCTCAAAGTAGTAGATGGAGCTTGCGGGGAGTTGATGAAACCAATCCCTCATCTTCTCTTTGAGGGTTATGGAAAATATTCAGCACTTAAAGGCATCTGAAATCTGCCTGATCGAGACCACATCCTCAAACCATTGGATGTGCTAGACCGAATCATCCCTTCCAGTGTAGTAGGACATCTCAGGCTCGCAGAACCCCTACAGGACTGGGGTGTATGTGACCAGCTCGTTGAAGGGACTTTCTTCCCCTACTGGGCGAGCCGGATGATCTCACGCCCGGACCTCACCGGTTCTGCTCGCACTCGCCGAGCCGGGAAACAGGGCTCGCCTAGAGAGATCTCGCTCGCTGTCTTCCTCTCCACTTCCTTATCGGGCCACCTAACGGGGGTGTTCTTGCCTAGAGCTGTGGCTGCGACCACTAGGACGGTGGGTGCTGAGCACTCGCTGCGAGCTCCAAGTGTAAAGAGTACAAGATTCTAGACTTCCTACTTGAAGTCCTCGAACATTCTGATGGTGGTGAGAGGGGGGAGGTGGCGAGTCGACCTTGTCAGATCCTTTCCCTTCGCCTCCAGTCATTGAGCTCGCTAAGGTTTTCTATATTGGTCACTGTCCACGCTCACCACATTAAAATATTGGAACCAAGTCTCGGCTTCTATGGAGTTCGGACACTAGAAAGGGGTGACCGCGCACTTACTTCTCCTAGCAAGCCCGCTTGACTTAGAACTTAGGACTCGAGACTGACTCAAGGCTCTAGCACGGAGGTCCCACCACACACTTGTAAGATCTTAGAGTGCTTTCCCTCCTTAGCAAGTGATGATCTATGGGCACCTCAGAAAGCGATATAAGACTAGAGAATGAGAAAACTTGCAAGCTTGCTTTCAGAGGTATCCCCTTGGATCTATTTATAGAATTTAAATCAGGCCTACAAATAGCGTAGTTCAGCTTTTCTTAAAGGCTATATGCACCCAACTGGGTCTGCCAGTAGCGTGACTCCGCTGTTCTGAGGAGCTAAATACAGACCTTCAAGGGCATCTAGGTAATCTTTCCTCTAGACCCCACCAGGCGAGTGGACCATGAAGGCACCACTCGCCTAAGGGGCGAATGCTGGGAGGGCCATGCATTTGCCTATTAAGCGAGAACTTGCCCTCTCGTGCAACAAGGTGCGAACCTTAGGCGGATGCGCGATGGATACTACACTCGCTTGAAGTCCTGACTACTCTCATGGTCTTGGGTGAATGCCCTCTTGAGGTGTTGGGCGACTGCGGGTAAGTCTACCTCACTCGCCACTTTTGAAGCTGATCCTCTGAACTGTCTTAAGCCCGCCACAGAAAACTACTCAGCAAATACAGGGTTGTACAAAGGAGATGCCTTTTTTCAGCGTTTAAAACATTCATTTAGGATAGGGAAGACAAAAAGGAGATGAATAAAGAGATATAAGATCTTTTTACAATCTTTCATTATTCATTCATCATTATTCAAGAGAGGAGAGCTAGGGTTTGCAATAGAAGGAGGAGCCGCACAGATCTTCATCAAAGAGGTATTTTGAGAGTGTTTGAGTGGAATTTCCTGTAGTGTTTAGATCTCTAAACATCATGTCTTGTAAGATCTCTCGAATTTTTTGGTGGATTTCTTAAATCATGAACTGATTCTCTAGGTTTTGTATTTTTAGTGTACTTTGTTCTATTTTGATGTGATCTTTATTTATATTTCTTTTTATGAAATTTTTGGTGTTTTTTATTTATTGAGTCTTTGATCTTGATGGTAAAACATTTGGATTATATTTTCATTCTATTCCCCGCTTCGAGATTCGATAGATGAGACGCATGAGTCTATAAATGAAAATTACTTTACTACACTACAAGATTCGAGAGATGAGTTGCATAAATCTTTAACCAAATTTTTCGGCCCATTTTACTGTGTTTTGAGATTTGAGAGAGGAGAGACGTAAGTGTATCATCAACTCAATATAGCGTAGAAGGGAGAAAGAGATTTCACTTATACGTTAGCAACTTTGGTTTTTATTTTTATTAATATTTTTTGTTTCGCCTGAGTTAGAGATGATAAAGGAATGAGGGATATATTGATTTCCGATATCGATACATATAGATATTTATCTTAAAATCATTGTAGGAGATTGTACCAAGTTTCCTCCTAAATATCTTTTATTGATCCATTATAATAGACTTAGGAAATCAAAATACAGGACCGTT
Organism: Platanthera zijinensis; assembly: GCA_039513925.1. Taxonomy (NCBI): domain Eukaryota; kingdom Viridiplantae; phylum Streptophyta; class Magnoliopsida; order Asparagales; family Orchidaceae; genus Platanthera; species Platanthera zijinensis. The sequence continues at coordinate 48,002,354 of CM077093.1, read as the reverse complement.
TTCTCATCATATGATAAAAGTAATTTTAGGAAGTCGCTAATTTTTTAGTGTTTTAATTTAGTCTCAAAATCTCTTAAATTAATTCACTTGGATTTAAAGAAAAGGTTAGCTTGTATTTGTGAGCACTAAATTAATCGCCTCTCCATGGGAATGATCTTTATTCACTTTGTGCGAACAGACAAGAATAAACCGAAAATTTGAATAACAAAAATTTTTATTATCCAAAAAGATGAGTATTACAAAGGTATGACCTCCCTTTTATAGAATGGAGAAGATGGGAGAGATTACAAATAAGCAATGTGGGACTAAATAATTACAGGTGAGAAATAGAAACAATCCGAACAGGCCGCGCGGCGAATAGGCTAACTGCCCGGCAACCATTAGAAGGAGAGAACAAGCCGCCATAGGAGACCACCAGACATCTTGGTGTCCAAGTCACCTGAGACAAACCGTCAGACCGCCCGGTCTCTAGTACGCCAGTGCCAGACGGCCAGACCGCCCGGTCTCCATACAACAACACTCCCCCTCAAGCTGGAGCATATATATCCATCATGCCCAGCTTGTCGCAAATGTGAAGAAAGGAGGCGGACACCGGCTTGGTGAAAATATCAGACAACTCTTTATCGGAGGTTACGAACGGAGTACAAATTTGTTCCCACAAAATCTCTTCCCGAATAAAATGGCAGTCGACTTCAATGTGATTTGTTCTCTCATCGAAGACCGGATTTTTGGAGATGTATATAGCGGCCTTGTTATCACAAAACATAGGTAGAGGATGGTTGTAGACCTATCCTAGGTCAAGCATGAGAGCCCGTAACCACTTCAACTAACATGTAGTCGATGCCATACTTTGAAATTCTGCTTCTGAACTGGACCTGGAGACTACAGACTGTTTCTTGCTCTTACATCTAACAAGGTTTCCCCCCATAAAGGTGCAAAAGCCCGATGTTGACTTGCGATCTCCTTTTTCATCAGCATAGCTTGAATCTGAGTACGCTTCAATCCTCAAATGACCACTATATTGAAAGAGTAGTCCTTTCCCAGGCGCTGACTTAACATACTCCAATATCCTCAGGGAAGACTGTAGATTCCACTCCCTTGGAGCTTGCATGAACTGGCTAACCTTACCTACAGTATAGGAGATGTCGGGTCTCGTCACTGTGAGATATATGAGTTTACCAACCAGACATCTGTACCTCGTAACATCGGAAAGAGGAGGAGAGTCATCTGTCACGGTTTTATCTTCTCCAATCGTCATGAGGCATCGAGCAGGTTTAGCCCCAGTCAACCCTTTTTCTTTTAGCAAATCAAGAGCATACTTGCGTTAGGAGAGTACTAAAGAATTGTGCTTCCGAGAGATCTCTATCCCCGGAAAGTATTTTGGAGTGCCCATATCCTTACCAGGTGTTGACGAAGATGCTTCTTTGCCAAGGTTATCCCAGCCTGGTCATCTCCAGTGAGAAGAATACCATCCATATAAACCGCAAGAACTACCAGACCCAGGGAGGTTTTGCTAATGAACAAAGAGTGATCCGCAGAACTTCTCGTAAAGCCCACGGATGCCACAATCTCGATAAACTTTTCAAACCAAGCCCGAGGGCTTTGCTTTAGGCCATAGATAGCCTTATTTAGCCTTCATACCTGTGTCTCCCCCTGAGCAACATACCCTAGAGGTTGCTCCATGTAGACATCCTCTTGAAGATCCACATATAGAAAGGCATTCTTGACATCCAGTTGGGAAATGGGCCAATCCCTATTGACATCCACAGAGAGGAGGACCCTGATAGTGCTGAGACGAGCAACTGGAGAGAAGGTGTCAAAATTGTCAACACCATAAATCTGGGTAAAGCCTTTGGAAATAAGGCGGGCCTTGTAACGATCCACACTGTCGTCTAGATTGAACTTTACTATAAAGACCCAGCGACAGCCAACAACATCTGTCTCGAACGGAGGAAGAACAAGGGTCCATGTACCCCATTCAGTGAGAGTAGTGATTTCCTCATCCATGGCAGCCTTTTAATGAGGAACAGTAAGGGCCTCCTAGTAGGAACGGGGGGTGGCTGTGGCAGAGATAGCCTGTGCAAAAGCCCTGCAAGAAGTGGTAAGATGATCATAGGAAACAACAACAACTATACAGTGCTGGGTACATGCCTGAACCCCTTTGCGAAGAGCAATGGGAAGATTCAGGTCAGCAGGTTCCTCAATATCCGGAGCGTCCGTGGTGGAGAGAGCTGGCCCAGGAGCAGAGAGAGACGGCGGCAGAGAAGAGGGACATAGCGGAGCAGAGGAGAGAGGAGGAGACGATGGTGACAGTGGCGATGGAAAAACCTCGGTAGGCGTCAATGGGTTGGAGGGAACAATGGGAGAATCAGAAGCCTCAGGAAGAGGAGAGGAGTCATCAGAGAAATAGGGAGCATTCTCGAAGAAGGTAACTTCGGCGGAGACGAACTGCTTGCGGGGAACGGGATCAAAACAATAATAGCCCTTTTGAATGGTAGAGTACCCCAGAAAGACACATTTGGTGGAGCGAGGGGAGAGTTTATCGCGGGTGGCGGAGGGAGCGTGCATAAAGGTTGTGCACCCAAAGATACGTAGAGGGAGAGGAAAAGGTTCTTTGCCTGGATAGATAATGGAGAATGGGGTTTTACCGTGGAGAACCGTGGAGGGAATGTGATTGATGAGATAACAGGAAATGAGAACCGCATAGACCCAATAGGAGCGAGGGACCTGCATCTTCATCATCAAAGTCTGAGCAACATCAAGGAGGTGACGGTTTTGCGTTTCTCCACTCCATTTTGTTATGAGGTATAGACACAATAGTTTGATGGGCAATCCCATGTTGCATACAGAAAGATGAAAAAGCTTGACTAATATACTCTTTAGTGTTATCAAAGAGAAATACTTTTATCAAAACACCAAACTGATTTTGAATTAAATGATAAAAGGATGTCCATACATTGAATAATTCAGAGCGATCTCGTAAGAGATACACTCAAGTACATCTAGAAAAGTCATCAATAAAGGTTACAAAATAAGAACTACCCCGACCAACGGTGAGCGTAGGAGCAGGACCCCAGACATCGGAGTGAATTAGATCAAACGGACGGATAAAGCCACGACCTTGCTTCGGAGGAAAGGAGGAAAGTTGATGCTTGCCAAGCTGACAGGCATCGCAGTTTAGAGCAAAACTGTTCGGAGGGAGGTGGGGCAGAAGTTGACGAAGAAGCCGTGGAGGAGGATGACCAAGGCGGAGGTGCCACTGTATAGAAGATCTGTAGAGGAGGAGGAGAAGGCGGACAGAGCAGAAATATTATCGAGGAAGTAGAGGTCGCCACTTTCAGGTCTAGTAGCAATCATCCGTTGGGAACTCGGATCCTAAAAAGAAAAAGAAATTGGAGTGAATGAGACGGAGAATTGGAGTTTCTTGCATAAAGAGGTAACTAATAATAAATTGCATGAAAACTTTGGCACATAGAGAGTGTCCGCCAAATGAAGAGACGGAGTGATATGAACCACTCCCGTTCCATGGACCGGGGAGGGAGAGCCGTCAGCAATGAGAACTTGGGGTAACCGATCATGTTTTTCTAGGAGAGAAAAGTACAGAGGATTGCCTGTCATGTGATTGGTCGCACCAGAGTCTATCATCCATTTACCTTGAGTAACCACATGTGCACTACCTGATGACGTGACCACCGCGGTGGACGGCTTTGAGGAGGTGGTGGAAGAGTCACTTGAGGGGCGAAGATGTGGATGTTTCATCCAGAAGCATTACACAGTATGCCCGGTGTGGCCACAGTGAGAGCAGAGGAAGCGGGAAGGTCCATGCCCGCCGGACAGGTGATTGCGTCTACCAGATCCACTCCGTTGAGTCTGGTGAGCATAGTTGTCTTGTGGTGAAGAAGAGGATAGAAGCGGATGCTGAAGTAGAGAGGTAATTGCGGTAATGCGTGCAGCAGTAGGATCCAAGGTAGGAGATTCTGCCTCGCCCAGAATTTGCTGGTGAATCATGTCATAGGACTCAGGAAGACGCAGAAGATAGCATATAACCAGAAGTTCCTGGAATTGCTTATGCTGCTCGGCCAAATCCGCAGAGAAGGGGCGATTCTAAAGAATCTCAGCCCCGAGAGCCTGAACATATTGATAAGCGGCAGCAGGAGATATGGAACGATGGGAAAAGAGGTCCGCATATAAAGTATAGAAGCAGGATGTCTGAGCCCCCTTTGAGTACAGAGCAGCAAGATGAAGCCAAGCCATCTTGACCATCTCATCATGACGGATGACGGGAAGACATTCATCTGAAAGGCTATTAGCTAGCCAAGTGCGCACAAGCGCATCGCTAGCATCCAATTCGTCAAACTCAGCGGAATTGAGAGGGGGTGAGTCATCAGTGAGATGGTGGCATTTTCATTGTGAGCGGGGAAGGAAGGTGAAGGAGATAATCCAATTCGGGTAGTTGGGACCGATGAGTTTGGAGACGGTGCCAAGATTCTCGGAAGGAGTAGGAGGAGGAGGTGGATTGTCCATAGGAGTAGTGGTGGTTATTGAGGTACTCGAAAGAGCCCTGGAGGGAAGACAAGAAGCCGCCAGAGAAGAAGTAACAAGTTGCGCGAACAGCGAGTAGGAAGTGCGGCAAGGAAGGCCGCAGCGGACAAAGAATCGACAATAATCCGCACGAGAAGAAACAATAAGCCGCGCGAACTGCAAGCAGGACTTGCGGCTAGGAAGGCCGCAGTGGACAAAGAAAATATTCTACAGCGGTCACGGTGTCAACACACTAGCGGCAAGACAGGACACGACCAAGAAGCAGAGCTAAGCAGAGGGAAATAAGTCGCACGGCTAGAGAGAAGGCCGCGCGAATAAGAGATAGAAGGACCGCGCGAACTGGAAGGAGTTTGCGAGAAAGGCAAGCAGGTCGTGCGAACAGAGCAGAGACCGCTCGAACAAAAAATTGATCGCGCGAATCAAAGGAGATCGCGGGGAGAAATGAAGCAGAGCAACCGCGAAAACAGGTTGCGGATAGAAGAAAAAAAGATGTCGCACACACAAAGGGCAGCGACAAAGAGAAGGGAAGTCGCGCGAGCAGACTGCACGAAGAAGGGCAAACCGCATGGTCAAAAGAAGGCACAGAATCAGCTGGAAAAGATCGAGTCCTCTGATACCATGTGCGAACAGACAAGAAGAAACCGAAAATTGGAATAATAGAAAATTTTATTATCCAAAAAGATGAGTATTACAAAGGTATGGCCTCCCTTTTATAGAATGGAGGAGATGGGAGAGATTACAAATAAACAATGTGGGACTAAATAATTATAGGTGAGAAATAGAAACAAGACAAACAGGCCATGCGGTTAGGCAAATAGGCTAACCGCCCGGCAACCATAAGAAGGAGAGAACAAGCCGCCATAAGAGACCGCCAAACTTCCCGGTATCCAAGTCGCCTGAGACAAACCGTCAGACCGCCCGGTCTCTAGTCCTCCAGTGCCAGACCACCCGGTCTCCAAACAGCAACACACTTTATATTACTTGATTTGGCACGTGCACTTGCGTTAATACATAATCTTTTTAGGATGTATCAAGTTTTCGCGCGCGGGGCATCCCTAGCGGGTGCGCGGTTCTGGGGCATTCTGCGCGGAGGTGTGTCCGCGCGCGGGGTGCCTCGTATAGGCAAGTTAGGTTGTCTGCGTTCGTACTTAGGGGTCATTTCGTGCGCACACCACTCTCTATGCACGTTGATCAACTTTCTTTTCTTGCTCTGGTGCTTACACCCATTTTTCTTTGTAGGTGTTGAAGGGTGTCGTTCTGCGGCAGTTGATGCGTCTTCTGTCAACTTTAAACTTTGCCCGCGTGAGCAGTTGGAGGAGGCGCTTCGGCATTTTGGAGGACATGGAGGTTATTATCCAATCCCCACAAGATCATGTCCATTGCCCTTCTTTGGGATATCTTGCGATTACGGAGGAGTGCTTGAAGGCGAGCTTATGGATCCCTCCTATCGAGGAGGCTATCGCCATTCTCCGATTCTGCGGCGTTCCTGTGATGTAATTTACCCTTGTGTGGCTAACGAGGATCAAGGGGCTTCTTTTATTTTTTCGGGAGCATGGTTCTCGGATGTCTGTCCACCTCTTTCGTGAGTGGTATGAGGTCTGCCTTGGCCTGTGCGACCGTGTTGAAGTCCCGAGAAACAAAAGGTGGTTGTCGTTCGAGGACAAGACTGATCATCGCCATGGTGGGACGTTGTATGTGTTTTTCATGAACCAGTGGAGCTGCCCGAGGTCTGGAATAACCCTCCTGACCGTTGCTACCGCTTGAATGGGGAGGAGAATGCCTTTACTACATTATTTGGCTTTGAGGATCCGTGTGAGCTTGATGCGCTTTTTTAAAGATCGGTGCATTCATTGTCGAGAAGCGGCTTGTTATGGTAGGAACTTCGATAGAAATAAAGCGGATCTGCATCGTTCCTCTTAGACGAAGATAGAAAAGGAAGCTGGACTTTTCGCAGTGGAGGGGAGAAGCCGAATTGCCTTCGGCTGCCCCCATGGTCATCATTGATGTTATCGACAACTGCCGAGATGTTCTATTGACTTATATGCTGCTAGTCGAGACTAAGAAGGTACCAGAGGTTCTCACGATCGTGTCGAGTTCTCGAGCAATCCTGAGGCCGTCATCGGAGACGGAGAGGGGGAATGAGCGAGAGTGCTCCTCTTACCATGCGCTTTTCCATAAGGTATGTTGGTTGCCCTAGTATTTTCCCTCTTTTATCTTGCGTTGTGCATGACAACTATTTGTGTTCTACGCTTACAGCTTGATGAAGCTCATGATATCACACTCTCGTGGAATAACACCTATGTGTCCGTGAAGAACAATTTTAGTTCTCTGCGACCGTAGCTGGCCACATCTGAGGAGTCACTTGTGGAGGCCCGGAGGAAGAAGGAGGAGGTTACTTCTTGGTTGGTGAATGCAGAGTCCCATCTGTCTTCTTCTCAGTCGGAAGTGGAGTCTTTTCAGGCCAAGTTCAGCGCCGCTGATTCTGAGATCGGGACTCTTTGTGGGAGGTTGGCTTCTAAGGAGGTGACTCTCATTGAGGTGGTTTGTCATACTGACACAATTAATGTCGCTATATGCCAACAGGAGGAAGAGATCAAGTTGCTAAAGAAATAGAACACTCGGCTAATTTCTGAGCAGAATGAGGTCGAGGCCGTGCATGCGACTGCGGTGGCCTATTGCAGAGCTTTGCACGATTTTGAGGTGGAGCGATCTCGTATCAAGGAGGAGGCGCGCTTCGAGATGATGGCGATGGAGGTCGACCCACTCGTGGAAGATGAGTGTGAACTCACATACTACTTAGGATTCGACAAGGGGTTTCAAACCACTCGGAGGTTTCCAGAGTGTGATGCTTGTCACAACCCCCATTTTCTCCGAATTTAAAGAGTATATCAGAGTAAGAGAAAACATGTGTTGTGATGCCACGTCGTGCATGGGATAACTACAGACGTTCAGGCAAACACCAACTCTAACCCTGTTTATTAAAATACCAAGTTCTGATGTGAGGAAAACATGTTTAATGTTAAGTTTAGGTGGTCGTATCCCTCGGCTCAGTGGATCAACTAGTTCACAACTGAAAATTTAAGTATACACTACGAAAAATACCTTATTCATATTAATTGACATCTTACGTGAGAAAAAACATCCATATAGGACAAATCATGGTATGCATGACTCTAGATTTAAAATAAGTATGAAAAAAGCTTTTATATTGGTCAAACATAGTGATTTCAGTTTGAAAGATGGCATGTATGAGGTGATAGGAGTAGTACATTTCTATTTTAAAATATCTAACATGCAACCAAGCATAAAACATTCTCAGAGAGCAAGTAAATCCAGTAAGTCATACATAAAAAGGCTTAGCAACTAACAAGTACTATAACATTATACAAAAATTTAGTGGGCATCAACAACCTGACACGAACCCACTAAAAGAAATGTATGTCTGAACAAGAATAAAACCCCACACACTACCTCACAATCGGTGAGGAAAGAGACAGCTACAGCAACTACAAAACACAAGCTAGCACCAAAACCTAGCTAGCATTCAAAGAAAGAACACCTCAGCAAGAAAAAAAATACAAGTGGTGATGAAGTCAAAAAAAAGTTAGCAATAAACTAGAAGAAACAAAGGGTTACCAACCCTAATCCAAGAGTAGTGAGAAAAAGACCAACTTACAAGTTTAAAGGTAAGGAGTTTGCACAAGTGCTATAAAGACATATACTTTATATAAACATTCATATAAGTAAGTGTATAATCATAAGAGATTAGCCTTCTCATCATTTAGCGGGCCTAACAAAACACCGACAACAACTCCAGCACCTGCGGTGGTGGTCACTTCCTCCACACGCCGACATCAAAAACTTCACAAGGGCCCAAGGAAAAGGCGGTCTTATTTCTTGACACACCCACAACTGGGGAAAAACCGGCACCTGGAATGGTGGTCTCCTTCTCCACTCACCCAGTAAAAAATAAGGTACTGTGGTGGTGGTACATCCCACTAACAGCCACAACCTCAAATAAGACATAGCATAAACTGCAAATAGCATGCATAGTAGCCTCATGGAAAGGAAGTCTCCATGACAACACACCCCAAAAGAAAACACGGGATTACTTCATTAAATAGAGGGAGAATATCCTCAAAAATCCCCTTTAAGGCTGAAACTCAACGAATTCCACTCAATTTGATCACAAAATACCGAGTCCATACTGATTCATCGAGTATACTCGACGAATACAGCAGGCACTAAACGATTTTTACTTAGCACAACTTGACTACTAGGGATATACGACGAATCGACGAAATATCCTAAGTCAGTCGAAAAGCTTTGAGTACACTCAACGTCGTGTTGAGTGCATCCAAAACACTCGACGCCAACAAATTAACTCAACGATATTGCCTTAACTCAACGCTACGTTGAGTTAACTCCCAAGTCGCGTTTTCCATGTCTTTTTTTTACCACAAAACTTTAACCATGGGTATGGTCTTCCTTCGCAACACCCGGTTCTGAGTATCCAGAATGCAAACAGGCATCTCGACATAAGAAATATTAGGCTCCAACTTGGGCATAGAATATAGAACCTGCAGATCTCTAGCCACACACTTCCACAACTAGCTTATGTGAACACATCGTGCACACCAGGAAACCTTGAGGGAAAATCCAGGGGATAAGCTGACATTCCAATACGTTCAATAATCTTAAAGGGTCCCACATACCTAGGATCTAACTTATGGTTCTTACCAAACCTCTTGACACCATACAACAGGGAAACTTTAAAAAACACCATGTCCCAAACAGCAAATTCCAAATCAGTCCTTTGCCGATTGGCGTTCTTTTCATAACGCTACTGAGCTATACGAAGCATTTCTCTAATATGCATTACAGAAGTATTCATCTCTTCTAAAGCTTCCAGACCCAACTATGGCACTTCACCAACCTCGGCCCAAAACAAGGGAGTACTACAACGTCTCCCATACAAAGCCTGAAATGGGGCATCTACAAACTCTCTTGATAACAGTTATTGTAAACAAATTCCATAAGTCTCAAATGCTCGTCATATGCTCCTCTGTGGTCCAAGATGTAACACCAAATCAAGTCCTCCAAAATCTGATTAACTCTTTCTGTTTGATCATTTGTTTATGGATGATAAGCGGTGGAATACCTCAGATCGGTACCCAAACCTTCCTGCAAACATTTCAAAAAATGAGACGTAAACCTAGAGTCTCGATCCGACACAATATTAACAGGCACTTCAAGTAACCTGATAACCTCATCCAAGTATAACTCTGTTATCTTCTTCATGGAGTAATCAATCCTGGACGGCTTGAAGTGAGAACACTTCGTCGGTCTATCCACTATAACCCATATAAAATCATGTCCTTTGGGAGATCTCGGCAAACCAGTAATGAATTCTATAGAAATACATTCACACTTCTAACTTGGAATCTCCAAAGGCGTCAACTTACCACCAAGCCTTCCATGTTCAGCCTTAACTTGCTTACAATTGAAGCATTCAGACACGAACTTGGCTATATCGTTCTTCATTCTATACCACCAGATGATATACTTCAGATCTCTATACATCTTCGTAGATCCAGGGTGGTAGGCAACATTGGATTCATGCCCCTTACTATACAGCTTAACTCTAATATCTTCGACAACAGGGATACAAAATGTTCCGTGTTACCTCAAAGTACCCTCATCATCGATTGAAAAGTATGGTAACTCTCCTTTCTCAGTTCTATTACGGAGGTGCTGCAAATCAGGATTATCCTTCTGATGTAGCCTTGTGAGTGTAATCTAAGAGGGCTCTAACACTTCCAAACTACTTAGTGAGTCACTACTCCCAATCAATATATCCATTAACAAAAATTCCACCACCAAGGATTCCACAGAATGTCCAAAGATCCACGCGGTCTTCCTACTCAAGGAATCGGCTACCATATTATCTTTGCCCAGATGATATAATATCTCAATATCATAATCTGTGACATACTCTAACCATCTCCGCTGGTGCAAATTCAACTCCTTTTGAGTGAAGACATACTTCAAACTCTTATGATCTGTGTAAATCTTGCACAACGCGCCATATAATAGGTGTCTCCATTGCTTCAAGGCATAAATCACTGCTGTGAATTCCCAATCAAGCATAGGTTAGTTCCTTTCATAAATCTTTAACTGCCTTGACCCATACGCAATCACTTTTCCTTCTTGCATCAACACGCAACCAAGTCCAACATGTGATGCATCTACATAAACAACATATTCCAATCCTTTGGTAGGCAAAGACAAAACTAGAGCAGTACATAATCTCTTTTCCATTTCCTGAAAAGCTTCTTCACACTTATCGCTCCACACGAACGTTGCATTCTTCTGGGTAAGCTTAGTCAGCAGCGCAGATATCATAGAAAATCCTTCCACAAACCTCCTATAATATCCTGCCAACCCTAGGAAACTTCTTATCTCTTTGGGTGTGGTAGGTCTGTCCAATCCATTACGGCAGTAACCTGTTTTGGGTCAACATAAATTCTATCCTTATTAACCATATGACCCAGAAAGGAAACCTAAGGAAGCCAAAACTCACACTTGCTTAACTTGGCAAATAACTTATGCTCCCTCAAAGTAGACAAAAACAAATGCAAGTATTTGGCATGTTCTTCAGTACTGCGGGAATAAACCAAAACATCATCAATAAAGACGACCACAAAACGGTCCAGAAAATCCCTAAACACCCTGTTCATAATGTCCATGAAAGCAGAGGGTGCATTAGTCAAACCAAAGGATATTACCAAGAACTCAAAAGGTGAATGCTGAGAACGGAAAGTGGTCCGTGGAATATCTGTCTCATGAATTCTCAACTGATGGTAGCCTGAATGAAGGTCAATCTTTAAAAACACCATACTACCACGCAACTGATCAAACAAGTCATCAATTCGCAGCAAGGGATACCTGTTCTTGATAGTTACCTTGTTCAATTCCCTATAATCGATGCACAACCTCATGGACCCATCTTTTTCCTTCACGAACAACACGGGAGCACCCCATGGTGAAGAACTTAGTCTAATAAATCCATTCTGCAATAACTCATCCAGTTTGGTACTCAACTCATCCAGCTCACACAGGTTCATACGGTACGGTGCCTTAGCAATAAGATGAGTACCCGGCTCCAAATCTATAAAAAAAACTCCACATCCCTCTCAAGTGGAAGACCAGGAAGACTATCTAGAAAAACATCAGGAAACTCACGCACCACAGTAATCTCCTCTACACGCAGGGAACTACAAATGGTCTCCAAAACTAAAACCAAGTAGGCAAAACAACTGGAATCTAAAATATTCCGAGCACATACCACAGAAATAATCGGGGAATCCTGGCATGGAAAACCATAAAAACTCTTGGGGTGACCGTTATCCATTTTGAAGTCCAACCGCTTGACCTTGCATTGGATAACTACATCATATCTGGAAAACTAGTCCATTCCCAAGATCACATCGAAGTCCTCCAGTTCTATCACCTTCAAATCAGCCACAGCTAGGAAATTGCTTAGAAGAATCGAACAACCCAGGATAGCCCTGGTCTGATACCACCGAGTCACCAGAGGGAAACTTAATGCGAATCGAATCTATAATTTCATCAAGAGTCAAACGATGGTGCTCTAGAAAGGTCCTAGCCGCAAACGAGTGGGTAGCGCCATAATCGAAAAGAAGGCGCGCTCATCGGTTCTTTACCTTAAACTTCCCTATAAAATCGCATACGTAACTAGACGAACAAATATCAACACTACAGCTATGAGCTAAAAGCTATAATTAGGTTAGAAACTTACTTGAGATCACTTGGGTGGACGTCTGAGCATCCTCCATAGTCATCACATTTTACTTGGCCTTCCCTTTGTCCAAATGTTATAGTGGCAGCAAAGCTTGAAGTTGAACCGACTGCAGTATGGGCTGAGACTGCGGGCACTTTAACTTGAAATGTACTTTCTATCTACACTGAAAGCAAACCCTTTCCTTACTCCAATAATGGGCAGCATCGTGTCCCTTTCATTTGTAAACAGCACAAGCAAGATCTCCTTTGGGAGCGCTCTGAATCGCAAGCATCTGATGCTGCTTTTGAGCTCCCAATCTCTTTTAACATTTCTGAAACGGATGGCCTGATCGGCCACAGAAACTGCACATCTCTTAGCTTCTTTTCCTTGATGCAGAACCGAACTCCTAAGAACTCTTACTCTCATTAGACTTCCTCTTATCTTTCCTCATCTGCTGGCCTCGATTTTTCGCATTGTCGATTGCTTCAACCTTTAAGGCAGCTTCTACTAGCTCAGCATAACTTTCAAATCCATAAGCACGGGCCAGCTGTTGGATGTCATTCCTAAGACCACCCAGAAAGCGCTTAACTCTACTAGATTCTGAGGATACAAGATTCGGGGCAAACCGGCTTAATTTACTGAACTCCACCTCGTACTCACTAACCATGAGTTACCTTTGCTTCAAATGTAGAAAATTATTCATCAAGCGGTCTCACTCGAATGATGGCAGGAACTTCCTCGTCAATAACTCCTTGAAGGCTTCCCATGAACATCCATCCTTAAGGTTCTCCTTCTCTCTCAACCACCAGCACTTTACAAGGCAATTCAGATGGTACATAGCAACCATAACTCTCTGGTCTGCAGATATTCCTGAGTACGAAAACATCATCTCGATTGCGACAAGCTAATCGTCCAAATCCATGAAGTCGGCTCTACTATCATAGGTATGGGGTCCTAGTTGCAGAAAATGCGAGATAAAATTCATCTCTGGTGGCAATAAGACTAGAGGCACAAAAGGAGCGGGAGGAACAGGAATGGCCTGACCAATAGCAGGGTCCTGCGCTCTAAGTGGCTGCCCAAAAACAACAGACAACAATGCCTGGATCTGCGATTGCATCCCCAACATCTGCCTTGACAGATCCTCATTGCTCTTATTTGTGCTACCATAGTGATCTGGAAGTGATCAAGCATGTAGCCTAACTGCGAACTCAGTATGAGCCTATCAGGGTCGTACATAAGATTGTGGAGAAATTGGAAGTTTGGATATGTGTAGTATAGCTCATATGATAAGCAAAAGGGACTGAAATATTCTAAGGCAAAAATGTTGAGTGCATTGAGACCATTCAACGCTTTCGTCGAGTTAAGTGTTAACTCGTCGAATGATGGCGTTGAGTGTGTTGAGTTGACTCATTGATTCATCAAGTATCAAGTGTTGATTCGTCGATTATATCACTTAAGCATTGAGTGTGTTGAGTCCACTCAGCAATTCGTTACGTAAAGGAGTTTACTTGATGAGTCTGGGTCTTAAGCGTTGAGTGCATTAAGTGCACTAGACACCTTCGTCGAGTAAAGGGTTTACTTGGCGGATATGGCACTTAGGCGTTAAGTGTATTGTATTCACACAACGTCGTTCGATGAATGCATTTCGACGAATGTAGTTTGACGAATGTCATTCGACAAATCTGGCCTTTTGCGTAGAAGTCGTACGTCGTTCGACTAATGTCGTTCGACGAATCTGGCCTTTGGCGCAGAAAGAATTGAGTTTGTCGTATATCATTCGACTAGTATAAATTGATACTCTACGATTCGTCATATATCATGTAGATATTCGACAAATCGTCTAGACAAACTGTTGTCTAGCCGAAGGTCTATTTTGTCTAAGACCTGGGTCTGCGATTAGCGATGGCCTTTTTTGTTTATTCCCTTTGGGTATAAATTGGAAACATTAGGGCTTGAACAGTAAGAGATTATTCTTTCTGTCTAAGCACACGGGCCGTCACTGTGCGAAAAGACGGAAGCCCTAAAAGACGACGGAAGCATTCCGCCAATCCTGTCACCGAGCCCGATTACTATCCCGGCGAGTGTCGTCATTGCCTCTCCTTCAACAGACCTAGGAGTCTGTGGATATGTTGAGTGTCCTCTCCCGACCTAAATATTGTGCGATAAGGTTCAACGGTTTCTCCCGTTTGTGTGGATTTCCTATAGAGGCGCGGATATACTTTCTGTGCTCAAGACTCAAGTCGCTAGTGATCGGTTGGAATTTTTCTAGCGCATCTTGGTTGAGTATTGACTCAATCCCTCAAAGTTAATTTTATAATAGCATGTTTTACTTCTTGATTCATGAATATTACTAGATCCGAACTCATTTGGGTTTTTCTTATTCTTATTTCTGTTGCGTGCACAAGTGTTGTGTCATCCCAAAAAAACACAACAGAGGTATCAGAGGGAGGTTGTCGGCAATATTAATTGTTTCAGAAGTTGCTAAATCCATGGCATGTAGATTTGGAGATTTAGAAGTGTTCTAAATGCCCAAATCTACTCTTGGATATTCCCAAGAACGCATGTGATTTCTTTGATGTTTACTCCTTAGCAGTAACAGTCACTTTTCTTGGTTTGTGAAACTAAGCATGTGTTAGATTTTGAATCTCACATGAAGTGACCAGCTTATCTACTTTGTAAGTGGAGTTTGTGTTGCTCGTGTCCTATGCATGTAAATCTGAAGATTTAGAAATGTCTTGGATGTTCAGATTTAGCCCGGCTCATCATGTGTTGATGATCTTCTTGTGCACATCTGCGATGCATTTGGATTATGCTTGTTGAATTTTATTTTTCTTGATGTGCACACTTGTTAATTGTTAACCATGATTAAAGAGTTAATAGAATATCAAAAATCCCTTAAGCAATATTAAGTTTTCGGATGCCTTCCGATGGATGACACTCTTCCTACCTCGATCGATGAAGTGTGGGCTTGCCAAAGGAAGGTGCATTAATCTATCTTGGTAAGGGTACGAGCGGATAATTGTGATATCCCACTGTCTACATCGGGTCAAGCTTAGCTGGTTGACCTCAAAGGTTGAGTGCCTAGATGCATAGGGATGGCATGCAACTTATGATGGATGCAAATAAAGAGTTATTCACCGGCCATAAAAGAATTGCATAGTGATGCAATTGGCAAGCGTTGCATACCTAAATAGCTGCATTGTGAGAGAAAAGCCAAAGCTGACTCATATTGTTAGTGAAATATGGATCTTGTCCACTAAGAGGGTGACTCGCTAAACTCTTCGAATTGATATCGAGGGTTATCAGTTTGATAAAAATAGTGGGAGTTATTTTTATTAAAGTCCAAATCGAAAGAATAAAATTATATTTTTGAAATGCAGTACTAATTTGCTTTGCTTGTATCCTTGTAGAATTTCCATGGCAAGTGGTTCACACTCCACCCTGTCCCTTAGAGCGATCCTTGAGAAGGAAAATGTTGGGAATTATGTCCATCAATGTTCCTTAGGATTTGAAGAGGCATCACCAATCATGCTAAGGGGCATAATATATTTGATTTATGCTAGATTTATTGTATGCAGGTTGTCCTTGATTGGACTAGTGAATAGGAGGAGGAAGCTGGAAGTCAGACAATTTGACTAAGGCAAAAACCGATGAGACCACTGAGACAACTGAGAAGAATGTCTCAGTAGAACTGCTGAGACAGCTGAGAAGATCAACACAAATCATTGAGAGAAGTGTTGGTCTCAGCTAAACCGTTGAGACAGAAGATAATCTCAGTTGTGAAGAAGAAACCGCTGAGATAGTTGATAAGGAACCGCTGAGACAGAAGTGTCTTAGCTGTGAAGAAGAAACTGCTGAGATAGTTGAGAAGGAACCGATGAAACAAAGCCAGCTAAAATATTCTAAGTCCAGAAAGTGGAATTCGACGAGTTCATCTCACAGATCGTCGAGCTCAAGTTGAAGGTTGAATATTGAGCCCGCCTTTTGTCGAGCTCAAGTTGAAGGTCAAAGATTCAGCGTTCGTTGAGCTAACCTAATAGATCGTCGAGCTCAAGTTGAAGGTTGAAGATTCATCGTTCGTCGAGCTCAGCTCACAGATTGTCGAGCTCAGGTTAAAGGTTGAAGATTCAGAGTTCATCGACCTGAGACCGCCTCTTGTCGAGCTCAAGTTAAAGTTGAAGATTCTGAAGTTTGTCGAGCTCAGCACAGAATTCATTGAACTCAGATCGATGATCGCCGAACCCAGTACAAATACTTCATGCCAATGCGGTAAAGCTACAGTAGTGTTTGAAGCTACTATTTGTCTTCTTCTGAGGGAGGTGGCGCACACTATACTTGACTGGGCCCAGATTAAAATAGTGTTATTGATTCAAATAAACTAGTATAAAATAAATAGAAGAAAAGAAGATTCGGGTTAACAAAACACGAGAACGAAACCGTGAACCAGAATAGAAGGATAAAGCGAAATAGAGGCGGCTGGACTTCGATCTTCTTCAACAATCTTGAAAGCAAAAGTCCAGCAGGCAAGCCAGAAGGCTAAGGGAGGAAGATAGCTTAAACTTCAGCAAGATTGTTTCCTTGAGAACAAGTTATCTGATTCATACAATCAGCAAAAGGAGAGAGCTGTGTGAAGGACTGTAAGCCTTCCTCAGCTGGTAGCTGTAGAAGAAGACTCATCCCTTCTACAGCAAGTGGGCTGGACTAATATTTGCTCAGTCTAGCAAGTTGGATTCAAAGGTTTATCTCTGAGTCAATTGTTCAATTTTTGATTTCTTTCCTATAGGATTCAGTCTATCTGAAATTGAGTGTAGGGCACTTTGTGCCTGAGTGGTAGGTGACAAATTTGTCATTGAGGTAGGTGCCTTGATGGGGTATTGAGGTAGGATCCAAGTGTAGATCTGAGTTATAGGGCTTAACTGCCTGAGGTAAGAGAGTGTTGCTCTCTTAGGTAGGATCCAAGGGTTGATCTGAGGTAGGGTTGTCCTCCCAGGCTTAGTGTAAGGCCTAGTGCCTGAGGTAGGTAACAGGTGAGTCACTGAGCTGTAGGTGACAAGTGTGTCACTGAGTTGTAGGCCTTGGAGGAGGCTGAGTTGTAGGTGCCTGAAAGGGCACTGAGGAAGGTACCTGGATAGGTACTGATTTGTAGGAGTGATGCAGTCTCTAAGAGTAAGGCCCTGCACCTGAAGTTGTAGGGCACTTTGTGCCTGAGCTGTAGGCCTTAGAAATAAGGCTGAGGTAGGTGGTCAGTGGACCACTGAGCTGTAGGAGCACTGCAGGGCTCTGAGGTAAAAACTCTTGTGGTTCTGAGTTTGGATTCTGAAAAGAATCTGTGTGTAAGGCTAAGGGCCTGAGTTGTAAGCTCTGAGGAGCATATTGGTGGAGTTTGTGCCTAGACCGACAAATTAGTTAGATAGGTGGGAGGAAAAGTGGATGTACCCAATTGGGGAACCACTATAAATACTTGTGTGTTTGTTGTATTGCTTGTTTCTTTCTTGTATTGCAGGTACTTAGGACAAGCTCTAGATCACCAAACTTATAAACAGCAAAAAGGCTTAAGTAATTTCAAAGACTCATTCACCCCCCCCCCCTCTAGGTGACTAGCTAACCTCTAAGTAATAACTTTCAAGTAGTATCAGAGGGAGGTTACTCAAAAAGTATTTAACAATCTGAGCATACCTCCAAGGTTAGCTAGAAGATATAATTATGGGGTCAGGAATGAACTATAAGGAGCTAAGGTCCATGAAACTGTCAATCTACAGGAAGGAAGGATTTGGCCTCTATAAGCAAAGGGTAAGACTATTCATGGAAGCATCTGACCCTAGGATCTATGTAACAGTAGTGGAAGGTCCTTTTGTCCAAACAAAGGCTTCCACCATAGATCCAACGGTGAGAGTTCCTAAGGCATATATAGAGATGGATAGAGATGAGGTGATTCTGTCCACCATGGACAAAAGGGCACAAAATATCATAGCCAGTACCATTGATGACTCAACCTTCTAGAATCTTGTACACTACAAGACCTCCAAGGAAATGTGGGACACACTTATGGTCTTCATGTAAGGCTCTGAGGAAGTTAGAGATGATAGGAAGTCTTTGCTCAACCAAGAGTATGAGGCTTTCAAACAAAGCAAATCTGAAAAGGTGGCTGACTTCTTTGAGAGGTTCTTTAGGACAGTCAATGAACTAAGAACATATGGTAGGGTCTTCAGCAACTATGATCTTAATGACAAGTTCCTCAGATCTCTCACTAGAAACTGGGATACCAAGATTTGTGTTATTAGGGAAATGGCTAAGTTGGCAGACACTCCTCAACCAACACTCTTTGTAAAGCAGTTGTCATATGAAATATAGCTAGCTGCTAGACAAGAAGAGGAGAAGGAAAGTCAATCAAATACTAAGGATAAGACAGTGGAACTCAAGGCAGAAGCCCTAAGAAGAAGCAGAAGAAAGACTCCTTCTCCACCAAGGAGAGAAGATGAGACCACCTCAGAATTGTCTGAGAATAATTCCTCAAACAACCACATGTCTGATGAAGAGTTTGCAGTCTTCTCCAGGAAGCTTCAGAAGTTCATGAAGAATAAGCATTGGGATAACAGACCATCATCATCATCCCATCACAGGAGGTCATCCATAAAGGATAGGTATGGCACTAAATCCAATAAACAGATTTCATCTAAAGTCATCTGTTGTTTTTGCAGTAAGGCTGGACATGTCATTGTTGACTTCCCAGTCAGGAAAAAGGAAGAGGATGAGAAGAAGAAGAAGAATAAGCATCACCATCACCACAAGGACAAGAAGAAGGAGAAGTCCATTAACTAAGAAGGAGAGATACTGGACATATTCTTCCTCCTCAGAATCTGAAGATGAAGAGGAAGAAGACTATATTGTGCTGATATCTATTGCTGCAGATCCAGAAGAAGAAGAGGAATATCCTGCTGCAAGGATAAGAATCAGGGCCCCTCTATCAAACTCAGACAGTGAAAATGAGGAGGATGAAGAAAACTATGGATGCAAGGGGCTGATGGCAATAACTGAAGAGGAAAGAAGTCAGGCAGACTCAGAATCAATCAAGGTACAATCTCTCACCATTCCTCTATCTTCCTCTGAGTATGACAAAACACTGATGCATCCTCATCATATGATGAAGATTGCTTAGATTCTGAGACTGATGTCAATCAATTGATTGACAAGTATGGACTACTCCGGATGCTCTAAGGAAGAGCAAAATTCTTGCCAAAAGGCAAGCAAAGGAGATTGAATTCCTGAAGCCTTATAAAACTCTCTATAAAAATAAATTTATTGAGTTTTATAAGAAGAGTCATGAGGTGTCTGAACTCAAGAAAAGTCTTGAGTGTCAGGCCAAGCTTATAGAAGAGAAGAGTAAGCATATCAGATATCTGGAACAAAAGTTCATAGAGAAATTGGGGATTGTGATTAACTCTTCCCAGTCACAGGGTCAGTTGTCAAAAGCTGCAACCTGCCAAGTCCCTGGGAAGCTGGGCATTAATCACACTAATCAACATTTAAAATTTGAATTCCCTAATAAGATGACAGTATTTCAAATGGTGAATTTACCTTCTAAAACTGTCAAGTTTGCACCTCCCCATGAGGATCAAACAAATATGTGCTCTACCAATTGGGTGAAGACACATGATCTCAGAAGGAGTATTTCTGTACACTCTAGCCATAAAGCTCAGGATAAGCTCTATAGATTTGGATCCAAATATCCCGTATCTAAAGAGATGAGAGAGACCACTAGATTGCTGGCTGCAAAAATACAATTGGCCCATCTTGGACCAGCTGTATTTGGTTCCTCAGCACCTTCATTCAGGAAGAAGGAAGAAGCATCATGCAAGGATTTTCATGCAAAATCTGCAGCTGCTCACAACTCTCATGGGCATCAATTTTATGTTGTCCTGAAGAGAAGATACAACATTCATAAATATTGGTGTTGTGGGAAGGTGGGCCACTTTCCCATTGAATGTTGGCATAACCTGAAGGTGGCTAGTTGACAGAAAAGTGCTCAGTCCAGGCAGAGAGTTGGGCAAAAGGTTAATTTTACTCCTAACAAGAACATAGGATCCAACTATTGTTGGGTGCCTAAGGGTAAATAAATTTCTTTTGCAGGTTGGTCCAAATACCTATCTAGATAAGACTTGGTATTTGGACAATGGTTATTCCAGGCAAGTGTCTGGGAAAAGATGATTGCTCAAGGAACATTCTCCATGATAAGCAATAAACCAAGAATGAGACTGTTAAGTGTGAAAGCTAGAGGCAATAAACCTCAAAGTAAGTCTCTCTCTCTTGTATAAAGACTAAGATTACAAGTTCATGTACTAAGTTAGATGTGCTTAAGATGAAACTAATCAAGCACACTAGTCATATAATAATGATTCATTATCCTTCACAATCATCTACAATGTTAACTTAAGTAGTCCTTCCTCTCAAACCCAAAATAACATATATAAATCAGTGCATAATAA
Organism: Platanthera zijinensis; assembly: GCA_039513925.1. Classification (NCBI taxonomy): domain Eukaryota; kingdom Viridiplantae; phylum Streptophyta; class Magnoliopsida; order Asparagales; family Orchidaceae; genus Platanthera; species Platanthera zijinensis. The sequence goes on along the minus strand of CM077093.1, from coordinate 47,981,525 downwards.
AGTTATGAATAAAACTGACTTATTTGCTTGCTTGGTATCCATCATACTTGGAATAAATAAAATATATGTACAATGATGTGACAAATAGAATATACAACCATACTGTGAGGAAAGATATAAATTAATTAGGCACTAAATGCCCGGTATCATAAGAGAAATCGTAAGCGCAATCCATAAAATCTAAAAATGATTAATTGGCTAATCAAATGAAAAAGTAATTAGACTTTTTCATTACATATATAAAGGCGACAAGTAACGAAAAGCCGCATCGCTCTCGAAAACCTTAACCATAACCATTGAGACCAAAACTTTATCAGCGTCTTGTCGCTCTGACTCAATGGCGCCAAACATCTCAAAGGAGATCCAGGAGGGCTATGAAATTATGAGGAATGGATTCAGTCATGCCTCACTAGAGATTAAGGAAGTATTGAGAATGATTGAGACCGCGGGTTTGGAGTACGCTCTTTCTGAACCTTCATCCATTCTTAGAGAAGAAGTAGTGGAACTCTTCTCAAATGTCAAGGTGTCATCCTCTCAAAACTCACTGAAATCTAAGATTAGCAATATCAAGATTAAGATAAATCCAAAGAGACTAGACAAAGGCATTTATCTACCCACTGTCAACCCTAGCGAGGAAGAAGAAACCACCATCATGGATCGAGATAATGCTCTCAGGTGGTGTGAATACAGTGAGGTCAAATATGGGTCTCTTAAAAGGAAATTCTTAAATCAAAGAGGGAAACTGCTAGCAGATATAGTAGGGAAATCCCTCATTTAAAAACCTGGATCACATGACACCATCTCAAGGTCAATGTTTGATGTCATGACCAGGATAATCATCAATAAGCATACTTTTTGGTCATCAATCATCTACTAGAGAATAGTAGACTGCCTACACACTCCAAACGCGGGCAGAATTCTTTCCCTATACCTAGTAAACACTTACCCAGATACATTCAAGCAGGAGCAAGGAGTTAAGATTCACTACCTAAAAAGAATGTACATAAAAAACATTGGACATATTCACTAGGGTCTTACCAATGAGCCAACCCTCAGTAATAAAGAATCCCTCTAGGGACACAAGGAAGACCTATTGAGGAGGAAAGAACTGCCAGCTCTGAACCAGAGCCTGGAACCTCCTCTCTAGCTAATGTTGGACTGTAAGTTGACTTATCTCTCAGTCAAACCTCTACAAACATCCAACTTCAAGTGAGTGATATACATGTTGATCAAATCCATGCAAGTCCTAAGTCAGGACAAATCTCAAAGGATGGTACTGAAGAAGTGATTGCTGCAGAAGATGAGGCAAACATGACTGATACTAATAATATAGCAGCAGTAAAAGTTATCCCTGCAACAATAGATGATCATGAGCCTCCTGAAGCCTTAGACACTTATCTTGATGGGTCGAGCCCTGAAAAGGATGCTCAGTCTGAGGGGGAGCATGATCAGATGGATCTGACATCCTTGGATCAAGTGGTCAACGGGGTGGTTGAGTCTGCACCCACTCTAGGTACTATCAATATCCTCATATTTAATAGTGTTAAAATAACTTTAGCTGAGGGATTATTTCCTTCTATAGGTGTTACAGTTGAGGGGGAGTCTTCACAGGCCCCTGCTAAGGAAAATGCCCCTCCTCTAGTATGCTAACCAACCACCACTCAAATCTGCCTTGCACGATCAACACGAGAAAAGATTGGTAAAATGATTTAATACTAAATAATATCAAAGAACTCTTGGATGCCCAGACCACAACTCTCAAGGAGTATGTGGATCAATCAATTGCCAAACTGAGAGATGAATTGTCAACCCAAGTCAAGGAAAACAAAGAAGAGATCTCTTAATTAAACAAACAGCTCACCACCTGGTTTTATAAGGATGGAACTGCTAGCATCAAACTGGCCACCATCATGAAATCTTTGGACACAAGTAAAAAACTCTCTGCAGCTAACATGGGCTATGTCAAAAATTATGTGAGTGCAACTGATGAAGTGATCAGGGGTGCAGCAGATCATGTAAATCTTCATGTCACAAATGTTGATTTCCACTCTATGAAGGAGGCACTACTCTTTAAAGATGAGTTGCTTGCTGACAATGAGATAATACTCCAATCCATATCAAGCAAATATGAAGCCAACAACGCCCTACTGCAAAATACCATCTGTGAAGAAGGAAGAAAGGGGGAGAGCAGTCATGCTAAGATAGTAGCACTCATTAAATAACAAGCCTTCAATGTAACTCAAGGCACAAGGGTGGCACTACACCTACCCCTCCTCGATAGAAAGAGGCCAGAGGACCTTGACTTCCCAGCACAAGCTAGAGTTGCACAGGATGCACAACTTGCTGCTAGAAGAAAGAGGGAAGGAACTCAAATGGCTGAAGAGTTCATGGAAAAGAGGAGTGCTAAGAACAAAGATGATCCAGATTATGAACAGTTAAGTGATGCCTCTAAATCCATCATTATAAATGCTTGGGTAAGCCATGGACAAATTCTAAAGAACATTGACAGTGTATATCCCTCTGAGGAATGGATAAAGTACTTAGAAAGAAACTCTCTAAGGGAAAGAGTTTTCAAAGAAAATCTTATAAGGAAGAGCAATCCCAAGAAAATGCCCTCCAGATATATTCCAAAACCTTTTCTTTACTTCAAGTGACAGGAGAACAAAGCTGAAAACTTGAAGAAGACAGCTGCTACCAAGAATGCTTCTTCAAGTTCATCAAAGAAAAGCTAAGATGAGACGACAAGACTTATTGTGCTTTAAATATGTAATCATTGTCTTGTAATGAATTTTCAAAAGTGTAACAATGATAAATCTTTATCAATGAAATTACTATGAGTTGGCCATGACTATATTGATAAATGTGTAGTGCAATTCTCACTTATGTATCAGTGATAAATGAATATGTTGTTCTTTCACAAATAACTTATAATCACAAGTTTACTTATGTTGCCTGGCTAAGTTAATGATTTGGTAGATCTTAATCAAAATGTTTATCTTGTAAATGATTAATAAAGCTGTTGCTACTAATCATACTGTTACACTGATAGTGATTGATTAGTCACTAGTGATTTTGGTTAGTCAATCATAGTGTCATGACATCCCACCAAGGGGGAGTTATCCTACACTACGATGGCTAGTTATCATGGTAATGTCTTTTTAGACTCATCATGATATGTTTTTGTGTAGATACTCCTTAGTATGGATAAGTGTTCTGCCTTCTTCAAATAGGGGGAGATTGTTGGGAATTGTGCCCTTCAATGTTCCTTAGGATTTGAAGAGGCATCACCAATCATGCTAAGGGGCATAATGTATTTGATGTATGTTGAAGTTATTGCATGCAGGTTGTCCTTGATTGGACTGGTGAATAGGAGGAGGAAGCTAGAAGTCATACAATTTGACTAAGGCAAAAACTACTGAGACAGTTGAGAAGAATGTCTCAGCAGAACCACTAAGACAGCTGAGAAGCACAACACAAATCGTTGAGAGAAGTGTTGGTCTCAGCTAAATCGCTGAGATAGAAGACAGTCTCGCTATGAAGAAGAAACCTTTAAGACAGTTAATAAGGAACCACTGAGATAGAAGTGTCTCAGCTGTGAAGAAGAAACTGCTGAGATAGTTGAGAAGGAACCACTAAGACAAAGCCAACAGAAATCTTCTAAGTCTAGAAAATGGAATTCTTCGAACTCACCTCACAGATCATCGATCTCAAGTTGAAGGTTGAAGATTAAGCCCGAATTTCGTCGAGCTCAAGTTAAAGGTTAAATACTCAGCGTTCTTCAAGCTCAACTCACAGATAGTCGAGCTCAGGTTGAAGTTTGAAGATTCAGCATTCGTCGAGCTGAGCTCACAGATCATCAAGCTCATGTTAAAGGTTGAAGATTCAGAGTTCATAGACCTGAGCCCGCCTTTTGTCAAGCTCAAGTTAAAGTTGATGATTTTGATGTTCGTCGAGCTCAGCACAGATTTCGTCGAACTCAGATCGACGATCGTCGAGCCCAGTCCAAATACTTCATGCCGTTGCGGGAAAGCTACAGTAGCGCCATAAGCTATTGTTTGTCTTCTTCTGAGGGAGGTGGCGCTCACTATACTTGACTGCGCCCACATTCAGATAGCGCCATTGATTTAAATCAACTGGTATAAAAAAAGAGAAGAAAAGAAGATTAGGGTTAACAAAACACGAGAACAAAACCGTGAACCAGAACGGAAGGATAAAGCAAAATAGAGGCGGCTGGACTTCGATCTTCTTTGACAAGCTTGAAAGCAAAAGTCCAGCAGGCAAACCAGAAGGCTAAGGGAGGAAGATAGCTGAAACTTCAGCAAGATTTTTTCCTTGAGAACAAGGTAGCTGATTCATATAATCAGCAAAAGGAGAGAGCTGTGTGAATGACTGTAAGCCTTCCTCAGCAGGTAGCTGATAATACGTTTTGTAGCCTAAACTATTATCGTATTTTATATTTTATATTGTACAAATTATGTCTATTATTAGTTTATTTTTATCCTTTTTATGTAAATTTTATTGCCACTAACTTTTTCCTGTCTTTTTGCAGGTTTTCAGAAAAATTGCCAAAATGGCCTGTCACGCCCCCCTGTCACGCCCTTTCTGGGCGTGACCTAGGGCATGTCACCCGATCCCGAGGACACCTGCTGGAAGGGACAGAAAACGGTCAAAACCGCTGTCACGCCCCCCTGTCACGCCCTCCCTGGGAGTGTCACTAGGCGTGACCAGGGGCGTGTCGCCCTCTGCCGCAAAGCTGCCGCCGCATTAAATGCCGTCCCGCCTCAGCACGCAAATAGTACTGTCACGCCCCATGTCACGCCCGTGACATGGGCGTGACACCTTCCTTTTTCGGCGACTGACGGATTTCCGACCAATGATTTTGACATGACATGCCTGTCACGCCCCCCTGTCACGGGCGTGACCTAGGGCGTGACCACCGACGTACCGAAGCAATCATCCCTCCCGCCAGAATCCAGAGCCCGAGGTCAAATCCGTACCTGTCACGCCCCCTGACACGCCCCCCCCCCCCTAGGGCGTGTCAGAGTGCGTGACCAACCCGAGAAATTTTCTATAAATTGAGCCCCCCTCCTCCCCATTTCAGCAAGCTTTGGTTGAGTGGGGGAGGTGCTGCCCCTTTGTTTCTTGATCCTTTTTCATGCTTTCTCTCTCTCTCTCTCCCCCTCTCTTTGTACTTTTTGGTTAACCCTAGTTTAATCTTAGTTTGTGCTAGCTTTTAATGTAATTTTCTTCTTGCTTAGTGCTTAATGTAGGGCTAGAATAGGGTTTAATTTTCATGCACTTGTAATTTTATTTTCATTAGTGTAACTTGCCCTTTTTCATTAATAAAATTGTTCTTCCCTTAGCTTGTGTTCTTCTTATGTTTTTCTACTCATCTCCCCCCCCCCCCCCCCTTCCACTCCATTATGATTAACTAATCCTCCTTGTACTCGATCTTGATGATCCGAGGTTAGAGCGATTATGTTATGATGTTTTAATCAATCTTTTCTTTTTAGGTTAGGGCCTTGAATTACTCTTGATTAATCACCGGTTGGGGATATGTTTTCGATATATACTCTCCGCCTTTGCTTTCATTCTGGGCTAGCCGAGAGGCCGAAAGAATGAAGTGAGCATTCAAGAGTAAAGGGAGTTGTACGCACCCCTCGAGAGAGGCAGACATCCAAATCTCCCGGATTGGAGTAAAATCCAATAGTGGGGTTCACCGCGTAAAGCGAGTTTTAGTCCTCCGATTTAGACGAGAGTCGGTCGGACCTTCCTAAACTCAGTTGGGCACGACTTCGAGAGAAGCGTGTTCAAGCTTTAGGAACCTCCACGGTCAAGGACCCTTATCCTATTAAGTTTAGATTTTTATCGCATTTTCTTAATCGTCTTTAGCCGAGGTGAATCTCGATCGGGTGCATTTCCATTTCATATTTTCTTCCTTTAGTAGTAATCTCCTATCTTGTGCTCTTTAATTAACTGTAGTAGTTTCCTTTCTAGCATAGTTCTTTTCTTAATAGCATAACTTAATTGCAGTAGTTCTCTTTCTAGTTTGCTTTCATTTCTCCATTGCGCTTAGATTTTCTAAAACCCTAGTTTTTCCGTCGATAAGATAATAGCGTTCGTGTGAGTAAGCTTAGCCAACAGTTCCCGGATTTCAATACGACACTTGTGTCCCCTTGCTACAATTCGATAGGTATACTTGCCTCATCGGGTTGCTAGTTCGGTTGCGTTTATTTTCTTCGAACCCTAGCGCGCAACAAGTTTTTGGCGCCGTTGCCGGGGAGCCAACTTCCGTTGATATTTTGAAAACACGAACCTATTAATTTTATCTCTTCTCTTTCTCATCCCCTTTTCTTTAAAGTTTTAAAAAAAAAAATTTATTATCACCGCTCTTAATAGAAACCAACCTCACAATTTTTCTACGCCACCTAATTCTCTCGAAAAGGGCAAAGGGCTTTAAGCGCCACTGTCTTGTCTAGTACCTTGCGAACCCTTCACGGGGTAGTCCTTGGGAAGTTCGGGAGTTAATCTATTAAAAAAAAAATCTATTTCAAAAAGAAAAAAAAATTTTAATTTAATTTTCTAAATCTAGTTTTTCTTTCTAGTTTATCCTTTTTCTCTTTCTCTTCTTCTTTTCTGTTCTTTTAGTGCATGACCCGCGGGAGTCCGTCGGTTATTTTGGACTTGGACCACGAAATTGAGCGTACTCTTCGGAGAAGATCGCGATTTCAAGGTCCTACTATCCAAGTGCCGGTTGAGGACTCCGAGTCATTTAATACTTTAAGAATGGAAGAACCCAATGTAGATGAGGCCGTGCAAAGGACTATGTCCTATTATGCACGACCGAACCTCGAGGGAACAGAATCGAGTATAGTCCGCCCTATTATAGCAAATAATAACTTTGAACTAAAGCCTAGCATAATTCAAATGGTGCAGCAATATGTGCAATTTGACGGACTTCAAGATGAAGATCCGAACGCACATATAGCTAGCTTTCTTGAAATTTGCGACACCTTCAAGATAAATTGTGTCACAAATGATGCGATCAGGCTAAGACTCTTCCCCTTCTCTCTAAGAACTAAAGCTAAGCAGTGGCTTAACACACTTCCGAAAAATAGCATAACCACTTGGAATGAATTAACTGAAAAATTTTTGGCGAAGTATTTCCCGCCAGCTAAAACTGCAAAACTTAGGAACGACATCTCTGCCTTCGGACAAATAGACTCTGAAACCCTTTACGAAACCTGGGAGAGATTTAAAGAATTATTAAGACGATGCCCACATCACGCGCTGCCTGTATGGTTACAAGTGCAGACGTTTTATAACGGGCTAAATCAAAGCACGAAGCAAATGATAGACGCAGCTTCTGGCGGTACTTTAAATCATAAGACCCCGGAAGCCGCTCTTGAGCTTTTTGAGGATATGGCCATGAACACTTATCAGTGGAATGTGCCTAGGTCCCGCCCGAACAAGCCTGCAGGTATCTATGAAGTGGACAACGTCTCCCAGCTCGCTCTGTAAGTAGAAATCCTAAGAAAAAAAATCACGGAGATGGCTGCTGCCTCCGCCCCTCAGGTATTGGAATCTGCAACCCCTACTCCAGAACATTTAGATTATGTTAATAATTTGCCTAGAACTGCTTTTAATAATTTTTCTGCTGCGAATTTTCATCCGCCTGGTTTTAATTTTCCGAATAGTTATAACCCCGCTTTAAGAAATCACCCGAACTTTTCATGGAGTAATCCATCGAATGCGATGCGCCCACCTCCGCAAAATGATTTTTCTGCACAACCACCACCACCACCACCACTTCTTCAAAATTACCCAAAACCTCCGAGCTTGGAGGAATTACTTTCTAAATATATCACCACAAATGACGCTACCATAAGAACTTTAACCGGAAGCGTAAAAAGTTTAGAAAATCAGGTAGGACAGCTCGCGAAAATAATTTCTGAGCGACCCGCAGGGTCTCTTCCTTCCAATACCGAACCCAACCCGAGAGAGCAAGCGAAAGCTATAACTCTTCGGAGTGGGAAGCAAGTCTCCGGTATGGTAAGTGAAGAGCCCGAGGCAAGCTCCGCTCCTGCTTTTAAAAATCAAAGCTCCGCTCCCGCTTTTAAAAATCAAAGCTCTGCTCCGCTTCCACCCTCTGTTGAAGAAGTAATCACCCCCACTTTAGAAAATAATCTCACTCCACCACCCATCTTCAAAAATAATTCAACTCCTCCATACCCCTCTGAACTTAATAGACAACGTCAAGATGATCAGTACTCCCGCTTCTTAGAAATCTTCAAACAAATCCACATTAATCTTCCCTTCCACGAGGCTATTTTGCAAATGCCGAAATACGCCAAATATCTTAAAGATCTCCTCACAAACAAGAAGAAGTTAGAGAATCTTTCGCACGTCACGCTTAACGCCGAGTGCTCCGCCGTTTTAACAAACGGTTTGCTGAAGAAAATCAGTGACCCGGGTAGTTTCTCTATCCCGTGTGTCTTCGGTGATCTCTTTGTTAAACACGCGTTAGCCGACTTAGGCGCAAGTATAAACCTGATGCCCTTTTCGTTGTTCAAAAAGTTAGGGATTGGTAGCCTTAACCCCACGCGTATGAGTATCCAGCTAGCCGATAGATCCGTCAAGTATCCGTTAGGAATAGTGGAGGACGTTCTAGTGAAAGTCGACAAGTTCATCTTCCCGGTGGACTTTGTCATTTTGGACATCGAAGAAGACGTCGAGGTTCCCCTGATCCTTGGCCGACCCTTCCTTGCCACCTCCCGAGCCATCATTGACGTAAGCAATGGTAAGCTCTTTCTTCGAGTAGGCGACGACGAAGTCACATTTCCTATCACCCCTTCGATGAAGAACACCTTAGCGAACGGTGACTCATGTTTTTTCGTAGACGCCGTGAGTGATGATTCTTCCTACTGCCTCTCCGACTTTGAAAAAGAATTTTCTACTTTTTGCTCCTCTTCTCTTACAACAGAATCACTGCAAGGAAGTGATGAATCTTCTTATTGTCTTTCTGAGTTTGAAAAAGAGTTTTCTGATTTTTGTTCTTCCTCTTTCCTTACCACTGAATCTGTACAAGAAGCCGTCTTGGCTGCTAGCCCCACCCCTTATTACGTTCCTTATAAAAAAGTTTATGAAGATATTATTTTTGAAAAAGAAAGAATCTCAAAATTCTCTTATGAAGAACCCCCTACCCTAGAACTTAAAGAACTTCCCGAACACCTTAAGTATGCTTTCTTAGAAAAAGACTCCAAGTTACCAGTTATCGTTTCGGCCTACCTCACGGATACGCAGAACGATAAACTTCTTCTAGTTCTACGTAAGCATCGCCGGGCTATTGCTTGGCAAATTTCTGATATCAAGGGCATAAGCCCATCTTTCTGTACACATAAAACTTTAATGGAAGATAATTCGCGTAACTCTATCCAACCTCAGCGCCGTATAAACCCGAATATGAAAGAAGTAGTTAAGGGCGAGGTTATGAAACTATTAGACGCTGGAATTATCTACCCTATATCGGACAGTAAGTGGGTTAGCCCCGTTCAGGTAGTTCCAAAAAAGGGAGGTATAACCGTAGTTAGTAATGAGAATAATGAATTAATCCCGACACGGACGGTGACGGGTTGGCGTATGTGCATAGATTACCGTAAGTTAAATGACGCCACCCGCAAGGACCACTTCCCTTTACCGTTTATCGACCAGATTTTAGAACGTCTCTCCGGTCATAGCTTTTATTGTTTTCTCGATGGCCTCTCGGGGTACTTTCAAATACCCATCTCTCCCGAGGACCAAGAGAAAACTATGTTTACTTGTCCCTTCGGCACCTTCGCGTACCGAAGAATGCCGTTTGGATTATGCAATGCGCCGACTACATTCCAACGATGTATGCTCGCAATATTTGACAAGTACGTAGAAAGCATTATGGAGGTATTCATGGACGATTTCTCCGTGTTCGGCGATACCTTCGATAGATGTTTAGAAAACCTCGAAAAAGTCTTAGAACGATGCGAAGAAACTAACCTTGCCCTAAATTGGGAAAAATGCCATTTTATGGTGAGGGAAGGGTTAGTTTTGGGTCATAAAATTTCTGCTAAAGGTATTGAGGTAGACGTTGCCAAGATAGAAGTTATTGAGAAGTTGCCGCCACCTACAAACATAAAAGCTATAAGAAGTTTCCTAGGCCACGCTGGTTTTTATCGTCATTTTATAAAGGACTTCTCCAAGATCACTAAGCCCCTCACCCATCTCTTAGAAAAAGACGCTCCATTCATTTTTGATGACTCTTGTATTTCTGCCTTTGAATTAATTAAAGAAAAGTTAATTAACGCGCCGATTATGATAGCTCCGGTGTGGGACCTTCCTTTCGAGATTATGTGCGATGCGAGTAGTTTTGCGGTGGGGGCCGTATTAGGTCAACGCATATCTAAGAACTTCCACCCCATCTATTACGCTAGTAAAACCCTCACATCTGCACAAGAAAATTACACCACAACCGAGAAGGAGCTCTTGGCTGTAGTATTTGCGTTTGATAAATTTCGCCCTTACATTGCACTTTCAAAAATCATTGTTTTTACGGACCACTCGGCCCTCAAGTACCTTCTTGCCAAAAACGGATGCCAAGCCTCGCTTGATTCGCTGGGTCTTACTCCACCAGGAGTTTGACTTAGAGATCCGTGATAAGCGAGGAGCCGAGAACTTGGCCGCCGACCATTTATCAAGATTAGATAACCCCTTTATAGAAAAATTAAATGAAAAATCTTTCAATGACTATTTCCCTGATGAGAAGCTGGTTTTTGTTAATACATCTACTTCTCCTTGGTTCGCGCACATCGCCAACTATCTAGTGGCCCGGGTGCTCCCAAAAGAGTTCTCCTCTCAGTAGAAGAAGAAATTCTTTTCTGAGCTGAAGAACTACTTTTGGGAAGACCCGCATCTTTTCAAAATTTGTGTGGATCAAGTGATATGGAGATGTGTTTCTTTTGATGAAGGAATTGATATTCTAAAACATTTGAATGAAGGTCCGACAGGTGGGCACTATCAAGCTGCTCGCACCGCTCATAAGGTACTTTGCGCGGGTTTTTACTGGCCTAGCCTGTTTAAAGACGCGCAAGCCTTTGTGAGCAGGTGTGATAGTTGCCAACGGTCGGGCAATATTTCTAATAAAAATGAAATGCCGCAAAATTATTTCTTAGAGTGCGAAATTTTCGACCTCTGGGGAATTGATTTTGTTGGCCCCCTTCCTTCTAGCTTCGGAAACAAATATATTTTAGTTGCTGTTGATTATGTTTCACGATGGGCTGAGGCCCAAGCTCTTCCTACGAACGACTCCCGAGTTGTAGTCACGTTTTTAAAAAAATTATTTTCTAGATTCGGTACGCCTCGCGCAATCGTTAGCGATAGGGGTTCCCATTTCTGTAACGCGCAATTTTCCAAAATCCTTATTAAATACGGCGTTACGCATAAACTGTCCACTGCCTACCACCCCCAAACTAACGGTCAAGTCGAAGTAGTTAATAGAGAAATAAAAAGAATATTAGAAAAGACTGTTTCAACTTCTAGAAAAGACTGGTCAACCAAACTTGACGATGCTCTATGGGCCTACCGAACAGCGTACAAAACCACCCTCGGATGTACGCCGTATCGGCTGGTCTATGGAAAATCGTGCCATCTGCCCGTAGAGTTAGAACACCGCGCCTTTTGGGCCTTAAAATTTTTAAACTTCGATCCCCACTCAGTCGGTGACCTTCGAAAATTCCAACTAAATGAACTCGACGAGTGGCACTCTTATGCTTATGAAAATAATAAACTTTATAAAGAGTGGACGAAGCGTTTACACGATAAACACTTAAGGCACCCTAAAAACTTTAAGCCGGGCGACCAAGTCCTTTTATATAATTCTCGTTTACGTTTATTTCCGGGCAAATTAAAATCTCGCTGGTCTGGCCCGTTTTCTGTTTTAGAAGTATTTCCTTATGGAACTGTTTTAATTTCTCACCCTGATAAGGGTAATTTCAAAGTGAATGGTCAGCGTCTTAAACTGTATTTTTCTGGTGATGATGATGTCAGTCCAAACACTATTAAGTTTCTGCTTCACGAACTTTAATCTGAAACTTTTAATTTTTTGCTAAAAACAATTTTATTGCGGGACAACAATATTTTTGGACAATATTATTTTTGATGCGTCGAGCTCAACGACGCTTTAACCAAAGGGCGCTCTTGGGAGGCAACCCAAGTTATCTTTTTCTGTTTTCTTTATTTTCCAATTTTTGCCTCGGACGGCTCCGACAAGCTGAAGCTTCTGCGATCGCCTGCTCCAACATTGCTGAATCCATCACAAAGTCCAAAGAAGATATTCGGGGAGCGGCATCACTCAGTTTTCGCAGAAAATAAATCCAGGGAAGTACCTGTATTTCAATTCTGTCTTTCAATTCTGTACTTTATTTTTCTCTCCTTCTCCAATCCCTTTCTTTAGACATCGAGGACAATGTCTGTTTTAAGCTTGGGGGAGGATTTCCTCCTTCACTTTTTGCGTAGTGTAAATAATCTTCTTTTTTTGAATATATTGTAAATATTTCCAAAAAAATGAATATCTTAAAATTCCAAAAAAAGAGAAAAAAAATTTCCAAAATCCAAAAAAAAGAGAATATTTCTCAAAATTAAAAAAAATATATATGTGTTTTTGAATAGTTTAGACATTTTGGTATTTCAATAGTACCCCTAGTTTTTAGTTTTGTTTCACTCAAAATCTCCTATAAACAACTTAGTTAATTATAATATTTCTAATCGTTCTTTTTAATTATGTTTCACAAGTAAAATGTTGGCCATGCTGTGTTTCTAATTCGCGGTAGCATGTTAAGGTGAAATATTTTTCTAAAACTCGCATTTCTATTATGGTTTTTTGTTTTTTATTTCCTTTACTTTCTCAAAAATTCATCATCCACTATTTTCTTTTTCGTTTTTGAATAATTTTTGTAAAGACAACTTTTGAATAACGTAGTAGATGTGAACGATCCAAGTCACCTATTATTTCTATTTTCAAGTTAATTTCATCAATCTTCTTTTATTATCTAGGACTCGCTTTTTGAAAATTTTTCAAACCTTTGTTTTAAATAAATTCAAAAGCGTGAAAATGATTTAGGCCATTTTTGTTTTCGTTTGAGCTTTCTTGCCAACCTAAAAACTTTTACCACTAGTTAGCCGTTTTTGAGCCTTTTTCCGATTTCATTTGATAGCTCCTCCCTTCATTTCAGTTTCACCAAAGCCAAAATTTCCAACCTATCGAATCACACTAGCCTTTTTGAGTTTCATAAATTATTTTGATGATTTTGATAGGGTATTTTGTGATTTTTGTGGAGAAAGGTTTTCGAAAAAAGAAGTATGTTCAAAAGTGATGTTTATTTTTGTTTGGCCAACTCAAAAAGGAAAATAAAAATATTTATGGCCTTTGTTTTGAAAAAAAGAAAAAAAATGGAAAAGAAAAAAAAATGAAAAAGAAAGAAAAAAAATGTGTATATATTTTTATGAAAATTTTGGAACTCTTTGCTTTGGTTTAGTGTGATTTTAAAACCTTCACATTTATCTTTGAATTCCACTCCTAATTATTTTCCTAAACCAAACGTTTCTGTCCTATTTAAGTCCTTTTGATTCACGCTTTTTGATTTTTTATTTAACAACTAAGAAAAGAAAAACAGTAAATCAGTTTTAGTTTTAGATTTAAACCTAGATTTTTGATAATTAAATTGATATAATTATAATGCGTTGCTTGGATCTAGTAACAACTCAATGCGTGTTTTTCATTTTCGTTGCTTTACTTAAGTCCATTTAAAAAATCTCGCTAAAATTTTGGATGATTTGTTTTTATTAAGTAAAGTTTTTAAAAGTTTTACCATACCTAAATAATTGTTTTAGACTTACATTTCACCTTTTCCCTACTTAGAATTTCGCATAGTACTTGTGTAGGCATAATTAGAACTTTTTGATTAGTCCTTTTTATAAATATCTAGTTTTTATATTTTTGCTTGGGGACATGCAAAGCTTAAGCTTGGGGGAATTTGATAATACGTTTTGTAGCCTAAACTATTATCGTATTTTATATTTTATATTGTACAAATTATGTCTATTATTAGTTTATTTTTATCCTTTTTATGTAAATTTTATTGCCACTAACTTTTTCCTGTCTTTTTGCAGGTTTTCAGAAAAATTGCCAAAATGGCCTGTCACGCCCCCCTGTCACGCCCTCCCTGGGCGTGACCTAGGGCGTGTCACCCGATCCCGAGGACACCTGCTGGAAGGGACAGAAAACGGTCAAAACCGCTATCACGCCCCCCTGTCACGCCCTCCCTGGGCGTGTCACTAGGCGTGACCAGGGGCGTGTCGCCCTCTGCCGCAAAGCTGCCGCCGCATTAAATGCCGTCCCGCCTCAGCACGCAAATAGTACTGTCATGCCCCATGTCACGCCCGTGACATGGGCGTGACACCTTCCTTTTTCGGCGACTGACGGATTTCCGACCAATGATTTGGACATGACATGCCTGTCACGCCCCCCTGTCACGGGCGTGACCTAGGGCGTGACCACCGACGTACCGAAGCAATCATCCCTCCCGCCAGAATCCAGAGCCCGAGGTCAAATCTGTACCTGTCACGCCCCCTGACACGCCCCCCCTAGGGCGTGTCAGAGGGCGTGACCAACCCGAGAAATTTTCTATAAATTGAGCCCCCCTCCTCCCCATTTCAGCAAGCTTTGGTTGAGTGGGGGAGGTGCTGCCCCTTTGTTTCTTGATCCTTTTTCATGCTTTCTCTCTCTCTCCCCCTCTCTTTGTACTTTTTGGTTAACCCTAGTTTAATCTTAGTTTGTGCTAGCTTTTAATGTAATTTTCTTCTTGCTTAGTGCTTAATGTAGGGCTAGAATAGGGTTTAATTTTCATGCACTTGTAATTTTATTTTCATTAGTGTAACTTGCCCTTTTTCATTAATAAAATTGTTCTTCCCTTAGCTTGTGTTCTTCTTATGTTTTTCTACTCATCTCCCCCCCCCCCCTTCCACTCCATTATGATTAACTAATCCTCCTTGTACTCGATCTTGATGATCCGAGGTTAGAGCGATTATGTTATGATGTTTTAATCAATCTTTTCTTTTTAGGTTAGGGCCTTGAATTACTCTTGATTAATCACGGGTTGGGGATATATTTTCGATATATACTCTCCGCCTTTGCTTTCATTCTGGGCTAGCCGAGAGGCCGAAAGAATGAAGTGAGCATTCAAGAGTAAAGGGAGTTGTACGCACCCCTCGAGAGAGGCAGACGTCCAAATCTCCCGGATTGGAGTAAAATCCAATAGTGGGGTTCACCGCGTAAAGCGAGTTTTAGGCCTCCGATTTAGACGAGAGTCGGTCGGACCTTCCTAAACTCAGTTGGGCACGACTTCGAGAGAAGCGTGTTCAAGCTTTAGGAACCTCCACGGTCAAGGACCCTTATCCTATTAAGTTTAGATTTTTATCGCATTTTCTTAATCGTCTTTAGCCGAGGTGAATCTCGATCGGGTGCATTTCCATTTCATATTTTCTTCCTTTAGTAGTAATCTCCTATCTTGTGCTCTTTAATTAACTGCAGTAGTTTCCTTTCTAGCATAGTTCTTTTCTTAATAGCGTAACTTAATTGCGGTAGTTCTCTTTCTAGTTTGCTTTCATTTCTCCATTGCGCTTAGATTTTCTAAAACCCTAGTTTTTCCGTCGATAAGATAATAGCGTTCGTGTGAGTAAGCTTAGCCAACAGTTCCCGGATTTCAATATGACACTTGTGTCCCCTTGCTACAATTCGATAGGTATACTTGCCTCATCGGGTTGCTAGTTCGGTTGCGTTTATTTTCTTCGAACCCTAGCGCGCAACAGTAGCTGTAGAAGAATACTCATCTTTTCTGCAGCAAGTGGGCTGGAATGATATCTGCTCAGTCCAGCAAGTTGGATTCAGAGGTTTATCTCTGAGTCAGTTGTTCAATTTTCTTGATTACTTTCCTGTAGGATTCAGTCTATTTGAATCTGAGTGTAGGGAACTTTGTGCCTGAGTGGTAGGTGACAAATTTGTCACTGAGATAGGTTCCCTACTGGGGTATTAAGGTAGGATCCAAGTGTGGATATGAGTTTTAGGGGTTAATTGCCTGAGGTAGGAGAGTTCTGCTCTCTGAGGTAGGATCCAAGTATAGATCTGAGATAGGGCTTTCCTCACAGCCTGAGTGTAGGGCCTAGTGCCTGAGGTAGGTGACAGGTGAGTCACTGAGCTCTATGTGACAAGTGTGTCACTGAGTTGAAGGCCTTGGAGGAGGCTGAGCTGTTGGTATCTGAAAGGGTACTGAGGTAAGTACCTAGATAGGTACTTAGTTATAGGAGTATTTGTAAAATCCGTTCCCCAATCTCCGGGGTCAACCCGGATCTTATGCCCAAAACCGCTGTCTTACGGTGACACTAACGCACGGGATAGTCGACACCACAAGACGCCGATTTTGTCGGCTAGTACGATCATAAACCTGTTTGACCAATATGAGAAATAGCAGTATAATCAGAGTAACACAGGTAAAGTCCACAGCTACAGTACTAATCATATGTTTATAGTAAATGAAAAGTACATAAAATGCAGTCCAAAATGAGTAAACAACACGAGAGTAATAAGGGCTTATGCCCGGTACATCAATATCAAATCACTCTCTCTCAAACTACAGCAGCGGAAATCTATAATCTCACTCATCACACCTGAGTACGTGCTCCAGTAGTAGTAGTAGGAGGTACCGGTATCTGCTCCTCAAGTCCTGCCTCCTCGACGTGCTGGTCCATCTCCTCGAGCTCCTAAAATTAGTATGGTCACCAACCATTAGTCAAAAAGACTAAGTCGTTTCTTCCGCACCTCGCCCCGCAACTCCTAGGCACCGAGAGGGAGGACGAAGCGGAGGACAACAAGGGATAACAAAGTGGGAGCAGGTGACAATAAGCTAACTACCAAATGTATATAGAAGTAAATAAGAAAAGAAAGTAACCTTCACTTATGCGAGAACATATAAGCCAAGGGATCTTCTACAAGGCTCCCATCGTATAAGATGTCCCATACCATTTATACGATGGGGTGTCGGTTGTCACAAGCAGTATATATATATATAAAAGGAAATAACCTTAACCTATAAACTTGCCCACTCAAGCTTATAAACTAAGGGGTCGTTTAGCAGGTCCTAATGTATAAGCGTCCCATACCACTTATACATCAGGTATCATAGGTTGTTATGAATGTTTATGATATACATCTATATGGTGGGTATGATATGAACATGCAGTGCAACTCACACACACGACTCCGTGATCACAGACCTTTAGTTCCCACTTTTCGAGAGCTAGCATCACTCTCAGGTACCACCGTTGTGGCTACGGCAGCAGCGGAACGGGCGCTTCCGCCTTCTAGGCGGGTATACACACTACCAAGCCTAGACCTCTCTTGTACACCTCTGTACATGAAACAAGTGTACTCTAGAGTCTCTGCGTACCTCTTTGCTGACTACCTATCAGTCTTGTTGGGCCGGGTGCGCGTTATCAGGAAAAGTCCTCCAGACCTCAGTATAAATAATCTACTGGTCCCTCTAACCCTCACACCCGCCTGGTCCACCGTACTGTCGTCGGTGTGACGACTGGCCAGTACTGCATGGCCCGCTACTAATTTATGCACATGCAAGTATTTTATCTCGAGCCTCCAGCTCGCAGGACCACCCTGTCCCAATTTCCTCCGACCCGTCACAGGTGAGTATGTGCTACAAAACCTCCAACCCTACCCGGGTGAGTATATATATATCAACCACTTTCCTCCAACTCTGCACGGGTGAGCAAGAAGTCAACAGACTGCAAGTCCCTCCAACCCAGCACGAGTGAGATCATTTCCAGTTCACTTAACCTATTAGACTACTCTTGCCTATCGGTTATTATACTTAGTGACTTAAGGTTAATCCCAGGACTGCCTAGGGCATGCACGGTGAAGGGCTCTCGGGGGCACTAGGAACTACGATGTGCTGAATCCCAAAGCTCCCTTTCTCAAGGATATTTACTTTAGTTGATGTCTACCCATGATTCCCTTTGCTCTCAGTGTTACTTAGAGCGGCTTAGTGACTTAAAATGTTATTCGAGGGGCGACGGTCTTCCGCCGGCCTCCGCCAAGTTAGGACTAAGGTTTGCACTTTCACTCTCATCACTAGGATACAACTGCCACCCAGGGTTATACTTCCAATCATATACTCTAGCTCAATTGTCGATCAATTCCCCGGAGGCCCTAAGGTATAACCTACCTTACTATGCGCAGCTCATGACCTAATACCACCCCGAAATCGAACTTCTAAATTCTTTGGCCAACAGACCCCAAATATATATCCTAGGGTGGTATGAACTAATAAAGTGTGTATGGTGATTTTCATGATTTTCCTAATTATTTAAACGATTAATTTAATTTCTTCAAATATTTCTCCTAGTCATTTAACATGTGAAGTATATCTTAGCATGGCCCTGGTGATGCAAAACAATTATCTTGACCTATATCATGATGAAATATTACTATCTCCCAAAGTTTATAATTTTCCTTTAAATATTTGTATTTATTCATTGATTAATACAAAACCATCTTAATTAACCCTTTTCAAAGGAAGTATAAGGAATTTATCCACAAAAATTCTAGGAAAATTACAGCAGATCTAAATCATCAAAATAAGACTACTGGAAGAGTTTCATCAAGTTTAACAGTGTAATGGCCTTGCAATTCAAATTTTTAGATATTTACTAAAATGCCATTATGTTGGTTTAAAAATTATATGTACATCCAAAAAATTTGAAATAAATATGCCAGCTAAATAATACATATATACACCACTAGGAATATTTCCAAATTTTTTCTAATTTATATTTTTCATTAATTCATGAATGGAAGAAATAAGGGTAAAATGGTCTTTACATGATATTTTACTCCAAAAGATCTCAAACAGAGAAAATAAAATTACCCCAAGTCCAATATGACCAAAAATTTAACAGGACCAAATTTGAGGATTTTTGCTTGATTAAATCTATTTCCCAACTTTATTTTTCAATATGGCTATAATTTTCAAAAATCCAAATAATGGGATTTTTGTTCCCAAAAATCCCATAATTAATTTGAGGGGTTAAATTTGTCCTAAAGATCTCCTGGAATTAATTTCAAGATTTTTAGAAGTCCCAAAATGGATAAAAACACATCATAGCAAAATTTGTTGTTTGCACACCAAGGCTAAGTCTAACCTACACATGTAAGTGGGTTAACCCAACATGCAGTGACCCAAATATGCTGAAATTTTTATCATGCACTAATGATGTCCCCAAGGACTTGCCACCAAAATTTGGGACTATTTGGGTGCCTATAACTCCAACTATTTCATTAATTCATATTTTGATATTATTGTAAAAACTATTTAAAAAGTTATCCCAAAAATTCCTAATTTTTGGTATGGGCTAGATATGCCCTAGACATGCACATGCCCGAAATTTCAGGCCATGTGGATCACTGGTTTAGCATGGGCACTCAAATTAAGATCTGCCCTAGCCTAGGACCAGTCCTAGAAAAAATGCTCTACAGGCCAGACCACTGGACCAAAACCTAAGTTTAGGATGGAATTTTAAAGGTAACACATTCATCTACATTTTTCATTTGGGGTTTAGTTTATTTTGAAGTCTATATGTGTCCTAAAAATCACATGCAAGCTGACAGTATATTTGTGACAGAATGGACCACTATTCATTAATTAAATACATTATATCATTTAAATATCTATAGCACGAATCTTAATGCATGAATGGACGGGATCCTATCATCTTCCCCAATGAATCAACGGCCCTGATTGCAGATTCCTGGGCCACCTTGCGGGGTGTTTTCCGGCCGACTGAGACGGCGCCATGGCCGGCCAACAGTGCCATCACCTTCACGGTGGTGGTGGCCGGCTTTTGCCGGCGACTAGGCGGCGGGAGGCAGCGGCGCCGGCGATCCCGAGAAGTGAGAAAAGCTTGGAAAAATCGAGATTTTCTCCCATGGCATCGGGCTCAATTGAGCCTGATTGCTTAACCTAAAGTTCTAGGAAGCTAGTACGGCTTGAAGTGAGGCGAAACGAACCCGAAGTGGTGGTTGGCAGCGGGTGTGGCGGCGGTTGGCCATGGTTGAGCTTACTCCGGTGATCTCCTTGCCAAATCCTTGTTTCTCCACTGTTTGCCTCGCTCCAGGTATCAAACTCCACTCCTTTCCTCTCTCTGAAACTGCTGGTGGGGTTAGTGTGGCCTGAGGAGGCTTGTACACGGAGATATGGCCGAGGAAAAATTCGGGTGGGCCTTTGGTTGCTCCACCATGGATGCCAAGTGGCTGTCATGCCATATTTTATTCTGAAATGGGGTGGGGTGGTCGGCCAGCACCTATTGAGCTGAAGAAATGAAAGCCACATGGCCTCCTTCCATCACCTCCCCCTTTCTCTCTCTTCTTTTAGGTGTTTTCTCCAAAATGCCCCTTTGCATGTACTCTCTCTCCTCATTTTAGGGGTTAGGGGCTATCCTTGTCCACTTGGCTGGTCATGGGTCAAGTTTGGTGGGCTTGGCCCATGGGAAATGACTTGGGCTCACATTTTCACTCATTAGGGTAAAGTGTTGACTTGTTGACTTTTTGAGTGGACTTGATCAACATGATGAGTGGCTGACCCCACTTGTAGGTCATGAGCCCAATGGCACCACCCAACTTGAGTTGGGCCATGGTGAAGGTCTTAGCCCATTAGGAATGGGCTTGGTCTTCAATTATCCTTATTTAGGCTTAAGGTTGACCAAGTTTGACCTTAGGGTTGACTTGGTCAAATGGATGAGTGGGTTGGCCCCACTTAGTGATCATGAGGCCTAAATCATCACCCAACATGGTTTGGGCCATAGTGAGTCCCACTTTATCTAATTGGGCTAATGAGTGTGGGGTTTGACCACTTTAGACCCAAGGTTGACCTGGGTCAACTATGGTCAAAGTGTTGACCTAGGGGCATGACCTAGGGTCCACTTAGATTGTAATTAGGGTTAGGGCAGTGTGGTGTGGTCATGGTGTGGCTAGGGTCCCTATTTGGACTAGTTTGACCTAGTTTGACTTGGTCCTATGGTGGGCCCCACATGGGTACAACCCACCACTTAGGGTCAAACCTAGCTAATTTCCCCTAACCCCCACCTCATGCCTAAACCAATCTAAGTTAAGGGGCCTAGAAGTAACATGGGATGTTACAAATCCTAAAAACAAAACAAATAATTTCGTCCCCGAAATTCAAGTTCGGGTCTACGGGGTTCTAGTTACAAGAATTAGAAATCTTAAATCATAAATTAAATATGTACCTGTTGTAAACAACTCTGGGTGTTGCTCCATCATCAGTTCCTTTGGTTCCCAGGTGTGCTCCTCTTGCCCTTGGTTGGACCACAACACCTTCACGAGCGGAACTTTCTTCTTTCGCAACACCCGAACGGCAGTATCGTCGATCTGAATCGGCTCTAGTCTAACTGATCTGTCAGGTGCCACCGGGCCAGCTGTAGCGGTAACATGCTGTTCAGGCCGAAGGAGAGCTCTTCGCAAGGAAGAGACATGGAAGACATCATGTAAAGTGCTCAACTCTGGAGGCAGCTGCAGTCGGTAAGCCAAGGGGCCAATACGCTCCAAAACCAAGTAAGGCCCCATGTATCGTGGACTGAGTTTCTTGTGTCTCCGTATCCGAGAGACGCCATGTACTGGACAAATCTTCAAGAAAACCCTATCTCCAACCTGGAACTCTACCTTCCGATGTCGGGCATCATAATACTTTGCTTGTCTGCTCTGTGCCTCTAATAGCCGATCCCTGATCAAACGAATCTGCGTCTCCGTGTCTTCCACAAAGTCTGAACCCAGAGTTCGAGTGTCTACGTCTTGGACCCAAGATAACGGTGTTCGGCACTTCCTCCCATAAAGTGCCTCATAAGGAGCCATCCCGATACTAGCTTGGTGGCTATTGTTGTATGAAAATTAAATCAGAGGCAGCAGCTTTTCCCAAGGCTTTCCCATATCTAATATGCATAATCTGAGTAGGTCTTCCATAGTTCGGATGGTCCGCTCGGTCTGTCCATCGGTCTGTGGGTGAAAGGCAGTACTAAAGGTGAGCCGAGAACCCAAATAAGCATGTACTGCCCTCCACTCTCTCGAGGTGTACCGACCATCGCGGTCTGAGACGATCGTCTTGGGAATGCCGTGATATCTGACAGTGTTCCACGAATATTCTCACCAATACTGCGACCGGAGCTTCCTTTCTGACCGGAATAAATCGTGCGACCTTGGTCAATCTGCCCACAATGACCCAGATGGAGTCGTGTCCTGAGTGGGAGTGAGGCAGTCCGTGAACGAAATCCATAGCAATATCCTCAAATTTCCATTCTGGAACTGGCAGTGGTTGTAATAAACCCCCTGGGATCTTACATTCTGCCTTTACACGCTGACAGGTCTCACAGTGAGTCACAAAATAGGTGATTTCCTTCTTCATCCCGGGCCAGTACATTGTCTTCTGTAAGTCTGCCCACATCTTGGAAATGCCGGGATGCACTGAATATCGGGAGCAGCGTGCCTCTCTGAGTATATCTTCCCGGATACCATCTCCAGCTGGTATGTATACTCGCCCACGGAATCGATATAAATCGTCTTGTAAAGAATAATCTCCAACCTTGCCCCCGTCCAGGGCTCCGAAAATTGGCTCTAGTGCAGTATCCAGTCTCTGATGCGTAACGATGCGCTCCCAAATAGTGTCATCGCTGGTCACTGAATTTAAATACTCTCGGTACACTGCTGGTTCTGACTCAGACACCATGGTAATGTGCATCTCCTCCAACATTCGTACCAGCTCTAAGGACATCAAGCGAGGCTCCGATTCGAAAGTGCCAGCTCTTCTACTCAGTGCATCAGCTACCGTATTGGCCTTCCCTGGATGATAATGAATCTGATAATCATAATCGCAGAGAAACTCTAACCATCTCCTCTGTCGTAGATTTAGATCCTTCTAGGTATCAATATATTTAAGATTCTTGTGATCCGAGTAGATATCACAATGAATCCCATATAAGTAATGCCTCCGGGTCTTTATGGCGAATACCACGGCCCCGAGTTCTAGGTCATGTACCGGATAATTATGTTCGTGTTTCGTCAATTGTCTCGAAACATAAGCAATGACGTGTCCATGCTGCATCAAGACTGCACCCATCCCCTGATAAGAGGCATCTGTGTAGATCTGGAATCCTTCACTCCCGGATGGGAGCGCAAGGATAGGGGATGAGGTCAGTCGGTCTTTCAACTCCTGAAAAGCTGCCTCACATTGTTCTGACCAAACAAAATTTGCATCCTTCTTCGTCAATGACGTAAGGGGGAGGGCTATCCTTGAGAATCCTTCCACAAACTTACGATAGTATCCTGCCAATCCCAGAAAGCTGCGGATGTCTGCTACTGTCTTTGGCCATGGCCAATTCCGTACCGCCTATATCTTAGCTGGATCCACCGCCACTCCAGCTCCACTAATAACGTGACCCAGAAAAGCCACCTCCTGTAGCCAAAATTGGCACTTAGAGAACTTTGCATACATCTGAAACTCTCTCAACCTTTGTAAAACTTTGGCCAGATGTTCTGCGTGTTCTTCCTGCGTCCGGGAATAGACCAGAATATCGTCGATGAACACAAGGACGAAGCGATCCAAATATGGTTCGAATACACGGTTCATTAGGGTCATGAATGCGGAGGGGGCATTCGTGAGCCCAAATGGCATGACCGTGAATTCGTATAAACCATAACGTGAGCTGAATGCTGTCTTCGGTATGTCTTCCTCCCGAATGCGTAACTGATAATAGCCGGATCGTAAATCTAGCTTAGAGAACCAGAAGGCTCCCTGAAGTTGATCAAATAACTCATCTATCTGGGGCAATGGGTAGGTGTTCCGAACCGTCAACCTATTCAATTCCCTGTAATCTATACACAGTCGGAGGGATCCATCCTTCTTCTTCACAAATAAAACCGGTGCTCCCCACGGCGACGAACTCGGCCGCACAAATCCTGACTCCACAAGTTCCTGCACCTGAGTCCTGAACTCTGCCAATTCTCTAGGTGCCATTCTGTAAGGTGCCCGGGACACTGGCCTCGCCCCTGGCACTAATTGAATCCTGAAGTCCAAATCCCAAACTGGTGGTAGACCGGGCAATTTCTCTGGAAACACATCGGAGAAATCCCGTACCACTAGGATATCAGCTATAGAACTCTCTACTGCTACCATCTCAAAGCAAATAAGATATACTTCCTCCCCCTGCTCATAGGCCTTGACAGCCTGTATGGAAGACAATGAAAGAAGGGGGAAAGGTCGGATACCTTCAATAGTGACGTAAGAATCTCCATGTCTAAGTGTAATCCTTCTGGAGGGGCAATCGATCTGAGCGTGGTTCCAATGGAGCCAGTTCATTCCTAGAATCAGATCAAAATCTGGTAGCCTCAAGACCGTTGCCGGAGCTTCGAACGCCTTGCCCCCTATCTTGACATCCATATTGCAGTAAACTGTGGTTCGTAGTTCCGAGCCATCAGGGAGTCGCACCCTCTTTTCCATGTCGGGAAATTTCTCTACACCTTCTAATCCTTCAATAAACGAGTCCGACACGAAGGAGTGTAAAGCACCCGTGTCGAAGAGGGTATGAGCGGGCTTGCCACTGATCATAACAATGCCTGGTGTTTAATTAAATTAAATGAAGGATTACATCTATGTTTTTGATTTCTGAGGTATTATTGAAATTTGTAATTTATAAACGATTTTAAAAATGCTTAATTACCTGTGATCACTTCTTCAGTGTTCCTTTGCTCTGTGAGGTCCAGCGCATACACTTGTTCCTGGCCACGTCTTCGGTCATGACGTCCACGACCCCTGCCACTACCTCATCCTCGCCCTTGGCCCTGGTGTGCTGGAGGGGCCTCTGGAGGTGGGGGAGGAGGAAGAGGGTGGACCTGAAGCGGGCATTGCAACCTGATATGCCCAGGCTAGCCGCATCCATAGCATATGATCTGTCTCTGACCTCGATCGTCCTGTCTCTGTACTCGATTATCTTGCCTCATTGGTCCTTGCATCTGTAAGGGTGGGGGAGCCAATACTGGAGGAGGCCCCTGCTCCTGCCTGATATTAGGGCGACGACGCCCCCCACCCCTCATATATCCGATAACCTTTCCCCTTTGGGATGTCCTAGTACCATCGGAAGACGATCCTTCGAGCGGCCTTTTATCTCTGCCCTGTACCATTAGCTGGTCAGCCTCAAGCTTCGTCGCCATCTCTATGATCTGAGCAGTGGTACCGTGCGATATAAACAGTAGAGGTTGCCTCAATGAATCCCGGAGGCCATGATAAAATCTCTTAGCATACTTTCGATCATCCCATTCGTGGAATCCGGCAAACCTGGCCAGATGAGAGAATTCTCTTTGGTATTCAATCACAGATCTGCTCCTTTGTTTGAGGTTTAGGAACCTCTCCTCCAATGAGTCTCAGTCTGTGACAGAAACATAGTGGTCTAGAAAGGAGTCGCTGAATTCTTCCCAGGATATATCTGTCAGCTCCCTATCCCCATAAACTGAGTCCCGAATAGACTTCCACCATCTCTTTGCGTGGGGTTCCAGTGGAGAAGTGGCAAGTGGTACCGCCTGGCTGACTGGGCAGCTAATACCAGCCAGTAGCTCTTGAATGGTCTCCAACCATTCCTCTGTCTTTACCGCGTCCTCTGTCCCTCGGTATACCGGTGGAGATAAACTCTTGAAAGCACTTAGCCAATTTGAGTCTGGATTTGCCTGCAGAACCGAGGCCTGCTGAGCTCTGAAGGCGTCCAGGATTGCCGTCAGCGTTTGCCCCATCTCTGTCTGTAAGAAGGGAATGGCAGCCGGAGGGGGAGGGACCACATTTTGCTGTGGAGCGACCTGCGGATGTTGCGAATTAGGTAAAGTTTAATCAAGAATGTTTAACTCATTATTTTAAAAAGGACTGATAGTGTGGCTTTTACAAATGGGCACACCATTGCTTCCGTTGCATAGTTTGTCCGCAAACTAATGCTCAAGCGGGGTGTTCCAGTGTTGTGGACTTCTTTCTTATATGATCGTTTGTTCAAGTGATACCAGTTTGTAAAATCCGTTCCCCAATCTCCGGGGTCAACCCGGATCTTATGCCCAAAACCGTCGTCTTACGGTGACACTAATGCACGGGATAGTCGACACCGCAAGACGCCGATTTTGTCGGCTAGTACGATCATAAACCTGTTCAACCAATATGAGAAATAGCAGTATAATCAGAGTAACACAGGTAAAGTCCACATCCACAGTACTAATCATATGTTTATAGTAAATGAAAAGTACATAAAATGCAGTCCAAAATGAGTAAACAACACGAGAGTAATAAGGGCTTATGCCTGGTACATCAATATCAAATCACTCTCTCTCAAACTATAGCAGCGGAAATCTATAATCTCACTCATCACACCTGAGTACGTGCTCCAGTAGTAGTAGTAGGAGGAGGTACCGGTATCTGCTCCTCAAGTCCTGCCTCCTCGACGTGCTGGTCCATCTCCTCGAGCTCCTAAAAATAGTATGGTCACCGACCATTAGTCAAAAAGACTAAGTCGTTTCTTCCGCACCTCGCCCCGCAACTCCTAGGCACCGAGCGGGAGGATGAAGCGGAGGACAACAAGGGGTAACAAAGTGGAAGCAGGTGACAATAAGCTAACTACCAAATGTATATAGAAGTAAGTAAGAAAAGAAAGTAACCTTCACTTATGCGAGAACACATAAGCCAAGGGATCTTCTACAAGGCTCCCATCGTATAAGATGTCACATACCATTTATACGATGGGGTGTCGGTTTTCACAAGCAGTATATATATATAAAAGGAAATAACCTTAACCTATAAACTTGCCCACTCAAGCTTATAAACTAAGGGGTCGTTTAGCAGGTCCTAATGTATAAGCGTCCCATACCACTTATACATCAGGTGTCATAGGTTGTTATGAATGTTTATGATATGCATCTATATGGTGGGTATGATATGAACATGCAGTGCAACTCACACACACGACTCCGTGATAACAGACCTTTAGTTTCCACTTTTCGAGAGCTAACATCACTCTCAGGTACCACCGTTGTGGCTACGGCAGCAGCGGAATGGGCGCTTTCGCCTTCTAGGCGGGTATACACACTACCAGGCCTAGACCTCTCTTGTACGCCTCTGTACATGAAACAAGTGTACTCTAGAGTCTCTGCGTACCACTTTGCTGACTACCTGTCAGTCTTGTTGGGCCGGGTGCGCGTTATTGGGAAAAGTCCTCCAGACCTCAGTATAAATAACCTACTGGTCCCTCTAACCCTCGCACCCGCCTGGTCCACCGTACTGCCGTCGGTGTGACGACTGGCCAGTACCGCATGGCCCGCCACTAATTTATGCACATGCAAGTATTTTATCTCGAGCCTCCAGCTCGCAGGACCACCCTGTCCCAATTTCCTCCGACCCGTCACGGGTGAGTATGTGCTATAAAACCTCCAACCCTACCCGGGTGAGTATATATATATCAACCACTTTCCTCCAACTCTGCACGGGTGAGCAAGAAGTCAACAGACTGCAAGTCCCTCCAACCCAGCACGAGTGAGATCATTTCCAGTTCACTTAACCTATTAGACTACTCTTGCCTATCGGTTATTATACTTAGTGACTTAAGGTTAATCCCAGGACTGCCCAGGGCATGCCCGGTGAAGGGCTCTCGGGGGCACTAGGAACTACGATGGGTTGAAGCCCAAAGCTCCCTTTCTCAAGGATATTTACTTTAGTTGATGTCTACCCATGATTCCATTTGCTCTCAGTGTTACTTAGAGCGGCTTAGTGACTTAAAATGTTATTCGAGGGGCGACGGTCTTCCGCCGGCCTCTGCCAAGTTAGGACTAAGGTTTGCACTTTCACTCTCATAACTAGGATACAACTGCCACCCAGGGTTATACTTCCAATCATATACTCTAGCTCAATTGTCGATCAATTCCCCGGAGGCCCTAAGGTATAACCTACCTTACTATGCTCAGTCCATGACCTAATACCACCCCGAAATCGAACTTCTAAATCCTTTGGCCAACAGACCCCAAATATTTATCATAGGGTGGTATGAACTAATAAAGTGTGTATGGTGATTTTCATGATTTTCCCAATTATTTAAACGCTTAATTTAATTTCTCCAAATATTTCTCCAAGTCATTTAACATGTGAAGTATATCTTAGCATAGCCCTAGTGATGCAAAACAATTATCCTGACCTATATCATGATGAAATATTACTGTCTCCCAAAGTTTATAATTTTCCTTTAAATATTTGTATTATTCATTGATTAATACAAAACCATCTTAATTAACACTTTTCAAAGGAAGTATAAGGAATTTATCCACAAAAATTCTAGGAAAATTACAGGGGATCTAAATCATCAAAATAAGACTACTGGAAGAGTTTCATCAACTTTAAGAGTGTAATGGCCTTGCAATTCATATTTTTAGATATTTACCAAAATGCCATTATGTTGGTTTAAAAATTATATGTACATCCAAAAATTCTGAAATAAATATGCCAGCTAAATAATACATATATACACCACTAGGAATATTTCCAAATTTTTTCTGATTTATATTTTTCATTAATTCATGAATGGAAGAAATAAGGGTAAAATGGTCTTTACATGATATTTTACTCCAAAAGATCTCAAATAGAGAAAATAAAATTACCCCAAGTCCATTATGACCAAAAATTTAACAGAACCAAATTTGAGGATTTTTTCTTGATTAAATCTATTTCCCAACTTTATTTTCCAATATGGCTATAATTTTCAAAAATCCAAATAATGGGATTTTTATTCCCAAAAATCCCATAATTAATTTGAGGGGTTAAATTTGTCCTAAAGATCTCCTGTAATTAATTTCAAGATTTTTAGAAGTCCCAAAATGGATAAAAACGCATCATAGTAAAATTTGTTGTTTGCACACCAAGGCTAAGTCTAGCCTACACATGCAAGTGGGTTAACCCAACATGCAGTGACCCAAATATGCTGAAATTTTTATCATGCACTAATGATGTCCCCAAGGACTTTCCACCAAAATTTGGGACTATTTGGGTGTCTATAACTCCAAATATTTCATTAACTCATATTTTGATATTATTGTAAAAACTATAGAAAAATGTATCCCAAAAATTCCTAATTTTTGGCATGGGCTAGATATGCCCTAGAAATGCACATGCCCAATATTTCAGGCCATTTGGATCACTGGTTTAGCATGGGCACTCAAATTAAGATCTGCCCTAGCCTAGGACCAGTCCTAGAAAAAATGCCCTACAGGCCAGACCACTGGACCAAAACCTTAATTTGGGGTGGCATTTTAAAGTTAAAACATTCATCTACATTTTTCATTCAGGGTTCAATTTATGTTGAAGTCTATATGTGTCCTAAAAATCACATGCAAGCTGACAGTATATTTGTGACAGAATGGACAACTATTCATTAATTAAATACACTATATCATTTAAATATCTATAGCACGAATCTTAATGCACGAATGGACGGGATCCTATCATCTTCCCCAATGAATCAACGGCCCTGATTGCAGATTCCTGGGCCACCTTGCGGGGTGTTTTCCGGCCGACTGAGGCGGCGCCATGGCTGGCCAACAGTGCCACCACCTTCACGGTGGTGGTGGCTGGCTTTTGCCGGCGACTAGGCGGCGGGAGGCGGCGATGCTGGCGATCCCGAGAAGTGAGAAAAGCTTGGAAAATCGAGATTTTCTCCCATGGCATCGGGCTCAATTGAGCCCGATTGCTTAACCTAAAGTTCTAGGAAGCTAGTACAGCTTGAAGTGAGGCGAAACGAACCCGAAGTGGTGGTTGGCGGAGGGTGTGGCGGCGGTTGGCCATGGTTGAGCTTGCTCCGGCGATCTCCTTGCCAAATCCTCGTTTCTCCACCGTTTGCCTCGCTCTAGGTATCAAACTCAACTCCTTTCCTCTCTCTGAAACTGTTGGTGGGGTTAGTGTGGCCTGAGGAGGCTTGTATAGGGAGATATGGCCGAGGTAAAATTCGGGTGGGCCTTTGGTTGCTCCACCATGGATGCCAAGTGGCTGTCATGCCATATTTTATTCTGAAATGGGGTGGGGGTCGGCCAGCACCTATTGAGCTGAAGAAATGAAAGCCACATGGCCTCCTTCCATCACCTCCCCCTTTCTCTCTCTTCTTTTAGGTGTTTTCTCCAAATGCCCCTTTGCATGTACTCTCTCTCCTCATTTTGGGGGTTAGGGGCTGTCCTTGTCCACTTGGCTGGTCATGGGTCAAGTTTGGTGGGCTTGGCCCATGGGAAATGACTTGGGCTCACATTTTCACTCATTAGGGTAAAGTGTTGACTTGTTGACTTTTTGAGTGGACTTGGTCAACATGATGAGTGGCTGACCCCACTTGTAGGTCATGAGCCCAATGGCACCACCCAACTTGAGTTGGGCCATGGTGAAGGTCTTAGCCTATTAGGAATGGGCTTGGTCTTCAATTATCCTTATTTAGGCTTAAGGTTGACCAAGTTTGACCTTAGGGTTGACTTTGTCAAATGGATGAGTGGGTTGGCCCCACTTAGTGATCATGAGGCCTAAATCATCACCCAACATGGTTTGGGCCATGGTGATGTCCCACTTGATCTAATTGGGCTAATGAGTGTGGGGTTTGACCACTTTAGACCCAAGGTTGACCTGGGTCAAGTATGGTCAAAGTGTTGACCTAGGGGCATGACCTAGGGTCCACTTAGATTGTAATTAGGGTTAGGGCAGTGTGGTGGGGTCATGGTGTGGCTAGGGTCCCTATTTGGACTAGTTTGACCTAGTTTGACTTGGTCTTATGGTGGGCCCCACATGGCTATAACCCACCACTTAGGGTCAAACCTAGCTAATTTCCCCTAACCCCCACCTCATGCCCAACCCAATCTAAGTTAAGGGGCCTAGAAGTAACATGGGATGTTACAGTATTGCAGCACTCTAAGAGTAAGGCATTGTGCCTGAAGTTATAGGGCACTTTATGTCTGAGCTGTAGGCCTTAGAAATAAGGCTGAGGTAGGTGGTCAGTGGACCACTGAGCTGTAGGAGCACTGCAGGGCTCTGAGGTAGGAACCCTTGTTGTTCTGAGTTTGGGTTCTGAAAAGAATCTGTGTGTAAGGTTGAGGGCATGAGGTGTATGCTCTGAGGAGCATATTGGTGGAGTTTATGCCTAGACCAACAAATCAGTTAGATAGGTGGGAGGGAAAGTGGATGTACCCAATTGGAGAATAACTATAAATACTTGTGTGCTTGTTGTGTTGCTTGTTTCTTTCTTGTATTACAGGTACTTAGAACAAGCTTAAATCACCAAACTTATAAACAGTAAAAAGGCTTAAGAAATTTCAAACACCTATTCACCCCCCCCCCCCTCTAGGTTACTAGATAACCTCTAAGAAATAACTTTCAGAAAAGCTGAGTGGAACCAATTATTTGGACTGGTACAGGAACATGAGAATTATTCTTAGGCAATAGCGCAAGCTCTATGTTTTGGAAGAGGTATCCGCTGATGAGCCTGTCAGGAATGTGTCCCGTACTAATAAAGATGCTTACAAGAAGTATCTTGATGACTCCTTAGACGTCGAATGTCTAATGCTTGCGACCATGAACTCTGAGCTCCAAAAGCAATAGGAGAGCATGGGTTGTAAGGAAATTGACGAGCATCTCAAGAAAATGTTTCAGGGCAAGCTCGTCGGAGAGATTTGATGTCACTAAGGCATTATTCCAGTACAAGATGGGAGCTCGAACCTAGTAGGGACTCACATACTCAAGATGATTGGGTATATCGAGAACCTTAAAAGACTAGTGTTCCCTCTAGGACAAGAGTTGGCCACAGACCTTATCCTACAATCGTTGTCGGACAGTTATGAGCAGTATGTCTTAAACTATAATATGAATAAAATAGACAAGATACTACCCAAGCTCCTAGGTATGTTGTGAACTGCCGACATAAACATGAAGAAGGTGAAGCCTGCTAGCCCCATATTGATTGTGCATAAGGGCTAGGGCAAGGCCAAGGGCTTTAAGAAGACGAAGGTAGGACCTAAGTCTGGACTAGATCCCAAGCCTTCTACAGTGAAAAAGAAAGGCTCAGGGAAAGAAGGAAAGTGCCACCACTACGGCAAGGCTGGTCATTGGAGGAGGAATTGTCCTTTATACATTGAGGGTCTGCAAAAGATGAGGGGAGGTATGACTTTCGCTTCAGGAATTTATGTTATAGAGATAAAACTTTCTGCTCCTTCATCCCTGGTATTAGATACCGGACGTGGTTCTCATATTTGTATAAATGTGCAGGAACTGGGAAGGAGAAGATTACTGAGTAAAGGAGAGGTGGACCTGCGCGTTGGCAATGGAGCAAGAGTTGTTGCTATTGTCGTGGGGGTTTATCGTCTTTCTTTACCCAGTGGGCTTATAATAAAATTAAATAATTGTTATTTTATTCTTTCCATAACTAGAAACATTATATCCATTTCATGTTTGGATATAGTGGGTTTTTCTTTTATTATTAAGAACAATTATTGTTCAATATTTAAGAATGATGTTTGTTATGGTGTAGCCCAAATGTTTAATGGTCTGTATGTTTTGAACTTAGACCATATGATCTATAATATTGAAAATACTAAAAGACTAAGAACAAATGACTCGAACCATACATACCTTTGGCATTGTCGTTTGGGTCATATAATGAGAAATGCATATCCAAGCTCCATAAAGATGGACTATTGGACTTATTTGATTATGAATCATTTGAGAGATTCGAATCTTACTTGTTAGGCAAGATGACTAAAGTCCCTTTCACCGTCTTCAATGAGAGGGTTGATGATCTCTTAGGTATAGTACATAGTGATATATGTGGATCCATGAGTTCTATGGCTAGAGGTGGGTACTTCTACTTTGTTACATTTACTGATGATTTCAATAGATACGGATATGTGTATCTTATGAAGTGCAAATCTGAAACCTTTGAAAAGTTCAAAGAGTTTAAGAACGAAGTAGAGAACTAACTGGGTAAGAAGGTTAAAGCACTCCGATCTGATCAAGGTGGCAAATACCTAAGTCATGAGTTTGTTATCATCTGAAATAGTGTGGTATTGTATCACAGCTCACTCCACCTACAACACCACAGCATAATGGTGTGTCTGAGTGGAGGAATCGAACCTTGTTAGACATGGTGCGATCGATGATGAGTCATGCAGATCTACTTATTTCCTTTTGGGGCTTTGCTCTAGAAACTGTTGCTTTCACATTAAATCATGCTCCAACGAAAGTGGTTCTAAAGACAGCATATGATATATGGACAGGGAAGCATCCCAGTATGTCGTTCAGTAAGGTTTGGGGTTGTAATGCATACGTAAGACGTCAAATGCCTGATAAGCTGGAACCCAAATCAGATAAGTGTTATCTTGTGGGGTATCCGAGGGAAACCAAAGGGTACTAATTTTACCTACCGTCCGAGGGAAAAGTCTTTGTCGTGAGGACTGGTGTCTTTCTTGAGAAAGAGTTCTTAAGTAAAAAGACTGCTAAGGTAGAACTTGAAGAAGTTCAGGAACCACAAACTGTGAATGAACCGGAATTGGAACCTGAGTCAGGACTACAATTTATTGTAGCTGGAGAGCCTGCTCAAGAAACACAAGTTCCACATAGATCTGGTAGACCAAGGTTTGATCCGGAGAGATATGAGTTTCTTATGTCTCAAACAGGTAATGTATTGCTTATGGATCATAGTGATGAGCGTGCAACCTACCAAGAGGCTATATGTAGACCGGACTCTGAGAAGTGGCTTAAGGCCATGAAATCTGAAATGGACTCCATGTATGAAAACCAAGTATGGACTTTGGTGGAACCACCTAAAGGGGTAAGACCCATAGGGTGTAAGTGGGTCTTCAAGAAGAAGACCGACATGGATGGGAATGTACAGACATTCAAAGGGCGACTAGTGGCTAAAGGTTTCAAGTAAATTCATGGTATTGACTATGATGAGACCTTTCCCCTATTGCCATGGTTAAGTCCATCAGAATTCTGCTTGCTATTGCTGCGTATTATGACTATGAGATCTGGCAGATGGATGCCAAAATGGCTTTCCTTAATGGGAACCTCCTTGAGGAAGTGTAATATAGAGATCCATTTATAGATTGAAACTAGCTTCTCGAAGTTGGAATATTCGTTTTGATGAAAAGTCAAAGAGTTTGGTTTAATCAAGAATGAGGATGAATCGTGTGTTTATAAACGGGTTAGTGGGAGCATAGTTGTCTTTCTGATATTGTATGTAACATACTATTGATCGGGATTACAAACCAATCCTGCAAGATGTGAAGAATAACCTAAGGGACTGCTTTTTGATGAAGGACTTAGGGGAAATGACTTATGTACTCGGTATTAAGATCTATAGAGATAGATCGAAGAAGTTGATGGGTTTGACCCAAAGTACATACATTGACAAGGTGTTGAAATGGTTCAGCATGATTGAGTCCAAGAAAGGATTCTTTCCCATGTCTTATGGTGTGAGTCTCTCTAAGGACCAGTGTCCTAAGTCTTGTGAAGATAAGGACCGCATGAAGTTGATTCCATATGCTTCGGCAATTGGGTTAATCATGTATGCAATGATATGTATTATACTTGATGTCTATTATGCTTTGAGCATGACTAGCAGGTATCAGTCTAATCCCGGTGAAGGTCATTGGATAGCCGTCAAGAATATCATCAAGTACTTGAGAAGGACTAAGGATACATTCTTGGTATTTGGCGGAGAGGAAGAGCTCGTTGTAAATGGTTACACGGATGCTAGCTTCCAAACTGATAGGGATGATTCAAAGTCGTAGTCAGGTTTTGTGTTTTTCCTGAATGGAGGTGTTGTTAGCTGGAAGAGTTCCAAGCTGGATACAGTTGCCGATTCTACAACTGAGGCCGAGTATATCGCTGCTGTAAATGCTGCGAAGAAGGTTGTATGGATTAGGAAATTCATTGGTGAGTTAGATTTAGTTCCTATCATTGTTCGTCCCGTAGTTCTCTACTGTGACAACAACAGTGCAATTGCACTTGCTTCGGAACCTAGATCTCATCATTGCTCCAAGCACATACTTCGGCAATTCCATCTAATTCTAGAGATTATCGATCGAGGAGATGTGAGCATTTGTAGAGTGCCGACTGAAGAAAACATTGCGGATCCACTAACAAAGCCTCTCGCATAGAGAAAGCATGATGGTCATGTTAGATCTATAGGTATACGATACCTGAGTGATCAGCTCTAGTTTAAGTCTTGTAGATTATATGTTTGTTGGCTATAATTTTTCATTTGATGAATAAAAGTACTATATACATTTCATTTTATAGATTTTGGCAAGTTCTTTTATTGTGTTATTATTTCTATTGTGATAAAATAGTTAACTAAAATAAATTCCCTTAGAATGTTTGCTTCCATAGGTCAAGTACTGACTTGATGTGAGAACCTATGATCCTAGAAGCTTCATTCTTAAAGGTCCTTGGTCGTTGTATCATCTTAGAAGCTAAGGGCGATGATGATACCTTTAAGACTAGCATGTGCGTTGAATGATGACCCGTCCTCATAGGTCATGATATTGTGATATCAAGTCATCACATGGGTACTTGTTATGAACAAGTTATACTGGACAGACCCACCGTGAAAATACTTTTTGGATAGTTATATAAACGTGTCACAAGTATGGTTCAAGTGGCAATGGTGTTTGTGGTTGTAACACCCCTATCCGTCGTATAGCATATAGCAGTAGGTCCGGCCGGGGCCCGACGCCATATACTACGGACAGACCGGTTGCTTACGTGTTGAAACCATACAACCAATCACCAACGTCCTACACAGAGTTATTTTAGCGGAAGCAAATTATTAAGTTGCACAAATTCAAGAACCCTGCCATGCAAGAATGTCGACTACAGAAGTAACAATAGGAATGAAAAATACAAAAGTACCGGCCTTATGGCCTTACAAGGTTTGCTTAACAAAACATGTCTTGCATACTTCAGCTCGCAGGCCGTCCATACATGAAATAAACGGAAAGCATAAAAAGGGGTTAGGCCTTCGAGGGCCAGCACCGCAACATGGGCTTTATCCCGCTATTTTCCGCTCGGCTCCGCAGCACCTGCCAACACAAACCACCGCCCGGTGGCAAACAAAAGCAACGGTCAGCTATGCTGACCAAATTATAACGATCCCGCCCCCAAAATCGGGCCGGTGATGCTCTTTCCCTGCACTTTATTAGTATAGGCAATATATTAGTGTGAACACACATCATCACAGGCGTAGGCTCGCACGGCCTCACACCTCGTGCACACAGGGCACATTCACGGCGAACCGGCCAACGTCACGTCAATTCAAGCCATAGACGTTCCCGTTCCACCACCGCCTCTTGGACGGCCAACCATATGAGCATCTTGTCTTCTTGGCCTTGGTCACGACAATTTAAGCCATAGACCGCCGAAGACTCTCATCCATGCCAACGGTCCCACCGAACGACATAGATCGGGTACGGTTCCGCCTGACCCGTGCTCATATCGCAACGGCAATTTAAGCCATATGCGCAGGTCAAGACTCACCGAGTCCCATTTCCGCCACACTAATCACATAACCCGGTTATGTTCACGTTGGCTCCCCGGCCATCGTGTTGGCAAAACTCGCTTTTGCCCAGTTTTCCGGGTGCACCTTGGAGTTAATCTCCAAGGCTCCCTGTTGCAATCTACCACGTAGAAAACCCGAAAAACGCCCAAACACCCGGAGTATTCCCCGGTTCATATGCAATGCAACATCACCGATCCGGCTCTACTTGTCCGGATAGGCTTCACACACAATGCCTATGTCCGTTTTCGCATACGGACTCTACACAAGGGGGACTTTACATATCTACCCCAAGGAACGCTCCAACTCTTCGCTCACTCGCGAGAGAGGGCTTCCTATGCAAAAGGGAAAAAGGGCTTCACATGCCCAAGGATGAGAAATCATTACCCTTGCGTTCTTCCGCGGTGCCATCGAAAACTATGCGGTTGGAAAGCACCGCAACGGCGTCACCTCCGCCAATCTGGACTCGGATCGCGATTCGGAGCTCCGAAGCTCCTCCGGCGGCCGGATCTTGAACTCCTCCTTCCTCCTTGCTCTCCCTTCTCTCTAAACTCTTAGAGAGAGAATGGCTAAGGGAAATGAGGATTCCCAACCCTAAATCCCGGCTAAAACCCCCCAGGAGCAGCCCCCTACCGTCAGATCCAAAGTCAAGGAAACGAACGACCAAGATTAGATCTGAAATCATAAAATCTGGGCCGAACACGGGTTGCAACACGGCCGTGTGCCTGGCCGTATCACCTATTTGCCGTCTCGATCGATTCTAAAAACCAGCACACGGCCTTTGACACGGCCTCCGACACTCCCGTGTCACCTGCGACACGCCCGTGTCGGGACCCGTGTCACGCCCCCCGTGTGCAATCGACCAACACTTCGCAGTCAGAGAGGTACACGGCCTTGTGACACGGCATCAGACACACCCGTGTCAAATTTGACACACCCGTGTTTGTGCCCGTGTCACGGCCCGTGTACCACACTTGCAGATTCCCTGGAGTGACACAGCGAAACACCCTTGAACTGCTTTACTTTCAAGTACACCCAATCGCCCACCGCGAACTCCACATTCCGATGCTTGGCATTGTAGTACTTAGCTTACCTATCCTGAGCGATCAGCAAACGCTCTCAAAAGACCCGCACCAACGAGGTAGCACTCTCCACCTCCTGCTTCTTGTACAACCTTGCCTCACCCGTTTCAAGCCACGATAACGGTGTGCGACACTTCCTACCATACAGGGCCTCGAAGGGCGCCATTTGGATACTTGTCTGGTAGCTGTTGTTGTACACGAACTCCACCAAATATAGGTGGTCCTCCCAATGCTTCCCGAAGTCTAGAACACACATGCGGAGCATGTCTTCCATCGTTCTATTGACTCTCTTGGTCTGCCCATCCGTCTGCGGATGGAAGGCTGTGCTGAACTTCAACTTTGTCCCCAGCATCTGCTGCACCAACCTCCAATCATTGGACGTGAAACGCCCATCACGATCACTCACAATGCTGCGAGGCACACCATGCAGTCTAACTATATTATCAACATACAACTTTGCCAATTTCTCCACTGGATCATCCTTCCTATGCGGAATGAAATGCGACACTTTAGTTAACCGATCTACGATCACCCAAATGGCATCGTTCCCTTTCTACGACCTTGGAAACCCATGCACAAAGTCCATAGATATGTCGTCAAACTTCCACTCCGGTATAGGCAAGGACTTCAGAAATCCTCCCGTCTTTTGGCACTCCGCCTTCACCAAGGCGCACGTTTGGCACTTAGCCACAAACAACGCCACATATTTCTTAAGCCCCGGCCACCAAAACAGCTTCTTGAGGTCACGGTACATCTTGGTGCTCCCTGGGTGGATCGAGTACTTGGTATGATGAGCCTCGTACATCAACTCCACCCGTAGGTTACTCCCGCTTGGTACGCACAACCGATGATCCTTCCTTAGCAACCCATCTTCCACTGAAAATTGGGAATTTGACACATCCAACGCTGCCTCCATAAGCTCCTTCATGGGGTTATCTAACTCCAATGCCTGCTGAACCCGATCAGCCAGGTCATACTGGACCTCTGTCCAGTTCAACATTGCTTTGGCGCTCGTCTGCTTGTCAACGCAACAGATCTCAAGCTCCTCCAACTCCCATATCAGCCGCTCATCATGCACCGACAACCAGTTGGCTTGGGCGGGAGCCCTGCGACTCAACGCATCAGCAACCGCATTG
The DNA here is from genome assembly GCA_039513925.1 of Platanthera zijinensis. Lineage (NCBI taxonomy): Eukaryota > Viridiplantae > Streptophyta > Magnoliopsida > Asparagales > Orchidaceae > Platanthera > Platanthera zijinensis. The sequence goes on along the minus strand of CM077093.1, from coordinate 47,942,563 downwards.
CCCTTCCCGGGTACATAATGAATCTTGAAGGTGTAGTCCCCCAAGAACTCCATCCACCTCCTCTGCCTCATGTTAAGATCCTTCTGATCCAACAAGTACTTCAGGCTCTTGTGGTCGGTATAAATATCGACTCTTACGCCATATAAGTAGTGCCTCCACAGCTTAAGTGCAAATATCACGGCCGCCAACTCCAAGTCGTGGACCGGATAGTTCCTTTCATGCACCTTCAGCTGACGCGATCCATAAGCTATCACGCTACCATGCTGCAACAACACGCAGCCCAAACCACTACCAGAGGCGTCACTATATACCTCGAAGCCCTCGGTCCCACTCGGCGAGCTAAGCACTGGCGCCGTGGTCAACCGTCTCTTCAGCTCCTCAAACGCTTGCACGCACTCCTGCATCCACAAGAATCTCTGATCTTTCCTTGTCAACTTCGTGAGAGGTAGCGCTATCCGCGAGAAGTTCTCTACGAAGCGCCTGTAATATCCGGCAAGCCCGAGAAAACTACGGACTTCCGCGACAGAAGCCAACGCAGGCCACTCCCGTATCGCAACGATCTTCGCCGGATCCACCGCTATACCTTCCCCACTAACAATGTGACCAAGGAACGCTACTGAGGGTAGCCAGAACTCGCACTTGTAGAATTTCGCATAAAGCTTATTACTCCTCAAAGTCTCCAACACCAGATGCAAGTGCTTGAAGTGATCTTCTTCGCACTGCGAGTACACCAATATATCGTCAATAAAGATGATCACAAAGCGATCCAGGAAATCTCGGAACGTCCTGTTCATCAAGTCCATAAACACCGATGGCGCATTCGTCAGTCCAAACGGCATGACCGTGAACTCGAAATGCCCATACCTTGTGCTGAACGCCGTCTTCGGGATATCACATTCCCTTATCCTCAACTGATAGTACCCTGACTTCAAGTCCAACTTAGAATATACTGACGATCCGACTAACTGATCAAAGAGATCATCAATCCTCGAGATCGGGTACTTGTTCTTTTCCGTCAGCTTGTTCAACTCTCTGTAGTCGATACACAACCGCATACTACCATCCTTCTTCTTAACGAAGAGGACCGGTGCGCTCCAAGGCGACGAGCTTGGACGCACATAATCTTGTTCCATCAGCTCCTCTAGCTGAACTTTCAACTCCGCCATCTCCTTAGGCTCCAACCTATACGGAGCATGTGACACCGGTTTGGCCCCCGGCACGAGCTCGATGGTGAAATCAATTTCCCGCTGTGGCGGGGCTCCGGGAAGACTATCCGGGAACACATCGGGGTATTCACAAACAACTGGGATGCTATCCAACGTGGACTTTGGCTCCACAGCCCCCACTATTGCGAAGAACAGCTCTGCACCAGCACGAACTGCCTTTACCACCTGAAGAGCAGACATCAGCGTCTTGCTCAACCCCTTGAGTCCCTCGAATGTTGTCCCCCGCCCAACACCCAGCTTGACCTCCTTCCGGTCGCAGTCAATCCAAGCTTTCTGCTCCGAAAGACAATCCATCCCAAAGATCACGTTGAACTCTACTAGCGGCAGCAATGACGCTAGCAAGTCAACTCTTGGCTCCCAATGTGAACCTTTACGGCGCACACCCTGTCCGCACGCATCGAGCACCCATTCGGTAGCAGCACATCCAACTTGTCCTTCGCCATCGAAGAAGGGACTCCGATGCACGATATGAAATTTTCGGACAAGAAGGAGTGTGAAGCTCCCGTGTCGAACAGTGCCCGTGCCAGACTATCACTAATCACAACAAAGCCTATACAAACAATATTAGGCTAACAAGCAATAGACAACAGTATATAAAGTTAACTTGTTGTAAATTAACTCGTACCTGTCACCACGTCAGCTTGTTTGATGGCCTCCTGCTGCCCAAGTTATAGACTCTAGGCTGAGTCGGAGCATAGTGGGACGCGGTTGACTCCACCGCCTTGCCCTTCTCTTCGTAAGTAGCTCCTTGCTTTCTCTCGGACTTTGGGCGTCTGCTCCAGCAATCGCGGGCAAAGTGCCCCGTCTTTCCACACGTGAAACAAGTGCCCGGGGTTCGATTAGTAGTTGCCCCCGAGGCACCCGCAGAAGAAGCTGGACCTGACGTCCTAGCCTTCTTGAAGAATTTTCGATAGCCTGACTTCGACGTAGTCGGCGCTTTGAATTCCGATTTCTTCCCGCCAGAATCCTTCTTAGCTTGCACATTTCTCATGTCCTTCTCCAAGGACCGGGCCGAGTTGACCAAGGTTAGGAAACCCTGCGCCATAGGCCCTGACAGTAGCAACCTCAGCTCATCTCTTAACCCTTCGTAGAAGCGGTTAGTCTTTTGCTCCTCGTCGGCAAAGGTAGTGCTAGCATATCTCCCCAACAGAGTAAACTCGTGGAGGTACTCGTCTACAGTGCTATCTCCTTGCACCAACCTTTGGAACTCGTTCTCCAAAGCGATCCTCTGCGCTGAGGGGAGGTATCGAGCCATGAACAATCTTGAAAACTCCGCCATAGGAACTTCGGCCAATGGCCTTCCCCTCAACTGGTGTAGCTCTAGGCCTTCCCACCATAACCTTGTGTCCCCATCCAACAGGAACGTCGCTATTGTGGTCTTCTGCCACTCTTCTGTTTCTGTAGCTGTCATCACCCTATTGACTCTTGAGAGCCAATCTTCAGCCTGGGTCGGGGTTCCCGTCCCCGAGAACACCGGTGGGTGGAAGCCCATCACATGCTTCAACTGTCTTTCAGTTGCTCTCCTAGGCAACTCCGGCTCCACCGCCACCTGCTCAACCCTTCTAGGCTCCGCCGCTTGGAGCGGCACTTGCTCCCCCGCAGGAGCAGGCTGTTGCACCTGTCTTGCAGGTTGCGCATTAATCATAGCAAAGACAGCTTCTGCCACTAATCTAATGGTCTCGGCAGACGGAGGTGTTGCAGGCGCTTCACTTGGCGCACTGCTTGCCTCAGAACCTGACCGTTCTGACGGCCCAGCACAACTTCTGGTCACCTATAATCGTGCAAAACACCGATAAGCGACCAAAAATTGCTGCAAACAGCAATTATAGGAACACGCAGGTTCCTCAAACATGTGTATTTTCATTCCTAAGTGGACATTCATGGGTTCTTTTCATGTTATAACGATGACGCACACATGTGCTCACCACTCCTTAAAGTGAATTCGTCCACGAATTCATTTAAGTTTGACCGAAACCAGTAGTCTGATACCAATTTATAACACCCCTATCCGTCATATAGCATATAGCAGTAGGTCCGGTCGGGGCCCGACGCCATATACTACGGACAGACCGGTTGGTTACGCGTTAAAACCATAAAACCAATCACCAACGTCCTACACAGAGTCATTCTAGCGGAAGCAAATTATTAAGCTGCACAAATTCAAGAACCCTGCCAAGCAAGAATGTCCACTACAGAAGTAACAATAGAAATGAAAAATACAAAAGTACCGGCCTTATGGCCTTACAAGGTTTGCTTAACAAAACATGTCTTGCATACTTCGGCTCGCAGGCCGGCCATACATGAAATAAACGGAAAGCATAAAAAGGGGTTAGGCCTTCGAGGGCCAGCACCGCAACATGGGCTTTAGCCCACTATTTTCCGCTCAGCTCCGCAGCACCTGCAAGCATAAACCACCGCCCGGTGGCAAACAAAAGCAACGGTCAGCTATGCTGACCAAATTATAACGATCCCGCCCCCAAAATCGGGGCGGCGATACTCTTTCCCTGCACTTTATTAGTATAGGCAATATATTAGTGTGAACATACATCATCACAGGCATAGGCTCGCACGGCCTCACACCTCGTGCATACAGGGCACATTCACGGTGAACCGGCCAACGTCACGTCAATTCAAGCCATAGACGTTCTCGTTCCACCACTGCCTCTTGGACGGCCAACCATATGAGCATCTTGTCTTCTTGGCCTTGGTCACGACAATTTAAGCCATAGACCGCCGAAGACTCTCATCCATGCCAACGGTCCCACCGAATGACATAGATCAGGTACGGTTCCGCCTGACCCGTGCTCATATCGCAACGGAAATTTAAGCCATATGCGCAGGTCAAGACTCACCGAGTCCCGTTTCCGCCACAACAATCACATAACCCGGTTATGTTCACGTTGGCTCATCGGCCATCGTGTTGGCAAAACTCGCTTTTGCCCAGTTTTCCGGGTGCACCTTGGAGTTAATCTCCAAGGCTCCCTGTTGCAATCTACCACGTAGAAAACCCGAAAAACGCCCAAACACCCGGAGTCTTCCCCGGTTCATATGCAATGCAACATCACTGATCCGGCTCTACTTGTCCGGATAGGCTTCACACACAATGCCTATGTCCGTTTTCGCATACGGACTCTACACAAGGGGGACTTTCCATATCTACCCCAAGGAACGCTCCAACTCTTCTCTCACTCGCGAAAGAGGGCTTCCTATGCAAAAGGGAAAAAGGGCTTCACATGCCCAAGGATGAGAAATCGTTACCCTTGCGTTCTTCCGCGGTGCCATCGAAAACTATGCAGTTGGAAAGCACCGCAACGGCATCACCTCTGCGGATTTGGACTCGGATCGCGATTCGGAGCTCCGAAGCTCCTCCGGCGGCCGGATCTTGGACTCCTCCTTCCTCCTTGCTCTCCCTTCTCTCTAAACTCTTAGAGAGAGAATGGCTAAGGGAAATGAGGATTCCCAACCCTAAATCCCGGCTAAAACCCCCCAGGAGCAGCCCCCCACCATCGGATCCAAAGTCAAGGAAACGAACGGCCAAGATTAGATCTGAAATCATAAAATCTGGGCCGAACACGGGTTGCAACACGGCCGTGTGCCTGGCCGTGTCACCCATTCGCCGTCTCGATCGATTCAAAAAACCAGCACACGGCCTTTGACACGGCCTCGGACACGCCCGTGTCACCTGCGACACGCTCGTGTCGGGACCCGTGTCACGCCCCCCGTGTACAATCGACCAACACTTCGCAGTCAGAGAGGTACACAGCCTTGTGACATGGCATCAGACACGCCCGTGTCAAATTTGACACGCCCATATTTGTGCCCGTGTCACGGCCCGTGTACCACACTTGCAGATTCCCTGGAGTGACACGGCCTGGGACACGCCCGTGTCCTAGGCCGTGTTCTACAACTCGACTAGCGTCGACCGCCAAAGCGTCGACCGCACGACCCGTGGCCGAACACGCCTGTGTCACGCCCGTGACACGCTCGTATCATGCCCGTGACACGCCCATGTCACGCCCGTGACACCTGCTCCAAAAACCAAACTGGGCTTAAAACATCACCCGTCCCTCTTTTGAGTTTCGGGGTGTTACAGTGGTCCTTTGACCTGAAGTCACAACACTCACTGAGTGAGGAAGAGCGTGCTTTGATGCTATCAAAAGTCCAGTCTTGAGAAAGTTGGATGATACAGGTGGTTATTGGGTATGTTACGAATCATTTGGGTGTTTGCGTGTGAGCAGAGATGGGATTTTCCCTCCTATATAACAGGAGTTGCATCCATGGGCCCCTTGATGGAATGGGACTGAGAAATGCATGGTCATGCTTGGTTGAGTCAATATATGATATTGGGCTCACCAAATTCTGAAATTCCATTCTAGATCAGGAAATTAGGATTGAACAATTATGAGGGTGAAACGGTCTATACCTCTAGTTCTATCCGAATGTAAGGGATGAAGGGACATAACAACATTGTAACATTGGTCATAATTGCTTATGAGTTTATAAACTCTTATTTTTTGGGGAGAAATGATGTATTGCTAGATGCCGCTCATTATTTGTGAAGCTTTTGTTTGATACTTTCTAGATCAAGTGGGAGACTGTTAGTGCTACCACAGTGATCTCAAAGTGATCAAGCATGTATCCTCACTTCTAACTCATTATAAGCCTATCAGGTTCGCACATAAGATTGTGGAGAATTTGGGAGTTTGGATCTGTATGGTATAGCTCATATGATGAGCAGAAGGGACTGAAATATTCTAAGGCAAAAGAGTTGAGTGCGTTGAGACCAGTCAATGCTTTCATCGAGTTAAGTTTTAACTCATCGAATAATGGCGTTGAGTGTATTGAGTTGACTCACTGATTCGTCGAGTATCAAATGTTGATTCGTCGACTATCGTACTTAAGCATTAAGTGTGTTGAGTCCACTCAGCGATTCGTCGAGTAACTGAGTTTACTTGACGAGTCTGGGTCTTTGGCATTGAGTGCGTTGAGTGCACTCAATGCCTTCGTCGAGTAAAGGGTTTACTTGGCGAATCTGGAACTTAGGCGTTGAGTTTATTGTATTCACTCAATGTCGTTCGACGAATGCAGTTCGACGAATGCCATTCGATGAATCTGGCCTTTGGCGCAGAAGTAGTACGTTGTTCGACGAATGTCATTCGATGAATGTCGTTCGACGAATGTAGTTCAACGAATCTGGCCTTTGGCGCAGAAAGCGTTGAGTTCATTATATATGATATAAGATAATCAACGATTCGACGAGTATAAATTTATACTCGATGAATCGTCGTATATCCTGTAGATATTTGACGATTCGTCTAGATAAACTGTTGTCTATTTGAAGGTCTATTTTGTCTAAGTCCTGGGTCTACGATTAGCGACGGGCTATTTTATTTATTCCCTTTGGGTATAAATAGGAAACATTAGGGCTTGAACAGTAAGCGATTATTCTTTCTGTCTAAGCACACGAGCCATAACTATGCGAAAAGATGAAAGCCCTAAAAGCTGATGGAAGCGTTCCGTCAATCCCGTAACCGAGCCCGATCCCGATCCCGGCGAGTGTCGCCACCGCCTCTCCTTCAACAGACCTAACAGTCTATGGAGATGCTGAGTGTCCTCTCTCGACCTAGAACTTGTGTGGCAAGTTGCTACGGGTTCTCCTGATCGTGTGGATTTCCTGTATAGGCGCGGATATACTTTCTGCGCTCAAGACTCAAGTCGCTAGTGACCGGTTGGAATTTTTCTGGAGCATATAGTTTAAGTATTGACTTAATCCCTCAAAGATAATTTTATTACAGCATGCTTTACTTCTTGATTCATGAATATTTCTAGATCAGAACTCGTTTGGGTTTTTCTTGTTCTTATTTCCACTACACGCAGAAGTGTTGTGTCATCCATAAAAACCCAATAGCTCTGTCGCAGTACTTCAATCACGACCTCACTCTGAGCCCTAGATGACTCGCCCTCAGACTGGGGAGTCGACCTTATCACAGGACGCTTCGACGACATTCTAATAACACAACAAACAACTTATCAAAACCTAGCTTAACCGCTAGAACTACCCATCTTAGTTCAGACAATATATGTACAAATACTTTCTCAAGCTGCTAACTTGCTCTGTGATTTTATTAATGATGTCATGCTTAAACTTAGGATGATATACCATCGTCCTATTTACTTATGTGCATAAACCATGAATGCGCGAATTCTTATTCTTTTTGTTTTAAATCCATGTGTATATGTATGTCATCATGTAGATCTTTAGCTTGGCGCATGTCCTAATGCTATATTATGTCATGCATGTTGTGCTATGCAATCTTATAAATGCCTTAATGCATGTTATGAGTGTCGTACACATGAAATATTATCCATCTCATACTACATAATATCGTATGTAATGAAAAGAAAAATCTAATGTGGATTCATGTGATGATTGTTATGCATCTCATACTACATAACAATCACATGCTGCCTTCTATGAGGATCCATATACAAACACATATTATGCATCTCATACTACATAATATGCCCCTTATACTTCTTATCATGCTTATGAGTGTAGTGATCATGCTTCAGCAAAGACGTACTAATGACACATCGATGTGTGTATGCAATGGAACAAGACAACTAAAACTAACAAGAGATAGTCGTTCGATCAATTGTCAAAAAACCTCCCTCTGATACCAACTGTCACAACCCACATTTTCTCGGAATTTAAAGAGTATATAAGATTAAGATAAAACATGTGTCGTGATGCCACGCCGTGTAGAAGATAACTACAGACGTTCAGGAAAACACCAACTCTAACCCTATTTATGAATATTCCAAGTTTTTATGTGAGGAAAACATGTTTTATGTTAAGTTTAGGTGGTCGTATCTGTTGGGTTTTCTATGGAGGTTGGCACAACACTTGTGCATGCAGCGGAAGGAATAAAACAAGAACAACCCAAAGAGAAATGGATCGGGACATGAATGTTGAATCAAGAAGTTATCAAAAATAACAAGACAAAATTACCTCTTCGGTGTTGAGTCACAACTCAACAAAGCTGCTCCAAGATCTGAGTCCTGTCGGTGGGGAGTTCCACGTAGAATAATGTCTACGTCTCTGCAGAAATCCACACGAGCGAGAGATCTCCTAGCTTCGTCGCACGAAGTGTCGGGAAGGAGATCGACCGCACCTTGCGATTCCACGGACTGCTAGGTCCGCGCCAGGAAAGGCAATACCGACGACGATCGTTAGAGAGGAGGAGGTCGGCGGAGCACATACGGCGGCGTAACACTTTCGTCCGGTGGAATAGAGATTGGGCGGATCGGGAGATCGGAGGAACTCTTTCCGTCGACTTCCGTTCAGCTACAGAAATCCCGATGTTGGTCGATTATTTTCCCAAAACCCTAAGTGTCTATTTATACTCAAAGCATAAATAAACCTAGGCAAAATCGCTATCCGCAGACCACAGCAAAATAGGATTTCAGAATAGATCGGCGAGAATCACCTTGCAGAAACGGCGTTGAGAGCATTGAGTCATACTCGACGATTCTCGACGAATCTGCCTTGGCGTTGAGAGCATTGAGTCATACTCGACGATTCTCGATGAATCTTCCTTGGCATTGAGAGCGTTGAGTCATACTCGACGATTCTCGACGAATCTGCCTTGACGTTGAGAGCATTGAGTCATACTCGACGATTCTCGATGAATCTGCCTTGATGTTGAGAGCGTTGAGTCATACTCGACGATTCTCGATGAATCTGCCTTGGCGTTGAGAGCGTTGAGTCATACTCGGCGATTCTCGACGAATCTGCCTTGGCGTTGAGAGCTTTGAGTCATACTCGATGATTCTCGATGAATCTGCCTTGGCCTCTAAGAACTTCCTTTGGCAACGTTTGCCAAACCCCATTCTATGCAGTGATTGGTAACCCTTACCAACACAGTCGGTCTTCCAACTTCTCCACATGCTCTTATGTGCGACCCTGCAGGCTCATATCGCGTTGGCAGTGAGATTATATGTTTGACCACTTCTAGATCACCATGGTAACTCCAACAGTCTCCCACTTGATCTTGAAAGTATCAAACCAAAAACCTCACAAATAATGAGCGACATCTAGCAATGCATCATTGCTCCCCAAGCAATAAGAGTTTAGAACTCATAAGCCTTTATGACCAATGTTCCAGTGTTGTCTTTGTCCCTTTGTCCCTTACATCCGGAAAGAACTAGAGGCATGGACCATTTCACCCTCATAATAGCTCAACCCAAGTTTCCTGATCTAGAATGGACTTCCAGAGACTGGTGAGTCCAATATCACATATTGACTCATTCAAGTACGGCCATGCATTTCTCAGTCAAGTTCCATCAAGGGGCCCATGGATGCAACTCCTGTCATATAGGAGTACAAATCTCATATCTGGTCACACACAAACATCCAAATGATTCGTAACATGCCCAACAACCACCCTTATCATCAACCTTTCTCAAGGAAGACTTTAGATGACATCAAAGCATGTTCTTCCTCACTTCATGAATGTTGCGATGTCAGGTCAAAGGACCACAACACCATTGCCAATAGAGACCTACTTGTGACACGATTAGATAACAATCCACAAAGTAGTCTCAGGATGGGTCTGTCCAGTACAACTTGTTCATTAACAAGTACCCACGTGATGACTTGATATCACAATATCATGACCTGTGAGAACTGGTCATCAGTCAACGCACGTGCTAGTATTAAGGTATCATCATCACCCTTAGCTTCTATGATGATACAACGACCAGGGACCTTTTAAGAATGAAGCTTCAAATAAATCTTAGGCTCTCACATTCAAGTCACGTACTAAATGTCCTATGGAAGCGAACATTCTAAGGGTATTTATTATGATAACATTTAACTATCGCATAGAGAAAACATAATAAAAGAACATGTCATTAATTGTAAAAAAAAAACATTGGTACTCAATTCATCATATGAATAAACAATAAACAGTCAACAGAATATATGTTTACATGCAACCCACAAGGCTCTCACTAGAGTTGATCATTTAGGTATCGTATACCCATTAATCTAGTATGACCATCATGCTTTCTCTACGCGAGAGGCTTTGTCAGTGGATCCGCAATATTCTCCTCAGTCGGCACTTTGCAAATGTTCACATCTCCTCGTTCGAAAATCTAACGAATAAGATGGAACTGCCAGAGTATGTGCTTGGAGCGCTGATGAGATCTAGGTTCCTTAGATTGTGCAATTGCACCATTGTTATCACAGTAAAGAACTACGGGACCAACAATGCTAGGAACTACATCAAGCTCGCCGATGAATTTCCTAATCCATACAGCCTCCTTTGTTGCATTAGCTGCAGCGATATACTCGGCCTCTGTTGTAGAATCAGCAACTGTCTCTTTCTTAGAACTCTTCCAGCTCACAGCTCCTCCATTAAGGCAAAACACAAAACATGACTGAGACTTTGAGTCGTCCCTATCAGTTTGGAAGCTAGCATCTGTGTAACCACTTACAACGAGCTCTTCCTCTCCACCATACACCAAGAACACATCCTTTGTCATTCTCAAGTACTTCAGGATATTCTTGACTGCAATCCAGTGACACTCACCGGGGTCTGACTGATACCTGCTAGTCATGCTCAAAGCAAAGGAGACATCGGGTCGAGTACACAACATTGCATACATGATTGATCCAATTGCCGAAGCATATGGAATCAACTTCATGCGGTCCTTATCTTCACAAGATTTTGGACACTGGTCCTTAAAGAGATTCACACCATGAGACACGGGTAAAAATCCTTTCTTGGACTCAAGCATGTTGAACCGCTTCAACACCTTCTCAATGTATGTACTCTGGGTCAAACCCAGCAACTTCTTCGATCTATCTCTATAGATCTTAATACCAAGTATATAAGTCGCTTCACCCAAGTCCTTCATAGAAAAGCAGTTCCCTAGGTTGTTCTTAACAACTTTCAGGGTAGGAATCTCATTCCCAATCAACAGTATGTCATCTACATACAATATCAGGAAGACAACAATGCTCTCACTGATTCGCTTGTAAACACAAGGCTCATCTTCATTCTTGACGAAACCAAACTCTTAGATTTTCTCATCAAAATGAAGATTCCAACTTCAACAGGCATGCTTCAGTCCATAAATGGACATGTTCAGCTTGCATATTTTAGTGGCTTCATTTGGAGATACAAAACCCTCGGGTTGTGTCATGTACACTTCCTCAAGGAGGTTTCCATTAAGTAAAGCCGTTTTGACATCCATCTGCCAGATCTCGTAGTCATAATACGCAGCAATAGCAAGCAATATCCTTATGGACTTTACCATGGCAACAGGGGAAAAGGTCTCATCATAGTCAATACCATGAATTTTCTTGAAACCCTTAGCCACCAGTCACCCTTTGAATGTCTGTACATTCCAATCCATGTCGGTCTTCTTCTTGAAGACCCACTTGCACCCTATGGGTCGTACCCCTTAAGGTTGTTCCACCAAGTTCCAAACTTGGTTTGCATACTTGGAGTCCATTTCGGATTTCATAGCCTCAAGCCATTTGTCAGAGTCCGGTCCATTCATAGCCTCTTGGTAGGTTGCTGGTTCATCATCATGATCCATAAGCAACACATTACCTATTTGAGACACGAGAAATCCATATCTCTCAGATTCAAATCATGGTCTACCAGATTTACGTAGGACCTGTGTTTCTTGAGTAGGTTCTCTAGCTACAACATCTTGTTGTCCTGTCTTAGAATCCAATTTCGGTTCATTCACTATTGGTGGTTCTTGAACTTCTTCAAGTTCTATTTTTTCAGTCTTTCTTGATAAGAACTCTTTCTCCAAGAAGACACCAGTCCTTGCAACAAACACTTTGCCCTCAGACGGTAGGTAAAAGTAATACACTTTCGTTTCCTTAGGATATCCCACCAGATAACATTTATCCGATTTGGGTTCCAGCTTGTCAGGAATTTGACGTCGCACGTATGCCTCACAACCCCAAATTTTAATGAACGACATACTAGGACGCTTCCCAGTCCATATCTCATATGGTGTCTTCGGAACCGTTTTCGTTGGAGCGCGATTCAGTGTCATTGCAGCAGTCTCTAAAGCAAAACCCCCAAAAGGAAATAGGCAAGTCTGCATGACTCATCATCGAACGTACCATGTCTAACAAAGTACGATTTCTCCTCTCAGACACACCATTATGTTGTGGTGTTCTAGGTGGAGTGAGCTTTGATACAATACCACACTCTTTCAGATGATCACGGAACTCATGAGTCAGGTATTCGCCACCTCGATCATATCGGAGTGCTTTAACCCTTTTTCCCAACTGGTTTTCTACTTCATATTTGAACTCTTTGAAGTTTTCAAAGGTATCGGATTTGCACTTCATAAGATACACATATCCGTATCTACTGAAATCATCAGTAAATGTAACGAAGTAGAAATACCCACCTCTAGCCATGGAGCTCATGGGTCCACATACATCACTATGTACAACACCCAAGATATCCTCAGCCCTCTCAGTATAACCAGTGAAAGGGGCTTTAGTCATTTTTCCTAACAAACAAGATTCGCATCGCTCAAATGATTCATAATCAAATGAGTCCAAAAGTCCATCTTTATAGAGCTTGGATATGCGCTTCTCGTTTATATGGACAAACGACAATGCCAGAGATATGTAGGGTTTGAGTCATTTGTTCTTAGTCTTTTATTATTTTCTACATTATAGATCTGATGGTCCAAGTTCAAAACGTAAAGACCATTAAACAATTGGGCTACAACATAACAAACATCATTCTTAAATATAGAACAACAGTTGTTCTTAATTATAAAAGAAAATCCAATCATGTCCAAGCATGAAATGGATATAATGTTTCTAGTTATTGCCGGAACAAAATAATAGTTATCTAGTTCTATTACAAGCCCACTGGGCAAAGAAAGATGGTAAACCCCTACGGCTACAGCAGCAACTCTTGCACCATTGCCGACGCGCAGGTCCACCTCCCCTTTACTCAGCAATCTTCTCCTTCCCAGTTCCTGCACATTTGTACAAATGTGTGAACCACATCCGGTATCCAATACCCAAGATGAAGGAGCAGAAAGGTTTATCTCTATAACGTAAATATTCGAAGCGGAAGTCATACCTCCCTTCATTTTCTACAGACCCTCAATGTACGAAGGACAGTTCCTCCTCTAATGACCAGCCTTGCCACAGTGGTGGCATTTCCCCTCCTTCACCGTGCTCTTCTTTTTCATCAGTGCATAAGACTTGGGCTCAAGATGTGAATTAGGTCCCACCTTCGTCTTCTTAGATCCCTTGGCCTTGCCATTGCCCTTATGCACCATCAGTATGGGGCTGGCAGGCTTGACCTTCTTCATATTGATCTCGGCAGTTCTCAACATGCTTAGGAGCTCGGGCAGTGTCTTGTCTATCTCATTCATGTTGTAGTTCAAGACAAACTGCTCGTAACTGTCCGTCAACGATTGCAGGATAAGATCTGTGGCCAACTCTTGACCCAGAGGAAAACCCAGTCTTTCAAGGTTCTCTATATACCCAATCATCTTGAGTACGTGAGTCCCTACTGAGTCTCGAACTCCCATCTTGCACTGAAACAACACTTTGGTGATGTCAAACCTCTCTTGACGAGCTTGCCCTTGAAACATTTTCTTGAGATGCTCGTCAATCTCCTTGCACCCCATGTTCTCATGATGCTTCTGAAGCTCAGAGTTCATGGTGGCAAGCATAAGGCATTCGACGTCCAAGGCATCATCAGTATACTTCTTATAAGTATCTTTATCAGCACGGGAAGAATTCCCGGTCGGCACCTCGGGGGCTTCTTCTTCCAAGACATAGAGCTTTCGCTCTTGCCTGAGAACAATTCTCAGGTTTCTGTACCAGTCTATGTAGTTAGTCCTACTGAGCTTATCCTTCTCAAGGATGGCTCTCAGAGACAGACTGGAGTGTGAACCACTTGCCATGGAATTCTACAAGAATTCATGCAGAATAAATCAGTACCAAAATTTCAAAATACAATTATTTTCTTAATTTGGACTTCAATTAAAAACTCCCACTATTTTATTAGAAATAATAGCCCTCACTATCAATTCGGAGAGTTCATGCGAGCTACTCTCTTAGTGGACAAGATCCGTATTTCACCAACACTATGAGTCAGCTTTGGTTTTCCTCTCACAATGCGGTTATTTAGGTAGGCAACGCTTTCCAATTGCATCCTCATACAATTCTTGTATGGTTGGTGAATAACTCCTTATTCACATCGATCATATGGTGCATGCCAACCCTATGCCTCTAGGAACTCAACTTTTGAGGTCACCTAGTTAAGATTGACCCGATGTCGACAGTGGGATATCACAATTATCCGCTCGCACCCTTACCAAGATAGATTAATGCACCTTGCTTTGGCAAGCCCACACTTCATCGATCAAGGCAGGAAGAGTGTCATCCATCGGAAGGCATCCGAACACTTAATATTAGAGGAAGGTATTTTTGATTATAGGTTAACAATTAACCACGATCAACATTTTATCAATGTGCACATCCACAGAAGAACAATTCTAAAATCCACATGCATCCCTTATGTGCACAACCTGACATTATCAACATTTGATAGAAAGGAAGGGCTAAATCTGAACATCAAGACTCTTCCAAATCTTAAGATTTACATGCATTGGACAAAAACAAAGACAACTCAACTTAAAGCAGTAGACAAGCTCGTCTCTCATTGTTGGATGCAAAATCCAAAACAATACATTGGTTCACTAACCATTCGAGGGACGGTTACTGCTAAGGAGATAACAATTTCCAACAATTAGAAATAACCACGAAATTCCAGACGTTCCTGGCAGGGTTCCAAGGGGCAGAGCCCCTAACCTGTGGGTTATGGGCCCACCGATCTCCCTTGAAAAACCATCAACAATTGATGTACCAGGAATAAATCTAGACATTTAGAACACTTCTAAATCCCTAGGTTTACACGGACTGGAATAACCTAACTTCCAAAACAATAATCATGGCCGCAACCTCTCTCTGATACCACTGTTGGGTTTTCTATGGAGGTTGGCATAACACTTGTGCACGCAGCGGAAGGAATAAAACAAGAACAACCCAAAGAGAAATGGATCGGACCATGAATGTTGAATCAAGAAGTTATCAAAAATAACAAGACAAAATTACCTCTTCGGTGTTGAGTCAGAACTCAACAAAGATGCTCCAAGATCTGAGTCCTGTCGGTGGGGAGTTCCACGTAGAATAATGTCTATATCTCTGCAGAAATCCACATGAGCGGGATAACACCTAGCTTCGTCGCACGAAGGGTCGGGAAGGAGATCGACCGCACCTTGCAATTCCACAAACTGTTAGGTCCGTGCCAGGAAAGGCAATACCGACGACGATCGTCGGAGATGAGGAGGTCGGCAGAGCACACACGGTGGTGGAACACTTCCGTCCGGCGGAATCGGGATTTGGCGGATCGGGAGATCGGCGGAACTCTTTCCATCGGCTTCCGTTCGGCTACAGAAATCCCGATGTTGGTCGATGATTTTCCCAAAACCCTAAGTGTCTATTTATACTCAAAGCATAAATAAACCAAGGCAAAATCGCTATCCGCAGACCACATCAAAATAGGGTTTCAGAATCGATCGACGAGAATCACCTTGCACAAACGGCGTTGAGAGCGTTGAGTCATACTCGACGATTCTCGACGAATCTGCCTTGGCATTTAGAGCGTTGTGTCATACTCGACGATTCTCGACGAATCTTCCTTGGCATTGAGAGCGTTGAGTCATACTCGACGATTCTCGACGAATCTGCCTTGGCGTTTAGAGCGTTGAGTCATACTCGACGATTCTCGACGAATCTGCCTTGGCGTTGAGAGCGTTGAGTCATACTCGACGATTCTCGACGAATTTGCCTTGGCGTTGAGAGCGTTGAGTCATACTCGATGATTCTCGACGAATCTGCCTTGGCGTTGAGAGCGTTGAGTCATACTCGACGATTCTCGACGAATCTGCCTTGGTCTCTAAGAACCTACTTTAGCAACGTTTGCCCAACCCCATTCTGTGTGGTGATTGGCAACCCTTACAAACACAGTCGGTCTTCCAAATTCTCCACATGCTCTTATGTGTGACCCTACAGGCTCATATCGCGTTGGCAGTGAGATTATATGTTTGACTACTTCTAGATCACCATGGTAACTCCAACAGTATCCCTCGACTTAGTGGATCAACTAGTCCACAACTGAAAATTTAAGTATACACTACGGAAAATACCTTGTTCATATTAATAACATCTTACATGAGCAAAAACATCCATATGTGACAACTCATGGTATGCATGACTCTAGATTTAGAATAAGTATGAAAATATCTTTAACGCTCGTCAAACATAGTGATTTCAGTTTGAAAGATGGAATGTATCAGGTGATAGGAGTAGTACTTTTATAATTTAAAATATCTAACATGCAACCTAGCATAAAACATTCCCAGTGAGCAAGTAAATTCAGTAAGTCATATAGAAAAAGGCTTAGAAGCTAGCAAGTACTATAACATTATATAAAAATCCAGTGGGCATCAACAACCTGACACGAACACACTAACAGAAATGTATGTCTGAACAAGAATAAAACCACACACACTACCTCACAATTAGTGAGGAAAGAGACAGCTGCAGCCACTACAAAACACAAGCTAGCACCAAAACCTAGCCACTCAACCAGCTACTTCTCCAAACCTGAGGCATTCAAATAAAGAATACCTCAGCAAGAATAAAAATACAAGTGGTGTTGAAGTAAAAAAAAGTTAGCAATAAACTAGAAGAAATAAAGGGTTACCAACCCTAATTCAAGAGTAGTGAGAAAAAGACTAACTTACAAATTTAAAGGTAAGGAGTTTGCACCAATTGCAATAAAGACATATTCTTTATATAAATATTCATATAAGTAAGTGTATAGTCATAAGAGATTAGCCTGCTCATCATTTAGCGAACCCAACAAAACACCGGCAATAAATCCGGCACCTGCGGTGATGGTCACCTCCTCCACACACCGATATCAAAAACTTCATAAGGGCCTAAGGAAAAGGCGGTCTTATTTCTTGACACACCCACAACTGGGGAAAAACCGATACCTGGAATGGTGGTATCCTACCCCATACACCCAGTCACAAACAAGGCACTGTGGCGATGGTACATCCCACTAAGACCCACAGCTTCAAATAATACATAGCATAAACTGCAAATAGCATGCATAATAGCCTCATTGAAAGGAATTCTCCATGAAAACACACCCCAAAAGAAAACATGGGATTACTTCATTAAATAGTGGGAGAATATCCTCAAAAATTCACCTTAAGGCTGAAACTCAACGAATTCCACTCAATTCAATCACGAAATACTGAGTCCATACTGATTTGTCGAGTATACTCGATGAATACAGCAGGCACTAGACAATTTTTACTTAGCACAACTTGACTACTAGGGATATACGACGAATCGACGAAATATCCTAAGTCTGCGGAAAAGCTTCGAGTACACTCGATGCCGCTTTGAGTGCCTCCAACTCACTTGACGCTAACCAGTTAACTCAAAGATATTTCCTTCACTCAACGACGCGTTGAGTACACTCAACTCTTTTGACTTAGTCTCAGAACTACTCAACGCCCAGACATCAGTCAACGCTATAACACTCAACGCTAAGGCTTCACTCAATGCCGAGTTGAGTACACTCAACGCTTTTTCCTTAGCACCAAAACATCACTCGATGCACTCAACGCCAAATTAGTGTTACCCTACGATTCTTACTTAGACTCAAAGATCACTCGACGCTTTCAGCACCAAGTCTAATCCACTCAATACTGAATCTTATACTCGACGAACTCGATGCATTTAACTCGACGAATACAGCAACACTCAACGCCAAGTCTTTTACTCGGCGAATACAGCAACACTCAACGCCAAGTCTTATACTCGACGGATTGGAATTAAATCAACACCAAAGCATTACCCGCTGATTTTCAACGGATACTCGAGGAATTTAACTTAGGCTAAAACTGATATTCGATGATTTTGACTTTTGTCATAATCGAATAATTTTACTAGACTAATCAGCCATATAAGACGAAATTAACTTAAGCTAACTGTCAAACCCGAGGAATTAGACTAGGGCTTACTAACCAATACCCGACGGATTATACACAGACCAACAGTCAAAAAACGATGAACATACACAACACCAGAATAAAAATCTACCCTATGCAGCATGTAGAACTTGGTCGAACCCTACCCTATTCCTAAATCCTAAGATGGGAAAGGAAAGTAATAGAGAATATAAGGAATGAAATCTTGGCAAGGGGAAGAAATCACCACTTGCCTCGATCTAGTCGAAATCCGACCGCACAACCGCTCCTCCTCACGAATCTGGCCGCAAGAATACCTAAGCAACAACTCCTGAAACTTTTTAGGATGAAAAAGAGAGTCAAAACGAGTTTCTTAACACCTAGAATTTCAAGAAACGGGAAAAACTCACCGCACAAACATAGATCTTGGCGAGAGCTATCCGGATCTACTCTCTGACGATGATTTCGTGCACCGGAGCTCCTACAATCGACGACCGAAGGCTCTGTAAGGACCGCCGCTTTCTTTCTTCCGCAACTTAGTCTGACGGTTTTGGGAAAGATGATGAATAAGGTTTCTATCTTATCGCAAGGCTATTTATATAGTATAAATAATATAATATATTATTATTATAACTAAAACATCCAAATGACCAAAACTCGCACTAACTCGGAATTCTACGAAAATCGCACTATAGCTAAATATCGACGCTACGAATCCAACGAAGAAGTCGAAATCGAAATCCAACAAACCAAACTTGAGTAAACACTCCCCAAAGTCTAAACACCAAATATCCCAAAAACACTCCACCGTGTTCCAAAACGAACCCCGGCTCGCAGGGGAAAATCAAAACATAGGAGAAATTAGCCAAGCTAATACTCCCAAACAAAAACTTCGGATACCAACGAGCAAAAGCCATGCTCCGACAGCAGTACCCACCAGCTACGCATCAACGTAACGCCCTGACATCAACTAAAGGGATTTAAATAAACCTTAAAAAATCAAGGGCGTTACAATGCTCTGGGTGTTGAGGATGCTTCGGGTGACAAGGCTGGCGCTGTCCTGGAGGAAGGACCCTAGAGACTTCTGATTCACTTAGTTTTTTTATTCATTTTCTTTTTCTTTGTAGACATACTTCTATGCCATTGCTTGCTTTTTTATGATGATGTAGCCCTTAGGGCATCTTTTTGTTTGAGTGGAGTCATTTTTTGCTTTTGGATTTATTTGCTCTTATTGTGTTTTGTCGCGTGTATTTTTCTGGGTAGAGCTACGCTTTACTTAAGCATTGTTCGCTTACTTGCATTGTCAGGAGGGTCGTAAATGTTTGAGATTTCTTGGCAATGATCTTTTCCTTGCTTGTGTTATTAAAGAACCGAGGTTTGTTTGAGTAGGGATGACGAGGAACCCTTGTTTTCTTGTGTCCTTAGAGAACCGGGGTTTGCCTCAAAGGTGACGGTGAGGAAACTTTGTTTGTTATATTTTCAAGAGAACGGGGGTTTGTCCAAGTGAAGGTGCAGATGAACCTTTGTCCATATCGCCTAGGAGGACCGGGGTCCATCTGGGAGGAGGTGGAGAAGAACCTTTGTCCTTTCGTGCCTTAGGAGAGTCGGGGTTCATCCAATTGAAAGTGTAGATGATCCTTTATCCTTCTCATCTAGGAGGACATGGGACCATCCGTTTGGAGGTCACGAAGAATCTTTGTTTGTTTGCATCTCAGAAGAACTGGGGTTCATCCAAGTGAAGGTGCAGATGAACCTTTGCCCATCTTGCCTAGGAGGTGCAGACAGACCTTTTTGTGTCTCGCCTGGGAGAACCGAGGTCCGCCTGGGTAGAGGTGGCAAAGAACCTTTGTTCGTTCGTACCTCAGGAGAACTGTGGTTTATCCAAGTGAATGTGTAGATGAATTTTTGTCCATCTCGCATGAGAGGTGCAAACAGACCTTTGCCCGTCTGGCCTGGGAGGACCAGGGTCCGTCCGTGTGGAAGTTGCGAAGAACCTTTGTTCATTTGCGCCTCTGGAGAATTGGGGGTTTTCCCAGTGAAGGTGCAGATGAACCTTTGTCCATCTTTCCTAAGAGGTGCTGACAAACCTTTGTCTAGCTCGCCTGGGAGGACTGGAGTCTGTCCGGGAGGTGTAGAAAGGCATTCGCCAATTTCACCTGAGGTGCAGAATGGATTTTGCCAGTCTCTCCTGGGAGGTGTAGAAAGGCTTTCGCCAGTCTCGCCTTGTGATGACCCGTCTGCAGTGGAAGAGAAAAAGATGTTGCATTACCGAAAAGAAAAATACAGGTTCTCGCGAGTTTACCTTCACGGTATATTCTTCAGAACGAAAATAGGGAAAAAAGTAAACAATAGGGGCATACTGGCCTAGGCCTTGTTCAGACTTCCTGACCCCTGAACCTGCTCGTGGTATGCTGGCTGAAGGTAACAAAGTTGTGATGCCTCATGATCGCCCCGTACGATATATATCCCGCCTAGGGTGACAAACTTTAATGTCAGGTGCGGAATGGAGGTTATTGCCTCAAAAAGTATCAGGAGTGGCCGTCCAAAAATCGCGTTGTATGCAGAACTAGAGTCGACTACCACGAACTTGATTTCCCGGGTTGCTTTCCTTGTAAATTCCCCTAGAGTGATGGGGAGAATGTTCATTCCCTGCACAGATACGTGCGCGTTGTCGAATCTATACAGTGGCCCGGTTGCCAGTTTGAGGCGTTCTCGTGGGATCCTTCTAAGTAGTGTGGATTCAAACAAGATGTACACCAAGCTCCCACTGTCGATCAATATCCGCTTGAACCTGAAGTATGGGCCATCAATTCCTGCATTGAGGGGGTCTTGGTATAGCATGTGCACACCTTTCAGTTCCTCATCCCTAAAGCTGATGTCAACATTTTCTTGCGCCCTCGGGTCCTCTGGGCTCCTCTCGTGCTGAGCAACAGAGAGTTTTCGGAAGGGCGAGCCTTTGATGGTCCCGACCTCCCCGACTATTTTCCTGGCCCCTTGCACGCTTTGGTATGGAGGGGGTTGTTCTTGTAACACCCCTATCAGTCGTATAGCATATAGTAGTAGGTCCGGCCGGGGCCCGACGCCATATACCACGGACAGACCGGTTGGTTACTTATTGAAACCAATCAACCAATCACAATGTCCTATACAGAGCACCTAGCGGAAGCAAATTATTAAGTTGCACTAATAAAAGAACCCAGCCAAGCATGAATGTCCACTACAATAAACCCATAAGAATGTATAATACACAAATATTGTCCTTATGGCCTTACAAAAGTTTGCTCAATAAAAGTGTCTTCCAAACCTCGGCACACAGGCCGTTCACACATGAGTACATAAGAAAAACACTCAAAATTAGGCCTTCAAGGGCCGGCACAGCAACTTGGGCTTTAGCCCGCTATTTACCTCTCGGCTCCGCAGCACCTGCAAACAACAATCCACCGCACGGTGGTAAACAAAAGCAACGGTCAGCTATGCTGACAAAATTATAACGACCCCGCCCCCAATACGGGGCGGCGATGCTCTTTCCCTGCACATTATTAGCATAACAAAGCAGTATAGTGTAAACACACTTCATCACAGGCGTGGGCACGCATGGCCACACACCCCGTGCACTCAGGGCACATTCACGGCAAACCGGCCAACGTCACGTCAATTTAAGCCATAGACATTCCCGTCTCACCACCGTCCCTTGGACGGCCAACCATATAAGCATTTTGTCTTCCTAGCATTGGTCACATCAATTTAAGCAATAAACCGTCGAAGACCCTCATCTATGCCAATGGTTCCACCGAACGACATAGATCGGGTACGGTTCTGTCTGACCCGTGCTCATACCGCAATGACAATTTAAGCCATATGCGCAGGTCAAGACTCCCCGAGTCCCGTTTCAATCACACAATTCACATAACCCAGTTATGTTCAAGTTGGCTCCCCGACCACCATGTTAGCAACATCCCGCATTTGCCCAGTTTTCCGGGTGCACCTTGGAGTTAGTCTCCAAGGCTCTCTGTTGCAATCTACCTCGTAGAAAACCCAAAAAACAACCATTCACACGGAATCTTCTCCGGTTATTATGCAATGCAACGTCACCGATTCAGACCAACTTGTCAGGATAGGATTCACACATCATGCCTATGTCCGTTCTCGCATACAGACTCTACACAAGGGGGACTTTACATATCTATCCCAAGGAACGCCTCAACACTCGCGTGAGAGGGCTTCCTATGCAAAGAAAAAAGGACTTCACGTGTCCTAGGATGAGAATCGTTACCCTAGCGTTCTTCCTTGGCGCCATGGAAATCTATGCGGATGGAAAGCACCACAATTTCCTTGCCTCCGCGGATCCGAAGTTGGCTCGCGATTTGGAGCTCCGAAGCTCCGCCGGTGACCGGATCTAGCTCTCCTTCTTCCTCCTTGCTCTCCCTTCTCTCTAGATTTTAGAGAGAGACAACCCAAATGGAATGAGGGTTTTCAAAGCCCTATTCCTGGTTTTAATTCATCAGGAACAGCCCCCCACCATTGGATCCCAAACCAAGGAAACGGACGACCACGATTTAGCCCAAAATTAGAAATCCTGGGCCGAACACGGGTAGCAACACGGCCGTGTGCATGGCCGCGTCACTCATTCTCCATCACCAGGAACTCTCGACCAGAATACGACTTATGACACGGCCACCGACACGCCTGTCTCACATGTGACATGCCCATGTTATGGCCCGTGTCACGGCCCGTATGCAAAATCCATGATTCTCCCGAGAAGGCCACGGCCATGTGACACGCTCGTGTCACATACCATGTGCTAGACACGCCCTGGGACACGCCTGTGTCCCAGGCCGTGTAATCTCCTTAGCACAAAACCACTGACTGCCCGAGCAGGACATGCCCTGGGACACGCCCGTGTCCCAGGCCGTGTGTCTACACCCGACGATCGCTGATCGCCAAAACATCGACCACGCGACCCGTGGCCGAATACGCCCGTGACATGCCCTGGGACACGCCCGTCCCAGGCCGTTTCACCTGCTCCAAGTCCCAGACTTGGCTAAAAATGTCACCCGTCCCTCTTTTCAGTTTCGGGGTGTTACAACTCTCTCCCTCTTAAAAGAATTTCGCCCACGAAATTACTAGAGGAAAGAAAACGGAAAACTTTAAGCGGTACCTGAGTGGAATAACTCCGGATACTCCTCCAGCATGGTTTGCTCCCATTCCCAAGAGAGCTCCTCTCGACCGCAATTGTCCCACCAGACCTTGACCATCCGGATCTCCTTGTTACGGAGTCGCTTAACTTCAAAGTCCTCAATACAAACGGACTTGACCTTAGTCGTCAACCCTTTGTCCACCGGCACTTGATCCACTGCAATCACCTGCGAAGGCTCTTGCACTGCCTTCCGCAGCACTGAGATGTGGAATATATTATGTAGTCCACTCAACTCCACCGATAGCCTCAAACGATAAGCCGCTTCGCCGACCCGCTCCAGAATCTCAAAGGGTCCAAGGTATCTCGGGCTCAGCTTCTTCAAGCATTGCACCCACAAAACACCCTTGAACGGCTTTATCTTCAAGTACACCCAATCGCCGACCGCAAACTGCACGTTCCGGTGCTTAGCATTGTAGTACTTAGCTTGCCTGTCCTAAGCAATCAGCAAACGCTCTCGAATGATCCGCACCAAAGAAGTAGCACACTCCACCTCCTATTTCTTGTACAACCTTGCCTCACCTGTTTCTAGCCACGATAACGGCGTGCGACACTTCCTACCATACAGGGCCTCGAAGGGCGCCATTTGAATACTCATCTGGTAGCTGTTGTTGTACGCAAACTCCACCAAATACAGGTGGTCTTCCCAATGCTTCCCAAAGTCTAGAACACACATGCGGAGCATGTCTTCCATAGTTTTGTTGACCCTCTCGGTCTGCCCATCCGTCTGCGGATGGAAGGCTGTGCTGAACTTTAATTTAGTCCCCAGAATCTGCTGCACCAACCTCCAATCATTGGACGTAAAACACCCATCGCGATCACTAACGATGCTGCGAGGCACATCGTGCAGTCTGACAATATTATCCACATATAGTTTCGCCAGTCTCTCCACTAAATCGTCCTTCTTATGCGGAATAAAGTGTGACACCTTTGTTAAGCGGTCTACGATCATCCAGATGGCGTCGTTCCCCTTCGGTGATCTTGGCAAGCCATGCACAAAATCCATCGATATGTCGTCGAACTTCCATTCCGGAATAGGCAAGGATTTAAAGAATCCTCCAGGCTTTTGGCACTCTGCCATTACCAAGATGCACGTTTGACACTTAGCCACAAACAGTGTCACGTCCTTCTTGAGCCCTGGCCACCAAAACAGCTTCTTTAGGTCCCGGTACATCTTCGTGCTCCCTGGATGGATTGAGTACTTGATATTATGAGCCTCGTACATCAACTCCACCCGTAGATTTCCCCCGTTTGGGATGCACAAATGATGGTCCTTCCTTAACAGCTCGTCCTCAACTAAAAACTGGGAATTTGCCCCATCCAACGCTACATCCATAAGCTCTTTCATGCTACCATCCAACTCCAATGCCTGCCGAACGCGATCAGCCAGGTCATACTGAACTTCCGTCCAGTTCAACAATGCTTTAACGCTAGTCTTCTTGTCCACACAACAGATCTCCAATGCCTCCAACTCCTGAACTAGCCTCTCATCATGCACCGACAACCAGTTGGCTTGGGCGGGAGCCCTACGACTCAACGCATCCGCAAATGCATTGCCCTTGTCAGGTATATAATGAATCTTGAACGTATAGTCCCCTAGGAACTCCATCCATCTCCGTTGCCTCATGTTCAGATCCTTCTGATCCAACAGGTACTTCAGGCTCTTATGGTCGGTATAAATATCGACCTTTACGCCGTACAAATAATGTCTCCTCAGCTTCAGCGCAAAAATCACGGCCGCCAACTCCAAGTCGTGGACCGTTTAATTCCTTTCGTACACCTTCAGCTGACGCGATCCATACGCAATAACATTTCCATACTGCAGCAGCACGCAGCCCAAACCACTACCTGAGGCATCACTATAAATCTTGAAGCCCTCGGTCCCACTCGGCAAAATTAGCACTGGCGCCGTGGAAAACCGTCCCTTCAGCTCCTCAAATGCTTGCACGCACTCCTGCATCCACAAGAACTTCTGATCCTTCCTTGCCAACTTCATGAGAGGTAACGCTATCTGCGAGAAGTTCTCTACGAAGTGCTTGTAATAGCCGGCAAGCCCAAGAAAACAACAGACTTCCGCTACTGAAGACAACACAGACCACTCCCGTATCGCAATAATCTTCGCCGGATCCACCGCTATACCTTCCCCACTGACAATATGACCAAGGAATGCTACTGAGGGTAGCCAGAACTCGCATTTGGAGAATTGTGCATAGAGTTCATTCCTCCTCAGCATCTCCAACACCAGATACAGATGCTTGAAGTGATCTTCCTCGCACTGCGAGTACACCAATATGTCGTCAATGGAGACGATCACAAAACGGTCTAGGTACTCTCAGAACGTCCTGTTCATCAAATTCATAAACACCGATGGCGCATTCGTCAGTCCAAACGGCATGACCGTAAACTCGAAGTGTCCATACCTTGTGTTGAATACCGTCTTTGGGATATCACACTCCCTTATCCTCAGCTGATAATACCCAGACTTCAGATCCAACTTCGAATATACCAACAATCTGACTAACTGGTCGAAAAGATCATCAATCATTGGGATCGGGTATTTATTCTTCTCTGTTAGCTTGTTCAACTCCCTGTAGTCGATACACATCCGCAAACTCCCGTCCTTTTCTTAACAAAGAGGACCGGTGCACTCCAAGGCGACGAGCTTGGACGCACATACCCTTGCTCCATCAACTCCTCTAGTTGAACCTTCAACTCCACCATCTCCTTAGGCGCCAGCCTATAAGGAGAATGTGACACAGTTTTGGCACATGGCACTAGCTCGATGGTGAATTCAATCTCTCGCTGCGGTGGGGCTCCAGGAAGATTGCCCGGGAACACGTCGGGGTACTCACATACCACTGTATTGGTACCCTAGTTTTGATTTGAGTTCAGTCCTCTCTTTTTGTCTCTTGACCCAAGATTTATCTATGGTAAAAGGTTAGTTGTTTAGTTTGTTGCTCTAGTTTTAGAGGCGTCACTTTTCCAGATGAACATTTGGTTAAGTTGTTTTTCGTTCGACTATGGTCGAACGCCGCTCGACTATCGTCTATCGGATGATCGACGATCGTCTATCAGTTTGTCGACGTTCTGTCTGCGTTGATAGTTCGACTATCTGTTTGATAGGTCGACTATCTGTTGTGTTTGATAGTTCGACTATCTGCTTGGATAGTTCAACTATCTGATAGTTCGACTATCTGTTGATAGGTCGACTATCTGTTTTGGTTGATAGCTCGACTATCTGTTGATAGGTCGACTATCTGTTTTCTGTGATAGTTCGACTATCTGTTGATAGGTCGACTATATGTTTTCTTTGATAGCTCGACTATCTGTTGATAGGTCGACTATCTGTTTTCTTTGATAGTTCGACTATCTGCTTGGATAGTTCAACTATCTGATAGTTCGACTATCTGTTGATAGGTCGACTATCTGTTTTCTTTGATAGCTCGACTATCTGTTGATAGGTCAACTATCTGTTTTCTTTGATAGTTCGACTATCTGCTTGGATTGTTCAACTATCTGATAGTTCGACTATCTGTTGATAGGTGGACTATCTGCTTTCTTTGATAGCTCGACTATCTGTTGATAGGTCGACTATCTGTTTTCTTTGATAGTTAGACTATCTGCTTGGATAGTTCAACTATCTGATAGTTCGACTATCTGTTGATAGGTCGACTATCTGTTTTGGTTGATAGCTCGACTATCTGTTGATAGGTCGACTATCTATTTTCTGTGATAGTTCGACTATCTGTTGATAGGTCGACTATCTGTTTTCTGTGATAGGTCGACTATCTGTTTGATAGGTCGACTATCTGTTTTGTTTGGTAGTTCGACTATCTGTCCTGATAGATCGACTATCTGATAGCTCGACTATCTGTCCTGATAGTTCGACTATCTGTTGTGGTAGTTCGACTATCTTCTTTGATAGTTCGACTATCTGGATCGTTCGACTATCTGTCTGATAGGTCGACGATCTCTGTGCTTCGGTCGACGACCTCCGAGGGTCGTTTGACGTTTTGCTGTATGTTTTGAATAAGTTTGTCATCTTCTATGATGTGATTTATTTCATATTTATTTAGGCATATTTTATAAAAGATTGTTTGAATAAATTTGTGATATTATTTCCATGCAATATCTGTTCCATTTCTTATGCATGAGCTAATCTTTTTTTTCTGACAAAGTTGTTTGTCTTATTAGTTGAGATATGATTTCTGCTTTATCTGTCAGGCTGTCCTTTATAGTCGTTAGACTCAGAAAGTCTTCCTTGGCTGTAAAGAGTCTCTTCTGATGTGACTTTCTCTAGTATTATTTCATCAGAGTTATTTGCAGCTTCTTAGAAAGCTTTATCCTCTTATAGGATATCTGTCTGCAGTATTTGTTTTGCTTTATGCTTTTTGCAGCCCAGCTTGCAGATTTCAGTAGAAGACAAGATTCAAACTCAAATGAGAGTCGTTGTTGCTACTGCTATATAAAGAATTCATTGAAGAAAGAAATCAGCTAGTTCACATAGTCAAAAACCAGTTCATTCAGGAAAAGGAGTTCAAAAGCTAACAGCTGCATTCAAGCTTAGAACTTACAGTTTTCAACTGCTCTCAGCTCGTTCTCATCCAACTGAGAAGAAGTTTTAGCTCTTCACTCTTCTTCAACCTGAGTTCTCCTGCTTACAGGAAGATTTACACTCAGAGCTTTTTGAAGAAGAAGAAAAAGATAGCTGCTTGAAGAAGAAATTTCAATTCATATTCTTTATCTTCTTGTAGCTTTTTCCTTCATACTTTCTGAAGTGTTTCTGCACTGAAGCAAGACTTCACCTGGACATTCTTTTAGCCAGGGGGAGCCTTGATTCTTTAGAGCTTTCTAGCTCAGTGCAAGTTCTTGTGCTTCTCTAATCTATTGTAAAATAGAGAAGACATCTTAACCTCCTTTCCCCCTCCTGTAAAGGGTTATTACTCCCTTCAAAAGTATACCTTGGTGGCAGGGCACCTGATCAAAAACCTGTGTTGGTTTTTAGACACCTGATCAAAAGTCTAAAGGGTTTCTGGATCTACCTGAAGCAGATCTTGTTGGTGGCAGGGCACCTGATCAAAAACCTGAGTGGATTCCTACCTTATTGGTAGAAGAGTGGGCGTACCCAAGTTGTTTGGGGAACCACTATAAATTCCTTGTGTCGTCTGGATTGTTTAATTAATTCTCTGTGCTGATTGGCTGTGATTAAATTTTAACTAGGATTGTCAGTTGTTGTTTAGGATTCCAAGTCTTAACTGTAATTACAGTTGGCTGCCTTTTGTGCACAACACTTGTGTTAGGCTTTAGGGCTTCATCTCAAATATCTATAACCTTCATTCCGCATTTAACTCCAAGGGAGTTGAGTAGACAGTCAACTTTGCTAGTGCAATTTTTGATTACTCTATTCACCCCCCCCCCCCCCCTCTAGAGTAGTATCTATCCATTTTCTTTCAATTGGTATCAGAGGGAGGTTGGCTGACTGTATAGGCTAACACCTAAGTCACAAGATCCTGATAGATACCAAGGCTTATAGATATTCACTTTCACTATCATGGCCCAGTCCAAGGATTACTCTAGCACCATACCTCCAGCATGCAACTTAGCTAAGTTTAGCATCTGGAAGGCAAGGATTAAATTATATATGAACTATATTGATGAGAGTATTTTTGCTTCTATTTTGACAGGACCACCAAGAGCACCTGTTGCAGCTACTGCTTCATCATCAACTGATATAAGTGCAGTGCCTCCTCCAGATTACAATGATGAATACAAAAAGGCAAAGATAGCAGATGCTAAGGCAATGAACATTCTGGCTCAGACAATGTCTGATGAAGTATTCCAGAAGGTTGCTGACTGCTCCTCAGCAAAAGCAATGTGGGATACACTAAACTAGATTGTAGCTAGTTCAGCTGATGAAAGGAAGGACAGAAGGTCCAACCTTATCTCTCAGTATGAGAATTTCAAGAAAACTAATGCTGAATTAGTTGAAGCAATGTACACAAGGCTCAGCTCAATCATCAATGAGCTGAGGACTCTTGATAAGGATATTTCATTGACAGAGGTCAATGATAAGATTCTTATGTGCTTCCCTAGCACATGGGATCTGAGGATCTGGCCTATCAAGGAGGCCAGAAGCACAAATGAAATCTCAACAGAAGCCCTCCTTGGCAAGCTCAAGTCCTTTGAGCAAGTGTTGAAGTCTAGGGAAGATGAGGCTGAAGCAAAGACTCCAACTCCCACAAGAAAAGAGCAAACCCTTGCTCTCAAAGCTGCTGATGCTTCTGAAGGAAGCCAGTCCAATGAGGAACTGATGGCATTATTTGCCAGAAGGTTTCTCAAGATGGGAAGGAAAGAATTCAGAAAGAAATCTTCAAAGTATGAAGATAAACCAAGATATGATCGTACTCCTTCTAAAGAAATAATCTGCTATGGTTGCAGGAAGCCTGGACATATTCTTCCAGATTATCCAGAGGAAAAGAATAAAGAAAAAAGGAAAGACAAGGATCAGCACAGGAAGCATTCCAAGCCATCCTCCTACAAGAACAAAAAGAAGGAGAGAGGTTTTGTTGCTGAAACCTGGAGCGATTCTGATGAGGAATCTTCCTCCTCAAGCTCCAGTGAGGATGAGGAAGAAAAGAAGGCAAAGGAAGTTTGCCTGATGGCAATTGATTCCTGCAGCAATCACTCAGCTGCAGAGAGTTCAGATTCTGATGAAGAAATGCCAACTGAAGATGAGGTATTGTCATCTTATGATTTTACATCTGCTGAATTTAAATCAGATTTTAAATCTTTATGTTTAGATTTAATTAGTTCTGAAATGGAAATAAAAGAGCTTAGAAATAAATTAGCTGAATCTGAATTAATTTCTAATGAAAACATTAGGTTAACAGCAAAACTCACTAATTCTAGTGAAGAAATAAAATTCCTTAAGAATGAATTAGCTAAGTCCAAAAGGTTAGAAGAATCTCTGAATGGTAGAAGCCTTAAGTTGCTTGAAATAACCAGCATGTCTAACACTAGGTCATGCAATAATAAATTAGGCTTAGGAGCATCTTCTAGTGAACCCCCAATCATTCTTAAAAACCATCTTCCAACTCCAGTGAACTTTATCTCAGCTGATGGGATAAAGAACACTGAGCAAGTTAATCAGGTTAATAAAGCTTTAAATAAAGCTAAGAGAGAGAAAAGAAAACAAAAATTTAAGGAAATACAAAGAGCGTCGAACGCTGCTCGACGATCGCAGGCCCAATGGTCGAACGGAGATCGACGATCTGGGCACCCATCGTCGAACGCTGATCGACGTTTTCAACATGGATTTCAAAACTTCACCCAGAACTTTAGAAACCAGAATGAAAATAGAAACCCTAGGTTCATTGACCCATCATTTGCATGGAGAATCCCACCTAGGAGATCTTACCCGTTAGGTTATCACCCTCAGCCTGCTTATTCATTTATTTCCAGTTTTTCTTTTGTGAAAAACAAGGGACCCAAGGTTACCTGGGTCCACAATGTTTAATTGATTTATTTGCAAGTGAAGACCTATCCTATCACTCAAAATAAGTGGTATTTGGATAGTGGTTGCTCCAAGCATATGACAAGAAATAAAGAACATCTGTCAAGGTTCAAGGTAAAGCTTGGCCCAAAGGTGATCTTTGGAGATTCAAGTTGTGGTCAAACTGAAGGCTATGGCAGGATGACAATTGGAGCTGTAACATTCAAGAGAGTTGCTTATATAACTGGACTGAAGCATAATCTCATTTCAGTAAGTCAGTTCTGTGATGCTGGATACCAGGTATCATTTTCTAACTCTCTTTGTAATATTACTTTAAATAATAATGTTGTGTTAGTAGGTATTAGACAAGGTAACATTTATTTAGTAGATTTTAACTCAACTCACTCTGAAATCTGCTTATTTAATGAAGTAACAAATAACAATACTTTATGGCATAAAAGGCTTAGCCATGTTAACCTCAAAAACATATCTAGGTTATCTAAACACAACCTTGTTAGAGGTTTACCTTCTTGCCCCTACAAGAAGGAGAGCCTATGCAAGGCTTGTCAATTAGGCAAGCAAACCAAGAATTCATTTAAATCAGTAAATAAAAGTGATTCTCCTAGAATCTTGTATTTATTACATTTAGACCTATTTGGCCCAATAAATGTACAGAGTTTAGGAGGGAAGTATTATACCCTAGTCATTGTAGATGACTTCTCTAGGTTCACTTGGGTGTTCTTTTTGAGAACTAAGGCTGATAACTTCAAAGCCCTTATAGATTTTCTATTATGTGTGCAGACTGAGTACTCTACTCATGTGGCCTTGATCAGAAGTGATCATGGTACTGAGTTTGACTCTCTTCTCATGCAAGAATTCTGTGAGAGAGAAGGTATCAAACATAGCTTCTCAGCTCCTAGAACTCCCCAACAAAATGGGGTAGTTGAAAGGAAGAACAGAACCCTGATTGAAGCTGCTGGCATATTGTTGGCAGATGCTAATATGCCTCTTTCCTATTGGGCAGAAGCTGTTAGTACAGCCAACTATGTCTTGAATAGAAGTCTGATACACAATCTTAAGTATAAAACTCCTTATGAGTTGCTTAAAGGAAAGAAACCTAAAATAAATTATTTTAGAGTATTTAGTTGTGCAGTTTATATTTATAATAATAATAAAGAATACCTTAGAAAGTTTGAAGCAAAAGCTTCAATGGGAATTTTTCTTGGATATTCCCAAGTAAGCAAAGCTTATAGGGTTTTCAATAAATCATCTTCTAAAATTGAAGAGTCTGTTCATGTGTCCTTTGATGAATCTCAAATGTTTTACAAGGAGAAGGAAACTTTCCCTTCCTCAAGTTCATTAGAGATACCAGAATCTAGCAAAGATGTCACTCAAGAGATTCTCCATCTTTCAACTCTTCATATCACTGAATCAGACAGTGATGAAGACCTTGCAGAAATTGTTGCTGTACCACCAATAGTAGATCAAATTCCTCCTGAGGAATTAATCCCAACTATTGCTGAAGATCGCATCCCACCTGCTGATGTTGTCACACTTAGAGATCATCCTACATCTCAAGTGATAGGAGACATATCAGCTGGTGTTCAAACAAGACATCAGTTAAGACAGGATGTGATGCATGCTTATTTCCTTTCACAGATTGAGCCCCTCACCATTAAAGATGCTGAGCTAGATCCCCACAGGATCATTGCTATGCAAGAGGAACTCAATCAGTTTGAAAGATGAAAAGTATGGACTTTGGTTCCAAGACCTAAAGGCCAACTGATCATAGGCACCAAGTGGGTGTATAGAAACAAGTTGGATGCAAATGGAATCATTATAAGGAACAAAGCTAGGCTTGTAGCTCAGGGCTACAGATAGGAGGAAGGTATAGATTATGACCAAACCTTTGCTCCTGTTACAAGGCTAGAGGCAATAAGGATCTTTCTAGCCTATGCAGCCTATATGAAGTTTAAAGTTTTTCAAATGGATGTCAAAAGTGCCTTTCTAAATGGTGAGCTAAAGGAAGAGGTATTTGTTGAACAGCCACCTGGGTTTGTTTCTTCAACTCAGCCCTCACATGTTTTCAAGTTGCAAAAAGATCTTTATGGACTCAAACAAGCACCCAGAGCCTGGTATGAGACTCTAGCTAGTTTCCTGTTAGAGCACAACTTTGTTAGGGGAGTAGTTGATAGAACCATTTTCGTCAAGCACCACAAGGACACAATCCTGTTAGTTCAAGTGTATGTGGATGACATTATTTTTGGTTCCACTGATCCCAAACTATGCAAAAAGTTCTCCAACTTGATGCATTCTAAGTTTGAGATGAGTAGTATGGGTGAGCTGTCTTACTTTCTTGGTCTCCAAGTAAAGCAAGATGCTGATGGCATCTTCATCTCCCAATCCAAATATGCCAAGGAATTGGTAAAGAAGTTTGGGATGGCTGATGCTTCAGCAATGCATGCACCTATGGCTACTAATGTAGTTATAGATTCTGATGATCAGGAAAAGCCTGTTGATCAAAAGAATTATAGGGCCATTGTTGGTTCCCTATTGTATTTAACTGCAAGTAGGCCAGACATAATGTTTGTTACATGCCTTTGTGCTAGATTCCAGGTCAACTCCAAGGAATCTCATCTGATTCTTCTCAAGAGAATCTTGAGATACCTGAAGGGATGTCCAAATCTAGGACTTTGGTACCCAGCTGAGTCAGAATTTGAATTAATTGGATATTCTGATTCTGATTATGCTGGTTGTCGAGTTAACAGGAAAAGTACCTCAGGAACTTGTCAGTTCCTGGGAGAGAGATTGGTCTCTTGGTTCTGTAAGAAGCAGGCTTCTATCTCAACTTCAACTGCAGAAGCTGAATATATAGCAGCTGCTAGTTGTTGTTCACAGATCCTGTGGATACAAAACCAGCTTTTGGATTATGGGTACTCACACAAGAACACAAAAATCATGTGTGATAGTACCAGTGCTATCTCTATTGCACAAAATCCTGTGCACCACTCTAGAATGAAACACATTGAGATCCGGCACCATTTCCTGAGAGATTGTGTGGAAAAGAACAAGATCAGCCTTGAGTTCATATCCACAGCCCTTCAGAGAGGTGATATATTCACCAAGCCCTTAGATGAACAGAAGCATCTGTTCTTTTTGGTTCAACTAGGCATGATTAATGGAAGAGACTAAGTGTGACGTCTGCCTTGTTGAAACCTGTTTGAAGATCGTCGAACGACGCTCAAAGATAGTCGATCGGATCAAGCCTATCGTCGACCTATGGTTGATGATAGCTTATCTGCTTGAAGATCGTCGACCGGCGTTCGAAGATCGTTGAACAGGTCGAGCCTATCGTCGATCTATGGTTGACGACAGCTTGTTGTTTGTGAAGACAGGAATAGTCGAACGATTGATCGACTACTCTGCTTCAGGACCGATCGTCGAACGACCGTTTGACCATCGTCTCCAGTATCTTTTAAATAGATCAACGATCGTTGTTTTAATATAAAGCCGATGGTCGACCTAGGTTAAGAGATCGTTGTTTTTATCGTCGACGGAGAGCGTCTTTTCGCATTCCGTCTTCCCGCTTGATCTTTGTCTTGCGATTTCTGCCGCTTCGTCCTCGCTGTCTCTCCCTCGTCTTCTCCAGCCCCTTCAATGGCGATAGCTCCAGCGCTCCTGGCAGTAGTGAAGTTCGATGCAGGATTCAGTGTGGATTTCGATTCCTTCAGCTGCTGCGAATCCAGAATTGTGGAAATTCTCACCTTATGCAAAGATCAAGGTTTAGAAAAGCTCATGTCCTCCAGGATAAAGATAAATATTCAAGAGATCAAAGAATGGGCATTTACTTCATCTTCAAATGATGATTCTATGACCAGAACCATTGGCGGAGAAGAGGTAACTTTGACTCCAGCCATTTTAACTGAAATATTTGGATTGATAAATGGGGAAGAAGAGTATGAGCAAGATACCCCAGAGTTTGGGAGAATGCTGACAGAGCTGGGACATGCCGAAGGCATTCCCTCTAAGCTGCTTAAAGTAAATTTTTCGTTTAAGATTAAGTTCCTTGCTGAAATCGTCAGAAAAGTGCTACTGGGAAAGCACTCTGCCCATGACAATATTACAAGGCAGCAGTTTGCACTGATGTGTGCAATTGTGAATAAGAAACAGATTAATTGGGCAGGAGTTCTGTTTGATTTGATCAGGAAAAAGAACAGCAAGAAAGAAGTTACCCTGGGTAGGGTAGTTGAAATTTTTCTGAAGGAAAAGTATCCCCATCTGTTAGTTTCAGCTGCCACCTCCATAAATGCCAGCAAGAAGATGGATCCTACCTTGTTCGCCAAGTGGAAAAGGACTTTTCTAAAGCCCGCTCCCGCAGGGGTTGCTCCAGCTGCATCTGAGAGCACCAGGACTGCCTCAGTCACTCCTCTCCTACAAGAAGCTGGCTCAGCAAATCCCTCCCTTCCATCTTTGCCGTCTACTTCAGTTGAAGTTCCATCAACTTCAATTGAAGTACGACCTTCTGCTTCTCATCTTCCTGATTCATCTGCTTCTCACCTTGCATCACCTCCTGCATCTCCTCTCCCGTCTCATCTTGCTGGGATCTCACATCCCAGTTTTGATTTGTTGGTTTCTGAGATTTCTACTCCTCCTCAGTCTCCAATTCCTTCTTCAGATCACATTGATCATCCTGCATCCACCCATCACTCTCCATCTCCAGTTCCATCTCCAGTTCATTCTCCAGTTCATCAAGAATACACCATTCCTGCTGATCATCCATCCACTGAGATTCCCCCTTCATCATCTGAAATCTCTCCAGCATTCATTTCTAGCATCTTGAAGTTAATTACTCCTTCAATCAAAATTATGATTGAAGAGGCAATTGCTCCCCTTGTTTCCTCCATATCTTCTTTGACTACTGCTATTCGAGCACTCTCAAAGTCTGCTGAGCCCTCTTCCTCTAGGGGCCTGGTTTCAGTATCTACTGAAATCAGGCAGGGGGAGATGTTTAATGAAGATGTCTCTGAGCTGCCTTTGGCCTCCCCTCCAGCAGATCTTCCTGCAGTGGCAGAGAAAGAATTAGAAGAATCAGCTCCTCCTCAAAGTTTGTCTGAAAAAGAAATTTCTGATGCCTTATTGAAGTCTGATTTCATTGTCAAAGTTTGCTTAGAAGAATGTTCTACTCCCCTGGTCGCCCTATACCTAGAAGGAGTTATCACTTCCTTTCTAGATGATTTATGGGAGTTATGACACGCAAAGGACAATTCTGAAGGTATCCCTTTTACTCACTTTTTAGACTTGATAACTGATATGATAGTTTGGGAATACCTGGAAGGGATGATTAGATGTCATTTAGCAAAATTTTATTCATAATATTACAGATAAAATGGAAGAAGTTTTAGATGTTCAAGAGCCTGATCACCTACCAGCTACAGAAGTTCAAACTGAAACAGAACAAGTTGCTCAAGTTTCTGAGGCTGCTCAGCCAGCTCAGCTAGCAGTGCAAGTAGAACTGGTCACCATGACAGTTTCTGATCAATAAGAAAAGGCTGCAGATGCTCAAATTTAAAAGTCTACTGTATGGGATGATTCCCCTGGATTGGATTTAGATGCTCTCCTGGCACAGGATGACATAGAAGAAAAATTAGAAAAAGCTGCCCTAAAGGAAAAGGAAAGAGCTTTGCAAGAGGCAATTGATCCATATGATCTCCCTATTTCTTCAAATTCTGAGGATGATATTGATTCTGATGAATCTGATGAGTCAAAAAGAAAAAGATCTGCTAAAAAGAAAAGGAAAGCTGTGGCTCCTCCTCCTCCTAATCCAGATAATGATACTCCTTACTATATCCTGAAAGGAATTGATCATAAATCAAAAGATTTCCAGCACTGGATGGCTTTCTCTAAAAATCAGCAGAAGCAAAGGAAGAAGTCAAAGAGGTATGATAGTCCTGTCCCAAGATGGACTCCTAGAGGTCCTCCTCCTCCACCTCCTAGTGTAGGAGCCTCAGGAAACTTATCTGCAAACCCTGCTGCTCAGTCTGAAAGGTTCAACCCATCTCAGTCTTCTCAAAGGAGAAGTTCTCAAGGATATCAAGGTAAAACTCAAACTGGCTATCAAAGACTTGATGCTGTTAAGGAACAAGTAAAGGAGGTGGTGTATCAAAGACCAACTTTCTCTCCTCCTCACTCCAAAGAACTCAAGAGCTCAACCTCTCCCAAGCCAGATCATTCTGTGAAGGATGTTTCAAAAGGTAATCAAATTATTTTATCTGAAAATTCTAGCAAAATATTTGCTGAGTCTGCTCCTCCTTCTTATCTAGTTATTCAGGATAAAGAGCCAGTTGATACATCTTCTAAAAATGTGTATGAAAGCCCAGAGCTTGATCCTAATTTTAGGATGGATCGTTTTCTTGAACTTGTTGGAGGAGCTCAAATTAAGAAAGCTAAAGCTGAAGGGAAAGACACTGCAGGATTGACCACGATGTTAAAATTCAGAATGAAGGAGCTCGATAAATTCCAGGTTAGACCTGAGGTATTTGATCCTTCAAAATACATGGAAAAACATCCTGAAGTAGTTGTCCCAAGAGCGACAGAATTGAAAATCATTGGAGAACAAGACCTGAAATTGTCAAGAAGAGAAGCTCTAGATCCCTCTAGAAAAATTAATTTTGTTCCTAGTTCTTCTGATCCTAAATCTAACTCTGAAGCATCTTAAAAATTCATTGATTGACAGTTATTTGCTTATCTGATTGATTGATGTTATCTGCTTAGTTATTTCTCTTCATGCATTTTATTTATTTTTCTGTATTTAGTTTTGTATTTAATTGTTGAGAGACTTAACTCAAATAGGGGGAGATTGTTGGTACCCTAGTTTTGATTTGAGTTCAGTCCTCTCTTTCTGTCCCTTGACCCAAGATTTATCTATGGTCAAAGGTTAGTTGTTTAGTTTGTTGCTCTAGTTTTAGAGGCGTCACTTTTCCAGATGAAAATTTGGTTAAGTTATTTTTCGTTCGACTATGGTCGAACACAGCTCGACTATTGTCTATCAGCTGATCGACGATCGTCTATCAGTTGGTTGACATTCTGTCTGCGTTGATAGTTCGACTATCTGTTTGATAGGTCGACTATCTGTTGTGTTTGATAGTTCGACTATCTGCTTGGATAGTTCAACTATCTGATTGTTCGACTATCTGTTGATAGGTCGACTATCTGTTTTGGTTGATAGCTCGACTATCTGTTGATAGCTCGACTATCTGTTGATAGCTCGACTATCTGTTTTCTGAGATAGTTCGACTATCTATTGATAGGTCGACTATCTGTTTTTTTTTTTGATAGCTCGACTATCTGTTGATAGGTCGACTATCTATTTTCTTTGATAGTTCGACTATCTGCTTGGATAGTTCAACTATCTGATAGTTCGACTATCTGTTTATAGGTCGACTATCTGTTTTCTTTGATAGCTCGATTATCTGTTGATAGGTCGACTATCTGTTTTCTTTGATAGTTTGACTATCTGCTTGGATAGTTCAACTATCTAATTGTTCGACTATCTGTTGATAGGTCGACTATCTGCTTTCTTTGATAGCTCGACTATCTGTTGATAGGTCGACTATCTGTTTTCTTTGATAGTTCGACTATCTGCTTGGATAGTTCAACTATCTGATAGTTCGACTATCTGTTGATAGGTCGACTATCTATTTTGGTTGATAGCTCGACTATCTGTTGATAGGTCGACTATCTGTTTTCTGTGATAGTTCGACTATTTGTTGATAGGTCGACTATCTGTTTTCTGTGATAGGTCGACTATCTGTTTGATAGGTCGACTATCTGTTTTGTTTGGTAGTTCGACTATCTGTCCTGATAGATCGACTATCTGATAGCTCGACTATCTATCCTGATAGTTCGACTATCTGTTGTGGTAGTTCGACTATCTTCTTTGATAGTTCGACTATCTGGATCGTTCGACTATCTGTCTGATAGGTCGACGATCTCTGTGCTTCGGTCGACGATCTCCGAGGGTCGTTCGACGTTTTGCTGTATGTTTTGAATAATTTTGTCATCTTCTTTGATGTGATTTATTTCATATTTATTTTGGCATATTTTATAAAAGATTGTTTGAATAAATTTATGATATTATTTCCATGCAATATCTGCTCCATTCCTTATGCATGAGCCAATCTTTTTTTTCTGACAAAGTTGTTTGTCTTATTAGTTGAGATATGATTTCTGCTTTATCTGCCAGGCTGTCCTTTATAGCCGTTAGACTCAGAAAGTCTTCCTTGGCTGTAAAGAGTCTCTTCTGATGTGACTTTCTCTAGTATTATTTCATTAGAGTTATTTGCAGCTTCTTAGAAAGCTTTATCCTCTTATAGGATATCTGTCTGCAGTATTTGTTTTGCTTTATGCTTTTTGCAGCCCAGCTTGCAGATTTCAGTAGAAGACAAGATTCAAACTCAAATGAGAGCCGTTGCTGCTGCTGCTATATAAAGAATTCTTTGAAGAAAGAAATCAGCTAGTTCACATAGTCAAAAACCAGTTCATTCAGGAAAAAGGAGTTCAAAAGCTAACAGCTGCATTCAAGCTTAGAACTTACAGTTTTCAACTGCTCTCAGCTCATTCTCATCCAACTGAGAAGAGATTTTAGCTCTTCACTCTTCTTCAACCTGAGTTCTCCTGCTTACAGGAAGATTTACACTCAGAGCTTTTTGAACAAGAAGAAGAAGAAAAAGATAGCTGCTTGAAGAAGAAATTTCAATTCATATTCTTTATCTTCTTGTAGCTTTTTCCTTCAGACTTTCTGAAGTGTTTCTGCACTGAAGCAAGACTTCACCTGGACATTCTTTTAGCTAGGGGAGCCTTGATTCTTTAGAGCTTTCTAGCTCAGTGTAAGTTCTTGTGCTTCTCTAATCTATTGTAAAATAGAGAAGACATCTTAACCTCCTTTCCCCCTCTTGTAAAGGGTTATTACTCCCTTCAAAAGTATACCTTGGTGGCAGGGCACCTGATCAAAAACCTGTGTTGGTTTTTAGACACCTGATCAAAAGTCTAAAGGGTTTCTGGATCTACCTGAAGCAGATCTTGTTGGTGGCAGGGCACCTGATCAAAAACCTGAGTGGATTCCTACCTTGTTGGTAGAAGAGTGGACGTACCCAAGTTGTTTGGGGAACCACTATAAATTCCTTGTGTCATCTGGATTGTTTAATTAATTCTCTGTGCTGATTGGCTGTAATTAGATTTTAACTAGGATTGTCAGTTGCTTTTAGGATTCCAAGCCTTAACTGTAATTACAGTTGGCTGCCTTTTGTGCACAACACTTGTGTTAGGCTTTAGGGTTTCATCTCAAATATCTATAACCTTCATTCTGCATTTAACTCCAAGGGAGTTGAGTAGACAGTCAACTTTGCTAGTGCAATTTTTGATTACTCTATTCACCCCCCCCCTCTAGAGTAGTATCTATCCCTTTTCTTTCAATTGGTATCACATACCACTAGGATACTATCCAAAGTGGCCTTAGGCTTTACAGCCTCCACTAACGTGAAGAACAGCTCTGCTCCAGCACGAACCGCCTTCACCACCTGAAGAGCA
This sequence comes from Platanthera zijinensis, assembly GCA_039513925.1. Lineage (NCBI taxonomy): Eukaryota > Viridiplantae > Streptophyta > Magnoliopsida > Asparagales > Orchidaceae > Platanthera > Platanthera zijinensis. The sequence continues at coordinate 47,901,942 of CM077093.1, read as the reverse complement.
GACATCAGCGTCTTGCTCGGCCCCTTCAATCCCGCAAACATCGTCTCCTGCCCAACACCCAGCTTGACCTCCTTACGGTTGCAATCGATACAAGCCTTCTTCTCCGAAATCCAATCCATACTGAAGATAACGTCGAACTCTACTAGCGGTGGCAACGACGATAGCAAGTCGAACTATTGGCTTCCAATATGAACCTTTACGGCGCATACTCTGTACGCACGCATCGAACACCCATTCGGTAGCAACACATCCAATTTGTCTCTCGCCATCGAAGAAGGGGCTCCGATGCGCAATATAAAACTTTCAGACAAAAAGGAGTGTGAAGCTCCCCTATCGAATAGTGCTCGTGTCGGACTATCGCCAATCAGAACAAAGCCTCTAGAAACAGTATTAAGCTAACAAGCACCGGGTAATAGTATTTAAAGCTAACTTATTATAAATTAAACCATACCTGTCACCACGTCGGACTGTTTGATGGCCTCCTGCTGGCCCAAGTTATAGACTCTCGGTTGAGTCAGAGCATAGTGGGACGCGGTTGACTCCACCGCCTTACTCTTCTCTTCATAAGTGGCTCCTTGCTTTCTCTCGGACTTCGGACGTCCGCTCCAACAATTGCAGGCAAAATGCTTCGTCTTTCCACAAGTATAACAAGCGCCTGGGGTTTGGTTGGTAGATGCCCTCGAAGTACCTAAAGAAGGGGCTGGACCCGACGTCTTAGCCTTCTTGTAGAACCTGTGATATCCAGACTTCGAAGTATTCGGCACTTTAAACTCCGATTTCTTGCCACCGGATTCCTTCTTCGCATGAACATTCTTCATGTCCTTTACCAAGGACCGGGTCGAGTTGACCAAGGTCATGAAACCCTGTGCCATAGGCCCCGAAAGTAACAACCTCAAATCATCTTTTAACCCTTCATAGAAACGGTTCGTCTTACGCTCCTCATCGGCAAAGGTAGCGCTTGCGTATCGTCCCAAATGAGTGAACTCGTGGAGATACTCGTCCACAGTGCTGTCTCCTTGCACCAACTTTTGAAACTCATTTTCCAACGCGATCCTCTGAGCTGAGGGGAGGTATCGAGCCATAAACAACCTCAAAAATTCCTCCATAGAGACATCAGCCAACTGCCTTCCCCTCAGGTGGTGTAGCTCCATCCCGTCCCACCATAACCTCGCGTCCCCGTCTAGCAAGAACGTCACAATCGGGGTCTTCTGTCACTCTTCAGTTTTCGTTGCTGTCAGCACTCTATTGACTCTCGATAGCCAATCCTTTGCCTGAGTTGGGGTTCCCGTTCCCGAGAACACTGGGGGATGGAAACCCATCACATGCTTAAGTTGTTTCTCAGTTGCTCTCCGAGGCAACTCCGGCTCCACCATCACCTGTTCCACCCTCCTAGGCTCTGCCGCTTGGAGCGGTACTTGCTCCACAGCAGGAGCAGGCTGCTGCACCTGCCTCGCAGGCTGCGCATTGATCATTGCAAGTACAGCTTTCGCCACCAATCTAATGGTCTCGGGTGAAGGAGGTGTTGCATGTGCATCGTTCGGTGCGCTGCTTGCCTCAGAACCTTGCCGTTCCGACGGTCCAGCACCACTCCTAGTCACCTATAATCATGCAAAACACCGATAAGCGACCAAACAATATTGCAAACAGTAATTATAGGAACATGCAGGTTCCTCAAACATGTGTATTTTCATTCCTAAGTGGACATTCATGGGTTCTTTTCATGTTATAATGATGAAGCACACACATGTGCTCACTACCCCTTAAAGTGAATTCGCCCACGAATTCATTTAAGCTTGGCTGAAACCCGTAGTCTGATACCAAATTGTAACACCCGTATCCGATGTATAGCATATAACAGTAGGTCCGGCCAGGGCCCGATGCCATATACCACGGACAGACCGGTTGGTTACTTATTGAAACCAATCAACCAATCACAACGTCCTACACAGAGCACCTAGCGGAAGCAAATTATTAAGTTGCACTGATAAAAGAACCCAGCCAAGCATGAATGTCCACTACAATAAACCCATAAGAATGTATAATACACAAATCTTGGCCTTATGGCCTTACAAAAGTTTGCTCAATAAAAGTGTCTTCCAAACCTCGGCACACAGGCCGGTCACACATGAGTACATAAGAAAAACACTCAAAATTAGGCCTTCAAGGGCCGACACAGCAACTTGGGCTTTAGCCCGCTATTTACCACTCGGCTCCGCAGCACCTGCAAGCAATAATCCACCGCACGGTGGTAAACAAAAGCAACGGTCAGCTATGCTAACCAAATTATAATGACCCCGCCCCCAATATGGGGTGACGATGCTCTTTCCCTTCACGTTATTAGCATAACAAAGCAGTATAGTGTAAACACACTTCATCATAGGCGTGGGCACGCACGGCCACACACCCCGTGCACTCAGGGCACATTCACGACGAACCGGCCAACGTCACGTCAATTTAAGCCATAGACGTTCCCGTCTCACCACCGTCCCTTGGACGGCCAACCATATGAGCATTTTGTCTTCCTGTCATTGGTCACGTCAATTTAAGCCATAGAACGCCGAAGACCCTCATCTATACCAACGGTTCCACCGAACGACATATATCGGGTACGGTTCCGTCTGACCCGTGCTCATACCGCAACTACAATTTAAGCCATATGTGCAGGTCAAGACTCCCCGAGTCCCGTTTCCATCACACAATTCACATAACCCAGTTATGTTCAAGTTGGCTCCCCGGCCACCATGTTAGCAACATCCCGCATTTGCCCAGTTTTCCGGGTGCACCTTGGAGTTAGTCTCCAAGGCTCCCTGTTGCAATCTACCTCGTAGAAAACCCAAAAAACAACCATTCACACGGAGTCTTCTCCGGTTATTATGCAATGCAACATCACCGATCAAGACCAACTTGTCCGGATAGGCTTCACACATCATGCCTATGTCCATTCTCGCATACGGACTCTACACAAGGGGGACTTTACATATCTACCCCAAGAAATGCCTCAACTCATCGCACACTCGCGTGAGAGGGCTTCCTATGCAAAGGAAAAAGGGACTTCACATGTCCTAGGATGAGAATCGTTACCCTTGCGTTCTTCCTTGGCGCCATGGAAATCTATGCGGATGGAATGCACCGCAATCTCCTTGCCTCCGCGGATCCGAAGTCGGCTCGCGATTTGGAGCTCCAAAGCTCCGCCGGTGACCGGATCTAACTCTCCTTCTTCCTCCTTGCTCTCTCTTCTCTCTAGCTTTTAGAGAGAGACAACCCATATGGAATGAGGGTTTTCAAAGCCCTATTCCCGGTTTTAATTAATCAGGAACAACCCCCCACCGTTGGATCCTAAACCAAGGAAACAGACGACCATGATTCAGCCCAAAATTAGAAATCCTGGGCCGAACACGGGTTGCAACACGGCCGTGTGCATGGTCGTGTCACTCATTCGCCGTCACCAGGAATTCCCGACCAAAATATGGCTTATGACACGGCCACCGACACGCCCGTGTCATGGCCCGTGTGCAAAATCCATGATTCTCCCGAGCAGGCCACGGCCATGTGACACGCCCGTGTCACATGCCGTGTGCTATACACGCCCTGTGACACGCCCATGTCCCAGGCCGTGTAATCTCCTTAGCACAAAACCACCGACTGCCCGAGCAGGACACGCCCGTGTCCCAGGCCGTGTGCCTACACCCGACAATCGTTGATCGCCAAAACGTCGACCACGTTACCCGTGGCTGAACACGCCCGTGACACACCCCGTGACACGCCCGTGTCCCAGGACGTGTCACCTGCTCTAAGTCCCAGACCTTGCTTAAAACGTCACCCGTCCCTCTTTTTTGTTTCCGGGTGTTACAGTTCTCGCCCCGATTGGTGTAGTGGGGGATGACTGAGTGCTTGGTTTTGCAAGTATCTCCCTAGATGTCGTTGCCAGATGAGGCGCACTATCTCCTCCTTTATCCTGGTGCATTATTTTGTGATGTGTCCATTCCCGTAGTAAAACTAACAGTATTGGATTTTGTCTCCTCAGTTCAGAGGTAACGACTTCGGGTGTCAGAGCATGTCAGAGTCTTAGATAGCAATGAGTACCTAGGCTCGGGAAGTATTCAATGAGGTAAATTTCCGATGCCGGCGTGGCGCCTTGGTCCTGGTGTGAAGTGTCGCGACAATTATTGCTCAGACGGTGTGCTGCAGGTGCGGGTTTCAACTCTCTCCTTCGCTTGGAAGACCCTCCAAATTGCTAGCGGTGGCCTTCAAAGGCTTCGTCGGCCACGATTTGTGCTTCGACCCGGTGAACGAGATCAGTATAACTTGGGACCATCTCCCTCGTCATGGTAGAGTAAATTCCTCTTGGGCAGAGTCCTCTGAGTAAGATGTCGCGGAGAAGGCCTGGGTCAACTCTTGGGATTTATCGTGCCTCGGTGGTCAAACGGCGGAAAAAATCCTGGAGCAATTCCCCCTCGTTCTGGCGGATGTTAGAGAGATGCGAGGGGTCCTTATCGATCCTTCGGTTGGCTATAAACAAATCAACGAAGAGGAGGGTGAGCTCCCCAAAGTTGTAGATTGTCCCCTCTCGCAGGGAGTGGAACTAGGTGCGTGCTTGCCCCTTCAAAATCGTGGGTAAGACTTGACACAACAGTTGGTTCGGGGTGCTGAAGAGGCGCATGATTATTATGAAATGATTCACGTGCTTTAACGTGTCCTCGCCTCCATTGAAGGCCTTGAAATACGGTAGCTTGAACCCGTGCAGGACGGGGTATGTCAATACTTGGGGGCGAGTGGGTCACATGGTGGAGATGAAGCGTCATGTGTTTACAGGGAGGCACTGCTCCTGGGCGTACTCCTCCTCGATCATGTCTCTAATCTTCTAGTGTGTGAGTCTGTGGTTGCTTTGGGCATCTACCTCCATCGATCGAGGATCTGGCTGAGTGTCAACTTGGGGCTCTAATCTTTGACAGCATGCATAGAGCTTGCCTCGTCGGAGAGTTCTTTGGCAGGGTGATCCTCCGGCAAGCCGCGCCCTGATAAGGGACGTGCTTTGGTGCTGCCCCGGGGGAGTGTTTCCTGCGTAGGGAGGGTTGGACACTTCCATCCTTTGCAAAAGGGTGAGAATTTCTGTTTGGCGCACCTTCGTTAATCAGACGCGTTCTTCTATCCCACCGATAGGAAGGACGGTGGCGGTCATTTCATTGGGTAGCAGAGCATTGCCCGCGGGCGAGTCAGTCATGCCCATTTCGGGGCATTCTTCGGTGGATGCGCTGTGGGTGGTGCACGCACTCCGTCTTGCCATTGTTGTTGGTTGGGAAATGTCGAGTCTTATTAAAGTTTCTGGGAACACTTTCCCACAGACGGCACTAAACTATTGCGGGTCGCCCGGCTTTCTCCCCGGTCCGGAGAATCGGACCGTCTTAGCTCGGAGTCGAGCTGGGCGTGTAATCAATTAAATAAAACCACAACAATGGATAAGAAACATTTTTTACGTGGAAAACCCGAAAATGGTGAAAAACTATGAGGTTAGAACTATGTCGAGCCAAAATCCACTAGCTTCTTGGAGTGTTACAAAGATTGGTTTAATCTCGTAAGGTTACAGGACGCTACTCTGTTACAAGTACAGTAAATGAATAAATACAACTAAACCTTCGGAGCCTCGATGGAAGCGCTCCGGCTTTGAGACGACACGGAGCTCGTGGAACCTTGGTGGTAGCGTTTTGGCTGGAAAATATTTTGTCCACAGAGCTTCTGACGGTTGCGCTCTTATTGACGCGGAGCCTAGATGGGAGCGCTCTCGCGGAGGCGGTTGACATCACTTGAGGCATGAGGGAACCGTAGCGCAAGGAAAAGTATGGAAGTAGGGATCTCGTTGATACGGAGCTTAATGGGAGCGCTCTTGTGGAGGCGGTTGATGTCATTTGAGGCGTGAGGGACCGTAGCCCAAGGAAAAGTCTGCAGGTTGCGCTCACGTTGATGCAGAGTTTAAATGGGGAACGCTCTCGCGGAGGCGGTTGACATCACTTGAGGCGTGAGGGAACCGTAGAGAAATGAGAAAAGAATAGTGAATTCCTAAGCGAAGAATCGGCCTAAGTCCACGATCTTGCCAGAAAACTTCAGAGTTCTCTCTTGCCTCTGAAGTTTCTAGACTTGAAATTAAGGCCTGAGGGCCGATTTATAGTTTTCTTGAGGGGCGCGTCAGTAATTATGTCAGGAAGTGATTTGTGCTGGCAAATGGAGTCGCTCTTTTTTGATCACGTGGATCACCATGTTTGCCGAAATGACAGTAGTGCCCCATTCCCCGCGGGCGGCGGCGGGGGCCGCGGGCAGTGGCCCTGGCGCGGGCCGCGCGCGCGCTGACCGTGCGTGCCCTGGCGTGGTCCGCGCGTGCCCGGGAACGGGCCTGACACTTTCGCTTGGTCTTCTCGGGTGCTTACGGTTCTCGGTTTTCCGCTGGACCGGTAGGGCTCACTTTTACTTGAACCGTCTCAGCTCGGAAATTTCACGGGGACCTCATCAAGTCTGAACTTGCTTGGTGAAAAATTAAGTGGCGAAGGAGGATGCATGTTCATTGTGGCCAGCCAAGTTGTGGATATACTTTTCAGATCGTTTCTCGAGTACTCACTCACCACGGAGACCTTTTAGAGAAAAGGTGTTGGACTCTTAGATATACGCAGCTAAAGAAAGACCTTACTTATCTAAGTACAAAGGTGGCAAAGATTATCGGAGGTCACACTACTACATACCCTGAGAATTTGCTTTCCATTTTATTTTCTGTTAATCTCATTGATTGTTTTGGTTAAGATGGTAAACGCAAGTTTCATTCTCAATTAAATAATCCTCTGACTTATCACAAGAATTATCTTATAAGAAGGAGAGCCAACTTATCTTCTAAAAGGATAGATTATCCTCTAAATAGAGGATTATTTTCTGAAAAAGTTAATCTTAGTTTGCGGAGTGCTAAGTGTACAACCCCGTATTCGCGGAGTAAGGATCTCAAGCAGTGCGTAAGGCCTGTTTTTAAGTTTTAAGCTTTTGAGCTGTTTTTTCACTCTTGGGGGTCAATTTTGACTACAGCGTGGAAATATACTAGTAGGGGGAGGAAAAATCTGCATCTCCCCCCCCCCCCGGGCTTGCAATGAGCGCGGTAGGAGCGGTACTCCGGGCGGAGGCCAAGGTCTCCCCCCTGCACCCCAGCCCCTTGGGCGAGCTCGGTCGGCGGCCTGGAGCTCGCCCGGGCGCCCAGCCCCTTGGGCGAGCTCGGCCGGCGGCCTGGAGCTCGGCCGGCGGCCTGGAGCTCGCCCGGGCGCCCAGCCCCTTGGGCGAGCTCGGCAAACGGCCTGGAGCTCTCCCGGGCTCCCAGCCCCTTCGGGCGAGCTCGGCCGGCGGCCTGGAGCTCGCCCGGGCGCCCAGCCCCTTCAGGCGAGCTCGGCCGGCAGCCTGGAGCTCGCCCGGGCGCCCAGGCCCTTCGGGCGAGCTCGCCTTGGATGTCCGAGGTGAGGGAAAGGGGAGAAGCATGGTTTAGCTTCCACCTCCCCCTTGTTGGACCTCATGTTGCCATGTTTTTGCCTTAGGGGCATTTTGGTCATTTTGACCTCAGGACTTGGAAAAACTATAAATAGACCCCCTTGGGTACCCTTGGAGAGGCATTGGCTTTTGGCTTCCTCCTCTCTAGTTCTCTTCTTGGTAGAGTCGAGAGAACTCTCCAAGGTACCCAGCTCTCATTGGTAAGGGAGGGGAAGTGTTCTTGTGACCTTCCGGGTGTGTGGTGGGACCTCCGCGCTAGAGCCGAGGGTCTGTTCCTAGTTTCCAAAGTCTTTGGTCCGTAACGTTCCCCCGAGTGTAGTAGGTGTGAGGTCACCCCTTCCCCAAGGGTCGAACTCCACAGAGACCAAGTTTTTGGTTTCAACATTTTGGTGCGGTGAGCGTGGAGAGTGACCAGCACAGAAGATCTCAGGAGAGTGTCATGGCTGGAGATCAAGGAGGTAGTGATGACCTCGGTGGTCTCCCCAACCCAGGACCCTTCGTAGGAAGGGAAGAGTTCATGGCTTCCATCTCTGGCATCATGGAGATGTTGCGAAGCATTGCCCCTCGGGCTGGCAGCTCAACCCCCACCCCCCAGGGACCGGCTCCCGGGAACCTCAGTGAGCTGCCCCCCAGGGATCTAAGCGAGATCACCCCAGCAGGGGGAGAAGGAAGTGCCCCAGGGAGGCGACCTGGGAAGGAGAGGATGGGAGAGGGGGTCGAGCGAGACCTCCCCGGCCGGGAGCTGTTCCCTAGTCCGTCAAGTGCTCGCCCTTAGGCGACCAGGTCACGCCAGTAGAGACCGCGAGGCCACCCCTTAGGGGGTCACCCTTCAGTGAGCTGATCACCTCAGCTCCCGTTCCCGAGGGGTTCAGGTAACTTGACAAGGCATACTACACCGGGAAGGATGACCCCATCCAGCACTTACAGTGGTTCGAGGATGCCGTCTCCATTATACCAATGACGGATGCCTTCAAGTGTCGCCTCTTTGCGATCACGTTGAAGGTGAAGGCAAGGGACTGGTTCCATCAACTCCCTCCAAGGTCCATCTTCGGGTTCGAAGACTTGAGCCGGAGCTTTCATCTTCGCTTCTCCACCTCCAAGAAGAGGAAGAAGGGTCTTGAGTCCCTCTTCCTGATAAAGCAAAGGGCCGAGGAGTCGCTGGCCCATTACGTTGACAGGTTCCAGGAAGAAGTCCTTGACATCCAAGAGGTGTCAGGGTATGCCCTCCAGATGGCATTCACGGTGGGGTTGCGCGAAGGGTTCTTCAAGATGAGCTTGACCCGGAAGACCCCCCTTTCCTTCGAGGAGCTGATGGAAAGGGCGACGGAGGAGATAGCCATGGAGGCAGCCAACCCGGCCTTTGTAAAGAAGTTGGCTAAGTTGACGGAGGTGGATTCAAAAGAGCAAGGTGGCTCAAGGCACCAGGAAGGAAGACGGAGAGAGGAGCAGAGAGCCCAGGGGTTCCAGAGACAGGAGGGTCCGGAGCCAGGCTGGAGGCAGCAGGGAGGACCTGCCCATGGTCCAGGAAGAGCTCTCATCCATGATGGGGGGAACTTTCATGGGGGTCAAGGGAGGTTCAACTTCCAGAGGCAAGCCCCAAGACAGCTCTTGCCCCCACCCCAGCAAGCAATGGCGATTGGCCGAAGGGAGAGGAGGAATCGCAAAGGGAGAGGGGAGGGCAGGGTTGAGTTACCGTATTGCGACTTCCACCAGTTGGAGGGTCACGCTACGGCTACCTGCCCCGAGTTCCTGGAAATGAGGGGGACAAGAGCTCCAGCCCAGTAGCAGCCGGAGCGGATCGAAGCTCCTCCCCAAGGAGGTAGAGGGGATGATGTATGCGAGGACCGGGTCGATGTAGGACCCCGAGGTGGCATAGCTGTGATCCATGGGGGAGTAGGGATCGAAGCCTCTCGAAAGGCAAGTCTCCATGTGATGTTCCATCGGAGTGTTGCCTCGACATCCCAGACCCCTCCCATGGAGGAAAGAGTCACCTTCTCGTCAAAGGACATGCCAGAGCATGAGGATCCCTTCTGCGACGCCCTGGTCATCCAGGCTGCCGTCGAAGGCTTCACCGTCTCCCGGATCTTGGTTGATAACGGAAGCTCTGTCAACATCATTTTCAAGAAGGCGTTCGAGGGGATGAAGGTGGAGCCAAGGAGGGTAGTGGCATCAGATGGACCCCTGTTTGGATTCTCAGGGGAGAGGAAGGAGGTGGAAGGTGGAGTCGAACTCCAAGTAAAATTAGGAGGGACCTCAAGGAACTACAGGTTCGTCATTGTTGACGCTCCAAGCAGCTACAACGCCATCTTTGGAAGGCCCCTCATCAGCGCCATCTGGTGCGTGCCCTCATCCTTCCACCAGTGCCTCAAGTTCAACTCAGATGGGATCCAGGTCAGGATCAAAGGAGACTCCAGGATGGCGAGGCAGTGCTACGTCACGGCAGTCAACACCATCTCATGGTTGGCTAAGGCGGAGGAGATGGAGAAGATCATGGAGATCCTGAGCAGGATGGAGGTGTCCAGTGGAAGAGAGACCGATGGCGACCACCATGCCCGGACCCCCTAAAGAAGCCTCGTCTCGGCGGAGTCATGTATCTTGTTCTTCTTTATGTTGTAATGAGTCCAGCCTCCGACCGGTAGAGTCGGGAGGGTCATGTAACCCAACTTGTTTCCCTTTTGAGGATGTTGAATTTTGACAGTCCAGGTGACATGCCCCGTGCCCAATGTTGAAGTAGGCGGTCTGGCGGTCTGAATATGACGGTCTGGAGACCGCGCGGTCTAGCGGTCTGAAGCTGACGGGCTAAATATCTAGTTGGTGGCTGCTATGGTTCGGCGGTCTTGCGGGTTGTCTCCAGCGACTTGTATATCTGGCGGTCTGGCGGTCTGGCAGTCTTGCGGTCTCCTACGGCATCTTCTTCTGGTCTGTCCGGGCGGTTAGCCTGTTGTCTAACCACGCGGACTGTGCGGTCTGTACATGTCAAACCGCCCAGTCTTTGTACATTTATTTAGTCCCACATTGTTAGTTTGTACTCTCCTCTATCTCCTCCATTCTATAAAAGGGAGGCCATACCTTTGTAAATGATATCTTTTTGGATAATAAAAATTTCAATTATTCAAACTTCCGGCCTGTTTTTCTAGTCGTTCTTCTCTTTTTTACATGGTATCAGAGGACTCGATCTCTGGCTCCTGATTCTGTGCTCCTTTCTAGCCGTGCGACCTGCTTCTTCTTCTTCCCGCGGCCTGTCTTGTTTGCCTGCGCCCTGTCTGCGCGGCCTGTTTCTCTTTGTCTGCTTGCGATCTGTTCTTGTCGCAGCCTCCCTTCTTCTCTTTCTTATCGCCCCGGCCTGTTTGCCGGATTCCTCTTTCTCTCCCGTTCGTGCGGTCTGTCTTCCAACCGCCCGACCTCTTACCCTCTGTTTTGGCTCTGCGGCTTGGTCGTGGCTTCTCTAGCCGCTGGTGTCTGGCATCGTGACCGCTGCAGCTTTTCCCTTCTCTCTTAACCGCCCGACTTGGTTCCTAACCGTCCGGTTTCGGTCTTCTTCTATGGATATCTCTGACAATTCCACTGCCACCACTCCTGCAGCCACTCCGGCTCCGCCTTCTATCCCTACTCCTTCCGGAAATCTGGGCACTGTTTCTAAGCTCATTGGCTCCAACTATCCGGATTGGAGCGTCTCTTTCACTTTCCTTCTTCGTTCTCAGCGCAAACGTCATCATCTTACCGATGATCCGCCTCCTCCTAATTCTCCTCTCTTTGACGAATGGGATGCGAGTGATGCGCTTGTCCGCACATGGCTGGCTAATAGCCTCTCTGATGAGTGTCTTTCCGTCATCCATCATGATGAGACGGTAAAGGCCGCGTGGCTTCATCTGGCTGCTCTTTACTCCAAGGGGACGCAGACCTCCCGGATTTATACTCTTTATGCGGATCTCTTCACCCGTTCATCCATGACTCCCGCTGCAGCTTATCAGCAAGTTCAGGCTCTTGGCGCTGAGATCCTCCAGAATCGCCCCTTCTCTGCGGACTTGGCTCAGCAACACAAACACTTCCAGGAACTCCTGGTTGTTTGTTATCTTCTGCGACTTCCCGAGTCTTTTGATCTCATCCGCCAGCAGATCTTGGGTAAAGCTGAGTCTCCCACCTTGGATGCCACCGCCGCTCGCGTAGCCGCCGTTACTTCTCTGCTCCAGCGCCCTCTGTTATCCTCCCTTCCTCCGCAGGACTCTTATGCTCAGTACACTCAGCGCGGCAGCAATAGTGGCCGCAGCCACTCTGGGGCGCGCGGTCCGTCCAGGTTCCTCTGTTCTCACTGTGGTCGTACCGGTCATACCATTGACCGATGTTGGCAGAAACATCCTCATCTGCGCCCATCTGGTGATACTTCGCCCTCCCAGAACCCCTCCTCTCGGTCGTCTGCTTCGGTGGCGATGACCTCAGGTAGTGCTCATGTCGCTATCCAAGGTAAATGGTTGATTGATTCTGGTGCTACAAATCATATGACAGGCAATCCTCAGTGTTTTTCGCTTCTCGAAACGCATGATCGGTTGCCTCCTGTCCTTGTTGCGGATGGTTCTTCTTCCCCGGTTCGTGGGACAGGCATGGTTCAAGTCACCCCATCGCTGCGCTTGGTGGACACTCTCTATGTCCCGAAGTTTCCTTGCAATCTTCTATCTGTTACTACTTTATGCAAGCAACTTCAGTGCTCTGTTGTATTCACTCCTACTTCTTGTTGCTTTCAGGACCCGAGAACCCAACGGACGATTGCTACTGGGACTGAGAGCGGCGGCCTCTACTTCCTCGACAACGTTTCCGCTCTGTCCGCCTTCACTTCCTCATCTACTGATCTGCTTCAATGGCATCTTCGCCTTGGACATCCTCCTGCTCGCATTCTTCGACAGCTTCTGCCCCACTTACCGCCAACCAGTCCTCCGCTCAACTGTGACGCCTGCCAACTTGGCAAACATCACCGCTCCTCCTTCCCGCCCAAGCATGCTCGCAGTTCCATTCTGATGTATGGGGTCCGGCTCCTACTCCAACCATTGGTCGGGGTAGTTTGTATTTTGTAACTTTTATTGATGACTTTTCTCGTTGTACCTGGGTGTATCTGTTACGAGATCGCTCTGAACTCTTCTCTGTTTGGGAATGCTTTTATAATATGATTAAAACTCAGTTTCATGTCTCTATTAAATGTCTTCGCTCTGATAATGCTAAAGAGTATCTTAGTCAGGATTTTTCATCTTTCTGTATGCAACATGGTCTTATTCATCAGACCACCCGCGTTTACACCTCCCAGTAGAATGGGGTGGCGGAACGTAAAAACCGTCATCTCCTCGATGTCGCTCGCACTCTCCTAACGCAGATGCATGTGCCTCGCTCTTATTAGGGCTATGCTGTTCTCCTCGCATGTTATCTCATCAATCGTATTCCTTCTACTGTTCTTCAGGGTAAGACTCCCTTCTCCATTCTCTACCCCGGCAAGGAACCTTTTCCCCTCCCTCTTTGAATCTTTGGCTGTACAGCCTTTGTGCATGCCCCGTCTGCTACCCGTGACAAACTTTCTCCCCGTGCCACCAAATGTGTCTTTTTGGGCTACTCGGTCACTCAGAAAGGCTACTGTTGCTTTGACCCCGTTCTGCGCAAACAGTTTGTTTCTGCAGATGTCACCTTCTTCGAAAATGCAGCCTACTTCTCCTCTCCACCCCTTCTTCCTCCTGTTCCTGACTCATCACCCTCCCTGTCTGTTCCCTCTCAGCCTCTCCACGTTTCTCCTCCCCCTTCCTCATCCCCTCCTCCGTCTATTCCTCTCCCCTCTCCTCCCTCCCCGTCTCCGGAGCCGTCTCTCTCTAGTCCCGGGCCAGCTTTCTCCGCTACGGACGCTCCGGTCCCTGAAGCCCCCGACTACCTGGATCTCCCCATTGCTCTTCGCAAAGGGGTGCGGGCATGCACTCAACACCCGCTTGTAGTAGTTGTGTCCTATGCTCGGCTTACTTCTTCTCGCCGGCATTTTGCTTTCGTTATTTCAGCTACTACTACTCCCCGTACCTACCAGGAGGCGCTTGTTATTCCTCATTGGAAGTCTGCCATGGATGAGGAAATCGCTACTCTTACTGAATGGGGCACCTAGACCCTTGTTTCTCCTCCAGTGGGTACTGATGTGGTTGGATGTCGATGGGTGTTTGTTGTGAAGTTTCGCCCAGACGGGACTGTGGACCGCTACAAAGCCCGACTGGTGGCCAAAGGCTTCACTCAGACTTATGGGGTTGACTACTTTGATACTTTCTCCCCGGTTGCTCGTCTCAGCACCATCTGGGTTCTTCTCTCTGTGGCTGTCAACCGCAATTGGACTATCTCCCAGCTTGATGTCAAGAATGCCTTTCTTTATGGGGATCTTCATGAGGACGTTTACATGGAGCAACCTCCGGGGTATGTTGCTCAGGGGGAGACCCGTGTATGCAAGCTAAAGAAGGCTATCTATGGCCTCAAGCAGAGCCCTCGGGCATGGTTCGACAAGTTCAGCAGCATTGTGGCTGCTGTTGGCTTTACAAGAAGTACGGCTGATCATTCCCTGTTTATTCGCAAAACCGCATCGGGCCTTGTAGTTTTGGCGGTTTATGTTTACGACATTCTTCTTACCGGTGATGATCAAGCTGGGGTGGACTTGACAAAGAAGCACCTCCGTCAACATCTTGTCACAAAGGATATGGGCTCCCCGAAATACTTTTTGGGGATAGAGATCTGTCGGAAGCCCGACTCTCTGGTTCTCTCCCAACGGAAGTATGCACTTGATCTTCTACGGGATGCAGGATTGACCGGTGCCAAACCGGCACGGTATCCCATGGCTACTGGAGAAGACAAAACGTGGACAGATGACTCTCCTCTTATGTCTGATGCCACAAAGTATAGACGTCTGGTGGGTAAACTCATTTATCTCACGGTGACCAGACCTGACATTGCCTATGATGTTGGCAAGGTAAGTCAGTTCATGCAAGCTCCCAGGGAATGTCATCTTCAGTCTGCCTTGAAGATATTAGAGTATGTTAAAGCAGCACCGGGCAAAGGACTACTCTTTCAGAAGAATGGTCATTTGAGAGTTGAAGCCTACTCAGATTCTAGCTATGCTGATGATAAAGATGACCGCAAATCTACATCTGGTTTCTGCACATTTGTTGGAGGTAATCTTGTGAGCTGGAAGAGCAAGAAGCAGTCTGTAGTTTCAAGGTCTAGTGCTGAAGCTGAATATCGGAGCATGGCGTCCACCACTTGCGAACTAAAATGGTTGCGGGCTCTCATGCTTGATCTAGGAGAGGTCTACGACTATCCTCTTCCTATGTTCTGTGACAACAAGGCCGCTATATATATATCCAAAAATCCGGTCTTCCATGAGAGAACCAAACATATTGAAGTCGACTGCCATTTCATCCGGGAAGAGATCTTGAAGAAACAGATTTGCACTCCGTTCGTCACCTCCGACAAAGAGTTGACAGATATCTTTACCAAGCCTGTGTCTACTTCATTCTTCCACATTTGTGACAAGCTGGGCATGATCGATATCTATGCTCCAGCTTGAGGGGGAGTGTTGAAGTAGGCGGTCTGGCGGTCTGAATATGACGGTCTGGAGACCGCGCGGTCTAGCGGTCTGAAGCTGACGGGCTAAATATCCAGTTGGTGGCTGCTATGGTTCGGCGGTCTTGCGGGTTGTCTCCAGCGACTTGTATATCTGGCGGTCTGGCGGTCTGGCGGTCTGGCAGTCTTGCGGTCTCCTACGGCATCTTCTTCTGGTCTGTCCGGGCGGTTAGCCTGTTGTCTAACCGCGCGGACTGTGCGGTCTGTACATGTCAAACCGCCCAGTCTTTGTACATTTATTTAGTCCCACATTGTTAGTTTGTACTCTCCTCTATCTCCTCCATTCTATAAAAGGGAGGCCATACCTTTGTAAATGATATCTTTTTGGATAATAAAAATTTCAATTATTCAAACTTCCGGCCTGTTTTTCTAGTCGTTCTTCTCTTTTTTACACCCAAGTCCCTTAGCTCCGATATGAATCCGCTGACCAGGCTCTCACCAGCTGGCAGGGCAGGTTGATCTCTCGTGGAAGCTAAGTCCTTTTGCTCCGGGATGATTCCGTTGTCAGGCTCTCACTAGATGGCAGGGCAGGTTGATCTCCCGTGGAGCCCAAGTCCCTTAGCTCTGAGATGATTCCGCTGACCAGGCTCTCACAAGCTGGCAGGGCAGGTTGATCTCTCGTGGAAGCTAAGTCCTTTAGCTCCGGGATGATTCCGCTTCCAGTCTCTCACCAGCTGGCAGGGCAGGTTGATCTCTCGTGGAAGCTAAGTCCTTTTGCTCCGGAATGATTCCGCTGTCAGGCTCTCACTAGCTGGCAGGGCAGGTTGATCTCCCGTGGAGCCCAAGTCCCTTAGCTCCGAGATGATTCCGCTGACCAGGATCTCACTAGCTGGCAGGGCAGGTTGATCTCTCGTGGAAGCTAAGTCCTTTTGCTCCGGGATGATTCCGCTGTCAGGCTCTCACTAGCTGGCAGGGCAGGTTGATCTCCCGTGGAGCCCAAGTCCCTTAGCTCCGAGATGATTCCGCTGACCAGGCTCTCACTATCTGGCAGGGCAGGTTGATCTCTCGTGGAAGCTAAGTCCTTTAGCTCTAGGATGATTCCGCTGTCAGGCTCTCACTAGCTGACAGGGCAGGTTGATCTCTCGTGGAAGCTAAGTCCTTTTGCTCCGGGATGATTCCGCTGTCAGGCTCTCACCAGCTGGCAGGGCAGGTTGATCTCTCTTGGAAGCTAAGTCCTTTTGCTCCGGGATGATTCCGCTGTCAGGCTCTCACTAGCTGGCAGGGCAGGTTGATCTCTCGTGGAGCCCAAGCCCCTTCAGCTACGAGATGATTCCGCTGTCAGGCTCTCACTAGCTGGCAGGGCAGATTGATTTCTCGTGGAAGCTAAGTCCTTTTGCTCTGGGATGATTCCGCTGATAGGCTCTCACTAGCTGGCAGGGAAGGTTGATCTCCCGTGGAGCCCAAGTCCCTTAGCTCTGGGATGATTCCGCTGTCAGGCTCTCACTAGCTGACAGGACAGGTTGATCTCTCGCGGGAGCCAAGCTTCTTTCAGCTCCGAGATGATTCCGCTGTCAGGCTCCCATTAGCTGGCATGACAGGTTGATCTCTCGTGGAAGCTAAGTTCTTTAGCTCCGGGATGATTCCGCTATCAGGCTCTCACTAGCTGACAGGGCAGGTTGATCTCTCGTGGGAGCCAAGCTTCTTTCAGCTCCGAGATGATTCCGATGTCAGGCTCTCACTAGCTGACAAGGCAGGTTGATCTCTCGTGGGAGCCAAGCTTTTTTTTAGCTCCGGGATGATTCCGCTGTCAGGCTCTCACTAGCTGACAGGGCAGGTTGATCTCTCGTGGAAGCTAAATCCTTTTGCTCAGGGATGATTCCGCTGTCAGGTTCTCACTAGCTGGCAGGGCAGGTTGATCTCCCGTGGAGCCCAAGTCCCTTAGCTCCGAGATGATTTCGCTGACCAGGCTCTCACTAGCTGGCAGGGCAGGTTGATCTCTCGTGGAAGCTAAGTCCTTTAGCTCCGGGATGATTCCGCTGTCAGGCTCTCACTAGCTGACAGGGCAGGTTGAACTCTCGTGGGAGCCAAGCTTCTTTCAGCTCCGAGATGATTCCGCTGTCAGGCTCTCACTAGCTGACAGGGCAGGTTGATCTCTCGTGGGATCCAAGCTTCCTTTTGCTCCGGGATGATTCTGCTGACCAGGCTCTCACTAGCTAGCAGGGCAGGTTGATCTCTCGTGGAAGCTAAGTCCTTTAGCTCTGGGATGATTCTGCTGTCAGGCTCTCACTAGCTGACAGGGCAGGTTGATCTCTCGTGGAAGCTAAGTCCTTTTGCTCCGGGATGATTCCACTGTCAGGCTCTCACTAACTGGCAGGTCAGGTTGATCTCTCGTGGAGCCCAAGCCCCTTCAGCTCCGAGATGATTCCGCTGTCAGGCTCTCACTAGCTGGCAAGGCAGGTTGATCTTTCGTGGAAGCTAAGTTCTTTTGCTCCGGGATGATTCCGCTGTCAGGCTCTCACTAGCTGGCAGGGCAGGTTGATCTCCCGTGGAGCCCAAGTCCCTTAGCTCCGAGATGATTCCGCTGACCAGGCTCTCACTAGCTGGCAGGGCAGGTTGATCTCTCGTGGAAGCTAAGTCCTTTAGCTCCGGGATGATTCCGCTGTCAGGCTCTCACTAGCTGACAGGGCAGGTTGATCTCTCGTGGAAGCTAAGTTCTTTTGCTCCGGGATGATTCCGCTATCAGGCTCTCACCAGCTGGCAGGGCAGGTTGATCTCTCGTGGAAGCTAAGTCCTTTTGCTCCGGGATGATTCCGCTGTTAGGCTCTCACTAGCTGGCAGGGCAGGTTGATCTCTCGTGGAGCCCAAGCCCCTTCAGCTCCGAGATGATTCCGCTATCAGGCTCTCACTAGCTGGCAGGGCAGGTTGATTTCTCGTGAAAGCTAAGTCCTTTTGCTCCGGGATGATTCCGCTGACAGGCTCTCACTAGCTGGCAGGGCAGGTTGATCTCCCGTGGAGCCCAATTCCCTTAGCTCCAGGATGATTCCGCTTTCAGGCTCTCACTAGCTGACAGGACAGGTTGATCTCTCGCGGGAGCCAAGCTTCTTTCAGCTCCGAGATGATTCCGCTGTCAGGCTCCCATTAGCTGGCATGATAGGTTGATCTCTCGTGGAAGCTAAGTCCTTTATCTCCGGGATGATTTCGCTGTCAGGCTCTCACTAGTTGACAGGGCAGGTTGATCTCTCATGGGAGCCAAGCTTCTTTCAGCTCTGAGATGATTCCACTGTCAGGCTCTCACTAGCTGACAGGGCAGGTTGATCTCTCGTGGGAGCCAAGCTTTCTTTAGCTCCGGGATGATTCCGCTGTCAGGCTCTCACTAGCTGACAGGGCAGGTTGATCTCTCGTGGAAGCTAAGTCCTTTTGCTCCGGGATGATTCCGCTGTCAGGATCTCACTAGCTGGCAGGGCAGGTTGATCTCCCGTGGAGCCCAAGTCCCTTAGCTCCGAGATGATTCCGCTGACCAGGCTCTCACTAGCTGGCAGGGCAGGTTGATCTCTCGTGGAAGCTAAGTCCTTTAGCTCCGGGATGATTCCGCTGTCAGGCTCTCACTAGCTGACAGGGCAGGTTGAACTCTCGTGAGAGCCAAACTTCTTTCAGCTCCAAGATGATTCCGCTGTCAGGCTCTCACTAGCTGACAGGGCAGGTTGATCTCTCGTGGGAGCCAAGCTTCCTTTAGCTCCGGGATGATTCCGATGTCAGGCTCTCACTAGCTAACAGGGCAGGTTGATCTCTCGCGGGAGCCAAGCTTCTTTCAGCTCTGAGATGATTCCGCTGTCAGGCTCCCATTAGCTGGCATGACAGGTTGACCCCTCGGGAGGCTAAGTGCTTTCACCCCGAGGCTGTCTCGTCACCCAGGCTCTCATTAGTTGGCATGACAGGTTGACCCCTCGGGAGGCTAAGTGTTTTCACCCCGAGGCTGTCTCGTCAACCAGGCTCCCATTAGCTGGCATGACAGGTTGACCCCTCGGGAGGCTAAGTGTTTTTACCCCGAGGCTGTCTCGTCACCCAGGCTCCCATTAGCTGGCATGACAGGTTGACCCTTCGGGAGGCTAAGTGTTTTCACCCTGAGGCTGTCTCGTCACCCAAGCTCCCATTAGTTGGCATGACAGGTTGATCCCTCGGGAGGCTAAGTGTTTTCACCCCGAGGCTGTCTCGTCACCCAGGCTCCCATTAGCTGGCATGACAGGTTGACCCCTCGGGAGGCTAAGTGTTTTCACCCCGAGGCTGTCTCGTCACCCAGGCTCCTATTAGCTGGCATGAAAGGATGACCCCTCGAAAGAGGCATCATAATCTTTCGACACCGCGAGAGCAATCTACACTCAGCGAATACGTTGGGTTGGATGTTTCTTTCCGAGCTTGTGTCAATCTTGAAAAGAGCGGGGATTGTGTACAACCCCGTATTCGCGGAGTAAGGATCCCAAGCAGGGCGTAAGGCCTGTTTTTAAGTTTTAAGCTTTTGAGCAGTTTTTGCACTCTTGCGGGCCAATTTTGGCTACAACGTGGAAATATACTAGTAGGGGGAGGAAAAATCTGCATCTCCCCCCCCTCGGGCTTGCTATGAGCGCGGTAGGAGCGGTACTCCGGGCAGAGGCCAAGGTCTCCCCCCTGCACCCCAGCCCCTTGGGCAAGCTCGGCCGGCGGCCTGGAGCTCGCCCGGGCGCCCAGCCCCTTGGGCGAGCTCGGCAAACGGGCTGGAGCTCTCCCGGGCGCCCAGCCCCTTCGGGCGAGCTCAGCCGGCGGCCTGGAGCTCGCCCGGGCGCCCAGCCCCTTCGGGCGAGCTCGGCCGGCGGCCTGGAGCTCGCCCGGGCGCCCAGCCCCTTCGGGCGAGCTCGGCCGGCGGCCTGGAGCTCGCCCGGGCGCCCAGCCCCTTCGGGCGAGCTCGCCTCGGATGTCCGAGGTGAGGGAAAGGGGAGAAGCATGGTTTAGCTTCCACCTCCCCCTTTTTGGACCTCATGTTGTCATGTTTTTGCCTTAGGGGCATTTTGGTCATTTTGACCTCAGGACTTGGAAAAACTATAAATAGACCCCCTTGGGTACCTTTGGAGAGGCGTTGGCTTTTGGCTTCCTCCTCTCTAGTTCTCTTATTGGTAGAGTCGAGAGAACTCTCCAAGGTACCCAGCTCTCATTGGTAAGGGAGGGAAAGTGTTCTTGTGACCTTCCGGGTGTGTGGTGGGACCTCCGCGCTAGAGCCGAGAGTCTGTTCCTAGTTTCCAAAGTCTTTGGTCCGTAACGTTCCTCCGAGTGTAGTAGGTGTGAGGTCACCCCTTCCCCAAGGGTCGAACTCCACAGAGACCAAATTTTTGGTTTCAACACTAAGATTAACTAGATTATCTCTTCCGGCGAAGCATCAATTGCCATGTAGTTGGTGAAAATTATAAGGCTTGCTGAAGCACTCACCAAAGGAGACCAAGAGCACTCGCCTGAAAAAATGAAGATGCCTCCTAGAGGCGGGTTTTACATTGCCAAAGTTAATTAGATCGGAGTGCGACATGTGCCGAAGGATTCCAGGAGCGGGTTATGGATGTGCTAGTTCTACACATGTGATCTATAGGTTCAAGATTGAGGCTCGGTTCCAGGGGCGGATCCAGGTTAAGACACGGTCGGGCACGTGCCCGACCGTGTTTTTCGCGAATTCCCGCTAGGGCACGCCTATTCCCTCCCATCGGCGAGCCGGCGAGTGACTCCTGTGCGACGTCGACGACTCGCAGGGGGGAGGACCCAGCTTCGCCATTTTTGTGCTGTGATCTTGCCCTAGCCCGCCGCTGCTGCTCCGCACTCCGCCTGCCGATCGCTGCTGCTCGGCTGCTCCGCACTCCGCCTCAGGCCCTCAAGGATCGATGATGCTCCGCACTCCGCCTCAGGCCCTCAACTCCAGCAACTAAACCAATTTCAAGATTTGCTTGCTCCGCCCTCTTTTAAGGTACCAGTTTATATTGCGTTTTTCATTTCTTTCTGGGGTACTTTTCTTGCTGTGCGATCGATCGGCATTCATCCTGAAATCAATTTCCTCTTAGATACATACAGATTTTGGGATGTATTTTTGGTCTCGTTTCCTGTTCTAATTTGTAGATGATGTTCATCTTCTTGGCAGTGGCATGCAGGTTGGATTATAAATCAATGGCGACCACCATCAGGATGCAACTCGATCTTGGTTTGCACCCTAACATTTTCTTTTCTTGTTCTATTAAAACACGTCTGATTTAATGAAGCAAGATTTTTCTCTTTTTTGCGCGGAGGGTTGAGTGAAGAATCTGTTGTATCTTAGGTTTGATTATATCTGGTAATAGGGAAAGTGGAACTGTAATTAATGTGCAATGGTGCCCTTAGAGAGTTAGAAATCATTGCAGTCTGATGCTGGATCCCTTTATCAGCATGGGTGGAATTTGATTTTTGTTCTCCATGATTCTGATTTAGGCATTGAGACAACAAAATTGAGTAATTTCTCAAAAAACTTTTCTGATATCCTTTTTGATTTCATTTTAACTTCCAGTTAAAATGACATTTGTCATTACCATTTGGTTTTGGCTCTGGCATCTCTGGTTAAGTTTTTAATTTTCAGTTCGTTTTAAGAGAAAACAAAGTTATTATCTCTATTCACTTATGGTTCCTTTTTTAAAGTATGTAAAAAAGGGTAAGATGAAGACTACCAGGAGATTAAGATTTAGGGTTTTCTGATTTACAGTTTGATTTTGATTTCCCTGTTTTTCAGATACTAAACCTTTCTGATAAAAGCAGAACACAGAACATTTATATTTTGAGCATTAGATATATATTCTGAACATTAGGTATATATTCTGAACATAAGATATATATTGGCCTCACTGATAATGTAATTTATATTATGATGACGCCCATAACTTTCCGGTTCTTAAAATTTCTTCATAACTTCATTTCATGGACATGTTTAGGTCATGGTGGTTTCAGTTAAAATAGATACTGGGCAGTGTTGATTGTTTGGCGTTGTATTCAAACTTTGGATTAACCTTTAATTGTTCCATACTTTGCAGGCTGCTAAAGAAGCAAGATATATGTGCCAGAAAAGCCGAACAGCGGAGAAGTCGGTTCTTCCTAGCAGGTTTGATTTTGATTTTGCAAAAGTTCTTGATCTAGACCTAGTTTTGATTTCTTTAGGAATTATTTCTTCATTCATCTAGCATAGCTTGATTCATTTGCCATAATAGCTTCATTCATCTAACATAGCTTCATTCATCTAGCACTATCACTCTAAACTGGTTGATGAAGACTGTTTTTTAGTTTATGGTTAGGGAGAGATATGTATGTCAAAAATTATTGTGCCCGGGCGATGTCAAAATCCTAGTTCCGCCACTGCTCGGTTCCTATGGTGGTGGCTGGCGGTTATGAAAATGAGGGTTAAATTGTCATTTGTTAACGCTCACCTAAGAAATTTCTTCCATTTTTATGTTCAAACCGATGATATTTGTTAGGTGATCCTTAACGAAAGACTGTTTTACCCATGCGTTTACGGATATCACCACCGTGCCAAACGGAGTCTGAGGTTGCGTTTGGAGCGGCTTATCGCAGCTTATTTGCTCCAATGAGATTGGACAAAAACATCACTGTCATAGAATGTATGTTTGATATCACAAATGTTATAAAAAAAGAAACTAGTTTGCGACATAAGATTTTGATATGACAATGACATTTTTGTCCAATCTTATCAGAACAAATAAGTCGCGATAAACCGTGCCAAACGAAGCCCGAGTCTACCCTAAAGATATATGTCATCCACATGTATGGTGGGGATGATTCCCCTAAAAAAATTATTCGTGACCGCATATATTCATTAGACAAATATTAAATAACAACTTAAATATATTAACGTCACATTTTGCTTTGTATTATACCGTGCTATATATAAAATCATATCCAATTTGATATTTTGATAACTATAATGCTATGTATTTACTAGCATCTTCGAACGGGCTCCGCCCGTTCTCGATGCGTCGCTGCGGGCTTCGCCCGCAATCAAGCGGGCGAAGCCCGCTTGGCATTTCGGGGGGCTTCGCCCGCCCACCGGCACGCCAAACATAATTATAAAAGCATTTAAAAGGATTATTAAATTAATTATTAAATTATTAATTAAATTATTAAATTAATTATTAAAAAACTATAAATTATTAAAAAAAACAGAGAGAAAACCCATCTCGCCCCCTCCCTTCCGCGTCCACGTCGCTGCCCGCCCCCGCCGCCGGCGCCGCCGGCGGCCTGCCCGGCACCCACCGGCGGGTTTGCCGGCCCCCGGCGAACCCGGCGGGGGTTGTCCGGCAGCGAGCGGGCAGGGCCACCGCCGTCGGACAACCCCCGACGGGTTCGCCGGAGGCCGGCGAACCCGCCGGTGGACGCGGGGCAGGCCGCCGGCGCCGGCGGGGGTGAGTCTGTTAGGGGCGGGAGCGGGCGGGATGTATCAGGATTTTCTGGAGGGTGAACAGTGCAGGGGCCTGGGATTTAGATATTAGCAGGCCAAATATTATAGATTCAATGGTCAGATTTGATTTCCTGGAGATCGGACGGCTCCTGTTCATTCTATGGTGTGATTCCAAATATGTATATTGTATTATATAATAAAGATAGTGACAGTGTACTGATCCTAATTATGTTGTTTAATTTATTTTTTAATTATTTTAAAATTTTCATTTCACTCTTGTTAATTATTTTAACCTGTAGATCACACTGTATAGACTTATTTAATTAGACTTTGCCCGCCCCGGTGATTTTTCTATTATTAATATATTTTTATTATGTAATTTTTTTAATTATTTAAGATTTTCAATGTATTATATTGATATATATTTTTATTCTAAATTATTTTTTTCTTATATGATTTTATTATTATTAATATTTTTTTTCAATATTGCTTTTCTTAATTATTATATTTTTGTTTTTATAGTTTCTTTTAGATTTTTAGAATAAAATAGAAATAATTAAAAAATAAAATAAGAAAATTCTGTGGGTCGGGCGGTCGGCTCCGTTGCTATCGGCGGCTTGCCGGGACCTCACAGGCGGATTCGCTCGATCAAGACCAACCCGCTGATTGTTGTCTGGCGTCGAGTGGGCAAGGTCACCACCGACATCGTGATCGCTAAGAAATACATGTATTGTGATCTAATTGGACGAACGGTCCTGATTCGTTAGTGTGATCGAAATGCTGATATGTCATTATCTAACCAGATCAAACGATCCTGATGGATTGAGTGGCACGTCATGACTACATGATTTCCCAATAAAAGACTTATTATATATATATATATACTATTTCAAAAATAAATACAGAGGTCTGCGAATAATCATGAATTAAAAAATTCATTCAAAAAATTTAGGTCGTCGGATCGATCAGATCTGAACTTCGATTAAACTTATCCCAAAAAAATCATGCTTCTTCTCTCTCCTAAATCCCGAGTCCAGCAACCCCCCCCCCCCCCCCCCCCCCCCCCCCCCCCGTTTTTTTTGCCCTGCCCCGCCCTCCCCCCTCTTTACACTGCCGCTGGCAGCCTGACCGGCGCCCACCGGCGAGTTCGCCGGACTCCGGAGAACACTCCGGGGGTTGTCCGGCGACCGGTGGGCATGGCCACTGCCGGCGATGGCCCTGCCCGTGAGACCGCCGGGCATGGGCAAAAAGAAAGGGGGGAGGGGGGAGTTTTGCTGGGATCGGGATATATATATATATAATATATATTTAAAATATATCATATAAATATATATTATATTATATTATATTACGTGGGAGCGAAGTCCGCCGAAGGCCGGCGAAGTCCGCCGAGGGCCGGCGAAGTCCGCCGGGAGCGCGCGAAGCCCGCCGCCTGGACTGGGTGTTGTCGCGCGGGAAAGGAGGGCCGGAGGCCCGTGTCTGTCACTCCTCTATATATATATATATATATACTATTATACAAAAACTACTCTTTGGTGAAACATTGTCCGATGTCCCTATATTGCAATCATAGTTGTATTCATAATTAAACAATTATACCAAACTTTATATTAGTATATTATAAAGACAATATCTTTTTAGGTAATTACACAACTTTACAATATTAAAATACAAAAAATAAAAACACTAGATACCCTAAACCTATTGTCTTTCGCCAGGAATGACAAGAGAAAGATTAATTTTTTAACGTTAAAATATAATTTGTTTTACAAAATAAAAATTGTATTTTTGATTTATATTTTTTTACGGTCATTTTGAGTACTCATATGTATATATTTCAGGTCGGGCGGAACCAGCTGTGGATGGGCGAAGCCCGCCGGGAGCGGGCGAAGCCCGCCGTCGCCGGTCGGGTACGGTCGTGCGAGTTCATAGGGGCGGGTACTATCCACGACAAATGTCGTCGCCCACGACAAATGTTGCCGCCTACGACAAATGTCGCCGCCCATGGCAAATGTCGCCGCCTACGACAAATGTCGTCCCCACGACAAATGTCGCACTACCGGCGAATGTCGCACCCCGACAAATGTCGTACCTCGCCGAATGTCGTACGTCGCCGAATGTCGCACCCCGCCGATTGTCGCACCGCCGTCGAATGCCCCAAAAGCCGAAGCCCGTGACTGTCACTTGTATATATCTCTACCATATATAAAGAAATATTGTAGGGCATGAAATATAAATTCATTGAGATCATCAGGACTGTCCGATTTGATTACATAAATCATCAGCCATCTGATCTTAATCGCTCCCTCTCTACATTTTTTCGTAGCTCTCCTAAACCTACTAGGGGCGTCCTAAAGTAATATTAAAATTTTGAAAATGACTGAAATAGCCACACCCGGTCAGCACGCACGCTTTGCGAGTCCTTTGAAATGAAGAATCCGCCCGCAAGCCCGCAACACAGACCCGGTCAGCCCGCAAGCCCGCCAAAGAGAAATTAAGAAAGGCCACCGCCAGCTTGCAAGCCCACCAGCCCGTATAATTGAATCTATTCATGCAGAATTTTTAATATATAGCCGAATTTTTACTTTTGACAGGCGGTGTGGGACTAAAACAGGCGGGTGCACTGTTCACCCGCCTGTTTTAATATTATTATAAAAGTTTTTATATATATTATATTTTAAAAATAAATGTTTTGTTATAAAGCACGCGGGTGAACAGTGCTCGCGCGCACTGTTCAGTGCACCCGCCTGCTTTATATATTTAAATTTATTAATTTTTTTTATTTAAATGTTTTATTATATTTAATGTTTTATTTTTAAAATAATTGTTTTATTATATTTAATCTCACTTTTATTTTTAAATTAATTATAAAAAGCAGACGGTTGCGTACTGTGACGAAGCCCGCCAGTCGGGTACTATGGCGCGTAGCCATCGGGGAAAGTCGGGCGAAGCCCGACGGGGGCGGACGAAGCCCGTCGTCGCCAGCCGGGTACTGTGGCGCGTAGCGATCGGGCCGGAGGCCCGTGCCTGTCACTCGTATATATATATATATTTATGCGGTTGAAACTGCTTCAAAATCAGCGGCATTAAAGATGGTAATGATACTTCAATGATTAAGTTAATTTTGGTAATGATTGTAACAGCTGTCTTAATCCCGACCGTCTATTTTTCGCCGGCCGAGACCTAAAGATGAGACACGAAGCTCTTTTACCGCTACAGGTGATCGTGCTTTGACTCGTCTTCTAACAACGATAAGAGGAATAATAATGACTCAGCGTCTGTTGGACGGCCAGGATTCTCTGGCCGGCTTGTTTGCTTTTTGAATAGTCCACATCCGCAATATTCATAATTTGTGCATTGAAGCCCAGCATAAAACGCGGTGCTTTCCTCATGCTCTCTCTTTCTTTTCTTTTCTTTTTTTCTATAAAATACCATCACTTTTATGTATTAGAAGGAATTACACATACTTAAAGCATATCTAAAATTTACAAAAAGTGAGCCTCATACATAATAAAATATATTATTTGGCTTTTTTTTCACACCTAAAACACACAAAAAAAGTAGGAATCAGGTTATTTTATTATGTGTGAAGCCCATTTTTTGTGAATTTTAAGTATTCTTTAATGTGTATAGAATTATACCCTTTGCATTTTCATCTACGCCCGTCCAAGTGCAATCCCTTTACCTAAAGTTGGTAATTGATTTAATTCCGATTATTATCTATTACCAATTTTTAATAATAAAAATATATTTTTATGCATTATCAATTAAATAAATTCATTCAATAATTTTTTTATTTTACTATTTTTCATCGCATGAATATTATATTTTTTACAATTTAAAATAAATATAATAAGTTAAAATTAATTAACTTAAATGTAAATAAAAAATATCAAAAAATAGATAAAAAATATATATAAATGAGAGAAAACCGCCTGGTGGTGAAGAAATACTTATATTATTGCCATTTAAAAAACTAGAAAAATGCAAAGAATATATGTAATTTCATGAATATGTTGTTATCCTAAGTATTAAATAATACCTGATTGAACTTCATAGAACTTCACTTAGCAACCCGATTCAGAACCCTGCATCATGTTTGAACATTGATGCTTTCCTTCCACCAACATCTTGCACATGGTCTTAGTTGATATTCATTCAGCTCATCGATCCCCATATCCGCTGAATGACTTTACAAGAGTCGTCCTTACCTATATCAGCCGTCTCACACCCAACATTGAGATGGTACAACACAGTCCTTCCTAAATTGCACAAAGCTCCATGGTGGGAATTCAAATGCAATATAGTTGAATCCCCCCGGTCAGAAGAACCAAGTCATGATGGTTATGAACAACCCAACTCGCAGCAACCCAGTCAGATGCGCGCTTATTTGTGCCATCAAAGATGAGAGGTGAGAAGCAATACATTCGTTAGCATAGAAGAGCTCCTTCGCAGGCATCGTGCCTCGAGGAACCAACAGTGATTCCCGCAAAACACAAGAATGTTGTTGAAAATCATGAAGTGAAAGTGGTGGACTGAGCGACCTGTCAGCGCGGCCTTAATTTGCGGACAGGACTGGCGGCTTGCCAGGTCAACAATGGTGTTGCAGTTGGCTTGTGCTCTGCCGGTCTGGCGGTCTGTTCTTGCGGACAAAGGAGGCGGCTTGTCAGGCCGGGTTGTGTTGTAACACCCCAAAAAGCAACAGGAATTAGTCGACCTGGGCTCGACGAAGGTCGTCGAGCGGGGCTCGACGATTTTGGACGTCGAGCGGGGCTCGACGATTTTGGACGTCGAGCGGGGCTCGACGATTTTGGACTTCGAACGGGGCTCGACGAAGATCGTCGAGCGGGGCTCGACGATTTTGGACGTCTAGCGGGGCTCGACGATTTTGGACTTCGAGCGGGGCTCGACGAAGATCGTCGAGCGGAGCTCGACGAAGATCGGCTCGACGATTTTGGAGCGTCTCGTGTCAAGTGGAGGATGTGCGGCCACTGAGCAGTGATTGACTTTTCAACATCAACCCAAGCCGTTGCTTGGTTTTGTTGATTTTATCGTGTGGCTGGGCTGTAGTCCGAGGCCACTTATGCGAACAGATAGAAAGAAGGAAATCATTATTTCTTTTCTCTTCTCTCTCTTCCCGAGTTCTGGAGCGGAGAACTCTCAACTGGTGCTAGGGTTGGAGTGGAATTGTGGAGTTGTATGAGAAGATCTCGTGAACGGAATCAAGAGCCGAAGTTATAATCGCGAAGGGGAAAGTGAAGCGATCATTTCCATCCGCATAGAAACGCTTTGTCATAGCTCCAAAGAGAACGTCAAGAGTAACGATCTTTCTCCTTAGACATGTGAAGTCTTTAATTTGGCAAGTGCATTGATCCCCCACCAAAAGGTGGAATGTTGAGGGATTTCTGTTGGGTTGATTCTTGAAATCCCCAAGAAGTCTTGCATATAGATCCAGAAATGTGTAGTACGGAATAGACATGCTGTGTGAAGCCCATCTGGACAGGTTGGTCTTGATTGGTGATGCTTTATTTTGCGCACCGGAGAAGACTCCGCGTATAAATGAGTATTTTGTGGAGTCGGTGGGTTGTGCCTGTGAAGTGGAGTAACAGGAAGTACTTGAGTGAAATTCCAGTAAATACCCTCGAAATTTATGAGTTGTATGCTTTGTAAGTCCAGTGTTTTTGGCACTACAGGTGGCTGCAGGGATTTCTGGATAGTTGGTCCAGTTATGGTTAGGGCTGGGTACAAAAAGAGAGTTCTGTCGTTAATGCCAGACGGTAGTGGTTGTCGCTGGCTATAGCTCATAGCTAACCTGTGATTGTGAAGCCAGTCCTTCGGGGACAGTGTGGCTATTGTAAGCTATGAGCTCTTAAAAAGGCTTCGTGACGAACAGATAAGGGGAAGTCGACCCGTGTCACTTGTGGCGATTTGAGCAACGGGTAATGGTTGACCTGTCTCCGCGTTATAGTTGTCAACTTGATTTGCCCGGGTTATTGGGCATTCGTTGTAGCACATAATGAGAGTCTTAGGCCTGCGCGCCATTAAGACTAAAGTCTCCGGCTGTAGGCCGTGGAGCGCAATGCTCAAAGTTTACCGTTGGGTTTAAGAACTGAGAACGGTGGTGGTACCCTGGTTTTCCGGTACACCGATAATGTGCCCTGAGTACACAAAGCGTCGGGTCGTGTGGTCGACGTTTGTGATATATTGATGGTGCGTGAGTGCACATCTTGAGATATATCTTGTTGGGTACATTGGAAAATGTGTACCAGATTTGGAGAAGCCACAACTTAGTCAATGATATGCATCAATTTGTATTTGATAGAAGTTTGAGTTTCATTGTGCAGGTTTAAGAATTTGAAGAAAATTTTTCTAAGTACAAGTGTCGACACTTGTGAAGAAACTGTGTCGACACTCAGGGAACTTGTGTCGACACTTAGGCAAGCTGTGTCGACACACAGACAAATTGTGTTGACACTTGTAAATAAGTTTTGTCGACACCCAGAAGCTGTGTCGACACTTATGAAGAAGCTGTGTCGACACTCAAAGCTATGTCGACACCCAAAGAAGCAGCTGTGTCGACATCAGAATTATGTCGACATCTGAAGAAGGATTTGTGTCGACACTTAAAAACTGAAACTATGTCGAGCCTCAGGAGATATGTCGACACCTGAAGCAATTGTGTCGACACACAGGACTTGTGCCGACACACCAACTCTCAAAAGACTGTGTCGAGTTCAGAAGTAATTGTGTCGACACACAGGACTGGTGTCGACACACACTCAACGCGATTTGACAAACACTCAACGCCAACTGTCTGCAATAGAAATGTCGAGGCAAGGAGCTGTTGTGTCGACACACAGGACTTGTGTCGACACATACAACAGAAGCAGTGTCGAGAAGCAGAAGTATAACTGTGTCGACACTTGGAGTAATTGTGTCGACACCATGAAGACTTGTGTCGACACTTAGCCTATATGTGTCGACACATAGCAGTCTGCTGAGTGTTGTGTGCTGAGTTGAAAAGATATTGAAGAACATGGTGACGTGACTGGTGACTTGACAGCTGTCATAACTAACCGGTCTTACACCTCTGTCAGAACTGTCAGAAGTCTGTTATAAACCGGATCAGCCGGTAACCATGGAGCAAGCTCTATATAAGAGAAAGATCGGAAACGACAATGATGAATAAGAAGAATCTGACGGATTGAAGAATTCTGACAGATCAAGTGTTGTCTGCAAGAAAGATTCAGAGTTCAATTTGAATTTAAGGAAGAAGCTGATTGAAGATCATCTTCATCAACAAAGAGGTCCACCTTATTTTGTTCTAATCAAGAAGCTTTGAAAAACTAAGTTACGTTGGATCTGAAGGATCAGTCTATACAAGAACTGGTCAAGAAGGCTAGATAAATAGAGAAATCTTGCTGGTGAAGTTTTCAGTTACTCTTTACTCATAAATTCTTGTAGGATCTACTGTTAGATCTGAGATTGTTAGCCTAAAATTATAAAGGATGAGGTAGGGTTGTGTGCCTGAGGTAGGACTTGTGGAAAGTCTGAGTTGTAAGCCTAATTATAAAGGCTGAGGTAGGGCTGAGGCCTGAGGTAGTATTCTGGGGAAGAATCTGAGGTAGGACTTGTGTAAAGTCTGAGGTGTAGGAACCATCTTTGGTTCTGAGATTGTAAGATCTGCGGATCCGAGCCAGTGGAAGGAAGTTAGGCTGAATCCAGTTATCTGCTGGATAGGTAAAGGGGGAAAGTGGATGTACCCATATCTTGAGAAACCACTATAGATCTGGTGCATTCTGTGTTGTGTTTAAATTTCTGTAGATAGATTGATCTGTGCTAAAATAAGTTATATATCTGTTTGCCTAAAAATTAAAAAGACACAAAAAGATAAGAACCTATTCACCCCCTCTAGGTGTTTAGGCTCTTGAAATAAAGTCTTTCAAGTGGTATCAGAGGGAGGTTCCTCAAAATTTGACCTAACAGTAAGAGGATTTCTCCAAGGCAAATAATAGATAACAAGAATGGGTTCAAGTGAAAATCAAAAGGAATTTGGATCTATGAAATTGCCCATATGCAGGAAAGAATCTTTTGACATTTGGAAAGAAAGGGTCAGGCTATTTATGGAAGCATCTGATCCAAGAATTTATATCACAGTATAGGAATGCCCCTTCATCCCAATGAAGGTATCAGTTCTTGATGCAAACATTCAAACTTTAAAGAGTTATTCAGAGATGACTAAGGATGAAATCATCTTGGCTACATTAGATAAAAGAGCTCAGAATATAATTGTAAGTGCCATAGATGATGCAACATTCCAGAATCTTGTGCACTGTAAAACTTCAAAAGAAATGTGGGATACATTGATTGTCTATATGGAAGGCACATAAGAAGTCAGATAGGACAGAAAGTCTATGCTGAATCAGGAGTATGAGAGCTTTAGGTAGACTAAAACTGATAACATAGTTGAATGCTATAAAAAGTTTTTCAGAATAGTGAATGAACTGATGACATATGGAAGAGTCTTAAGTACTTATGAACTGAATGACAAGTTTCTTAGGTTCCTAACAAAGGATTGGGACACTAAGATATGTGTCATCAGGGAAGTGGCCAAACTGGCTGACACACCTCCACCTCCACTTTTTGGAAAACTGCTTTCATATGAAATGCAGCTTACTCCTAGGAAAGAGGAAGAGAAGGGCAGCATATCTGAACATAAAGAAAAGTCAGTAGCCTTCAAGGCTGAGGGCTCAAGGAAGGGTAGGAGAAAATCTCCTTCTCCACCTAGAAGGAGTATTGAAGCAGAAGAAGGAGTTCCTGAAATAAGTACATCAGATAGTCACACATCTGATGAAGACTTTGCTGCCTTCACAAGACAATTCCAAAGGTTAATGAAGAAAAAGAAATGGAGAACCAGACCTTCATCAACATCCTATTACAAGGATGAATACTACAGGAAGAAGAAAACATCTAAGGAGGACAGGTATGCTTCTAAACCTAGTAAACAATCTAATTCTAAGATTGTGTGTTATTGCTGCAACAGGTCTGGGCATGTCATAGCTGATTGTCCATACAAAAGAAAGGAGTCAAATGACAAGAAGAAGCAGCTGGTCAAAGAAAAGAAGGAGAAGTCTCTAGTGGCTCAGAAGGAGAAGAGTTGGAAAGACTCTTCATCTTCAGAATCTGGAGAAGAAGAGGCAGAAGCATATGTTGGACTCTTCTCAACAGAAGAGGATTCTAGGGAACTAGAATTCCTACAGATGCTGGACTCCATAAATGGAGTGGAAGAATATTGCTGTAAAGGGCCGATGGCTCAATCTGAAGAAGATAAGTGCCAGGATCAGCCTGGACCAAGTAAGGTAAACAATTCTCCCCTAGTTTCAGATTACTTTACTGGATTAGAATCAGAAGCATCTGCTTTAAAAGAAGTGGATGGATCTGAGTCTGAGGGAGATGTTCACCAACTCATTAATGAGTATGGTGGGTTGTTGCATGCTCTAAAGAAGAGCAAGTTTCTTATTAAAGAGCGGGCCAAAGAGATTGAGTCTCTTAAGCTGGCTACAGCAGATTAAGCAAAACTGCTGGATCAAAAACTGAATGAGGTTGCCAAATTGAAAAACATTACAGTTATTCAGATGGGCACAATCTCATTCAAAGAGAATCATATCAATAAACTGGAGGTAAAACTTCAGCAAGAGAGAGAGCTAGTGGCTAAATTCTCCAAGACAAAATCAGTCTTACCTTTGATAGATAATTTTGTTTCACAAAAAGGGAAGACTGGTCTAGGCTTTAAGGGAAGAACTAGGGTGAAAGTCAAACTAGTGTCAACTACCTTCACCTATGGGGGGGGGGAGAATATGTGTCTTGCATAGTCTTTTAGCGGAATTAATATTATACCTGCACAATTAAACAAAACAACACAGCACAAAAATACACAGACAATTATAGTGGTTCCCCGATTTGGGTACGTCCACTTTCCCCCTTCGACCTATCTCCCAACAAGGGACGACTCGGTCACTTCACCAACCGGATTGAAATCCAATCCTCACACTAATGGAAGGAACCCTTCCACCTGAAGGAGTCACCACTCCTCCACCACGGGTTGCACCCAACCCTTACAACGCGGAACCAACGTTCCTTTACAACAAAAGAAAAATTAGAATGTATAAAATACAAACTACTTATGGAGTGCTTGGTGTCCCTCTTCGTTCCATGATGCGTTCTTGAAGAAGACGAAGAGTCCACGACCTTAGCTCTCACTTAGAGAGGATCTCCCCGAAATCGGCAGCGACAAGAAGTCGGCGGCGGCAAGAAGTCGGCGGCGGAGCTTTCGGGATCGGCGGCGGCAAGGTTTGCGGCGGCGAGCTTTGTAGATCCAACCTTCGTAGCAAAGCTAGCAAGGTCTACCAACGATCACACTTGGATCGATCGTCTCAATCGATTCGGAAAGGGAAGGTGTTCCCGATCTACAAACCAAGAGACAAAGGATCTCAAGATAGACACGTGAGATGCGTTGCTTGACTAAGCTTCTGTCACCGGGAGATCAAGATGAATCCAAGATCAGCGACGGTGACTTTCTCCCGAGCGGAGACGGTGTTCCGAGCGGCGACGGCGGCGGAAAGAAATCCGCGATGCTTTAGGTCACGATGGCGGCCCGTTTCTTGTTCTCGGTATTGATTGTTTTTGATGTTCGAAAATACAACAGTATTTATACAGTAGGTCATACATTATGACCGTTGTGGGCCCTACCAGTGGAAACCCTAAGTCCGGTTCAAAACAGCGCGTGTATACTTGGTCCGGTCCAGCGAGCCAACAAAAATCGTCTAAGACAAATTCGGTGGGAATCAATGGTGATTCTCGACGAATCGGCGAGAATCACTAATGATTCCCGTCGAATTCTACTTAGAAGAATTCTTAGCTGAACAGCAAGCCATCCAGAGAGAATCGGCGAGAATCACAATCCATTCTCGACGAATCGGCGAGAATGCAAAGTCATTCTCGACGATTTGGCGAGAATCACTTAGTGATTCTCGTCGATTCTGCCTTGGCTGAATTCAAGACGGCGTTGAGACAGCCTGAAGCATTCGACGAGAATCGGCTAGTGATTGGCAAGAATCACTTAGTGATTCTCGTCGAATCTTACTTAGACGAATTTTTGTCTATCTTCCCGTGAGCTGGTCTTTGATCCATCCTTTCTCCTTGTCTACTCTTGATCTTTCTCAGCCCTGTACTTGAATATAAGTACACTCCAATAGAGAGAGTGCACGTAAGCCAACACACTGATCTGCTCAACGAGGGATTACGTTGCGCAGACCCGTGTATATTGACCTACTGCACCCTGACATTGGTGTGTACTTAGCGTGGAGTAACTGCAAGCACAACTTGAATACAAATGATCAAATACATTGTCAATTCACCTTAGCTTGTTCAGGGGCTTCTTCAAATCAGGTACATTGAGGATACAATACCCAACAATCTCCCCCTATTTGAAGAAGCCTAAACCCTACAAGCTAAGGTGAATATAACGGATGGAAGAAAAACACAAACTCAGTAATCAGTTGAGAATGAATTATGAATTTTCATACCATTATCTTTAGAGCATTTGGAGCATACTTAGCCTGAGCACCTTAGCACCTTAACCGAGAGGGTAATCTCCCCCTTTTCAGCTTCTACAAATCTGGGACTTTTGCACTTGTCACAGTGCTCCCCCTCAGTTCGTGCATCTGTGCTTACTCTTGAGTTCCTTGCGGATGCTCCCCTTGATCCAAGAGCCTTGAGCCGCACAGTCTTCATTCTTTATAGTTCAGCATGCCGATTTCAGTTTTGAAGAGACTGATCTTGGCCTCGTCTAGGGGCTTTGTGAAGATATCTGCAACCTGCTTATCCGTGGGGACATAGTAGAGAGATATGTCTTTGTTTTCCACATGCTCCCGAATGAAGTGACAGCACACTTCAATATGCTTCGTTCTGCTGTGCGATATAGTATTGTTCGTAATTGCTATTGTGCTCGAGGAGTCGCAATACATCGGAACTTCGCTGAACTTCAGGTCATAATCTTTGAGCTGATTTCTGATCCATAGAAGTTGTGCGCAACAGCTGCCTGCTGAGATGTACTCAGATTCAGCTGTGGAGGTTGCGACACAATTCTGCTTCTTACTGTTCCATAAAATAAGCCTTCTTCCGAGGAATTGACACGTCCCGGAAGTGCTTTTCCTATCATCACAGCTTCCTGCAAAGTCAGCATCTGAAAAGCCTATCAGATCGACATCATTGTTTCTTGGGTACCACCAGCCAAGATTTGGTGTACCTTTAAGATATCTAAGAATCCGCTTTGCAGCGACATAATGAGATTCCTTAGTGTTCACCTGATATCTGGCACAAACGCATGTGGAAAACATAATATCCGGTCTACTAGCAGTAAGATAGAGCAGGGATCCAATTATGCTTCTGTACTTGGTTTCATCAAAAGGTTTCCCTTTCTCATCCTTGTCTAGAGACACAGTGGATCCCATTGGAGTCCTCATAGAGGTTGCACTCTCCATTCCGAATTTCTTGAGGAGTTCATTTGTGAACTTCGTCTGAGAGATGAAAATCCCATCCTCAGACTGTTTCACTTGAAGTCCCAAGAATTACTTCAGCTCTCCCATACTACTCATTTCAAACTTCCCTTGCATAAGTTTTGAAAACTTCTTGCAAAGGTTTTTATCCGTTGACCCGAATATTATGTCATCGACATAGATTTGCACCAACAAAATCTTGCCTTTGACTTCCCTAAGAAACAATGTCTTATTTATTTTTACTCTTGAGAACTTGTTCTCAAGAAGAAAGCTAGACAAAGTCTCATACCACGCTCGAGGAGCTTGTTTTAAGCCATACAAAGCTTTATTAAGAAAATATACATGATTGGGATAAGTCGGATTAACAAAACCTGGGGGTTGTGTGACATATACTTCCTCTTTCAGGTTGCCATTTAAGAAGGCCAATTTCACGTCCATCTGATAGACTGTGAATCCTTTGTGAGAAGGATACGCCAGGAACAATCTGATTGCCTCGAGCCTTGCCACTGGTGCTAAGGTCTGGTCGAAGTCAATCCCCTCCTCCTGTCTATAACCTTGAGCCACCAGCCTGGCCTTGTTCTTTATGATGACACCGTGTTCATCCAGTTTGTTTCTGAAGATCCACTTTGTGCCAATCACGTTCTGCCCCTTTGGTATGGGAACTAGCGTCCAGACGTTGCATCATTCAAATTGATGCAGTTCATCTTGCATGGCCAAGATCCAAGATGCATCCTTGTTCGCTTCGTCGAACTTCTTTGGCTAAACCTGTGACAGAAAGCTAAAATGCAGAATCTCGTTAATTGTACCTCGGCGAGTTCTGACACCGTCACGGGGATCTCCGATGATCTGATCTCTAGGATGATCCCTCACGAGTCAGAGCTCTAGGAGTCTGGCATCTAGAGCTCTGTTGTCTTCTCGGGCTTCTCCTTCTTCAGGGAGGATAACTCCATTCTGACCGTCATCATCTCTGATAGGCGTTGTGGTGGAGACTTTGACATACTTGGGAGTTGCATCTTTAGCGGTCTCATCGAGACTAAGCTGTTCAATTCTTGTACCTGCATCTCCAAGAAGACCACTGGAAGAATTGTTGTTAAGCAAGCTTCCTTCATCAAATACAACATTTATGGATTCCTCTACCACTAGGGTTTTCTTATTGAAAACCCTATATGCCCGGCCATGGCTACTATAGCCCATAAATATGCCTTCGAAGCATTTTTCACCAAACTTAGTACGTGGGTACTTCCCGTTATTTAGTACATAGCATCTGCAGCCAAAGATCCTAAAATAGGACAGGTTGGTTTCCTGCCTTTCAGTAGCTTATAAGGCGTCCTACGATGACTCTTATTGATCAAGGCCCGGTTTTGTACATGACAAGCTGTGTTGACAGCCTCTGCCCAGAAGTATTCTGGGAGAGAAGCATCATTCAACATTATCGTGCAAGCTTCAATGAGTGTTCTATTTCTCCTCTCCGCAACTCCATTCTGCTGAGGAGTGACTGGGGAGGAAAACTCATGAAAGATACCAAGTTCTTCACAGAATTCTATCATAGCACCAGACTCGAACTCTGTTCCATGGTCACTTCTGATTTTGACCACCGAACAGTTAAGTTCGTTCTGAATTTGCTTGACAAAACTAGTGAAGATGTCAAACGTATCAGACTTGCGTTTTAAGAAAAACACCCAAGTAAACCGAGAGTGATCATCAACAATCACTAGCGTATAAGACTTGCCTCCCAAGCTATGAACTTGCATTGGACCAAACAAGTCCATATGCAGAAGATAAAGACATCTGGAGGAGTCTTTGTCTGCAATGCACTTAAAGGTAGCCCGAGTCTGTTTGCCCTTCTGGCATGCAGGACAGGGGCTATCTTTGATGCACTTAATGATGGGAGCATCCCTTACTAAATTTTTAGAAAATAGCATACTAATTGTCTTGAATTTAATATGTGCCAATCTCTTATGCCATTGTTCACAAAGAGATGCACTGCCTGTTGCTACTAGACACACGGGGGTAGATGAATCTAAACTAAGAAAATCTAAACAGAAGATGTTTCTGCTCCTAATGCCTGTTAATACCGTCTCCGAAGAGGCACACGATATTATCAGGAATTTATCCTTGCAGAACTTAACGTCATAACCTTTATCACGCAACTGACTTACACTGATTAGGTTATGATTTAACCCTTCAACATAAGCCACATCGGTGATAGAGACTATACCGTTGGAAATCATACCGTAACCTCTGGTGACTCCTCGATCTGATCCTCCAAAGATGAATTTGGGTCCATTTTCGACTGGAGAGTAATCACGAAGCAGGCTTCTTGTCCTTGTCATATGCCGGGAGCATCCACTGTCCAAGTACCATATAGGAGTTTTGGTTGCCTTTGGACATACCTGCAAAACAGAATCAGTTTCCCTTAAGAACCCAATCAAACTTGGGTCCTAGATTCCTTGTTAGCATACTCCCCCTCGGATGGTTAACCCTACGAGTGGTCGGTCTCACATTGCTAACATGAGGAGTCTCGTTATATCTTGGATTAAACCAACAATCTACGGCAAAGTGACCAACTTTGCCACAGCACCAACAGTCAAATCTGTTGTACCTTTTCCTAGGCTCCTGCTTCACCCTGGGAACGGTGGGTCCAGCCGGGGCCTTGGATCTGGAGGTGGAGCCATCATGATGACAGCAGTCACGTGAATTCTTCACCTCCTATTCCTTCAGTATAACAGGCTTGGCTTTTGGTGCCTGCTTTCTATTATGGCCGCTAGAGAAGTGGTCATAATCCTCCACT
This sequence comes from Platanthera zijinensis, assembly GCA_039513925.1. Classification (NCBI taxonomy): domain Eukaryota; kingdom Viridiplantae; phylum Streptophyta; class Magnoliopsida; order Asparagales; family Orchidaceae; genus Platanthera; species Platanthera zijinensis. Next base: position 47,863,079 of record CM077093.1, on the reverse strand, counting down.
CTGATTTCCTCATAAGGTGCCTTGAAGACACTCTCGCCAAAGTTGCGGGGGAAGGCCCAACCATCATACCGGCTCTTGGGCTTTTCAACCGAGGCCCGGAAGAAGTGGCCATAGGTTGACTTAAATTCCTATTCATTGCAGGGAAAGCCAGGCTTCCTGAATACAACAGGGTTGAGTGGGGCCTTTCCCTTTTCTGCAGCAGAGGCCTTCTTAGCAGTCTTATTTTTCCTCTACTTTTTGTTTCTCCTGGAGGATTTACAAGGCACACCCACATGCCCCAAGCCAGCCCCCTTAGCCTGAGAAGAGAAGGTATCAACCAGTGGAAGAACAGTCTTTGGCATAGAGAAGCTTTGGACAATCTTCCTTTCTGCCGCAAGTTGTTCTTCCAACTTATTGATTTATTCCTGTTTAAGGTCAAGGAGACTTAGAGACTCTGAGTGCTTAGAGATCAGGTCCAGGTGCTCCTGTCGGAGAGAAATCAAGCTAGTGATCTCTTCCCTTAGGGAGACACCCTCGACCTTAAGGAATTTGACTTCCTTTTTCTGAGCCCTCAATCTCTTGCGGCATTCCTCGAAGGTGTTGAGCATAAGCTCATACTTTTCGAGGAGCTCAGCTTATCGGGCAGATGGGCTGTCCTCGAGATCATCATCAGGAGACTCATAGTCAGAGTCAGAGAGGGGGGTACGAGCCTTTACCTTCCCAATGAATGGGGGGGCATTCTCCTTCTGAGTCAGAGCGACCCACCAGCCCGAAGTAGGCTTCCTCATCATCACTGGAGTCTGAGGAATCAGACTCACTCAGTGTCTTTGACTTTTTGGCAATGTAGCTCCTCTCCTTCTTTTTATCTCTAGAGGTTCTGTGCTCTTCTCCCTTCCCCTTCTCTCTCTTGCCTTGATGGAAGTCAGCCATGACGTGTCCTGGCTTATTGCACCCAAAACAAATGATGTCAGTATGATGATGTTTGTTCGGTTTTGATTCATACCTGTCAGAAGAATAATTCTTCTTCTGGTTTCTGGAGGAGGAGCCGTCTCTCTTTCTTTGATTCCTCATCTTGAGGAACTTCTTGAATTCTCGGGTGATGAGGGAGAAGTCTTCTTCAGACAACTCTGAGCCGGAGGAGCATGGCTTGGAGTCTTCCTCCTCATCCTTTTTCCCCGCACGGGATGAAGCCGCACCCTTGCCCTTCCTGGAGTGAATGGCTTTTAGGGCCACAGTCTTTTCCTTGGTAGCGGCTTTCTCTGCTTCTTCTTCTGCTTTCCTCGTGTTCAACTGGAGCTCATAGGACATGAGCTTCCCAAAGAGTATCTGAGGATCAGTTTCTACTAATCTGTCAAACTCTCGGATGGCGCAGATCTTCGTGTCTCATTCCTTAGTAAGGGACCTAAGGAATTTATCATTAAGTTCACCATCAGTGAACACTCTTCCATATCCCTTGAGAGCATTGACGATCTTGAGGAAATTCTCGAAGGTAACTCCGATCTCTTCCTTTGGCCCCTGCCTGAAGGCCTCATATTTCTGGTTCAGGAGGGATCTCCGATCATCCCTCACTTCATCTATGCCCTCCATCAGAATAATCAGGCTGTGCAAGATATCCTTGGCTATCCAGTAGTTGCAAAAGTTCTGCATCATGGAGTCATCGACTGCGCTGATTAGTATGTTCTGTGCCTTCTTGTCAAGTCCGACCAGCACCATCTCGTCCTTGTCCATTTCAGAAAGCTTTTTTGGCACCATTTTGGTAGGATCAATGGTGGAGGCCTTAGTGGGAATATAAGGTCCCTCCTCCACGATCATGAAGAGTCGAGGGTCGACAACTTCCATCTAAAATCTAATCCTTTCCTTCCACATAGGAAAGTTTAGCCTGGTGCACACTGGGATCTTGCCTGAGTACTTGAGTCCGTCCATAGTAGATATCTGCCTTCTTCTTGACACTAGTGGCAGGAACTTACTCAAGGTGTTAACCTTTTTGATGAGTAACCTCCCTCTGATACCACTTGAAAGTCACACTAGTGTCAACTACCTTCACCTATGGGGGGGGGGGAATAGGTGTCTTGCACAGTCTTTTAGCAAAATTAATATTATACCTGCACAATTAAACAAAAAAACACAGCACAAAAATACACAGGCAGTTATAGTGGTTCCCCGATTTGGGTACGTCCACTTTCCCCCTCGACCTATCTCCCAATAAGGGACGACTCAGTCACTTCACCAACCGGATTGAAATCAAATCCTCACACTAATGGAAGGAACCCTTCCACCCGAAGGAGTCACCACTCCTCCACCACGGGTTGCACCCAACCCTTACAACGCGGAACCAACTTTCCTTTACAACAAAAGAAAAATTAGAATGTATAAAATAAGAACTACTTATGGGGTGGTTGGTGTCCCTCTTCGTTCGATGACGCGTTCTTGAAGAAGATGAAGAGTCCACGACCTTAGCTCTCACTTAGAGAGGATCTCCCCGAAATCGGCGGCGGCAGAGCTTTCGGGATCGGCGGCGGCAAGGTTTGCGGCGGCGAGCTTTGTAGATCCAACCTTCGTAGCAAAGCTAGCAAGGTCTACCAACGATCACACTTGGATCGATCGTCTCAATCGATTCGGAAAGGGAAGGTGTTCCCGATCTACAAACCAAGAGACAAATGATCTCAAGATAGACACGTGAGACGCGTTGCTTGACTAAGCTTCTGTCACTGGGAGATCAAGATGAATCAAAGATCAGCGGCGGTGACTTTCTCCCGAGCGGCGACGGTGTTCCGAGCGACGACGGCGACGAAAATAAATCCGCGATGCTTTAGGTCACGATGGCGGCCCGTTTCTTGTTCTCGGTATTGATTGTTTTTGATGTTCAAAAATACAATAGTATTTATATAGTAGGTCATACATTATGACCGTTGTGGGCCCTACTAGTGGAAACCTTAAGTCCGGTTCAAAACAGCGCGTGTATACTTGGTCCGGTCCAGCGAGCCAACGAAAATCGCCTAAGGCAAATTCGGCGGGAATCATTGGTGATTCTCGACGAATCGACGAGAATCACTAATGATTCCCGTCGAATTCTACTTAGAAGAATTCTTAGCTGAACAGCAAGCCATCCAGAGAGAATCAGCGAGAATCACAATCCATTCTCGACGAATCGGCGAGAATGCAAAGTCATTCTCGACGATTCGGCGAGAATCACTTAGTGATTCTCGTCGATTCTGCCTTGGATGAATTCAAGACGGCATTGAGACAGCCTGAAGCATTCGGCGAGAATCGGCTAGTGATTCTCGTCGAATCGGCGAGAATCACTTAGTGATTCTCGTCGAATCTTACTTAGACGAATTTTCATCTATCTTCCCGTGAGCTGGTCTTTGACCCATCCTTGCTCCTTGTTTGCTCTTGATCTTTCTCAGCCCTATACTTTAATATAAGTACACTCCAATAGAGAGTGCTCGTAAGCCAACACACTGATCTGCTCAACGAGGGATTACGTTGCGCAGACCCGTGTATATTGACCTACTGCACCCTGACATTGTTTTGTACTTAGCGTGGAGTAACTGCAAGCACAACTTGAATACAAATGATCAAATACATTGTCAATTCACCTTAGCTGGTTCAGGGGCTTCTTCAAATCAGGTACATTGAGGATACAATACCCAACATAGGGCTACCAATTCTCATAGAAAAGGTAAAGCCCCAGTTCAGCCTCTAGCTTATAATCCCCCTATTTTCTTTAAGAAGGTAGTGAATCCTACTAACAGGTATGATCATGACATTACACATGGTCACTGTGAGCATGAAAATTTCATGAGCAAGGGTGCAAATGTCAATAGACCAATCTATAGGCATGCCCATCATATTCAAGAGGAGTACTTGAAGAATGTTGTTCCAGCACCAACACTTAATAAGTCTACTGGCAATAAAGTAAGAAAACCTGTACCTAAGAAAAGGTATAATATGTTTGAGTGTTGGTGTTGTGGCAAGGTGGGCCACTTTGCCATGGATTGCTGGTTTAACTCAAGTGTTAAAACCAAAAGTAGGATTCTATTAGATCAGTTACATGATTTCAAACTAACAAGGACCTAGGACCCACTAGCAAGTTGGGTTCTAAGGGTAAGTGATTCTTTATTTGTTGCAGGTGAATCCAAGTGACCATACCCCTATATGATACTTGGATAGTGGCTGTTCCAGACACACGACTGGAATAAGGAGAATGTTGAGGGACTATGTGCCCATAAAAAATGAACCAAAAGTTATCTTTGTTGGATCAGAAAAGGGAATTATCAAAGGATTTGGTAACATATCTTGTGATTCAATTACAATCACTAAAGTGGCTTATATAAAGGGTCTAAAACATAACCTGATTAGCATAAGTCAACTTAGTGATCTAGGTTATGACATTTCTTTCCTCAAAGGGGAGTGCCTAGTAAAAAGGTCAAGTGATCAAGATATCATTTTGATTGGCACTAGGAAAGGAAATGTGTATTGCCTTAACCTAGATTGTGAGTCTAACAACTCACCTATTTGTTTGGTTGCAGGAGAGAAAGCTTCTCTATGTGTCAAATGGCACAAGAGGCTAGCTCATCTGAACTATAAGTTAATAGGACTGCTGTTCAGCATGGGATTAGTGAGGAATGGTACTCAAGTTAAGTGCATAAAAGAGGGTGTGTGTTCAGCTTGCCAAAAAGGCAAGCAGACTAAGTCCTCTTTTCAGTCACTTGACATCAAAGATTCAAGGAGATGTTTGTATCTCATGCATATGGATTTGTTTGGTCCTATGTCAGTTCATAGTCTTGGTAGGAAAGCATACACACTTGTTGCTGTGGATGACTATTCTAGATTTACATGGGTTTTCTTCTTGTGGCAGAAATCTGAAACCCCAACTATTTTCAAGACTTTTGTCAGACAAATACAGAATGAATACAACAGTTTAGTGGTAAAAATCAGAAGTGACCATGGAACTGAATTTCAGTCTGAATGTATGACAAAATTCTGTGAAGAACTTGAGATTCATCAGGAATTCTCTTCACCTAGAACTCCTCAGCAAAATGGTGTTGCTGAAAGAAAGAATAGGACTCTAATTGAGGCAAGTAGAACTCTACTGAATGACACTACTCTCCCTGAATACTTCTGGGCTGAGGCAATAAATACTGCATGTCATGTGCTCAATAGGGCCTCTATCAACAAGAAACACAAGATGACTCTCTACCAGATTTTGAAAGGCAGAAAACCAAACATATCTTATTTCAGAATCTTTGGTAGTAAGCGTTTTGTACTAGTCAATGGTAAATACTACCAAACTAAGTTTGTTGCCAAATCCCTAGAAGGGATATTTGTTGGGTACAACAACCAAAGTAAAGCATACAGAATCTACAACTTGACTACTCAAGTTATAGAAGAATCTATGCATGTTGTATTTGATGAGTCAATGTTTATTAATAGTGAATTGTCTAGTTCTTCAGTTAGTTCTACAGGTCTAACAGATAAGCTGGACAAGCTGACCATCAATGAAGATGTTCTTGCTAAACTGGATGAGGATAAAGATGCCAGCTATCCAGGGGGATACCAAGTCCCTCTGGGTGAAGAAGAAAATGTGGAGCATCAAGATGAGGAAACTGGAGATAGCAATAATGCTGACAGAATTCCTCCTGCAAGGAGACACCTAAAGGATCATCCAGCTCACCAAATCATTGGCGATGCAAGTCAGGGTGTTCTAACAAGGAGCAAGAGCATGAACACAGTTCTATGTTCTAGCTTCCTGTCTCAGATAGAACCCAGGAAGATTGAAGAAGCAATGCAAGACACCAACTCGATTGATGCAATGCAAGAAGAGCTCAGTCAGTTCAAAAGGTGTAAGGTCTGGGAACTAGTGCCAAAACCTAAGGATCACAAAATAATAGGAACTAAGTGGATCTACAGGAACAAACTTGATGAGAATGGCATTATAGTCAAGAACAAGGCTAGACTGGTAGCAAAAGGCTACATGCAAGAGGAAGGTATTGATTTTGATCAAACCTTTGCTCCAGTGGCAAGGCTGGAGGATATAAGGTTGTTCTTGGCCTATGCTGCCTTTCAAGGGTTCAAAGTATATTAGATGGATGTGAAATCAGCATTTCTAAATGGTGATTTAAGAGAAGAAGTCTATGTAGAATAACCCTCAAGTTTTGTAGACTCTCACTTTCTTGATTATGTATATAGGCTTAGGAAAGCACTATATGGTTTTAAACAAGCTCCAAGGGCTTGGTATGAAACCTTGTCTGCCTTCCTTATTGAGAATAAATTCTCTAGAGGAAAGATAGACAAAACTCTATTCTATAGGGAATCAAAAGGCAAGATAATACTAGTCCAGATATATATGGATGACATTATTTTTGGTTCTACTGAAAACAGCCTTTATAGGAAGTTTGCCAAACTTATGCAAGGGAAGTTTGAGATGAGCAGTATGAGTGAGCTGAAGTTCTTCTTGGGACTTCAAGTTAGACAGAATGAGAGTGGATTGTCCGTATCCCAGTCTAAGTTCACCAAGGAGTTGATTAAGAAGTATGGTTTGGACTCAGCTTATACTATGAAAACTCCAATAGGAACAAGTATGCCTATATGCAAAGATGAAGTAGGGGAACCTGTTGATGAGTCTTTGTATAAAGGGATAATTGGCTCCCTACTATACTTGACTGCTAGTAGACCTGACATCATGTATACAACATGTGTATGTGCTAGGTATCAAACATGCCCTAAGGAATCTCATTATACTGCAGTTAAGAGAATATTGAGATATCTTAAGGGCACACCTAATCTAGGCCTTTGGTACCCTAAGAATAGAGATTTTCTATTAACTGGTTTCTCAGATGTAGATTTTGCTGGATGCAAAGAAGACAGAAAAAGTACCACAGGAACCCGTCAGTTCCTTGGTGGGAGGCTGGTGTCATGGAGCAGTAAGAAGCAAACCAGTGTAGCTATATCAACAGCTGAATCAGAATATATAGCTGCAGGTAGCTGTTGTGCACAATTAATGTTGATAAAGCATCAACTAGAAGATTATGACATCCAGGTAAGTAGAATTCCACTATTTTGTGATTCTACAAGTGCTATTTCTATTGCTAAGAATCATGTATCACACAGTAGGACCACGCATATAGAAATAAAGTTTCATTTTATCAGAGAACATGTTGAAAAAGGAAATATTAGTCTAGAGTTTGTAAAAACAGATAATCAAATAGCTGATATTTTCACAAAACCACTAGATGAAACTAAATTCAATAATTTCAAAATTGAATTAGGTATGTTGAACCTAGAATAGGTTAACATAAGTTTCCATGAGTAGCATCAGTAAACATCAAATTTCTCTTGAAATTTGTCTAAGTACAAAGTTTGTGTCGACACAAGCAAGTTGTGTCGACACACTCAGTATGTTGTGTCGACACAGGAATAGGATGTGTCGACGCAGAAATAATATCTTGGTCGACAGGAGAATAGGTGTCGACACAACCTTGTCGAGACTATAAGTCGTGAGATTTTTGTGTCGACACAAAAAGTTGGTGTCGACACAACTCTGTCGAGACTTAAGTTGTCAGTGTCGATACAGACGCAAGTATGTCGACACAGACTCAAGTATATCGACACATAGATGTGTCGACTTAAAATACGTTTTGTCGACTTAGACATTAGTATGTCGACACATAGTCATTTTGACTTAACTTAAGTTCTGTCAAGACCTAGGTCATTTTTGTCGACACAAAAACTGATTTGTCGACTTAAACCCGACTTTTGACCTGCCCTTGATGCAAGTACTATAAAAAGGTGAATCCAAAATCTGGTCGACTACGCTATCAGAATTTTTGACTCTATACCTTTTGTCGACATAGACCTTCTCTTCTCTTCTCCTCTAGTACTTACATCAATGGCGCCACACCAAGAAGACAAGGTTAATGAAGGTTATGAACTGGTTCGCGACGGTTTCACAACTGCTTCTAACGAAATTCAGGGAGTTATTGCACTAATTTCTGAAAATGGACTAGAATTTTTGGTTTCAGAACCAACCAAAATTTGGAAGAAAGAAGTCATGGAGTTCTATACAACCGCTTCATTGGACTCTAAAGGAATAAAAATCAAGGCATCTATTTAAAGTACCTAGGTGAAGATCACTTTGAAATCAATCAGGAAAGCACTACATCTGTCATTGATTAAGGATACAGACAAAATTACTCCATCCCAAATAACTGAAGCATTAAGCTGGTGTGGACTGAATCCCAGTATTAAGATTGGTTCATCTATCAATAGAAAATGGATGAATTCCCAAGGAAAATTTCTTTCAGAAGTGGTGGGCAAGGTGATTATCTGCAAAACAGGTGGACATGATCGGATTTCTGCCCACATGTTCAATCTGATGGTGAGAATCATATTCAAGATAAACACTGACTGGGCAGTAGTAATGTTTGATAAACTACAAGAAGGAATAAAGAAACCTAACCTAGGAAGGATCCTCAGCCTATGCTTAACATCAGTAATTCCAGATATTCTGAAACAAGCAAATGACTCTAAGATAAATCATATGAGAAAAATGGATGTAAGGATACTGTCAAGGTGGGACAGAGTTCTAGCCAAGGAAGTCCCTGCTCCTAAGGAGCAAACTAACAAAGACAAGAAGAAAAAGAAGGTGGTTGTACAGGCTGACTCCTCCAATGATTCTGAGGAGGAAGTGGTCTTCAGTTCTGATGAAGAACAGCAACAATAAGATGTTCATGCTCAAGCAAAGGACTGTGAGCCCCAAGAGCAACAAGTTGACTCTACTCCAGGGGGAGAAAACCTAGAAAAATAAACTGAGTTGCCTGCCCAAGGGGGAGGTATTGATGATGTTGTCCTGGATAGTGACTTAGCTGCAGACACAATAATGGATGTTGTATCTGAAATCAACACTGCAGCTAAAGTAACTGATAAAAATGATGCTCAAAATGAGTCAGTAAGTCTCTTCTCCACAGACTAGTGATGTATTATAGTATTCTCCTCAAAAATTATTCAAAGGGACACTTTTGTTTAAATAACAAAAGAGGTCTTTCAAGTGGTATTAGTCTTTTAAGTTTTTTTTTAAAAAAAAACTAATTTTATTCCTTCTGAATAGATACAGCAGGAATTTACAATGGAAGAATTGTTTCCTGATCCTCTTACTGATAGGACTGAGGGGGAGGAAATTTAAAAAGAAAAGGAAATTCCAAGGACTGAGGGGGAGGAAATTGAAATAGAAAAGGAAATTCCAAGGACTGAGGGGGAGGAAATTGAAATAGAAAAGGAAATTCCAAGGACTGAGGGAGAGTTATCCAAGGATACCCCAGCTGAAAAGGAAACTGCTGATATTAAAAGTACATCTGAATCTTCTGAAGATGAAGAAGCCACATTGGCTAAGAAAAGAAAGCTGTCTGTGGTAAAGAAGAAGAGTTTTGGATATAAGAAAGCTTTACATTTGGGAACTGCACCATCTACATCAACTGTGGACTTCAGTTCTTTACTGGTCCAGATGCAAATAAAACTAGATAATCAAAGGCAGACTATAGAAAAATATGTGGATGAAACTCATAAGGAGTTACAGTTTCAGTTGGCCCAGGATATCAAATCCATTAGATTTGAAGTGAATCAAAATAAGAAGGAGATGACAGATTGCTTCCATAAAGGAGGTAATGTTGTGGTGTTCCTGGCCAAGCAACAACAAGATATACAAGCTAAAGTGGATGAAATTGAGGTAAAGCAGGGATATGTACTAGATAATCAGATTAGAATGAATGAAAATCTCAAGGATTCACATCATGAAATATTGACAAAGCTCACTGATTCTACCACTACTCTGAAGGCTGAAATCTCCAAGCAAATCCAAGAAGATATCTCTGCTGTCAAAGCCACATTTCAAGAATCTCAGGATAAAATAAATCTTTCCTTACTAAATTCAGAGCTTATTTTAAAGAGGGAACTGAATATATAGCTGATCAAGTCAGATTCCAGAAAGAAGATATAAGAGATCATGTTGCAAGAGAAGTCATAAAGGGGGAGAGGTTGCTAGTCAAAGCCAGCTCTGATCATGCTAAATGGACTACCAATAGCATCAGAGCTACTCTTGGATATCCTCTTCTTTGTGATGATGCTAATGTAGCTGAGTTTGGGATACAACCTGAATATTTTGAAGGAGATCAGCCTGAAGGTTCTCAGGTGATCTACCCCCCAGCTGATTTTGAGATGGTTCAAGAAGAAGTGCTGAAAATGTATAATCCTCCACCAGAGGTACAGAATGTGATTCTAGAAAAGGTTGAAATGTCAGAAGCTGCATTAGAAGCTCAGAAGTAAGCTCAACTTTCCAAGAAGAAATTTAGAGAGCAAGCTGAGCTGAAGCCATATTTTGAGCAATGGAGCCCAACTTCTAGAAATATCATACTTACTGCCTGGAAAGCTGTTAAGGATAAAACCCATGACAGGGGTAAGTAGTATTCTGGGCAAGAGTGGAATACATATCAAGCTGAACAAGAAGCAATCTTCATCATAGATGAAGTGCTAAGGCTGGGAAGCTACCTACTAATGCTCAAGAGCCAAGCAAGTACTTCCCCAAACCTTTCCACTATTTTAAAAGATAGAAGATCAAGGCTGAAGCATTAAAGAAGAAAGCTCTCAAAGGAAAAAAGCCAGCTGAAGATGCTGAACCTTCTGTGCAGGATAAAATCAAGTCTAGCAAAGGAATAATTATTAAGGAACCTAGTCAGTAATAGGATTGCTAGGTTCTTGTAATAGAACAATGTATTATTTTTCTTTTGTTCTATAAGAAATTCTTGTAAACCATAATTTTACTGATTAATGAAATCTGTTTCAGTATTAAGTGTTTGTTGTTTACAATGATTATGTGATAACCTGCTCTGAAATATTTTTTTCTTCTATTTATAGTTTGGTTTTATCTTAAGAGTTGTATATCTATGACTAAGGGTTATGACTTCTCCAAATAGGGGGAGATTGTTGGGTACATTGGAAAATGTGTACTAGATTTGGAGAAGCCACAACTTAGTCAATGATATGCATCAATGTGTATTTGATAGAAGTTTGAGTTTCATTGTGCAGGTTTTAGTATTTGAAGGAAAATTTTCTAAGTACAAGTGTCGACACTTGTGAAGAAACTATGTCGACACTCAGGAAACATGTGTCGACAATAAGGAAATTTGTGTCGACACACAGACAAATTGAGTTGACACTCGGGGAAGTTGTGTCGACACCCAGAAGTTATGTCGACACTTATAAAGAAGCTGTGTCAACACACTGGCAAAATGTGTCGACACTTATAAAGAAGTTATGTCGACACTCAAAACTATATCGACACCTAAAGAAACAGTTGTGTCGACATCCAAAATTGTGTTGACAACTTAAAATAGAATTGTGTCGACACTTAAAACAGAAGATGAGTCGACACTCAGGAGCTGTGTCGACACCTGAAGCAATTGTGTCGACACACCAACTCTCAAGAGGTTATGTCGAGTTCAGAAGTAGTTATGTCGACACATAGGACTTGTGTTGACACACACACTCAACGCCATTAGAAAAACACTCAACACTAATTGTCTGCAATAGAAATGTCGAGTCAAGAAGCTGCTGTGTCGACACACAGGACTTGTGTCTACACATACAACATAAGCATTATCGAGAAGCAGAAGTATGACTGTGTCGACACTTGGAGTAATTGTGTCGACACCATGAAGACTTGTGTCGACACTTAGTCTATATGTGTCGACACATGTGAAGCAGTTTGCTGAGTGTTGTATGATGAGTTGAAAAGACATTGAAGAACCTGGTGACGTGACTTGTGACTTGACAGTTGTCATAACTAACCGGTCTGACACTACTGTCAAAACTGTCAGAAGTTTGTTATGAAACGGATCAGCGGGTAACCATGAAGCAAGCTCTATATAAGAGACAGATCGGAAATGACAGAAAAAGAACAACAACGTGAGTCATCAATAAGCAGAATTCTAACAGATCAAGGCCTTTCTACAAGAAAGATTAGGAGTTCAATCTGAATTTAAGGAAGAAGCTGACTGAAGATCAACTTCAACTTCAAGAAAAGATCCACCTTATTTGTCCTAATCAAGAAGCTTTGAAAAGCTAAGTTAGGTTGGATCAGAAGGATCAATCTATACAAGAACTGATCAAGAAGACAACATCAACAGAGAAATCTAGCTGGTGAAGTTTTTTGATACTTATTACTCACAAATTCTTGTAGGATCTATTGATAGATCTGAGATTGTAAGCCTAAAATTATAAAGGCTGAGGTAGGGCAGTGTGCCTGAGGTAGGACTTGTGGAAAGTCTGAGTTATAAGCCTAATTATAAAGGCTGAGGTAGGGCTGAGGCCTGAGGTAGGATTCAGGGAAGAATCTGAGGTAGGACTTGTGTAAACTCTGAGGTGTAGGAACCATTTTGGGTTCTGAGTTTGTAAGATCTGTGGATCTAAGCCAGTGGAAGGAAGTTAGGCTGAATCCAGTTATCTGCTGAATAGGCGAAGGGGGAAAGTGGATGTACCCATATCTTGGGGAACCACTATAGATCTGGTGTTTGCTGTGTTGCATTTAATTTTTGTAGATAGAATTATTCTATGCTATAAAAACTTACAAATATCTGTTTGCATTAAAATCAAAAAGACTTAAAAAAAATTAGAACCTATTCACCCCCCCTCTAGGTATTTAGGCTCTTGAAACAAAGTCTTTCAGATGTGCACCAAGAATACAGCCCAAATAGGCCTATCTTTATGACACGGAAGGAGCCTATGGGAGCATATCACCACAAGACCAAGCCCAATCGTCCGCTTGATATGGAAGGATCCTCGGGAATGAGCACCGAGGACCAAGCCCAACCGCCCAAAGTCTATCTGTCAACTCCCATCAGTGTGACAACTTGCATGCCCGTAGACTTGCCATACTATCCTTAACCTAGGATTATGACACCGCGTGTTAACTCACACCACATGCAATTTTATATTTAAGGGCTCCACACTGAGTCCCTTTTTATTATTCACATCCCGTGCTCAACATCACGCAAGGGCTCCACACTAATTCCCTTATCAATACATCATTCTAGTGCAGCAAACACACACACTTCTAACCCTTACACATTTCCATAACACTCAAGGGTTCATCATTACACATGGTTCAAGTCACCTTATATAACATACAAATCCCGCATTGCTACCCGTAGGGAGACCCAACTCTAAGTAGTGGACTACTTTACACATTCCTTTAAACATCATATCGCATGGCCATGCATAAACCTCATCTGATTCCTTCTTAAAATCAGACATTCAAAATCAACTATGCTTCCATATGTTAATTACGACAATATCATGATACTTTGCATATACATCAAACATGATAACATAGTTATATGATATACTTTCATTCGTCGGACATCACACTCTCTTTCCAAAACCTATTTCATTCTCCTGATTATAATCATGCACATCCCTATCGGATATCACAAGAATATCATTTGGATAACCAACGTATCAATTCATTTGTTTATCAACTCACCCAAACCCATTGTTTATCAAACTCTTTCAAATCATTCGTACAATCAAGTTTCACCAAACTACTTGTTTATCACGATTATGTGTAGAGTAAGATTACTAAAACCTTGGCAATATTTTCTACGAACTCCCTACCAAATCCAAACCCAATTCTACACAACCCTGAGAATAATATGTACTTAAGTCATGGCTGTACAGCAACTTCGACTGGACATTCTTGATAAAACAGAACTCGTATGAAAATGTGTAACTATCCGTTGGAAAGGTCTTTCCAAGGGCTTCGACTTTCGTGTTTAGTCAAAAACTCAGATCTGGCTGTTTCATACTCGAAAATGGCCTTGAATTTCGTTGCGTACAGAAAATAGATTCCTGCACACATCTTAAAGCAAGATGAACGACATCGGTTCATCTTCTTCCTTTAGATATTTATTCAAGACCACTCACAGATTTTCCTCCTCCCTTATTCACCCTCAATAAACCATTATTTTTCACGAAACCAAGTCCATCATCTTCATAATGAAGAGAGGAGAGGTTGAAGACATCAAATCCCTGGAACAAGGTCCTAGCATGGTCTCTTCATAGGAGATCTTCATCTCACAAGTCAAACTCTTTTGAGTCGACATCTGTCCTAAATACTAACTATAGATCTAGCACCAATGGAGAGGGTAGGAAGCACACCTCGTTTCTGTCCATGGATCTCGTCACTCTCCTTGATTGCATCTTCTTCTCGTTGGCGTTATTCATCACGGGAAGGAACAATCTTTCCTCTAGAAAATCAGACTCCGTCGATCTCCTTCTCCATCGGGTTCGGCAAGTAATGGCTCGGTAAGGGGAAATTAGCGTGAAGGCTAGGGTTCGACTCTTCCCTTTTATAATAGGAATTAGGGTTAAACTGCCTCGCCACGTGTCAGCCTAACATTAGACCTCCCATTATTAATAAACATTAAGTCCAATCGGAAAGAACCGGTCCAAGGAAGTAAATATGCGCATTTCCCGAAAAAAATGGTTCAGCCCGTGTACAGGAACAAAAAACAGCCTGGGCCGAAAATGCACCAAGTCAAACTTGTCGAGTTTCCCCCTTCATACTCGACGAATCGTCGAATGTATCCGCATATTCTCGACGAACACTTCACTTATTTCACTGAATTGTCTATGTGATCCACGACGAATTCATCAGATATCCTTGGTGATATTCGACGAATTCCTCTTAGTCGAATATTCCATGTTTTATCCTGCTGAATTCTTCTCAGCCATATTCGATGAATTCGTCGGATATCATTGACGATATCCGACGAATTTCACTTAGCTATTTTCCCTGATCAAGCGTCGAGTGCGTCGAGTATCACCCAACGATACTCGACGAATAGTACTAGTCCTCTATGAGCTACCCAACCATACTCGACGAATTCATCGGATTTTCTTGACGATATCCGACAAATTTCCCTTGATCGATTTTATCTGAAGTCCCGGCCCCTGATTCGTTGAGTATCACTCAACCCTAGCCCATCAGTCAATGCACTCGACACCTATTGCTAGTGCACCCCGAGCCTCAGTCAACTCTCCTGGCTCAAAACACGTGCGAGGGGTCTAACGCGAAATGGGATGTTACAGAGACTAATATATTCATTACCTTAGTATCCCTTTTATAAGACATTGGTGGTATTTCCTTCAGCATCCCTTTTATAAGACATTGGTGGTCCTGTCAAAAGTGACCCATAAATACCTTCATCAATAGAATTCATGCATAATCTAATTCCGATTTTCCAGAGTGTAAACTTTTTAAAATTACACACTAGAGGCCTTGTTGATGCAAATCCTTTGAATATATTAGAAGACATTTTTCTTTTGAAATTAAAAAAATTTATTTGTATGTATATATATATATATAATTGTTCTGATCTTTATAACTGTTGGGTACACTGGAAACTATGTACCAGATTTGGAGAAGCCTCCCCTTACTTAATGATATACATCAATTTGTATTTGATGAGATGTTGAGTTTCAGTGTGCAGGTTTAAGAAATACAGGAAAAATTTCTAAGTACAAGTTGAAAGTGCGGAAGAGAGATCTACCTTCACTCTAGAGGGGTGAGGGGGTGAATAAAGTATTTTAAGATAATTTTCAGTTTAAAAGAAATAAGGCAGATTAAGATTTAATTTATGTTTAAGTGTATATGTGCTTGCTATGAAACAAAGATAAAATAAAAACTAAAGAAACACACAGAACAAAGCAAGGATAAACACACAGCAAACCAGATGACACAAGGAGCTATAGTGGTTCCCCAATAACTTGGGTACGTCCACTCTTCTACCACCCTTGGTAGGAATTCACTCAGGAAGAGTTGATCAGGTGTCCTGACACCAAAGAGCTTTTGACAAGGTGCTCAAAAACCAAAACTAGATTTTTTGATCAGGTGTCTTGCCACCACTGAGTTTTGACAAGGCTCTCAGAACCACACTCAAAACTTTTGAAGGGAGTCTTGATAACCCTTTTACAACAGTAAAATAAAAAGGAGTTGAAGGTGTCTTCTCTGTTCTCAATCAAATGAGAGAAGCACAAGTGGATTTGATGAAGATGTCAAAGCTCCCCTTGAGATGTAGAATGGTTCAGGAGTGGAAGCTTTGCACAGGGTGATACGCCTTCAATGAGACTTCTCCAGCAAATGATGATTTCAGCAAGGCTGAAATGTGAGTTGTCTTGGAGAGTTGAATGATGAAGCCTTTTTGCACTTGAAGCAGATCTTTTAGTCATAGAAGATGAAAACTTGATTAGAGAATTTTTTTTGTTCTTCTTCTGTAATGCAATTCTTGTGTCTCTTGGTGTTGGTGTTGAATGGTCTGTCTTCTTGTGTCTCTCTTTTCTTCAGCTCTGAAATCTCCAAGAGAACTGAGAGAATAATAATGAATTCTTGACTTGAATGGCCGAATAAACAGTCTTGAATGATTTCCAAAAACATCATTTGTCTCTAGGGAAAGTCCATTAGCAATATTCCATTTTTACCTTCCTTGACATTTGCATCAGATAGCTTGAAACGGCTAGGAAATCTTTTGCCATTAATGCAGCAATTAACTCTGAAAGAATTTGAAATAATTCCATAACTGATATTGACTTGATAGCAGAAAACGTCGACCTCATCAAGAAATAGTCGATCAGAGATCGACTATGGTCGACCAGAGCTCAGAGATAATGAAATTGAACTGGAACAGAAATAGTTGATCTGAGCTCGGAGAAAATGGAGATAAGCAACAGACAGAAGGCGTCGACCTGATTTGGACATAAATCGTCGACCTTAGCTTCAACAGAAAACGTCGATCGGAACTCAGGGAAAAAGCGTCGACCTGAGCTCACCAGAAAACGTCGACCTGGCTAAGGCAGAAATCGTCGACCTTGCTAAATCAGAAATAGTCGATCTTGAGCTTGGCAGAAATCGTCGACCTTCTCTTAGACAGAAATAGTTGACCTAAGCTTGACGACAAAGCGTCGATCTAAGCTTGACGACAAAGCGTCGATCTAAGCTCAGCAACAGAGCGTCGATCTAAGCTTGACGACAAAGCGTCGATCTAAGCTTGACGACAAAGCGTCGATCTAAGCTCAGCAACAGAGCGTCGATCTAAGCTTGACGACAAAGCGTCGATCTAAGCTCAGCAACAGAGCGTCGATCTAAGCTTGACGACAAAGCGTCGATCCAAGCTCAGCAACAGAGCGTCGATCTAAGCTTGACGACAAAGCGCCGATCCAAGCTCAGCAACAGAGCGTCGACCTAAGCTTGAGGACAAATCGTCGATCTAAACTCCACGATAGTCGACCTGAGCTCGACTATTTTTAACATTTGTCTCAGCTTTGATTCCTGATCTTGAATGGTCCTGGGGGCAGCTTCAAACCTAAGTTCTAAGCCCTAGACACATTCTAACTTGACCTTTTCAACTATACAACTAGGTCAAACAGATATCCTAAATACATAGTGATCCTTGCCCAAATTAGTAATAGGGTGTTCCAACACAAGTGTCGACACTTGTAAGGATTTATGTCGACAGCTGAAGCAGGAGCTGTGTCGACACCCAGGAATTATGTCGACAACTGAAGCAGGAGCTGTGTCGACACCCAGGAATTGTTTTGAAAACAGAAGAAAGGCATGTGTCGACACCCAAGAATTATGTCGACACATGAAGAAGGGTTGTGTCGACACTCAGGACTTGTGTCAACACACACTCAATGCCATCTATCAGCAACGAACGGCGGCCGAAAAAAGATTTTATATTAGGGTTGGAAACGGAAAAAAAAAACCGTCAAACTCCGTTTGGAGTTTTCGGCTAACGGGGAAACTGAAGAGTCTTTAATGACGTTGAACTCCGTTCAACGCTATTAAATTGCGTCGAGCTCAGCTCGACGGCGACTAGTCAGAAAATAGATAGACGCACTATCTGAAAGCGATGAACTTCGGTCAACGTTTTTGGACAACGTTGAACTCCGTTCGACGCTTTAGGGAAAAGCGTCGATCTCCATTCGATGTCCGAGGCTAATAGGGAAAACTGAAGAGTCTTTAACTGCGTCAAACTCCGTTCAACGCTATTAAATAGCGTCGAGCTCAGCTCGACGGCGACTAGTCAGAAAGAAGAAACTAGCGCTAACTAAGGAAGCTGAACTTCGATCGACGTTTTTGTAGAACATCGATCTCCGGTCGACGTTTTTTTTAAAAAAAAACGTCGATCTCAGTTCAAAGACAAGATATATATTATAGACACTGGAAAATATAATATTTTTTAGCCTAGTCTTGGTCTATTTTTAGCTTTTGAAATCTTGGGATTTAATTTAAACTTCCTCCATCTAGCATTCTTAACTGATTCAGGAAGAAGGTATGCTTCTTTTCATCCAATGGTTTGGTGAAAATATCTCCCCTTTACAAATCAGTTGGGATATATTGAAGTTCAATTTTATTTTTCTCTACATTATCCCTTAAAAAGTGATGCCTAATCTCTATATATTTTGTCCTACTATGGAGGACTGGATTTTGTGCTATAGAGATAGCACTAGTATTATCACAAAAAATTTTAGACATCTCTAAGTTGTAGCCATAGTCTATGAGCTGATTTTGTATCCACAATATTTGTGAACAGCAACTGCCTGCAGCCATATATTCAGCGTCAGCAGTTTAGGTTGACACAGATGTTTGCTTCTTACAAAACCAGGAGACAAGTCTGTCACCAAGGAACTGACAAGTTCCACTAGTGCTTTTCCTGTCTACTCTGCATCCAGCATAATCAGCATTTGAAAATCCATTTAATTCAAATCCTGAGTCTTTTGGATACCAGAGTCCTAGATTTGGACAACTTTTTACATATCTAAGAATCCTTTTAACTAGAGTTAGGTGTGACTCTCTAGGGCTTACTTGGAATCTAGCACATATGCATGTAGCAAACATTATATCTGGTCTACTAGCTATAAGGTACAATAGAGAGCCAATCATTGCTCTATATGTTGTCTGATCAACATGTTTGCCATGCTCATCAGCATCCAATATAGCATTGGTAGGCATGGGTGTTTTCATACAGGATGCCTCAGACATACCAAATTTCTTAACCAATTCTTTAGCATACTTGGTTTGGGAAATAAATATGCCTTCAACATGTTGTTTTACTTGCAATCCTAAGAAGAAGGAGAGCTCACCCATGCTACACATTTCAAATTTGGAATGTATCAGGTTAGAAAACCTTTTGCACAAATTTGAATCAGTAGATCCAAATATGATATCATCTACATAAATTTGTACTAGTAGGGTATGGGACTTATGGGTTCTAATAAAAAGAGTTTGGTCTACTCTACCCCTTATAAAATCATTTTCCAGAAGAAAGCATGCTAGGGTCTCATACCATGCTCTAGGAGCTTGCTTGAGACCATATAATGCTTTATGCAATTTGAAAACATGATCAGGATAAGTTGAAGAGATAAAACCTAGAGGTTGTCTAACATAGACTTCCTCTTTGATGTCTCCATTGAGAAAAGCACTCTTCACATCCATCTGGTAGACCTTGAATCCCTTGTGAGCAAAATAAGCTAGGAATATTCTAATGGCCTCTAACCTTGCAACTGGTGCAAAGGTCTGGTCATAGTCTATTCCTTCTTGTTGAGAGTAGCCTTGAGCAACTAGCCTTGCCTTGTTTCTGACAATAACTCCTTGATCATCCAGCTTGTTTCTGAACACCCACTTTGTTCCAACAATGGAGTGATCCTTTGGCTTAGGCACTAGTTCCCAAACTTTATTTCTTTCAAATTGATGCAACTCCTCTTGCATTGCAATGATCAAGTGTGGATCTTGCTCTGCATCTTGAATGGATTGAGGCTCAACTTGAGATAGAAAACAAGTGTGCATCAGGTTCTAGTTGACCTGATTTCGGGTTTGCACACCAGTTGAGATGTCTCCAATCACTTAGGAGATTGGATGATCTCTTGTTGTTACTAGATCAATAGGGGATGTTGATTGTTCACCAACCTGTGTTGTTGTTTCCTCTTGTGGAATAACAACTGGCTCTTCAGGATGATTTTCTTCAAGAGGTTGAACTTCTTCTTCCTCATCACTGCTCTCATTCTTTTGCTGAATAGGTTGAGTGGCTGTATCCTCTTCTTTAACCTGTAATCTGTCCATACTTTCTGAAATAGAGTGTACCTGCAAAGGTTCTATGGTAGAAGTAGACTTCTCCTTATAACACATGTTAGTCTCATCAAAAGTAACATGAACAGATTCTTCAATTTTACAAGAAGATTTATTATATACCCTATAAGCCTTGCTGATCATGGAGTATCCCAGAAACACTCCTTCATCAGCTTTAGCTTGGAATTTTGCTAAATACTTCTTGTCATTATTATGAATATAACAAGTACAACCAAAATTTTTAAAATAATCTACTTTAGGTTTCTTCCCTTTTAGCAATTCATAGGGAGTCTTACCCTTCAGTTTATGTATTAAACTTCTATTCAACAAATAGTTGGAGGTGTTCACTGCCTCAGCCCAAAAGGATAGAGGTAGGTGAGCATCTGTCAACAATGTAGTAGCAGATTCAATTAGGGTTCTATTTTTCCTTTCAGCTACCCCATTTTATTGAGGAGTTCTAGGGGCTGAGAAAGTGTGCCTGATCCCTTCACTTTGACAGAACTCTTGCATAAGAAGAGAATCAAACTCTGTCCCATGATCACTTCTGATCAGGGCAATGTGAGTGTTGAACTCAATCTGTATGTATTTGAGAAACTCTATCAAACACTTAAAGTTATCAGACTTCTTCCTCAGAAAGAATACCCAAGTGAATCTAGAGAAGTCATCTACAATCACTAAAGCATAAGATTTCCCTCCTAAGCTTTGTACTGTAATGGGTCCAAAAAGGTCCATGTGTAGCAGATACAAAATCCAAGGTGAATCACTCTTATTAAGTGACTTAAAGCTATTTTTAGTTTGCTTGCCTAATTGACAAGCCCTGCAGAGTCCTTCCTTCTTGTAGGGGCCAGAAGGTAGTCCTCTAACAAGGTTGTCCTTGGAGAGCCTAGCAATGGTTCTAAGGTTTAAATGTCCTAATCTTTTATGCCATAAATCATTTGGCTTGCATACTGAATTGAATAAACAAATGTCTGTATGGGCTGAAAGAAAATTTACTAGATAGATGTTACCTTTCCTTTTACCTGTTAACACAGTTATGTTATTTTCTGACTTGAAAGTTGACTAGTTGTCTAAATTATCACCTAGAGGGGGGTGAATAGGTGATTGCGACGTCTTTTGCGGAATAAAATAAAACTAATCGCAGCACACACAAAAAGAACACAAGCACAGACGACACAAGATTTATAGTGGTTCCCCGATCTTGGGTACTCCACTTTCCCTCTCACCGATCTAGTAACGCACTAGACTCGGCTACTCCACTTATCTCAGATTAAAGAAATCTTACAACTCGATCCAACCCGGATCTACACTCGGAAGCACAATCTTCCTACAACAAATACTCGGAGTGAAAACTCCTACAACTCGGAGAAGAATCTCCTACAGAATAAAGATTTACAGAAAATGATAAAACTGTGACAGATCTTAGAAAATCTTGACGTCTCTTCTTCCTTCAACAATGGCGGCTCTGTCAGGAATTAGTCGGAGAAGATACTGTCGTCGATCTTGAGATCTGGTTCTTCGGAACACACGGAATCAAGAGATTCGAGAGAAGTCGAGGTCGATCTCGATTCTATGTGTCACTTCGTCGATCTTTCTTCGTCGGCGGCCTTCCAGATGGAAACAGTGAGCGGCGGCGACCGGGAAGACGAATCGAGAAGTTAGGGTTTTTCGGCCCTTTTTCGTTTCACGTTCTTGAAGAGAGAGAAAAGATAAATGATGATAAAAGGTTCTTCTTAATGAAAATAGAGACTGATTAGACCTTTTATAGGGAGCCTAATCGGTCAGAAATCAAATCGTATTGAAAGTAATGCCACGTGGGCCAATTAGATGATGACAGATTAAGGATTGGAAAAATAGAACGAATAGCGGGTCAACGATTTTGACAATTTCAGAATTAGAAAAAGATAAGTCAGAAGTACTCGAGAACTGAAGGTTGTTCTCGAGCACTAAATCAAGGAGTTTTCGAGAATAGAAATGATTGTCTCGAGATCTGAGACTTAGAAAAATATACTGTCAAAAATAACTTTCTCGAGCACTAATTGTACTACTCGAGCACTTATACTTTGAAGAAAAAGTATATCTGGATTACTCGAGCACACAGTAAACTTGCTCGAGTACTGGAAAGAAAGTATTCGAGAACTTGAAACTTCTCGAGCACAAAGACTTAATCAAAATCCTGAAGACTAGAGTACTCGAGCAAATGGATTATTTCTCGAGCACTTGAACATAGAGGAAAATCTGGAGGAAAGTACTCGAGAAGCTAAAGCTGTTCTCGAGCACAGGAACTTAGAAAAAATAACAACAGAGAAATAGTTCTCGAGAAAGGTAGACTTTTTTTTTTAGAAGAAGAGTTATATTTCTCGAGTACTTTTCCTTAGAAATATTTTTGCACAGCATTCTAGTTCTCGAGCAGCAAAGTCATTTTCTCGAGAAAGGAAAACTTTCTCTCGAGCATTAATGACAGCCAGATTTGAAAGAAAAAGTTCTCGAGTAAGCTGAGCTTTTTCTCGAGCACTTTAAAAACTTCTCGAGACCCAGAGTTGTAATTTACTCGAGCACTATTGTACTTCTCGAGCAAAAAATGACTTGGCAAAAATTCTAAGTTACAGAAAAATATTTTCAAATAAAACTTCTTCAGCTTCAGCTTTTGTCCTTTTCTCCAAGTGATTTGAGGTTAAGTATATTCCAATAGAGAGGCTACACATGAGTCAACACCTTGGATTACACAGTGAGGGATTACACTGTGAAGTCCTGTGTTTGATGACCCATTGCAGACTGACATTGGTCTATACTTAAAGTGTACACCTGCAAGCATATGGCTAAAGAGAAATATCAAATACAACTGGATTCAACTTAGTTCATGGGTGACTTCATGCAAATCTAGGTGAGTGTGGATACAATACCCAACAATCTCCCCCTATTTGCAGAAGTCAGAACCCTATACACTAAGCTGAATCCCTTAACAAATAATACATAACAACAAGTAAGCAAGACATATGTGACATAATCAAAATAACCTAGAGCAGGAATAACAGAAATGAATCACAGCACAATCAGAAACATATAGGTATATAAGTAATCAGATTTTTCAGATTAATGTTTTTAAATCCCACTATTCCCAAAGTTACAAAGGCTGTTATGAAATAGAGTGCAGGTTACTTCTTCTTGCCATCAGCCTGTCTCTTTTGTCTTTCACCCTCTTGCCATCTCTTCTGCTCTTGTCTCTCAAAGTAGCTGAAGGGCTTGGGAAAGTACTTTTCAGGTTTAGGAGGAGCTGCAGCATTGTTAAATCCATACTTAGACTCATGCAGCCTCCTCTGAATGCAGTTCTTGTCATACTTTCTCCATTCCTCATGGCTGTAGAATTCTTGTTGTCTTTCACTGAATTGAGTTACCAGCTTCAGAGTTTCAAGGATTAAAGTCATGGAGGTGGGGCTCCAGACTTCAGAGTGTACTGGATACTGCCTTGGTTCATCCTGATGTCTTCTGTAGCCTTGATCATGTTCAGGTGCAGATCTCCTTGCAGAGGGCCCTTCCCCATATTTCCTTTTCTTTGTTTGGATATTAGGTGGCTGGTTAGGTAGATCTTCCCACACCTCTCCAGTTGGCATGAAAGTTTCTTGAAGTTCAATGTATGGAGAGAAGGCCTTCTGAGCAAGGGCAGCAGCAGCAGCAGTATCTTCTTCAGCTTGGACAGCAGCCAGTGCATCAGCAGCAGCTTGGGCAGCAGAGGCTTGAGTGCTTTCAGCAAGGGCTGCTCTGACTGCAACTGGGTTCAGATGATAGGGAATTGAGTTGGAGTCAATCTGATGGTCAGGGAATATATTGTTGTGCATCCAGACAGAGGTATCAAAGGCATGAAACTTGACAGAGTCAATATGTTTCAGCACATTTTCTTTCAGGGAGGTGTGGAATGCATCCTGAGCCTTGATGACTTTGGCTTCTATGTCAGCTTGGGTTTCAAGGCTGGCATTGGTAATTCTGGTCAAGATGGATTCAGAATGTTTAGCTGAGATAGTCTTGAAAATCTCCTCCCCCTTTCTGACTTCTGCAGTAAGGGTTTCAATAGCATCTTCCTTAAAGGTGCCAACCTCATCTGTCAGCTGAAAGAACTTGTCATCTGTCCTTTTATCCAACTGAATCTGATTATTAGCCAACACAACTGATTGATCCATGAGGTGGCCAATACTTGTTATAGTATGATCCAAGGCCAATCCTCCTTTGTGAAATGCTTCTTTCAGGGTATCTGTGTTCACCTGGATTTCAGCAAAGCCTTTGTGCATGGCCTTCTCAAGTGCAGTCACCTGGTCTTGAACCTTCTTGACAGCAGTGTCTATGTAGGTTTTCTGTTCAGCAAACAACTGTGTTAACAGTGTTATGATGGAATCAGTAGCAGCAGGAGCACTTGCAGGAGGAAGACTGGATGGAGTTGGTTGAGCAGTAGCAGGTGGAGAAGGTGCATTGGAGGGGCTGGGGGTGATCTCTTCAATTACAACAGTAGAAGTGGATGGGTGTCTTCTCAGAGGGATGTTGTCATCTTCTTCATTTCCTGAAGGAAGGAAAGTTGGGATGGAGTAGTGTGGCCTTTGAGGAATCCTGGACTCTGCCTCCTGAACATCCTCATCAGTTTCTGGGATGTCAGTCATTGGCTCAAAAGAAGAGGGAGTGGTTGTGGAGGAAGCAGCAGCTTGCTGTCCTTGGGTATCAGCTGGGTGAGAAGGTGATGGGGGAAGTGAACTGGAGGGCTGATCTGGTTCTGGAGAAGCATGTTTCTTAGGCAGTTCAGGAACTGGTTCAAGTGGAGCTGGGTCCTGAGCAGTGGCTGGAGCAGAATCTGGAACTGAGTCTGGAGCTGTTGATGCTAAACTGGGGTGCTCAGAAGTGAGTTCAGTGATCATTGCATCAATTTGTTCTGAAGTGGCAGTCAGATCTATATCCATGGAGGCAGGCTCCCCCTCAAGAGAAGCATCCTGGATGACAATCTCTGGGTTTGGAGGGGGGGATGGAATTCTGTACTCTGGAACATCCTTTACCACAACTGTTGTAGCAGGAACTGGGGGAATTTTTGGAGCTGGGGAAGGTTGTGCAGGCTCCCCCTCAATTGCTGGATGAGGAGAGGGAGGTGGAGTCCTGACAACCTCTTCCTGAACTTGTTCTTGAGCCCTGGTGGCCTGGGTGGTATTCTGCAATTTCAACTCCCATCTGTTAATGGAGTCCACTGTGAGCCTCTTCATGTAGTGCAGAACACTGCCTTTGGACATTGAGAACACTGCTGGGTCAAGTTTACTGAGTAGAAGGGTTATAATTCTGGCAAATCCAGGCTTCTTGAGACTGGACCTGATGTGATCAAGAATCAATCTGCCAAAAGGATATTGCTTCCTGCAGATTATGGAGGTCATCACATCAAACATCTCTCCTGTAGCATGTTTGATTGATCCAGTAGCACAGAAAAGGCATTTGCCGACGATGTCCAGAAGGAATTTGCTCTCTGGGTTCAGCTGGGGGCGTCGAATACCAGAGGGTATGCCGGCGATTCCACAGAAGGAATAGGCACGGTCATAGTCTGCATTGGTTAGGTCTTCTGGTTCTGTGACTGGAGGTAGATGAAGTAACTGATTGATGATGGAGGCGGTGAGTTTGACCTTGATGCCAGAAACGGTAGATCGGAGAACATGACCACTGGTGCTGACTGTCAAATTCTGGTAGAATTCATGAACCTGAGGAAGAAGGAGACGACACTTCTATTCTAGGACAAAAGTGAGGCCGGCTATATCCAGGAGGTTCAAGAGGTTCTGAAAGTCTGGGGATATGTCTGCAATGCCATCTCGAAGGAGTTCACTGCCGATTCCGAGCTTGGCGATGGAAGAAGATGAAGCCATTGAAGAAAAACGGAGAAAAACTATGGGGTTTTCCTGGTTTTCACGGCACCGGCGGAAGGCGAAGGGTCTCAAGAAATTTGGGGATTTTGGGATTAGTGGATTTAACGATTTTAATCTGACTATTTATATACATATTGTAAAAGAGCGGCAGAAATGATCTGGACTGCTATTAGGCATTTTGAAAAATAATAAAAGCTAACAAAAACTGTACTCGGGAAATTAGGGTTAAGAATTTTCGTAACCGAAAGTTCTCGAGAGGTTTTCTCGAGCAGAATAAAGAGTTCTCGAGAAGCTTGCTCGAGAAGTAGACAGTTCTCGAGCATCGTTCTCGAGCAAAAGTAAAGTTCCCGAGAAAGAATTACTTAGCTTTATTTATTATTTTGAAATTCTGAAAAGTTGAAAGTTGACTTTTTCCTTAGTCCTCTTTGTTGAGCATCCCAAGTTCTGTCTTGAAGAAAGAGAACTTGGCCTCATCCAGTGGCTTTGTGAAAATGTCTGCAACTTGTCTATCTGTTGGAACATATTGAAGGTTGATATCTCCTCGCTCCACATGCTCCCGTATAAAATGATATCTCAACTCTATATGTTTTGTTCTGCTGTGTGACACTGGATTGTTGGCAATGGCAATTGCACTTGATGAATCACACATCAGAGGAATGTCTTCAAACTTCAGGTTGTAATCTTCAAGCTGATTTTTGATCCAAAGCAGTTGTGCACAACAACTGCCTGCAGAGATGTACTCTGACTCGGCTGTTGAGATTGCGACACAATTCTGCTTCTTACTACTCCAGGAAATAAGCCTTCTTCCTAGGAATTGACATGTTCCTGAGGTGCTCTTCCTATCATCCTTGCTACCTGCAAAATCTGCATCTGAATAGCCAATCAGTTCATTGTCATTACTTCTTGGGTACCATAAGCCAAGATTTGGTGTACCTTTAAGGTATCTCAAAATTCGCTTTGCAGCAGCGTAATGAGATTCCTTACTGTTCACCTGAAATCTAGCACATACACATGTTGAGAACATTATGTCTGGCCTACTAGCAGTAAGGTAGAGTAGTGACCCAATTATGCTTCTGTATTTGGTTTCATCAAAAGGTTTCCCTTTCTCATCCTTATCCAGAGACATAGCTGAGGCCATTGGAGTTTTCATTGTAGATGCGTTCTCCAATCCAAATTTCTTAATCAACTCCTTTGTGAACTTCGTCTGAGATATGAAAATTCCATCCTCAGATTGTTTCACTTGGAGTCCCAAGAAATACTTCAACTCACCCATACTGCTCATTTCAAACTTCCCTTGCATTAGTTTAGAAAAATTTTTGCAAAGGTTGTCGTCAGTTGAGCCAAAAATAATGTCATCGACATAGATTTGCACTAGCAAAATCTTGCCTTTTATTTCCCTAAGAAATAATGTCTTGTCTATCTTTCCTCTTGTGAACTTGTTCTCAAGAAGAAAAGTAGACAATGTCTCATACCAAGCTCGGGGAGCTTGCTTGAGACCATACAGTGCTTTAAATAGAAAGTAGACATGGTTAGGAGAGTTTGGATCAACAAAACCTGGAGGTTGTTCTACATATACTTCTTCCTTTATGTTTCCATTAAGGAAGGCAGACTTCACGTCCATTTGATAGACGGTGAAACCTTTTAATGCAGCATATGCTAGAAATAACCTTATTGCCTCCAATCTTGCCACTGGAGCATATGTTTGATCGAAGTCTATTCCTTCTTCTTGTCGGTATCCTTTGGCGACGAGACGCGCCTTGTTCTTTATTATTGTACCATCTTCATCTAGCTTGTTCCGATACACCCACTTGGTTCCTATAACGTTCTTATCTTTGGGTCTTGGTACAAGCTTCCAAACTTCACACCGTTTGAATTGGTTCAGCTCCTCTTCCATGGCTAGTATCCATGATGCGTCGCAGTTTGCTTCCTCAAACTTCTTTGGTTCCACCTGAGATAGAAAACTTAAATATAAATTTTCATTAGTGGTACCTCTACGAGTTCTAACACCGTCTCGAGGATTTCCAATGATCTGTTCTATTGGATGATCCTTCAAGTGTCTGAGCTCTAATGTCCTAGCATCTGGAACATCTTCAGCATCTGGAGTGACTTCATTTCTTTGAACTGCTTCAATATCCTGATCTTCATTCTCAATTGTAGTTGGAGAAGTGATCTCGATGAAGGTATCACCCTTCTCTTCACTTGGTTCCTCCAACTTTATTTCATTTATCTTGGAACCTGCAGCTTCAAGTAACACACTAGACGAGTTGCTTTGCAACAAACTCGTCTCATCAAAAATAACATGAATTGATTCTTCTACCACCAAGGATTTCTTGTTAAAGATCCTATATGCTTTACTTTGGCTACTATAGCCTACGAAAATGCCTTCAAAACTCTTTTCGCTAAACTTAGTGGTATGATACTTGCCGTTGTTAAGTACAAAGCACTTACAACCAAAGATTCTAAAGTAAGATATTGTTGGCTTCCTGCCTTTTAAAAGTTCATAAGGAGTCTTATCATGGTTCTTGTTTATGAGTGCTCGATTTTGCACGTGACATGCAGTGTTGACGGCTTCAGCCCAGAAATATTCCGGTAGTGAAGCATCACTCAACATAGTCCTGCAAGCCTCTATGAGTGTTCTATTTCTTCTCTCAGCTACTCCATTTTGTTGTGGAGTCCGAGGAGAGGAAAACTCATGAAGGATACCAAGGCTTTCACAAAATTCCGTCATGGCCCCAGATTTGAATTCCGTTCCATTGTCACTTCTGATTTTGACAATGGAGCAGTTGTACTCATTCTGTATTTGCCTGACAAAATTAGTGAAAATATCAAAGGTATCCGACTTGTGTTTCAAAAAGAACACCCACGCAAAGCGCGAGTAATCATCAACAATAACCAACGTATAATCCTTACCTCCTAAACTTCTAACTTGCAGTGGACCAAACAAGTCCATATGAAGAAGGTGTAAACACCTGTCCGAATCTTTGCCAATAATGCTTTTAAAAGTAGCCCTTATTTGCTTGCCTTTAATGCATGCGTGACAAGGTCTTTCCTTTTCGCACTTAACATTTGGAGCAT
The DNA here is from genome assembly GCA_039513925.1 of Platanthera zijinensis. NCBI lineage: Eukaryota > Viridiplantae > Streptophyta > Magnoliopsida > Asparagales > Orchidaceae > Platanthera > Platanthera zijinensis. The sequence goes on along the minus strand of CM077093.1, from coordinate 47,833,973 downwards.
CACGCACCAAATTCTTCGAAAACAATTTATGAATGGTTTTGAAATTAATATGTGCTAATCTCTTGTGCCATTAGTCACTAAGAGATGCACTATCTTTAGCAAGAAGACATACTGGGGTAGAGGAATCCAAGCAAATAAAATTAAGACAAAATATGTTTCTGCTACGAGTGCCGGATAAAATGGTTTCTTGTTTATCAACCGCTTTTATCAAACACTTGTTGGCATGAAACTCAACAACGTATCCTTTGTCGCATAATTGACTTATGCTTATGAGATTATGTTCTAATCCCTCAACATAAGCAACATCCGAGAAGGATACGCTACCGTTAGAAATTGTACCATATCCTTTTGTAACTCCCCGGTCGGAGCCTCCAAAGATGACCTTTGGTCCGTTCTCGATTGGAGAGTAATTTTGAAGTAAACTTTTTGTTCCGGTCATGTGCCGAGAACATCCACTGTCCAATGAAAAATATTGGCGTTCTATTGGCCTTTGGACATACCTGCAAACACAAAATCATTTTTCCTTAGGAACCCAAATTTGTTTGGGTCCTTGGTCTCTTGTTAGATTGCTCCCCCTACCGATGTTAGCATCGTGAGCGGTCTTTCTCACATTGATAACTCTTGGGGCAGCATAAACACTTTTGTTGAACCAACAATCGATGGCGAAGTGACCAATCTTGCCACAACACCAACAATGAAATCTATTGTATCTTTGTCCATTCTTCTCTTGCTTGACCATCTTGACATGAGGTCTAGCAGGAGGAGCTGCCCTGGAGGTGGATGCTTCATGTTGATGACATGAACATGCTTTCCTCTCTTTGGTGGACAAGACTTCAACTTCTTTCACTTTCGGTGCTCTCTTAAAGTTATGACCATGATTATATGGACCATAGCTCTGAAGACTGATTTCTTCATAAGGTGCTTTAAAAACACTTTCGCCAAAGTTTCTAGGACGTGCCCATCCTTGGTATCTAGACTTTGGCTCTACATAAGTAGGCCTAGACCAGTGTCCATAGGAGGACTCAAGATCAAACTTGTTTGTCGGGTAGATTACCTTATTAAAGATAGTCTGTTCTTGAGGGGCTTTCCCTTTTTCTTTGGCTAAGGCTTTCTTGGCTGCCTTATTCTTTCGTTGAGTCTTATTCCTTCTAGAAGTCTTACTAGAGGAGGCTACATGGCCTAGTCCAGCACCATCAGTCTGTGCTGAAAATTCAGCAATCAGTGGAAGAACTGTCTTAGGCTTGGAGAAGCTCTCAACAAGCTTCTTCTCAGCCTCAAACTGCTCTTCCAGTTTCTCAATGACTTTTTCTTTCAGACTGACGAGACTAAGTGTCTCATTCAATTCTTTTATGGCAGAGTTAAGCTTACCTTTGAGTGATTCCATCTCAAGAACTTCTTCTCTCAAAGAGCTTTCACTTGCCTTAAGAGACTTAATCTCTTTGGCTTGAGCTTTCACGACCTTTCGACATTTGTCGTAGGCCTTGATCAGCTCTCTGTACTGAACCATGAGTTCAGACTCATCGTCAGAAAAGCTGTCCTCATTCTCATGTTCAGAACTCTCAGATTCAGAAAGAGGTGTGTGAGAGTTTACCTTCCCAGTGTACTGGGGTTCTGTCTCCTCATCAGTTTGAGCCATCAGCCCAAAATATGCTTCTTCTTCCTCACTTGACTCCGAGGAGTCTGAGTCGCTGAGGGTCTTTGTTTTCTTAGCCACGAAGCTCCTTTCATTCTTCTTTTGGTGAAAGGGTTTCTTGCTTTCCTTCTTTCCTCCTTCTCTTTTCTTATGAGGGCATTCAGCAATCATATGACCTGGCTTGTTGCAACAATAGCAAACTATGTCAGATGAAACATGTTTGTTCTGTTTAGGAACATACCTGTCATGGCTGCTTGAGCCTTTCTTTCTTCGATCACTTTCATAATGTGATCGTCTATGTGAGGCATCCTTGCCTCTCCAATTCTTCTTTTTGTTCAGAAACTTCTTGAACTGTCTTGATAAGAGAGAGAACTCTCCTTCAGACAACTCTGAGCCTGATGAACTGGGCTCTGAACTTTCTTCACTCTCAATTGTTTCCTGAGCAGGAGTAGATGATTGAGCTTTGACCTTTTTTGTGCTTTCTGCCTTCAAGGCAACAGTCTTATCCTTTGAAGAGGATCTGCTCTTCTCTTCTTCGGCTTTTCTTGTATTTATTTGCATCTCATAAGACATCAGCTTTCCGAAGAGATTCTGTGGGTCAGTCTCTGCTAGTCTGCCAAACTCCCGAATGGCACATACTTTAGTATCCCACTCTTTCGTCAGGGATCTGAGGAATTTGTCATTCAGGTCACCATTAGTGAACTTCCTGCCATACCCCTTCAGACCATTAACAATTTTGCTGAAGTTCTCAAAAGTATCTGTGATTGAATCCTTTGGTCCTTGTCTGAAGGCTTCATATTTTTGATTCAGAAGGGATCTTCTGTCATCCATTACTTCCTCAGTGCCTTCCATCAGGACTAACAGACACTGCCACATTTCCTTAGCACTTTGGCAATGTATCAGATTCAGTAGCATAGAGTCATCAACTGCACTTGCTATGATGTTTTTAGCTTTCTTGTCCAACGAGACAAGTGCAATCTCATCTTTGTCAAGATCCATCAGTTTCTTTGGTACCTTTAGAGTAGGATTTATTGTGGAGGTTGTCATGGGAACATAGGGACCTTCTTCAACTATCATAAAGATCCTTGGATCCACAGCTTCCATAAAGAATTTAATTCTTTCTTTCCACATGGGAAAGTTTGTCTTGGTGCACAGTGGAAGCTTTGCAAAATCTTTTGCCTTATCCATGCTTGGCTAACTTCTTAGACAACTTAGGGCAGATCTGATCAAGGTGTTAACCTTTATATGATCAACGACCCTCTGATACCAATTGAAAGTTGACTAGTTGTCTAAATTATCACCTAGAGGGGGGTGAATAGGTGATTGCGACGTCTTTTGCGGAATAAAATAAAACTAATCGCAGCACACACAAAAAGAACACAAGCACAGACGACACAAGATTTATAGTGGTTCCCCGATCTTGGGTACTCCACTTTCCCTCTCACCGATCTAGTAACGCACTAGACTCGGCTACTCCACTTATCTCAGATTAAAGAAATCTTACAACTCGATCCAACCCGGATCTACACTCGGAAGCACAATCTTCCTACAACAAATACTCGGAGTGAAAACTCCTACAACTCGGAGAAGAATCTCCTACAGAATAAAGATTTACAGAAAATGATAAAACTGTGACAGATCTTAGAAAATCTTGACGTCTCTTCTTCCTTCAACAATGGCGGCTCTGTCAGGAATCAGTCGGAGAAGATACTGTCGTCGATCTTGAGATCTGGTTCTTCGGAACACACGGAATCAAGAGATTCGAGAGAAGTCGAGGTCGATCTCGATTCTATGTGTCACTTCGTCGATCTTTCTTCGTCGGCGGCCTTCCAGATGGAAACAGTGAGCGGCGGCGACCGGGAAGACGAATCGAGAAGTTAGGGTTTTTCGGCCCTTTTTCGTTTCACGTTCTTGAAGAGAGAGAAAAGATAAATGATGATAAAAGGTTCTTCTTAATGAAAATAGAGACTGATTAGACCTTTTATAGGGAGCCTAATCGGTCAGAAATCAAATCGTATTGAAAGTAATGCCACGTGGGCCAATTAGATGATGACAGATTAAGGATTGGAAAAATAGAACGAATAGCGGGTCAACGATTTTGACAATTTCAGAATTAGAAAAAGATAAGTCAGAAGTACTCGAGAACTGAAGGTTGTTCTCGAGCACTGAATCAAGGAGTTCTCGAGAATAGAAATGATTGTCTCGAGATCTGAGACTTAGAAAAATATACTGTCAAAAATAACTTTCTCGAGCACTAATTGTACTACTCGAGCACTTATACTTTGAAGAAAAAGTATATCTGGATTACTCGAGCACACAGTAAACTTGCTCGAGTACTGGAAAGAAAGTATTCGAGAACTTGAAACTTCTCGAGCACAAAGACTTAATCAAAATCCTGAAGACTAGAGTACTCGAGCAAATGGATTATTTCTCGAGCACTTGAACATAGAGGAAAATCTGGAGGAAAGTACTCGAGAAGCTAAAGCTGTTCTCGAGCACAGGAACTTAGAAAAAATAACAACAGAGAAATAGTTCTCGAGAAAGGTAGACTTTTTTTTTTTTAGAAGAAGAGTTATATTTCTCGAGTACTTTTCCTTAGAAATATTTTTGCACAGCATTCTAGTTCTCGAGCAGCAAAGTCATTTTCTCGAGAAAGGAAAACTTTCTCTCGAGCATTAATGACAGCCAGATTTGAAAGAAAAAGTTCTCGAGTAAGCTGAGCTTTTTCTCGAGCACTTTAAAAACTTCTCGAGACCTAGAGTTGTAATTTACTCGAGCACTATTGTACTTCTCGAGCAAAAAATGACTTGGCAAAAATTCTAAGTTACAGAAAAATATTTTCAAATAAAACTTCTTCAGCTTCAGCTTTTGTCCTTTTCTCCAAGTGATTTGAGGTTAAGTATATTCCAATAGAGAGGCTACACATGAGTCAACACCTTGGATTACACAGTGAGGGATTACACTGTGAAGTCCTGTGTTTGATGACCCATTGCAGACTGACATTGGTCTATACTTAAAGTGTACACCTGCAAGCATATGGCTAAAGAGAAATATCAAATACAACTGGATTCAACTTAGTTCATGGGTGACTTCATGCAAATCTAGGTGAGTGTGGATACAATACCCAACATGACTTGATATTGCACAGGGATTTGTTGAAGGTCACTTTATATCCTTCATCACATAGCTGACTGATGCTTATCTGGTTATGCTTCAGTCCTTCAACATATGCCACTTTCTTGAAAGTGACTGAGCCTATCTGAACAGCACCATATCCTTTGGTTTGGCCAAAATTTGAATCACCAAAAATCACTTTGGGTCCAAGTTTGGTTATGAAGGATGATAGGTTCTCCCTGTTCCCTGTCATGTGCTTTGAGCACCCACTATCCAGATACCATTGTTGGTTAGATACTGGATAGGTCTTCACCTGCACATAAACATTTTATTTGTTTTTGACCCAGTTTACCTTGGGCCTAGGTTGATAGCCTTTAAAATCTGAAATGAAAGACATCCCAGGTTGACTCTTATAACCCTCAGGATGATATCTCCTAGGAGGTACTATCCAATCAGTATAAGGGTTGAAACATTGGGATGCAGGACTTCTAGGATTTAATTTAGATTTGCTTCTGAAGGCATGTTCACGGCTCTGAGCTCCGTTCGGAGATCGTCGAGCTGAGGTCGACGTTCCTGGGTAGGATCGTCGAGCTCCGTTCGAAGATCGCCAGTGCTGAGCTTTAGAGTCCAGAAAGCGTTGAGCTGAGTTCGACGTTTCAGCCTTATGTCGTCGAGCTCTGTTCGAAGCTCGTCGACCTCTGCTCGACGCTTTCTGCTGAACCATGATTTTCTTTGGAAGATCAGCATTCTTCCTAGCTACCTCTACTACTCCCTTCCCTTTGTCAGAGACAAATTTGATTGGAGTTGTTAATATTATAGGTTGGCTGGATGAAGCATCCAAGCCCAGTGTACTATTGAATCTAGAGTTCACTGTGCTTGTGATGTCTATTAGTCTGATACTTCTCCCATTGAGGGATTCTTCAAACTTTTTGGCTTTTGACAGTTCACTTTTTAGTGAAGCTATCTCCTTCCTACAGCATTCTAACTCCTCAGAGAGTTTGAGGTTATTTGAGTTTAGGACACTGTATTTAGATAATTGATTTCTGAGAGAGATTATCTCTTTCTCAGATTTTAGTAAATCTAAGCACAGTGTCTTAAATTCAATTATAAAGTCCTCAGAAGTAAAATCAAAAGAGCTGATTACCTGATCTTCTTCTGGTTGAACTTCTGAATCTGATTCTGACTCTTCTGCTTCTGAGTCTATTTGAGAGACATTGATAGCCATCATGCAGAATTCCTTTTCATCAGCATCATCCTCATCATCACTAGAGCTGGATGAGGCTTCAGAGTCCTCTTCAGTTTCACTCCATATCTCAACAACAAATCCCTTCCTTGTATGTTTGTTCTTGCTGAAGGAGGGTTTGTCTGAGCTGTTCTTTCTGAAGTCTTTTTCCTTTCTTCTTTCTCTTCTATCTTTCTTGTCCTTGTTCTTATTTTCTGGACAGTCAGGCACAATATGGCCTGGTTTCCTGCAACCAAAACATATGATTTCTTTATTGTTATTTGATTTATCATACCTTGGTTTATCATGACCCTTGTATGATCTCTTTCTGAAGTCTTTTCTGGCCATCTTGTAGAATCTTTTGGCCAGTAGACTTAGGAGCTCATCATTTCCTGTAGCTTTATATTCAGGCTCCTCTTCTGCAGCTTTGAAGGCTATGGTCTTTTCTTTCCTTGTGACTGGAGAAGTAGCCTTTTATTCTTCTTCTCTATTTTTAATGAGCAGCTCATAGGATTTGAGCTTGCCCAAGAGAGCTTCAGTGGTAATCTCATTTAGACTTCTGGCATCTTTGATTGGCCAGATTCTTGAATCCCAAGTGCTGGGGAAGCACATTAAGATTTTGTCATTCAGCTCAATCAATGAGATTTCTTTATCCAAAGTCTTTAACTCATTGACAATCAGACTTAGTCTATTGTACATATCAGCCACTGATTCAGCTTCTCCCTTTTTGAAGTTCTCATATTGGCTTATCAGATGGGATCTCCTGTCTTTCCTTTCATCAGCAGACCCTGAGACAATTTCAGAGAGCTTGTCCCAAATTCCTTTGGCTGAGTTGCAGTCAGCTACCTTCTGAAATATCTCATCAGACATTGTCTGAGCTAAGATGTTCATGGCCTTTGCATCTGCAGTTTTCCATTTCTTTATGTCTGCATCTGTTCCTGAGGGAGGTGGAACAGTACTTATACTTGTGGTCTTTGGAGGTGTTGGGCACACTGTCAAAACAGAATTAAATATATCCTCATCAATAGAATTCATATAAAGTTTAATCCTTGCCTTCCAGAGTGCAAACTTGGAAAGGTTGCACACTGGAGGTTTGGTGCTTGCATAATCTTTGTTCTGTGCCATGTCTATATAAATAGATAGATATAGTGAAAATAACCCTCTTAAGAGATTGATCTTATCAAGGATCTTTTGGTTCAGGTGTTAGCCTGTATGAGCAACCAACCTGGCTCTGATACCAATTGAAAGTGCGGAAGAGAGATCTACCTTCACTCTAGAGGGGGGGTGAATAGAGTATTTTAAGATAATTTTCAGTTTAAAAGAAATAAGGCAGATTAAGATTTAATTTATGTTTAAGTGTATATGTGCTTGCTATGAAACAAAGATAAAATAAAAACTAAAGAAACACACAGCACAAAGCAAAGATAAACACACAGCAAACCAGATGACACAAAGAGCTATAGTGGTTCCCCAACAACTTGGGTACGTCCACTCTTCTACCACCCTTGGTAGGAATCCACTCAGGAAGAGTTGATCAGGTGTCCTGACACCAAAGAGCTTTTGACAAGGTGCTCAAAAACCAAAACTAGATTTTTTGATCAGGTGTCTTGCCACCACTGAGTTTTGACAAGGCTCTCAGAACCACACTCAAAACTTTTGAAGGGAGTCTTGATAACCCTTTTACAGCAGTAAAATAAAAAGGAGTTGAAGGTGTCTTCTCTGTTCTCAATCAAATGAGAGAAACACAAGTGGATTTGATGAAGATGTCAAAGCTCCCCCTGAGATGTAGAATGGTTCAGGAGTGGAAGCTTTGCACAGGGTGATAGGCCTTCAATGAGACTTCTCCAGCAAATGATGATTTCAGCAAGGCCGAAATGTGAGTTGTCTTGGAGAGTTGAATGATGAAGCCTTTTTGCACTTGAAGCAGATCTTTTAGTCACAGAAGATGAAAACTTGATTAGAGAATTTTTGTTGTTCTTCTTCTGTAATGCAATTCTTGTGTCTCTTGGTGTTGGTGTTGAATGGTCTGTCTTCTTGTGTCTCTCTTTTATTCAGCTCTGAAATCTCCAAGAGAACTGAGAGAATAATAATGAATTCTTGACTTGAATGGCCGAATAAACAGTCTTGAATGATTTCCAAAAACATCATTTGTCTCTAGGGAAAGTCCATTAGCAATATTCCATTTTTACCTTCCTTGACATTTGCATCAGATAGCTTGAAACGGCTAGGAAATCTTTTGCCATTAATGCAGCAATTAACTCTGAAAGAATTTGAAATAATTCCATAACTGATATTGACTTGATAGCAGAAAACGTCGACCTCATCAAGAAATAGTCGATCGGAGATCGACTATGGTCGACCAGAGCTCAGAGATAATGAAATTGAACTGGAACAAAAATAGTCGATCTGAGCTCGGAGAAAATGGAGATAAGCAATAGACAGAAGGCGTCGACCTGATTTGGACATAAATCGTCGACCTTAGCTTCAACAGAAAACGTCGATCGGAACTCAGGGAAAAAGCGTCGACCTGAGCTCACCAGAAAACGTCGACCTGGCTAAGGCAGAAATCATCGACCTTGCTAAATCAGAAATAGTCGATCTTGAGCTTGGCAGAAATCGTCGACCTTCTCTTAGACAGAAATAGTCGACCTAAGCTTGACGACAAAGCATTGATCTAAGCTTGACGACAAAGCGTCGATCTAAGCTCAGCAACAGAGCGTCGATCTAAGCTTGACGACAAAGCGTCGATCTAAGCTTGACGACAAAGCGTCGATCTAAGCTCAGCAACAGAGCGTCGATCTAAGCTTGACGACAAAGCGTCGATCTAAGCTCAGCAACAGAGCGTTGATCTAAGCTTGACGACAAAGCGTCGATCCAAGCTCAGCAACAGAGCGTCGATCTAAGCTTGATGACAAAGCGTCGATCCAAGCTCAGCAACAGAGCGTCGACCTAAGCTTGAAGACAAAGCGTCGATTTAAGCTCCACGATAGTCGACCTGAGCTCGACTATTTTTAACATTTGTCTCAGCTTTGATTCCTGATCTTGAATGGTCCTGGGGGTAGCTTCAAACCTAAGTTCTAAGCCCTAGACACATTCTAACTTGACCTTTTCAATTATACAACTAGGTCAAACAGATATCCTAAATACATAGTGATCCTTGCCCAAATTAGTAATAGGGTGTTCCAACATAAGTGTCGACACTTGTAAGGATTTATGTCGACAGCTGAAGCAGGAGCTGTGTCGACACCCAGGAATTATGTCGACAACTGAAGCAGGAGCTGTGTCGACACCCAGGAATTGTTTTGAAAACAGAAGAAAGGCATGTGTCGACACCCAAGAATTGTGTCGACACATGAAGAAGGGTTGTGTCGACACTCAGGACTTGTGTCAACACACACTCAATGCCATCTATCAGCAACAACAATACTGAGTCTGAAAGGCTTGTGTCGACACACAGGACTTGTGTAGATACACACTCAATGAAAAAATTCAGTTGTCTACCTAAATCACCTAGAGGGGGTGAATAGGTGAGTTGTGTGTCTTTTTTGCGGAATAAAAATTTAGCTTCTAGGCACACAGATCAATCAAGCATTCACAGACGACAAAAGATTTATAGTGGTTCCCCAACCTTGGGTACGTCCACTTTCACTCACCGATCTAGCAAACCACTAGACTCGGCTACTCCATTATCTCGGATTGAAAAACCAATCATACGTCTCGGAACAACGTTCCTACAAACTCGATCCAAACGGATCTACACTCGGAAGGTAAAACTTCCTACAACTCGGAGAAAATTCTCCTACAAGAAATAAGTCGAGAGAAATAAAAATACAAACAGTATTCTTCAAATCTTGGCAAGATCTGCCTGGATCTTCTTCTCGTAGTCGTTGAGGCTTTATCAGTAAAGTTGAAGAAGATGTCTCGACAAAACTAGATCTGAAAATTTACTTTGACTTCACCAGATCGGAGAAATATGATGATGAACGAACAGAATATATCGATCTGGAAATCAAACTTGATCTGAATCTTGAAGTCGAAACCCTAGCCCTGGCGCGAAGGAGATCGTCATCGGCGGCGGCGGCTTTTGTTTTTAGAGAGAGAAACATGATTCAGAATACTGAATATTATGACGGCTTGATGTTGATCAGGGTTAGTCGGTTATACAAGACCTATCTATAAGATCTCTCTAATGGTCATAAATATTCTTAATGACGTACACATGGACAAGTCACGTCAAAGGATTTGAAAATCCCGTCAAATCTGGACTTAGAAAAAATTTCTGAAAACTGACTGATATACTAGAGTCATCATATACCTACTCGAGTACTTGAAGTCATTACTCGAGTGAGTGGAGATAAAGACTACTCGAGTATTTTACTTAGAAAAATACCCAGAATTAAAGAGGAGATACTCGAGTAGATAAAGACATACTCGAGTGCTAAGCTGATTACTCGAGACAAAGAAATTGGACTACTCGAGTATAAGATGGGTTACTCGAGTGAGAGAGTTTAACTACTCGAGTGAATGAAGATGTACTCGAGTAAGATACTTAGAGAAATTTCTGAGAAGGGAAAACGAGATACTCGAGTACTGGAAATGAACTACTCGAGTGAATGAGATCTACTCGAGTATATGGATAAACTACTTGAGTAAAGTACTTAGAAAATTTTCTGAGATGGAGAGAAAATAATTACTCGAGTATAGACTCTGAACTACTCAAGTTGTATATAGACTACTCGAGTGGAGAGAATTTACACGAGTCTCTGATTTCTGGTACTCGAGACAAAGGACTTAACAACTCGAGTGTAAAAACTGACTACTCGAGTATTTAACTTAGAAAAATTTTGAGAGGAGAACTGGTGACTCGAGTATAAGAATTCAACTACTCGAGTACCATTTCACTTACTCGAGTATAAATACATCTACTCGAGTAAATGACTTAGAGAATTTTTCTTCATTGAAATTCTTTTCTTCAATGAGGGTCACCAACACTTCTATGTCCAATCAGTCCAAGTGCTTGTAATATGAAGTGTATCCCATTAGAGAGGCTTCACATGGGTCAACACCATGGATCACACAATAAGGGATTACATTGTATTGTCCTGTGTTTGATGACCCATTGTAGACTGACATTGGTCTACACTTGGCAATATCGTCCTGCAAACACATAACTAAAGCAAGGCATCAAATACAACTTAATTCATCTTAGTTTTAGGGTGACTTTGTACAAATCTGGGTTATTGTGGATGCAATACCCAACAATCTCCCCCTATTTGTAGAAGTACGAACCCTCTACACTAAGTTGAATTATACCAAAGTAGAAAGGACAATTATAAAAATATTGAGCATAAATTAAAATGCAGTAAACTACTGACTGAATTTGAGCTAAAACATCTTTGTTGATTTCTTTCATTCTTTCATCCCAGAGAGTCCTGACAGAAGTGTCAAATTTTGCAATTTGTTCTTTCACAAGGTCCTCCCCCTTTCTGAATTCTACACATAGCTGATCTATAGTCTCAGTTTTGAAAGTGCCAACCTCTTCACATACCTGGACTTCCATGTACTCAAGTGACGGGAAGTACTCGAGTACATCTAGGAAGTACTCGAGTATGACATTAGGTACTCGAGTAGTGATAGTTTCACTTTCAAGATAACCTAAACACCTAGAGGGGGGGGGGTGAATAGGTTCAACTTATTTTTTGAAAAAACTTTAAGGCAGAATTCACAATAAATCACAGCAATCACAGAAAATAAGCATCACAGATTGCACACAGTTTTATAGTGGTTCCCCAAGGTCTGGGTACATCCACTTTCCCCCTTCACCTATCTAGCAGTATGCTAGAATCGGCCAATCTTCCACTAATCTCAGATCAAAAGATCTTACAACTCAGAACCCAACTGGTTCCTACAACTCAGGCACACCTGCCCTACCTCAGCCTTGCCCCAAGGCCTACAACTCAGAGAATATCCTTCTCCTACACTCAGGCAATCAGCCCTACCACTCAGAGTTCAACACTCCTACACTCAGCCTTTATAATATAGGCTTACAACTCAGATCTGTATAAACAGATCCTACAGAAATATAGAAAAGATTGTTTTAAATTTGTCTTGCCAAGTTGAGAGAGAAGAGGCAATGACAATTCTTTAATCAGCTGATGCAATCAACTGTTTCTTAGCCTTCTTCAAAGCTTCTTGAAAATGTACTTAGCTGAGTTGATTCCAAACAGCTTCTTGAGAATCCAATGGTGGATTCTTTCTTCTTCTTCAAATTCTGACTTGATCTCTCTCTATCAGCACTTGAATGATTCTTCAGAATTCTGGTTAGAACTCTTCTTAGATCTATCCTTAGATAGTCTTCTTAGATCTTCTTGAGAAGATCTTCTTAAGTGCCTTGCACTTTCTTGAAATGATTTGGATCGGAATCCTTCTTCTGGAGTTAAGAATTTCTTCAATGTTGTGAAGGTTATTTCCTTCTTCTGAATATGTCTATTTATAGACTTCCTTCATGGTAACCGGCTGATCCGGTTTCTAACCGTTTTCTGACAAGTCTGACAGCTTCAGTTAACCGGTGGCAACCCACAGCTGTCAAGTCTTCAACAAGTCCTGTGCCTTAGTCTTGAACCACAGTGTGTCGAGACAGTCTGCCAGAAAGTGTCGAGACCATCTGTCTATTTGTGTCGACACAATTGACTTTGGTGTCGACACTGCCTTCAGTGATGTCGACAAAATTGCCTTTGTGTCGACACAGCTTCTTCTGCAAACAATTTGATCTTGACTCTTCAGTGTGTCGACACAAGTCCTGTGTGTCGACACAGTTGTTGTAGAATCTTAACTTCAGTAAGTGTCGACTTAGCCTTCAGGTGTCGCCACAGTCTTCTTTTAACTCTGCTTCAATGTGTCGACTCAATCACAATGTGTCGACACATTCTGCTGTTGTAGACAAACTTGTGGTCGACTATTTTCTTCTGTGTCGACATATTCAGATGATGTCGACAAACTTGAGATCGACTATACTCTTTAGTGTCGACACATTCTCCCAATGTTGAGGTCGACGTTTTTCTTCTGTGTCGACACAATTTCCCAGTGCTGTGTCGACTTACTTCTTCTGTGTCGACACAATTTCCCAGTGCTGTGTCGACTTACTTCTTCTGTGTCGACACAATTTCCCAGTGCTGTTTGTAGACTATGTTATGTGTCGACACTTTTTCCCAGAGTAGTGTCGACTTACTTCTTCTGTGTCGACACAATTTCCCTGTGCTGTGTCGACAACTTTCTTCTATGTGTCGACACATGTTCCTTTGTGTCGACACTTGGACTTAGAATTTTTTCCTGTAAACTTTAACATTTCTTTACCTGCACATGTCAACTCAAAACAGCATCAAATACACCTTGATGTATATCATTGAGCTAGGTTGGGCTTCTTCAAATCAGGTACACATTTTCCAATGTACCCAACAATCTCCCCCTATTTGGAGAAGTCATAACCCTTATGGCTAATGATATACACCATTTATAAAAAGTATAAAATGATGATATATGACAATACACAGGAATACTTGATTATAAACAAAATAATAAGAACATCATGGATAAAACAATCTATCACAGATTTAACAAAATTTTGTTTATTACTGGGTAATGTTTGATTACATGATTTTTCTTTGAATTACATCATTACAAAACATTATGAGAGAACTACAACAATATCAGGATTGATTAGGCTCTCTAATAATAATCCCTTGGCCAGATTTAATTTTAGCTGTCACAGGAGCTTCTGATTCTTCAGCCATCTTTTTTCCCTTAAGATCAGCTTTCTTCTTAGCTTCTTCCTTGAGCCTTTGCCTTTCAAAATAGTGAAAAGGCTTTGGGAAGTATTTGCTTGGCTCCATAGCATCAGTTGGAAGTCTTCCCATCTTAGCTTTCCTTCTGAATTGTACAATGGCTTCTTGTCTAGCCTCATACTTCTGCCATTCCTGCTCATTGTACCACTTGCCCCTTTCATGAACTTTATCTTTGACAGCTTTCCATGCAGTGAGTATTATATTCCTGGAAGTAGGACTCCACTGCTCAAAATCTGGCTTCAGCTCAGCCTGCTCTCTAAATCTTTTCTTTGACAGTAGAGCCTCTTGCTGTTCTTGCAAATTTACCTCAGGCTTATCAACCTTTTCAAAGATAACATTTACAACTTCCTTTGAAGGACTATACATATATTGCACTTGCTGATCCAACATATCAAAATCTGGAGGAGGGTATATGACTTGGGCAACCTCAGGTTGGTCACCTTCAAGTAATCCTGTTTGTAATCCTGACTCAGCCACCATGTTATCATCACACAATGGTGGATATCCCAATGTGGCTCTTATGCTATTGGTCACCCATTTGGCATGCTCAGAGCCTGCATGAATTAGCATCCTCTCCCCCTTTATGGCTTCTCTAGCTACATGATCTCTAAGATCTTCTTTCTGAAATCTTATTTGGCCATCCAAATAATTCACTCCCTCTTTGAAAAATGGTCTTAACTTTTGAAGCTTTTCAGATATTTCCTGTTGAGAGGTTGTGATGGCAGTCTTAACAGATGCAATAGCAGCTTGAAATTTCTTATCAAATTCTTCCATTTCTTTAGCTTTATTTGCAGGTATCCCTGGAACAATCTTCTTCACCTCTTCAATGATCTCATGATGAGATTGAGTTAAATTGTCATTCATTCTTATTTGATTCTCCAGAACATACCCTTGCTTTAAAGCAATATCATCCACCTTTGTAGAGATATCCTGCTGTTGTTTAGCCAGATAAACTACAGCATTGCCACCCTTGTGGAAGCAATCTGTCATCTCAGTCTTATTCAAGTTGACTTGAAATTGGATAGATTTGATATCTTGGGCTAAGTCAAACTGCAGAGTTTTGTTTCTTTCATCAACATATTTCTCAATGGCCACCCTGTGGTCATCCAATTTCACCTGTAAATCCACCAAGAACTTGTTATAATCAACTTCAGGAGGTGGAGGTGGAGGTATTGTCTGTAAAGCTTGCTTATAAGTTTTGCTTCTTCTTTTAAATACAACCAATTTTCTTCTCTTAGCCAACCTGGCTTCTTCAGTCTCAGATTCAGAAGTACTCTCAATGTGGACTCTATCTGCTTCAGTGCCATGTTGCTCAGTTTCAACATGTACTGGCTCCCCCTCAATTCTTTGCTCCCCCTCTACTTCTTGTACTTTTTCAATCTCTTGAACTTTCTCCACTCCTTGTTCTAGCTCTATGTCAAGAGGCTGCTCAACAGCTTGGTCCTCTTCCATTCTATCAGTAGCTATGTCATCATTTGGAAACAACTCATCCAGAGTGTATTCCTTTTGAACTGGAGCATCTGAAGATAAGTCATTAGGTGCATCCTTGTGCACATTCTCAGGCAGTTGCATATCTGGAGTAGGAGAAGACACATGCTCCCCCTGAACCTGTTCAAAAAAAAACTTTAGAAAGTCTTTTATAGTAAAATTTATTTGCTCCCCCTACACCTGAACCACTTGTACCTGAGCAGGAGATTGAACTGGCTCCCCCTGCATCTGTGCAGGTGTATCTACTTGATGGACCAAAGTGGAAGCAGGTTGTTCTTCAACCTGTGTCCTAGGTGAGTCTTCTTGTTGTTGCTCAGGCTCTTGAGCTGGAGAGGGGGATCTCACAGGGGTGTCTGGCCTGTTCTCTTCAGGCACATCCTTAGACAGCACCCTTTCCCATCTGGAGAACAGTCTCATGTCCATCCTTCTCATATGATTAATTTTAGAGCCTGGTAATTGCTGCATCACTTCAGGGATTGCTCCATTGAGATATAGACTTATGATTCTAGCCATGTTAGGCTTCTTGATCCCTTCTTTAATCTTCTCAAAGATAACTGCTGACCAATCAGTAGGGATTGTAAAGACAATCCTGGTCATAAGGCTGAACATATAGGCAGAAATCCTATCATGTCCACCTGACTTGCAGAGAATTACTTTGCCAACTACTTCAGACAAGAATTTCCCTTGCTGATTCATACCCTTTCTATTGAATGCAGCACCTATCTTCATGTTTGAATCCAGGCCACACCATTGTAGGGCTTCCCTTGTCTTAGAACTGGGAACCTCTTCTTCATTCTCAACTACTGGTAATTGGAATATCTTTCTCAAACCCTTGTGGGTAATCTTAACCTTAGTCCCTTGTACAGTGGACTTGATCTTGAGGCCAGTAGAATGGACAGATGCTGAGATAAAGAATTCGTGAACCTCCTTCTTCCAGATCTTGGACGGTTCAGATACCAGAAATTCTAACCCTGAGTTGGAGAGGAGGGTGATAACCCCTTGAACATCGGGCGGCGCATCTGCAAACGCCTGGCGCACCAACTCGTATCCTTCATTGATGTTATCTTCAATCCTTGGCGCCATTGTTGTGTCGAGAAAGCTTGAGAGAAGAGAGAAAGAAAGACTGTCGACACAAGGTTTTAGTCTCGAAAACCTTGAAAGCGTGTCGACAACAAGAGCTTTTGACCTATTTATAGCTTCTGTTGAAAGAAGTTCAAAAGGCGCCAAAAACTGTCTAAATGTGTCGACACAGACGGAATGTGTCGACACAAGCTTCTATTAACTCGACATTTCTTCAGCCTACTATGTGTCGACACCAATATGTGGTTATGTCGACACCTTGGATACATAGTAGAAAGACAGAAATTCTGTGTCGACACTAAGGACAAGTGTCGACACATATTTTGTAAGTGTCGACACCACGATTCTGGTAGAGTCGACATTACATTCCTGGTTAAGTCGACAATAAAATTCTTAAGTGTCGACACATATTCTCTGTGTCGACACAATATTTCTGACTTGTCGACATAATTTCTCTGAGTCGACACATTATTACTGAATGTGTCGACACATTCTTACTTAGCCAATTTCTGTAACTTCAATGTGTTCTTTTTAACACTTGATTATTGTTGTTACTACTTTTTCTTACTTATAACCCATTTCAATAGCATTGTTAATGATTTTGTTTAATACATTAATCAATGGATAACATGCCTAATTCAATTTTGAAATTATTGAACTTGGTTTCATCTAGAGGCTTAGTAAATACATCAGCTATTTGAGAATCTGTTTTTACAAATTCCAATGTGATGTCTCCTTTTTCTACATGTTCTCTTAGAAAATGGTATTTGATTTCTATATGCTTAGTTCTACTATGAGAAACTGGATTATTAGCAATAGAAATAGCACTCTTTGAATCACATAACAGAGGTGTTTTACTTACTTGAATACCATAATCCTTAAGTTGATGCTGCATCCATAATAGCTGTGCACAACAGCTTCCAGCAGCAACATACTCTGACTCAGCTGTGGAAATTGCCACACTGGTCTGCTTCTTACTACTCCATGATATAAGTCTTCCTCCCAGGAATTGACAAGTACCTGTAGTACTTTTCCTGTCCTCTCTACATCCTGCAAAATCTGCATCTGAATAGCCTGTTAGTAGAAAATCTCTATTCCTAGGGTACCAAAGGCCTAGATTAGGTGTGCCCTTTAGATATCTCAGGATCCTTTTGACTGCAGTATAATGAGATTCTTTAGGGCAGGCTTGGTACCTTGCACAGACACATGTAGCATACATAATGTCTGGTCTACTAGCAGTGAGATATAGTAGAGATCCAATTATTCCTCTATACAATGATTCATCAACAGGTTTACCTGTCTCATCTTTGCATATAGGCATACTTGTTCCCATAGGAGTTCTCATGGTGGAGGATGACTCCATACCATATTTCTTGATCAATTCTTTGGTGAACTTAGACTGGGATATGGACAATCCATCATCAGTCTGTCTTACTTGGAGTCCCAAGAAGAACTTAAGTTCTCCCATACTGCTCATCTCAAACTTCCCTTGCATAAGTTTGGCAAACTTTTTACAAAGGTTGTTTTCAGTAGATCCAAAGATTATGTCATCAACATAAATCTGAACTAGGATGATCTTGCCTTTGGATTCCCTAAGGAATAGAGTTTTGTCTATCTTTCCTCTTGAGAATTTATTCTCAATGAGGAAGGTAGACAGGGTTTCATACCAAGCCCTTGGAGCTTGTTTTAACCCATACAAAGCTTTTCTAAGCTTATACACAGACTCAGGTTTAAGAGGATCTACAAAACCTGATGGCTGTTCTACATATACTTCTTCTTTAAGATCACCATTCAGAAATGCTGACTTCACATCCATCTGGTATACTTTGAAGTCTTGGTAGGCTGCATAGGCAAGGAACATTCTGATTGCCTCCAGCCTTGCTACTGGAGCAAAGGTTTGATCAAAGTCAATCCCTTCTTCCTGCCTATATCCTTTTGCAACTAACCTTGCTTTATTCTTTACAATAATTCCATTTTCATCTAGCTTGTTTCTATAGATCCACTTAGTGCCAATTATGTTATGGCCTCTTGGTTTAGGAACAAGCTCCCAGACTTTGCACCTTCTGAATTGATTCAGCTCCTCTTGCATAGCATCAATCCAGTGCTGGTCTTGTATAGCTTCTTCAAACTTCTTAGGTTCCATTTGAGACAAGAAGCTTGAATGCAACACTGTGCTTTCATTTCTGCTTCTTGTTTGCACTCCTTGTCTTGGATCACCAATTATCTGATCAGCAGGATGATCTCTTAGATATCTTATAGCTGGAGGTAGATTCCCTTCTTGTTGAACATCTCTAGCTTCTTCATTCTGCTGAACCTCTTGGTTTTCATCAGCTTCCATTATCTCTTGTACTCCCCCTGGACAGTAGCCTTCATTTTCCAATGCTCCATCTTCCTTTGAAGCTTCAGCAATGGTGAGGTTGTCCATACTCTTGCTTATCCCTGTTGAGTCATTTGATCTACAAGACAGCTCACAATTGATTAATCTTGTTTCATCAAATACAATATGCACAGATTCTTCAACAACTTGAGTAATCAAATTGAATACTCTATAGGCCTTACTATTTGTGCTGTACCCAACAAATATCCCATCTTGGGATTTGGCAGCAAACTTAGTCAAATATGACTTGCCATTGTTAAGTATATAACACTTGCAACCAAAGATCCTAAAATAGGATAGATTTGGTTTTCTGCCTTTCACAATCTCATAGGGAGTCTTTCTGTGGCTTTTTGTAATAGAAGCCCTATTTATGACATGACAAGCAGTATTAACTGCCTCAGCCCAGAAATATTCTGGGAGAGAGGTGTCACTCAATAGAGTTCTACCAGCTTCAATCAATGTCCTATTCTTTCTTTCAGCCAGCCCATTTTGCTGAGGTGTTCTTGGTGAGGAGAACTCTTGAAAAATCCCAAAGTCCTCACATAATCTTGTCATGCTTTCAGATTGAAACTCAGTACCATGATCACTTCTGATTTTGACCACTGTACTATTCAGTTCATTCTGAATTTGCTTGACAAAATTAAGTAATACACTTGGGGTTTCAGATTTCTGTCTTAGAAAGAATACCCAAGTAAATCTAGAATAGTCATCTACAACCACTAGAGTGTAGGCCTTCCTACCTAGACTGTGAACTGGCATAGGACCAAAAAGATCCATATGCAAGAGATATAAGCATCTCACAGAATCCTTGTTTTCAAGGCTTTGAAATGAGGTTTTTGTCTGCTTGCCCTTTTGACAAGCTGAGCATACCCCTTCCTTTATACACTTAACTTGAGGCCCATTCCTCACTAGTTCTTTACTAAAGAGTTGGCCAATTGTCTTGTAGTTTAGATGAGCCAATCTCTTGTGCCACTTAACACAATGAGAAGCATTGTCATCAGCTACAAGACAAATGGGGGATGCCTTATTCTCACATTCAAAATTAAGGCAATACACATTTCTCTTCCTATACCCAGTCAATATGATCTCTTGATCACTTGACCTTTTGATATGACATCCATCCTTACCAAATGAAATGTCATATCCTAGATCACTCAGCTGGCTTATGCTTATTAGATTATGTTTCAAACCTTTTACATAGGCCACTTGGGTGATAGTAATTAGGTTTGAAGAGATGTTACCAAATCCTTTGATGACTCCTTTTTCAGATCCACCAAAGATCACTTTATGTCCATCTTTGACAGATGAATACTCCTTCAGCAGCCCCTTTGTTCCAGTCATGTGCCTGGAACAACCACTATCCAAGTACCATATAGGGGCATGGTAACTTGGATTTACCTGCAATACAGAATTACTTACCCTTAGAACCCAAGTAAGTCTTGGGTCCTTGGTTCAGGTTAGCCTTAACAAAGTTATCATAACCTCTTCTAACAGGTAGACTCTTATTCTTTATAACACTTGTGTTATACCAGCAGTCCAATGCAAAATGACCCCTCTTGCCACAGCACCAACATTCAAACTTATTGTATCTAGATCTAGATACATCCTTGTCAGAAGCATTTTTGTTCATTGCTGGTGCTGTTGCAACTTCTCCTACTGGTTTCTTAAAACCATAGGGCTTATGACCATAGGTAGGCCTGCTTGCCTTAACACCCTTGTTCTTCAGAACATTTGTCTTGATATGATCCTGAATGTCTTCATGATCATATATGTTAGAAGGCACTTTCTTCTTACCAAACCTTATGGGGACTGAAAGGTTTGGTGGCTGAATAGGGGCTTTGCCTTTCTTTTTGAATCTGCTAGCCCTGGAGTTACCCTTAAATCCTAATCCAGCCTTACCCTTCTGAGTGACAAATTCATCTATCAAGGGTAAGACAGATTTTGGCTTAGAGTAACTAGCCACTAAATCCCTTTCAATTCTAAGTCTGTCCTCCAGACTTTTTACTTGATCATTAGTATAATTAATTGTGCCCATCTGAATATAAGTTATATTTTTCAGCTTGGCAATTTCAGCTAACTTTTGATCAAGGACTTTTTCTAACTCAGCTGTTGTAACCCTTAGATCAGCAATTTCTTGAGCCTGTGATTTAACCAGGTTCTTGCTTTTCTTAAGGGCCTGCAACAAGTCCCCATACTTGTCTATCAATTGATAGACATCTCCTTCAGATCCAGATGCATCTTCATCACTTGATGCAGATGTAGCTGATTCTTCACTTGTACTACAAACAAATGTACTAGAAGGACTGTTTACCTCATTAGGACCAGACTGATTCTGGCATAGGTCCTCTTCTGATCTAGTCATCAAACCCATGCATTGATGTTCATTGATGGAGTCTAGCAACTGCATAAACTCCTCTTCCTCAGATGCAGCATATAATCCAATATATGCTTCAGCTTCAGATCCTGATTCTGAAGTTGACTGGTCTGACAGACTTTTATCTTTCTTTGCTACAAAGGATTTCTCCTTCTTGCCTTTCTGATAAGTCTTCTTCTTTTCTGAAGATTCCTTCCTTTTGTCAGGACACTCAGCCACTACATGTCCAGGCCTATTGCAACAATAGCAGACAATCTTTGAAGTAGTGGCTTTGCTGGGCTTTGACCTGCTTTTCTCTTTCCTAGATGACCTTCTTTTCTGATAATAGTCATCTACTTGCTGTGATGAGGAAGGCCTAGACTTCCATTGCTTCTTTTTCAAGAACCTTTGAAATTGCCTAGTGAATGCAGCAAAGTCTGCATCTGAATCACTGCTGACTGAACCCCTATCTGAATTTTCAGAACTACATTCTTCAACTTCCTTAGGAGGAGATGGTGATTTCCTCCTATTCTTTCTGGTGGCTTCAGCATTAAATGCCACAGTCTTTTCTCTATGCTCTCCTCTTGAGTTTCTTTCCTCCTCCTTCCTTACCATAAGTTGCATTTCATAGGATAGCAACTTTCCAAACAGAGTTGGAGGAGATATCTCTGCCAATTTTGCCACTTCTCTTATGGCACAGATCTTTGTATCCCAATCCTTTGATAAGGATCTTAAGAATTTGTCATTCAGTTCATAGGTACTGAAGACTCTTCCATAGGAAATCAGCTCATTCACAATTCTATAGAATTTCTTATAGCACTCAGTTATGCTATCAGATTTCCCTTGTCTAAAACTTTCATACTCTTGATTTAGCATAGATTTTCTGTCCAGCCTTACTTCTTCTGATCCCTCCATGTAGACAATCAATGTATCCCACATCTCCTTGGAGGTCTTGCAGTGAATCAGATTCTGAAATGTTGAATCATCTATGGCACTGACAATTATGTTCTGTGCCCTTTTGTCCATGGTTGCCAAGATGATTTCATCCTTGGTCATTTCAGAATAAGTCTTTGGTGTTTGGATATTTGCATCAAGAACAGATATCTTCATTGGTATGAAGGGGCCTTCCTGTACTGTGATGTAAATCCTTGGGTCAGATGCTTCCATAAACAATCTGACTCTTTCTTTCCAGATCCCAAAGATTTCCTTCTTGCATATGGGTAATTTCATTGACCCTAGCTCCTTATGATTCTCTCCAGAACCCATCTTCTTGATTCTTGATTCTGCCTATCAGATCTACCTCAGACTGTTAAGTCCTTTTTGAGGAACCTCCCTCTGATACCACTTGATAGTTTCACTTTCAAGATAACCTAAACACCTAGAGGGGGGGGGGGGGGGTGAATAGGTTCAACTTATTTTTTGAAAAAACTTCAAGGCAGAATTCACAATAAATCACAGCAATCACAGAAAATAAGCATCACAGATTGCACACAGTTTTATAGTGGTTCCCCAAGGTCTGGGTACATCCACTTTCCCCCTTCACCTATCTAGCAGTATGCTAGAATCGGCCAATCTTCCACTAATCTCAGATCAAAAGATCTTACAACTCAGAACCCAACTGGTTCCTACAACTCAGGCACACCTGCCCTACCTCAGCCTTGCCCCAAGGCCTACAACTCAGAGAATATCCTTCTCCTACACTCAGGCAATCAGCCCTACCACTCAGAGTTCAACACTCCTACACTCAGCCTTTATAATATAGGCTTACAACTCAGATCTGTATAAACAGATCCTACAGAAATATAGAAAAGATTGTTTTAAATTTGTCTTGCCAAGTTGAGAGAGAAGAGGCAATGACAATTCTTTAATCAGCTGATGCAATCAACTGTTTCTTAGCCTTCTTCAAAGCTTCTTGAAAATGTACTTAGCTGAGTTGATTCCAAACAGCTTCTTGAGAATCCAATGGTGGATTCTTTCTTCTTCTTCAAATTCTGACTTGATCTCTCTCTATCAGCACTTGAATGATTCTTCAGAATTCTGGTTAGAACTCTTCTTAGATCTATCCTTAGATAGTCTTCTTAGATCTTCTTGAGAAGATCTTCTTAAGTGCCTTGCACTTTCTTGAAATGATTTGGATCGGAATCCTTCTTCTGGAGTTAAGAATTTCTTCAATGTTGTGAAGGTTATTTCCTTCTTCTGAATATGTCTATTTATAGACTTCCTTCATGGTAACCGGCTGATCCGGTTTCTAACCGTTTTCTGACAAGTCTGACAGCTTCAGTTAACCGGTGGCAACCCACAGCTGTCAAGTCTTCAACAAGTCCTGTGCCTTAGTCTTGAACCACAGTGTGTCGAGACAGTCTGCCAGAAAGTGTCGAGACCATCTGTCTATTTGTGTCGACACAATTGACTTTGGTGTCGACACTGCCTTCAGTGATGTCGACAAAATTGCCTTTGTGTCGACACAGCTTCTTCTGCAAACAATTTGATCTTGACTCTTCAGTGTGTCGACACAAGTCCTGTGTGTCGACACAGTTGTTGTAGAATCTTAACTTCAGTAAGTGTCGACTTAGCCTTCAGGTGTCGCCACAGTCTTCTTTTAACTCTGCTTCAATGTGTCGACTCAATCACAATGTGTCGACACATTCTGCTGTTGTAGACAAACTTGTGGTCGACTATTTTCTTCTGTGTCGACATATTCAGATGATGTCGACAAACTTGAGATCGACTATACTCTTTAGTGTCGACACATTCTCCCAATGTTGAGGTCGACGTTTTTCTTCTGTGTCGACACAATTTCCCAGTGCTGTGTCGACTTACTTCTTCTGTGTCGACACAATTTCCCAGTGCTGTGTCGACTTACTTCTTCTGTGTCGACACAATTTCCCAGTGCTGTTTGTAGACTATGTTATGTGTCGACACTTTTTCCCAGAGTAGTGTCGACTTACTTCTTCTGTGTCGACACAATTTCCCTGTGCTGTGTCGACAACTTTCTTCTATGTGTCGACACATGTTCCTTTGTGTCGACACTTGGACTTAGAATTTTTTCCTGTAAACTTTAACATTTCTTTACCTGCACATGTCAACTCAAAACAGCATCAAATACACCTTGATGTATATCATTGAGCTAGGTTGGGCTTCTTCAAATCAGGTACACATTTTCCAATGTACCCAACAAGTAGGTCTTCGCTTACTCGAGTCATGGACTTAGAATTTTGGGAAGTTCTAACTTTTGACTGATTTCTTCATCTCTGAGCCTTTGTATGAGTCCACCATCTCTAATCTTCTTTGTTGAGTATACAAAGTTCTATTTTGAAGAACGAGAACTTGATCTCGTCCAGCGGCTTCGTAAAAATATCTACAATCTGCCTGTATGTAGAGACATACTGTAGATCTATATCTTATTTCTCCACATGCTTCCGGATGAAGTGGTATCGCAGCTCTATGTGCTTTGTCTGGCTGTGTGGGATTGGGTTGCTGGCTATTGTAATTGCGCTGGAAGAGTCACAAAATAGTGGAATGTTCTGGAACTTCATGTTATAGTCTTCAAATTGATTCTTTATCCATAGCAGCTGTGCACAACAACTGCTTGCAGAGATATACTCTGACTCAGCTGTTGAGATTGCAACACAATTAGGCTTCTTACTACTCCAGGAAATAAGCCTCCTTCCAAGGAATTGTCAAGTCCCGGAAGTGCTTTTCCTGTCATCTTTGCTACCTGCAAAATCTGCATCTGAAAAACTAATTAGTTCACTGTCATTACTTCTTGGGTACCATAAGCCAAGATTTGGTGTGCCTTTAAGATATCTCAAAATCCGCTTTGCAGCAGTGTAGTGAGATTCCTTAGAGTTCACCTAAAATCTAGCACAAACACATGTTGAAAACATTATGTCTGGTCTACTGGCAGTAAGGTAGAGCAAGGATCCAATTATGCTTCTATACTTGGTTTCATCAAAAGGTTTCCCTTTCTCATCCTTGTCCAGGGACATAGCTGAACACATTGGAGTCCTCATAGAGGTTGC
This sequence comes from Platanthera zijinensis, assembly GCA_039513925.1. Taxonomy (NCBI): domain Eukaryota; kingdom Viridiplantae; phylum Streptophyta; class Magnoliopsida; order Asparagales; family Orchidaceae; genus Platanthera; species Platanthera zijinensis. The sequence continues at coordinate 47,808,843 of CM077093.1, read as the reverse complement.
GTTCTCCATTCCGAATTTCTTAATTAGCTTTTTGGTTAACTTCGCCTACGAGATGAAAATTCCATCTTTAGATTGTTTCACCTGAAGCCCTAAGAAATACTTCAGCTCTCCCATACTGCTCATTTCAAACTTCCCTTACATAAGTTTAGAAAACTTCTTGTAGAGGTTGTCGTCAGTAGAGCCAAAAATGATGTCGTCGACATAGATTTGCACTAGCCAAATCTTGTCATTTATTTCCCTAAGAAATAATGTCTTATCAATCTTTCTCCTTATGAACTTGTTCTCAAGAAGAAAGCTAGATAGAGTCTCATACCAAGCTCGAGGAACTTGTTTCAGACCATATAAAGATTTTTGCAGTAAGTAAAAATAATCGGGAAAGTTAGAGTCAACAAAACCTGGAGGTTGTTCCACATATACTTCTTCCTTTATGTCACCATTAAGGAAGGCGGACTTCACGTCCATCTGATAGACGGTGAAGCCCTTGAGAGCAGCATATGCTATGAATAACCTTATTACCTCCAGTCTTGCCACTAGAGCATATGTTTGGTCGAAGTCGATTCCTTCTTCTTAGCGATATCCATTGGCTACGAGTCTTGCTTTGTTCTTTATGATTGTCCCATCTTCGTCCATCTTTTTCCTATAGACCCACTTCATTCCAATGAAGTTTTTGCCTTTGGGTCTTGGAATAAGTGTCCATACTTTGCAGCGCTTGAACTGATTCAGTTCTTCTTCCATAGCTAGATCCATGATGCATCCGAGTTTGCTTCCTCAAACTTCTTTGGTTCAACCTGAGAGAGAAAACTTAAGTATAAATTCTCATTAGTTTTACCTCTACGAGTTCTGACACCATCCCGGGGATATCCTATGATTTTGTCGATGAGGTTATCCTTCAGATGTCTGAGCTCTAGAGTCCTTGCATCTGGAACGTCTTCAATCACTGGAGTGACTTCATCAACTTGGACAATTTCTTCATCTTGATCATCTACCTCTCCAATATGGGTTGGAGTGGTGATCTTGATGAACTGTTCACCTTTATCTTCAGTCGGTTCATCCAAGCTAACTTTTTTTTAACTTTGTACCTGCATCTTAAATGAGCACACTAGAAGAGTTGCTCTGCAACAAGCTCGTCTCATCAAATACAACATGTATTGATTCTTCTACAACCAGAGTTTTTCTATTGAAAACTCTATATGCCTTACTATGGCTACTATTTCCTACAAAAATACCTTCAAAACTCTTTTCGCTAAACTTGGTAGCGTGATACTTACCATTGTTAAGAACGAAGCATTTATAGCCAAAAATTCTAAGATATGAGACAGTCGGTTTCCTGCCTTTTAAAAGTTTGTAAGGTGTCTTATCATGATTCTTATTTATGAGTGCTCAATTTTGCATGTGGCATGCAATGTTGACAGCTTCAGCCTAGAAATACTCCGGTAGTGAGGCATCACTCAACATAGTCCTGCAGGCCTCTATGAGTGTTCTGTTCCTTCTCTCAGCTACTCCATTTTGCTGTGGAGTATGAGTTGATGAAAACTCACGAAAGATACCTAGGCTTTCACAGAATTTTGTCATGTCCCCAGACTTGAATTCTGTTCCATTGTCACTTCTGATTTCGACTACAGAACAGTTGTATTCATTATGTACCTGCCTGACAAAATTTATAAAGACATCGAAGGTATCTGACTTGTGTTTCAAAAAGAACACCCATGCAAAGCACAAGTAGTCATCAACAATAACCAACGTATACTCCTTACCTCCCAAACTTCTAACTTGTAGTGGGCCGAACAATTCCATATGAAGTAGGTGTAAACACCTATTGGAGTCTTTGCCTATTATGCTTTTAAAAGTAGCCCTTGTTTGCTTTCCCTTTACACAAGCATAACAAGGTCTGTCCTTAGCACACTTTACATTCGGGGCATCATATACTAAGTTCATAGAGAATAATTTATTAATAGTTTTTAAATTAATATGTGTTAATCTCTTATGCCATTGGTCACCAAGAGACACACTATCTTTTTCTAAAAAGCACACTTGTGTAGAAGAGTCGAAACAAATGAAATTTAAACAAAATATATTTCTGCTTCGAGTGCAAGATAGAATCTTTTCCATATTGTCAACAGACTTTATCAAGCACTTGTCAGCATGGAATTCAACTATGTATCCTTTGTCACATAGTTGGCTTATGCTTATGAGATTGTGTTCCAATCCCTCGACATAAGCTACATCCAAAAAGGATACACTACCGTTAGTGATCATACCGTAGCCTTTAGTGATTCCTCAGTCTGAACTTCCAAAGATGACCGTTGGTCCGTTCAAAACTGGAGAATAGTCATGAAGTAGGCTTCTAGTCCCGGTCATGTGCCGAGAGCATCCACTTTCCAAATATTAGATTGGTGTTTTAGTGTCCTTTGGACATCATAACAATCATAATCAGTTTGCCTTAGGAACCCAAACATGTTTGGGTCCTTGGTCTCGGGTTAGAACACTCCCTCTACGAGGTTTAGCATTATGAGTGGTCATTCTCATGTTGCCAACCTGAGGAGTTGCAACATTTCTTGGATTAAACCAACAATCGATGGCAAAATGACCAATTCTGTCACAGCACCAACAGTCGAACATGTTGTATCTTTGCCTTAGGTACTCCTGCTTGACCTTTTGGGATAGTGGTCTAGCAGGGGTTGCAGTCTTGGAGGAGGAGGCTTCATGATGATGGCAATCACATGATTTCTTCTCCTTCGCAGGCTTTTCCACAATGGGTTTTACCTTTGGTGTTTTCTTGAAGTTATGACCATGATCATAAGGACCATAGTCCTGAAGAATGACTTCTTCATAAGGTGCCTTAAATACACTCTCACCAAAGTTTCTGGGGCAAGTCCATCCTTGGTAACGAGACTTTGGCTCTACATAAGTAGGCCTAGTCAAGTGGTCATTGGATGAGTCAAGATCAAACTCATTAGTTGGAAATATGACTCTCTTAAAGATAGTCTGATCTTGAGGGGCCTTCCCCTTTGCTTTGGCCAAGGCCTTCTTGGCGGCCTTATTCCTTCTCTGAGCCTTATTCCTACTAGAAGATTTACTAGGAGCTTCTACATGGCCTAGCCCAGCACCCTTGTCCTGAGCAGAGAACTCAGCAATAAGAGGAAGAACTACCTTGGGCTTAGAGAAACCTTCAACAAGTTTCTTTTCAGCTTCTAGTAATTCTTCCAACCCCTTGATGATTTCATCCTTCAGATCAAGGTGCTTGATAGCCTTGTTGAACTCATTAATTACAGTATTTAAGTATTCTCTAAGTGAGTCCATCTTAACGACTTCCACTCTCAGAGAGCTTTCTATGGCCTTTAGAGACTTAATATCTTTTTCCTGAGTTTCCATGACCTTTCGACATTTGTCGTATGCCTTGATCAACTCCTTATACTGGGCCATGAGTTCAAACTCATCGTCAGAGGAGCTATCCTCATGATCATGCTCAGAGACTTCAGATTCAGAAAGGTGAGTGTGAGAGTTTACCTTCCCAGTGAACTGGGGCTCTTGTTCATCATCTGATTGAGCCATAAGCCCAAAGTAGACTTCTTCTTCTTCACTCGACTCAGATGAGTCGGAGTCACTAAGAGTTTTTCCCTTCTTGGCTATTAGGTTCTTCTCTGTCCTCTTCTTATTGTATAAGGACTTCTTTTATTCTCTCTTTCCACCCTCCTTCTTTTTGTGGGGGCAATCAACGATGACATGACCTGACTTATTACAATAGTAACAAATGATGTAGGTCGAAATGTGTTTGTTAGGTTTAAAACCATACCTATCATGGTTGCTTGAGCATTTTATTCGACGATCACCATCATGTCATGATCTTCTATAGGAGGCATCCTTGCCTTTCCATTGCTTCTTCTTGTCCAAGAATTTCTTGAACTATCGTGAGAGTAGAGAGAATTCTCCTTCAGATAGCCTTGAGCCTGAAGTGCTTTACTCAAATGATTCCTCTTCACTTTCTTCTTGTGCTGGGGCAGGATAGGTAGCCTTTGAATTCCTGTAGGTGTCTGCCTTTAAAGCAACAGACTTCTCCTTGGATGCAGACCTACTCTTCTCTTCTTCAGCTTTCCTTGAGTTGAGTTGAAGCTCATATGACTTTAGCTTTCCGAAGAGATTCTTAGGGTCTGTCTCAGCTAGCTTTCCAAACTCCCGGATAGCACACACCTTGTTATCCCATTCCTTGGTTAGGGATCTCAGGAACTTGTAATTTAGCTCCCTATTAGTGAAGACCCGGCCATATACTCTTAGGTCGTTGAATATCTTGAAAAAGTTCTCAAATGTGTCAGCAATGGTATCTTTGTGCCCTTGTCGGAAGGCTTCATATTTCTGATTCAAAAGGGATCTTATGTCATCCCTTACTTCTTCTATACCTTCCATCAAGGTGATGAGGGACTTCCACATCTCCTTAGCAGACTGGCAGTGCATCAGGTTTTGTAGCATTGAGTCATCGACTGCACTTGCAATTATATTTTTAGCTTTCTTGTCTAAGGAGACAAGTGAAATCTCGTCTTTATCTAGATCCATCAATTTCTTGGGAACTTGCTTTGTTGGATCTATAGTGGAGGTAGTCATAGGAATCTGAGGACCTTCTTCAACAATCATGAAGATCCTGGGGTCCACAGCTTTCATGAAAAATTTAATCCTTTCTTTCCACATGGAAAAGTTGTTCTTTGAGCATACTGGAAGCTTGGCAAAATCTTTAGTCTTGTTCATGCTTGGATGATCTCAAAAGACAACTAGGGACAGATCTGATCAAGGTGTTAACCTTTTAGCGATCAACCTCCCTATGATACCAATTGAAAAAGTTCAGTTGTCAACCTAAATCACCTAGAGGGGGGTGAATAGGTGAGTTGTGCGTCTTTTTTGCGGAATAAAAAATTAGCGACTAGGCACAAAGATCAATCAAGCATTCACATACGACAAAAGATTTATAGTGGTTCCCCAACCTTGGGTACGCCCACTTTCCCTCACCGATCTAGCAAACCACTAGACTCGGCTACTCCACTATCTCAGATTGAAAAACCAATCCTACGTCTCGGAACAACGTTCCTACAAACTCGATCCAAACGGATCTACACTCGGAAGGTAAAACTTCCAACAACTCAGAGAAAATTATCCTACAAGAAATAAGTTGAGAGAAATAAAAATACAAACAGTATTCTTCAAATCTTGACAAGATCTGCTTGGATCTTCTTCTCGTAGTCGATGAGGCTTTATCAGAAAAGTTGAAGAAGATGTCTCGGCAAAACTAGATATGAAAAATTACTTTGACTTCATCAGATCGGAGAAAGATGATGAAGAATGAACAGAATATCTCGATCTGGAAATCAAACTTGATCTGAATCTTGAAGTTGAAACCCTAGCCCTGGCGCGAAGGAGATCGTCGGCGGCGGAGGCGGATTTCATTTTGAGAGAGAGAAACGTGATTCAGAATACCGAATATTATGACTGCTTGATGTTGATCAGGGTTAGTCGGTTTTGACAAGACCTATTTGTAAGATCTCTCTAATGGTCATAAATATTCTTAATGACGTACACGTGGACTAGTCAAGTCAAAGGATTCGAAAATCCCGTCAAATTTGGACTTAGAAAAAATTTCTGAAAAACTGACTGATATACTCGAGTCATCATATACCTACTCGAGTACTTGAAGTCATTACTTGAGTGAGTGGAGATAGAGACTACTCGAGTATTTTACTTATAAAAATATCCAGAATTGAAGAGGAGATACTCGAGTAGTTAAAGACATACTAGAGTGCTAAGCTGATTACTTGAGACAAAGAAATTGGACTACTCGAGTATAAGACGGGTTACTCGAGTAAGAGAGTTCAACTACTCGAGTGAATGAAGATGTACTCGAGTAAGATACTTAGAGAAATTTATGAGAAGGGAAAACGAGATACTCGAGTACTGAAAATGAACTACTCGAGTGAATGAGATCTACTCGAGTATATGGATAAACTACTCGAGTAAAGTACTTAGAAAATTTTCTGGGATAGAGAGAAAAGAATTACTCGAGTATAGACTCTAGACTACTCGAGTAGTATATAGACTACTCGAGTAGTATATATACTACTCGAGTGGAGAGAATTTACACGAGTCTCTTATTTCTGGTACTCGAGACAAAGGACTTAACTACTCGAGTGTAAAAACTGACTACTCGAGTATTTAACTTAGAAAAATTCTGAGAGGAGAAACTGGTGACTCGAGTATAAGAATTCAACTACTCGAGTACCATTTCACTTACTCGAGTATAAATACATCTACTCGAGTAAAGGACTTAGAGAATTTTTCTTCATTGAAATTCTTTTCTTCAATGAGGGTCACCAACACTTCTATGTCCAATCAGTCCAAGTGCTTTTAATATGAAGTGTATCCTAATAGAGAGGATACACATGGGTCAACACCATGGATCACAGTGAGGGATTATATTGTATGGTCCTGTGTTTGATGACCCATTGTAGACTGACATTGTTCTAAACTTGGCAATATCATCCTGCAAACACATAACTAAAGCAAGGCATCAAATACAACTTAATTCATCTTAGTTCTAGGGTGACTTTGTACAAATCTGGGTTATTATGGATGCAATACCCAACACTCAACGCAGTCTATCAACTATAGCTATACTGAGTCTGAAGGACTTGTGTCGACATACAGGACTTGTGTCGATACACTGTAACGACCCCATCCGTTAAATGACGTATAGTAGAAGGTCCGGCCGGGGCCCCACACGATATGCCACAAACAGACGGTGAGGTCACAGGATAATACCAAACCATACGAATCCTAACTCAGAGCATTCTAGCAGAAGCTTTAAGTTACAACTTTGAACTCTAATCAGGAATGTCCAATATATAAAACTACCTTTATATATAAAACCATGGAATGTACAACAAAGGTTTGGCCTTAAGGCCTTACAGTTCCTCTTTACATAACGTATGGTTTACAAACCTCGGCGCGCAGGCCGGCCATACATGAGTAAAAGCAAATAAGTAAAACATTCGCTTAGCCTTCAAGGGCTAGCCGCAGCAGCAGCAGCAACAGCAGTAGGGCTTCAGCCCATCACTTACCACTTGGCTCTCCAGCACCTGCACGGGAACAATCCACCCAACCGGTGGCAAACAATGCAACGGTCAGCATTCAGCTGACCCAATTATAACAATCCTACCCCTTTCTCGGGGCATGAGCATTCTTTCCCTGCAAAGCATGGCATCATCAAATAGCAACTATGTGCGCGCAGGCACATTCAAGCCATCACAACTATCGGCCACACGGCCCGACAGTCCGTGCACTCAGGGCACATTCTTGGTGTACCGGAATACCAGGGTCAACACCACCATCTACACGGTATTTGAGCATTCTAGTCTTTCCGGCGCGCGGGCCTAAGACTCTCATTAGGCGCTCCAACAAAACCTATAACCAGGCTTCCAAGTCGGACGGACCTAACGCAGGTACGGATCAGCCACCCCCCGTTGCTCAAGTCGCCGTGCCACCTCGAATACGGAAGTATCCATGGCTATTTATAGGCGCGGGTTGGTTTTACCTTTCCTGTTCGGCAATCTGCCTTTTCATCGAGTTGCAGCCCAACGGCTCAACCGCTCATAAAGTGGCAACGCACGGCCACAAGAGTTGCATCCAACCCTCTTCATTTCCTGGACATCATCTAGTACTTCCTGCTGCACCAAGCAACAGGTAGGCACAAGGCAACACAAGCCATAATCACGGAGCCTTCTCCGATATGCAAACAAGCATCACCAATCCAGACCATGTCCAGATGGGCTTCACACAGCATGCCTAGAGCCGTACTCCAATTCCGGCCTCTAACAAGGGGGACTTCACATATCTACCCCAAGGGACACCACAACCCACCGCACATTCGCGGGGAAGGGTTTTCCCTATGCAATGCAGAAAAGAAGGACTTCACATGTCCAAGGAGGGAGAGCGTTACCCTTGTCGATCTCTTCGGAGCCATCGAAAACTAGCCGGTGAGAAAGAACCGCAGCAGCCTTGCCTTCACAACGCCGGCTTCGGATCACGAATCGGACCACGGGAACTCCGCCGATGGCTTGCTCTCCTCCTCCTTCTTCTTCTTCTTCTTCCTCTCTCTTTCTCTCTTTCTTAAGCAAAATGAAGAATGCCTTCTTCATCACCCCTTCATGAATTTAATCCAGCCAGGAATCACCTGAGCCCTTGGATCAAAAGAGAGAATCTGAACGGCCACGATTTGCCCAAAAAACCCAATTTTTGGCTGACACGGCCTGTGACACGCCCGTGTCACAGGCCGTGTACCCTTAAGCGGCACACGCAGTTTGAACCGACTGAACAACACGGGCATCGACACGCCCGTGTCGAACCTGACACACCCGTGTCATTCCTGAGACACGCCCGTGTCATTCCTGCCTCATCGAGCTGCAACCAGTACATGGGTCGGAACACGGCATCTGACACGCCCGTGTCCAACCTGACACGCCCGTGTTCACGGCCGTGTTTAAGGCCGTGTACTTTTCTGACTCGAATAGGCCAATTTCGAAATTTAATTCGGACACGCCCTGGGACACGCCCGTGTCGAAGGCCGTGTCCCAGGCTCGACGATCGTCGACTATCAATCGTCGACTAACCTGAACACGCCCTGGGACACGCCCGTGTCCCAGGCCGTGTACCCCCGACACGCCCTGGGACACGCCCGTGTCCCAGGCCGTGTCAAACAGCCTGCACCTCAAACTTCATGTTGAGTCTTTTTGGGGTCTTTTTGGGGTGTTACAACCCTCCCCCCTTAACAAAATTTCGTCCCGAAATTTGCACGGTAAGGAAACAAGAACCAGCAATGCTATAACTATGTTATAACAAAAAGTACACGGTCTACAGTTTATACAAACAACTCGGGAAATTCAGCTCGCATGGTCTGCTCTCGCTCCCATGTTAGCTCTTCACGACCGCAATTGTCCCATCGGACCTTGACCATCCCGATCACTTTGTTCCGCAACTGTTTCTCGGCGCGATCCTCGATCCAAATGGGTCTAACCCTCGTCGTTAGCCCATACTCGACCGGTACCCGATCATTCTCCACTACTTGAGCTGGATCCTTTACCGCCTTACAAAGGACTGAGATGTGAAATACATCATGTAATCCACCCAAGTCTGCTGAAAGTGCTAGTCGATAAGCAGCTTCCCCAACTCGCTCCACCATCTCAAACGGACCAAGATACCTCGGACTTAGCTTTTTCAAACGCCGAATCCTGGACACGCCTTTGAAGGGTTTGATCTTCAAATATACCCAATCACCCACCGCGAACTCCACGTTCCGATGTTTGGCATTGTAGTACTTTGCTTGACGATCTTGGGCTATCAATAGCCTCTCCCGAATAGAGCGTATGAGCGAGGTAGCTTCTTCGACTTCCTTTTTCCCACTCAGCTTAGATTCGCCTGCTTCTGCCCAAGCTAACGGTGTACGGCATTTACGACCATACAATGCCTCAAATGGTGCCATACCAATACTCGCTTGGTAGCTATTATTATAGGCAAATTCGACAAGAAATATATAATCTTTCCATCTCTTACCAAAGTCTAGGGCGCACATGCGGAGCATATCCTCCATCGTCCTATTGGTTCGTTCAGTCTGACCATCTGTTTGGGGATGAAAGGCCATACTAAACGCTAACTTTGTACCCAACATTTGATGAACGAGCCGCCAATCATTCGATGTGAACCGCCCATCACGGTCACCAACGATGCTCCGAGGAACACCGTGCAGTCGAACAACCTGCTCCACATAAAGCTTGGCCAAGGTTTCCACTGAATCGTCTCTTCTGTTTGGAAGGAAGTGCGCCACTTTTGTCAACCGGTCCACAATCACCCAGATTGAATCATGACCGCGTTGAGATCTCGGCAACCCATGCACGAAATCCATCGAAATATCATCGAACTTCCACTCCGGAATAGGTAACGACTTCAGGAAACCGCCAGGCTTCTGGCATTCTGCTTTCACTAACGCACAGGTATTGCATTCAGCCACATAACGTGCGACATCTTTCTTTAGTCCGGGCCACCAGAACAGCTTTTTCAGATCTCTGTACATCTTTGTGCTCCCTGGGTGAACTGAGTACTTTGCAAAGTGAGCTTCGTACATCAACTCTTCCCTCAATTTACCCACACTTGGGACGCACACTCGACCATTTCTTCGTAACAAACTGTTATCCCAAGAGAATTGGTCATCCGGTCCATCTTTTGCATAGCGCTGGAGACTTTCATCAAGCTCCGTTGCTCGCCAAACTCTGTCCGTAAGGTCATATTGCACCTCCGTCCAGTTCAAGCATGCATCGGTTGACAAACCCTTGTCAACGCAAGATATCTCCAATGCTTCCAATTCCTGGATCAAACGCTGATCATGCCTCTGCAACCAGCTTGCCCGTACCGGAGTATTTCGACTCAAAGCATCAGCGACCATATTTCCCTTCCCGGGAGTATAGTGAATCTCGAAGGTGTAGTCCCCGAGGAACTCCATCCATCTTCGTTGTCGCATATTCAGATCCTTCTGATCCAACAAAAACTTTAGGCTTTTGTGATCCGTATAGATATCCACTTTAACGCCATATAGATAGTGCCGCCACAACTTGAGTGCAAAGATTACCGCCGCCAACTCCAAATCATGGACGGGGTAATTCCGCTCATGCACTTTCAACTGACGCGAGCCATAAGCAATCACTTTACCAAATTGCAGAAGAACGCAGCCTAAGCCGCTCCCAGAAGCATCACTATAGATCTCATACCCATCGGTACCACATGGCGATGTCAACACAGGCGCCGTGGTCAAACGACTCTTCAAGTCTTCAAAAGCTCGCGCGCACTCCGGTGTCCAAATGAACTTTTGATCTTTTCTCGTCAGCGTGGTCAGAGGTAAAGCAATCCGTGAGAAGTTTTCCACAAACCGTCTATAGTAGCCCGCAAGTCCAAGGAAGCTCCTGACCTCGGCCACTAAAGACATCACTGGCCAATCTCGAATGGCACTTATCTTCAACGGATCCACCGCGATACCTTCTCCGCTTACCACATGGCCTAAAAAGGCTACTGAAGAGAGCCAGAACTCACACTTTGAGAACTTGGCATAAAGCTTATTCCTCCACAGGGTATGCAAGACCAACCGCAAATGGTTTGCGTGATCCTCTTCCGACTGAGAGTATACTAAGATGTCATTGATAAACACAATAACAAACAAATCCAAGTACTCTCGGAACGTTCGATGCATTAGGTCCATAAATACCGAAGGCGCATTACATAGGCCAAACGACATTACAGTGAACTCATAATGACCGTAGCGTGTTCCAAACGCCGTCTTGGGAATGTCACCTTCCCTAATCCTTAGCTGATAATATCCCGATTTCAAATCCAACTTGGAATAAACCGTTGATCCTGCCAGCTGATCAAAGAGGTCATCAATCCGTGGGATCGGATATTTGTTTTTCTCCGTCAGCTTATTCAACTCGCGGTAGTCAATACACAACCGTAAGCTACCGTCTTTCTTTTTCACAAAGAGAACAGGCGCGCTCCAAGGTGATATACTTGGGCGTATATATCCCTGCTCCAACAACTCTTGCAATTGGACTTTCAACTCAGCCATATCTTTTGGCGCGACACGATATGGAGAGCGGGCCACAGGTTTCGCACCTGGCACCAACTCAATAGAGAAGTCAATCTCCCGCTGGGGTGGTAACCCCGGAAGATCTTTAGGAAACACGTCGGCAAACTCTGACACAACTAGTACTTCACCGACACTGGCCTTTGGCTCAACAGCCTGAATTAGCGTGAAGAATAACTCCGCGCCCTTCCGAACAGCATTGACGACTTGGAGTGCAGACAACAGAGTCCCGCCCACTCCTCGCATACCAGCGAACTTCGTCACAAGTCCGGTATTCTGGCCCAGTGTAATCTCCTTGGAGTTGCAATCAATAAAGGCACGCTGCTCCGAGAGCCAGTCCATACCAAAGATCACATCAAACTCCGATAACGGTAGCACAGCTGCACTCAAACCGAAATCCCGACTTCCTATTTGCACATCCACATCGCAAGCCCTATCCGCAAGCATCACACAGCCATTCGGCAACAACACCCTTGTACTATCCACCGTCACATGACTTGGTACCCCAATGCGAGATACGAAATCCTCAGACAGAAAAGAATGCGAAGCACCCGTATCAAACAGGGCTCTCGCCAAATTATTCCGAATTAGGACAAAGCCTGCAGCACACACATCATGCACAAGCTATATATAACCAAAAACAATAACACCTAAGCAAGTAAACTAAATCAACTCGTACCTGTGACGACGTCACTTTGCTTAATCGCTTCCTGTTGGCCAAGTTGATAGATTCGGGGCTGCGCCTGAGACGCAGAGGAATCAACCACCGCTTTGCCCTTCTCAGCATAAGACGCACCCGTCTTCTTGTCCCCTTTGGGCTGCACAACCCGACAGTCACGAGCAATATGCCCCACCCGGCCACAGTTATAGCATGTACGAGAATCCGGCCTTGATGTCGCTCCCGACACAACGGTCGTAGTCACTTGCCCAGATGGCTTGGACCTCTTGCCCCCTTTCTTCTGGTAAAACGACTTGTTCGGGCGAGGTGCTTGAAACTCTGAATTTGACGCAACCAAGCCCTTGTTCCCTTGCACTCGCCTTATGTCCTTCTCCAACGCGCACGCAGTATCAACCAACGCCTGAAACCCTTGGTTCACTGAACTCGAAAGCAGGAACCTCAACTCATCCCGCAATCCTTCATAGAACCGATTCATTTTCCTTTGGTCATCCGCGAAGATTGTACCCGCATATCGTCCCAACCTGGTAAACTCATGCAAGTAGATATCCACACTATCTTCCCCTTGCTTTAACCGTTGGAACTCATTTTCCATAGCAATGCGTTGCGCCGCTGGGACATGTTTCGCCAGAAATATCCGAGAGAACTCCTCAATCGATACTTGCGTTAATTGCCTGCCCGCCAAATGGTGTACCTCAACCTCGTCCCACCACAACCGCGCCTCTCCTTCAAGCATGAAGGTGGCCAAGGTGACCTTAAGAGTTTCCTCCGCCCTGATCGCTGTCATTATCCGCTTGACACGCGATAACCAATCCTCTGCCTGCGTTGGGGATCCCATTCCCGTAAACGTAGGAGGACTGAAGCTCATGAATTGCTTCAACTGTCGGTCAGCTGCTCGTGGATCTACAGCCTCAACCGGCTCGGGTCTTACATCGATACGAACTGGCACTACTGCCGGCTGTGCTTGCCCGGTCGGCTGAATCATGGTAAATAGCGCCTCAGCAACTAAGCGAACAGTTTCCGCAGATGGAGGAGGTGTTGGCACCTCAGCTGGTGCCGCACTCTCATCAGAGCGCTGGGGCTCAGACTGCCCAGCACCACTACGTGTCACCTATAGGTGGACAAGACACACATTAGCGAACGTATGCAAGCAAAACAACACAAAAAGGAACGCGCAGATTCCTCAAACAAGATTTTGTACATTCCTTAATGGACATTCCAGAGTTCATTAGCGTTACAGCAGGTCGCACAAACACGTGCTTGCCACCCCACAAAAGAATTCGACCACGAATTCGAAAGAGGAAGACCGACAAAAGCTGATACCAAAATGTAACGACCCCATCCGTTAAATGACGTATAGTAGAAGGTCCGGCCGGGGCCCCACACGATATGCCACAAACAGACGGTGAGGTCACAGGATAATACCAAACCATACGAATCCTAACTCAGAGCATTCTAGCGGAAGCTTTAAGTTACAACTTTGAACTCTAATCAGGAATGTCCAATATATAAAACCACCTTTATATATAAAACCATGGAATGTACAACAAAGGTTTGGCCTTAAGGCCTTACAGTTCCTCTTTACATAACGTATGGTTTACAAACCTCGGCGCGCAGGCCGGCCATACATGAGTAAAAGCAAATAAGCAAAACATTCACTTAGCCTTCAAGGGCTAGCCGCAGCAGCAGCAGCAACAGCAGTAGGGCTTCAGCCCATCACTTACCACTTGGCTCTCCAGCACCTGCACGGGAACAATACACCCAACCGGTGGCAAACAATGCAACCTTCAGCATTCAGCTGACCCAATTATAACAATCCTACCCCTTTCTCGGGGCATGAGCATTCTTTCCCTGCAAAGCATGGCATCATCAAATAGCAACTATGTGCGCGCAGGCACATTCAAGCCATCACAACTATCGGCCACACGGCCCGACAGTCCGTGCACTCAGGGCACATTCTTGGTGTACCGGAATACCAGGGTCAACACCACCGTCTACACGGTATTTGAGCATTCTAGTCTTTCCGGCGCGCGGGCCTAAGACTCTCATTAGGCGCTCCAACAAAACCTATAACCAGGCTTCTAAGTTGGACGGACCTAACGCAGGTACGGATCAGTCACCCCCCGTTGCTCAAGTCGCCGTGCCACCTCGAATACGGAAGTATCCATGGCTATTTATAGGCGCGGGTCGGTTTCACCTTTCCTGTTCGGCAATCTGCCTTTTCATCGAGTTGCAGCCCAACGGCTCAACCGCTCATAAAGTGGCAATGCACGGCCACAAGAGTTGCATCCAACCCTCTTCATTTCCTGGACATCATCCAGTACTTCCTGCTGCACCAAGCAACAGGTAGGCACAAGGCAACACAAGCCATAATCACGGAGCCTTCTCCGATATGCAAACAAGCATCACCATTCCAGACCATGTCCAGATGGGCTTCACACAGCATGCCTAGAGCCGTACTCCAATTCCGGCCTCTAACAAGGGGGACTTCACATATCTACCCCAAGGGACACCACAACCCACCGCACACTCGCGGGGAAGGGTTTTCCCTATGCAATGCAGAAAAGAAGGACTTCACATGTCCAAGGAGGGAGATCGTTACCCTTGTCGATCTCTTCAGAGCCATCGAAAACTAGCCGGTGAGAAAGAACCACAGCAGCCTTGACTTCACAACGCCGGCTTCGGATCACGAATCGGACCACGGGAACTCCGCCGGTGGCTTGCTCTCCTCCTTCTTCTTCTTCCTCTCGCTTTCTCTCTTTCTTAAGCAAAATGAAGAATGCCTTCTTCATCACCCCTTCACGAATTTAATCCAGCCAGGAATCACCTGAGCCCTTGGATCAAAAGAGAGAATCTGAATGGCCACGATTTGCTCAAAAAACCCAATTTTTGGCTGACACGGCCTGTGACACGCCCGTGTCACAGGCCATGTACCCTTAAGCAGCACACGCAGTTTGAACCGACTGAACAACACGGGCATCGACACGCCCGTGTCGAACCTGACACACCCGTGTCATTCCTGAGACACGCCCGTGTCATTCCTGCCTCATCGAGCTGCAACCAGTACACGGGTCGGAACACGGCATCTGACACGCCCGTGTCCAACCTGACACGCCCGTGTCCACGGCCGTGTTCAAGGCCGTGTACTTTTCTGACTCGAATAGGCCAATTTCGAAATTTAATTCGGACACGCCCTGGGACACGCCCGTGTCGAAGGCCGTGTCCCAGGCTCGACGATCGTCGACTATCAATCGTCGACTAACCTGAACACGCCCTGGGACACGCCCGTGTCCCAGGCCGTGTACCCCCGACACGCCCTGGGACACGCCCGTATCCCAGTCCGTGTCAAATAGCCTGCACCTCAAACTTCATGTTGAGTCTTTTTGGGGTCTTTTTGGGGTGTTACATACACACTCAACAACGTCTGGACATACACTCAATGCTATTTGTCAACACCAGTTATGTCGAGACCAGGAGCAGTTGTGTTGACACATAGGACTTGTGTTGACACATACAACAGAAGTTGTGTCGAGAAGCAGAAGAATGACTGTGTCGACACATTAAGTGTTGTGTCGACATCATCAAAACTTGTGTCGACACTTAGTCTATTTGTGTCGACACATGTGAAGTAGTTTGCTGAGTGTTTCCTGCTGAGATATAAAGTCATTGTAGAATCAGCTGTCACGGCTGAAGACTTGACAGCTATCATAAACAATAAGTCTTACACCTTTGTCAGAACTGTCAGAAGGTTGTTACAAACCGAATCAGTCGGTAATCATTGAAAAATTCTATATTATGGACTGGTCTATGACAACCAAGACAAGCAAGCAAGCAATTAATTAAGGGGGAACAAACCAACACAAAACTATAGAGAGGATTCAACAACAAGAAAGGGGAAACCCTTAAGAAGGCAGATCCTGAACAGTCTACAAGAAAGATTTAGATCTAATTCTGAATCTAAGAAGGGAGCTGTCTGAAGATCAACTTTAACACCAAGTGAAGATCAACCTCATTTTGTTCAATCAAGAAGCTTTGAAAAAGCTAAGTCAGGTTTGATCTGAAGTGTACAGTTTATTCAAGAACTAATCAATAAGTTCACACCAGTTGAGAGTTCTATCTGGGTGAATTTTTTGTACAACTAAATATTGTTTTTCCTTGTAAGATCTATTATAGATCTAAGTTGTAAGCCTGTGTTTATAAAGGATGAGGTAGGGCTGAGAGCCTGAGGTGTAGGACTTGTGAAAGTCTGAGTTGTAAGCCTGGTGATAAAGGCTGAGGTAGGGATGCTGCCTGAGGTAGGGTTCTTGGGAAGAATCTGAGGTAGGACTTGTATAAGTTCGAGCTGTAGGAAACTGTCAGTTTCTGAGTTGTAAGATCTGTGGATCTGAGTTAGTGGAAGGAAGTTGGGCTGAATCCAGTTCTCTACTGGACAGGCAAAGCGGGAAAGTGGATGTTCCCATAACTTGGGAAACCACTATAAATCTGGTGTACTGTACTGTATTGTGCTGTGAATGTTATGTTGTGGATTGTATATTCTATGCTGTGATAGATCTAGTTACTTGCCTAAAATTATTAAAGAAAATTAGAAACTATTCACCCCCCTCTAGGTGTCTAGGCTCTTGAAATCAAGTCTTTCAAGTGGTATCAAAGGGAGGTTGCTCAAAGATAGACCTAACAGTCTGAGTGAATCTCCAAGGCAATTAAAAGATAGCAAAAATGGGTTCAAATGAGAATTAGAAGGAATTTGGATGCATGAAACTGCCCATCTGTAGGAAAGAAAGTTTTGGGATATGGAAGGAAATGGTCAGGTTGTTCATGGAAGCATCTTATCTAAGGATCTACATCACAGTACAAGAAGGTCCTTTCATTCTAATGAAGGTATCAGCTCTTGATGCAAATCTGCAAACCCCAAAGAGCTTTTCTGAAATGACTAAGGATGAGATCATCCTGGCAACATTAGGCAAGAGAGCACAAAACATTATTGTAAGTGTTATAGATGATGCCACATTTCAAAACTTGGTACATTGCAAAACCTCTAAGGAGATGTGAGACACCTTGATTGTCTACATGGAGGGAACTGAAGAAGTTAGAGAGGATAGGAAATCTATGTTGAATCAAGAATATGAAAGCTTTAAACAAGCCAAGGAAATTGAATCTCTTAAGCAGGCTGCAACAGAATCAGCCAATCTAATAGATTTGAAATTGAAGGAGGTTGCCAAACTGAAAAACATAACTGTTATTCAGATGGGAACAATCTCTTTCAAATAAAATCACATCAAGAATCTGGAGGCAAGACTTCAGAAAGAAAAGGAGTTAGTGGCTAAATTCTCTAAGCCAAAGTCTGTCTTGCCCTTAATAGATAATTTCATTTCTCATAAAGGAAAGACAGGTCTAGGCTTTAAGGGAAGAACAAGGGCCACCAATTCTCATAGAAAAGGCAAAGCCCTAGTTCAGCCACTAGCCTCAAAACCCCCTATCTTCTTTAGGAAAGTGATGCAACCTACAAATAGGTATGATTATGATATTAATCATGGTCACTGTGAGTATGGAGATCTCATTGGCAAGGGTGTATATGCCAATAGGCCACTCTATAAGCAAACTCATTAGGTTCTAAAGGAATCCTTAGGGTTTGTTGCTCTAGCACCTACACTTAAAAGGACTGCTGACAACAAAGTTGCGAAGTCTGTGCCTAAGAGAAGGTACAATAGATTTGAGTGGTTGTGTTGTGGCAAGGTGGGCCACTTTGCCATAGATTGTTGGTTCAACACAAGTGTTAAAAATAAGAATAACTTACCTGTCCGAAAAGCTGCAGGTAAGCATGATTGATTTCAAACTAACAAGAACCTAGGACCCAATAACAATTTAGGTTCTGAGGATAGGTAAATCTTTATTTGATGCAGGTGAATCCAAGTGGCCATACCCCTATATGGTACTTGGATAGTGGATATTCCAGTAACATGACTGGAACAAGAAGAATGTTGAGGGACTATGCACCCACAGAGAATGGACCCAAAGTAATCTTTGGTGGATCTGAAAAAGGAATCATCAAAGGATTTGGTAACATTTCTAGTAATTCTATTATTATAACTCAAGTGGCTTATGTGAAGGGTCTGAAACATAACCTGATTAGCATAAGTCAACTTAGTGATCTAGGTTATGACATCTCTTTCCTCAAAGGGGAGTGCCAAATAAGGAGGTCAAGTGATCAAGAGATCATTAAGACTGGCACTAGGAAAGGGAATGTATATTGTCTTAACCTTGATTGTGAGTATAACATCTCACCCATTTATCTAGTTGCAGGTGAGAAAGCATCACAGTGTGTCCAATGGCATAAGAGGCTGGCTCATCTAAACAATAAGTCAACAGAACAGCTAATTAGTATGAGGTTAGTGAGGAATGGTCCTCAGGTCAAGTGCATCAAAGAGGGTGTTTGTTTAGCTTGCCAAAAGGGAAAATAGACTAAGTCCTCTTTCCAAGTACTTGATACCAAAGATTCAATGAGATGTCTATATCTCTTGCATATGGATTTGTTTGGTCTTATACCAGTTCATAGTCTAGGTAGGAAAGTATATACATTAGTTATTGTGGATGACTATTCTAGATTCACATGGGTTTTCTTCTTGAGGCAGAAATCTAAAACCCCTTCTGTCTTCCAGACTTTTGTTAGACAAATTCAGAATGAGTTTAACATTTCAGTGGTCAAAATAAGAAGTGATCATGGAACTGAATTTCAATCTGAGTGTATGATAAAGTTCTGTAAAGAACTTGGGATTCATCAGGAGTTCTCCGCACCTAGAACTCCCCAGCAAAATAGAGTTGCTGAAAGAAATAATATGACTCTAATTGAGGCAAGTAGAACACTACTTAGTGACACTACTCTCCCTGAGTACTTCTGGGCTGAGACAGTAAATACTGCATGTCATGTAGTCAATAGAGCTTCCATCAATAAGAAACATAAGAAGACTCCCTATGCAATTTTGAAAGGCAGAAAATCAAACATTTCCTACTTCAGAATCTTTGGTAGCAAGTGTTATGTCCTAGTTAATGGTAAGCACTACCAAACTAAGTTTGCTGTCAAATCCCTATAAGGGATATTTGTTGGGTACAACAATAATAGTAGGGTATACAGGATCTACAACTTGACTACCCAAGTTATAGAAGAATCTGTCCTTGTAGTATTTGATGAGTCTAAGTTGATTAACAGTGAATTGTCTAGCTCTTTAGGTAGTTCTTCAGGTTTAAAGGACAGGCTGGACAAACTGACTATTAATGAAGAAGCACCTGCTAGGCTGGATGAAGAAAAGGATGCATGATGTCCAGGGGGTGAACAAGATACATTGGATGAAGAAGAAAAAAGTGAAGTGCATCTGAACAAAGAAAATGAAGAAGGCCAAGAGGTTGGCAGATTTCCTCCAGCAAGAAGACACTTGAAGGATCATCTAGAAACCAAATCATTGGTGATGCAAGTCAAGGAGTTCTAATTAGGAGCAAAAACATGAATACAGTTCTATGTACAAGTTTTCTATCACAGGTAGAACCTAAGAAGTTTGAAGATGCCATGCTAGACACAAACAAAATTGATGCTATACAAGAAGAGATGAATCAATTCAAAAGATGTAAAGTCTGGGAACTGTTTCCTAAACCAAAGGATAATAATGTTATAGTAACCAAGTGGATCTACAGAAATAAACTTGATGAGAATGACACCATAATCAAGAACAAGGCCAGTCTAGTAGCAAAAGGCTACAGGCAAGAAGAAGGGATTGACTTTGATCAAACCTTTGCCCCAGTGGCAAGGCTGGAAGTTATAAGGTTGTTCTTGGCCTATGCTTCCTATCAAGGTTTCAAGGTATATCAAATGGATGTAAAGTCAGCATTCCTGAATGTTGACTTAAAAGAGGAAGTCTATGTTGGACAACCCTCAGGTTTTGTAGACTCTCACAATCCTAACTATGTATATAGGCTTAAGAAAGCTCTATATGGTTTGAAACAAGCCCCGAGAGCTTGGTATGAAACCTTGTCTGCTTTTCTTATTGAGAATAAATTCTCTAGAGGAAAGATAGACAAAACTCTATTCTTTAGGGAATCTAAAGGCAAGATCATCCTAGTCCAGATATATGTTGATGACATTATCTTTGGTTCTACTGAGAACAACCTTTGTAGAAAGTTAACCAAACTTATGCAAGGGAAGTTTGAAATGAGTAGTATGGGTGAGCTGAAGTTCTTCTTGGGACTTAAAGTTAGATAGACTAATGATGGATTGTCCATATCTCAGTCTAAGTTCACCAAGGAGTTGATTAATAAATATGGTATGGACTCAGCCTCCACCATGAAAACTCCAATGGGAACAAGTATGCCTATAGGCAAAGATGAGGTAGGGAAACCTGTTGATGAGTCTTTGTATAGAGGGATAATTGGCTCTTTACTCTACTTGACTACTAGTAGACCTGAAATCATGTATGCAACATGTGTCTGTGATAGGTACAAAGCATGCCCAAAGGAATCTCATTACACTGCTGTCAAGAGAATTTTGAGATATCTTAAGGGCACACATAATCTAGGTCTTTGGTACCCTAAGAATAGAGATTTCTTACTAATAGGCTTCTCAGATACAGACTTTGCAGGATGCAAAGAAGACAGGAAAAGTACCACAAGAACTTGTCAATTCCTAGGTGGAAGGCTGGTGTCATGGAGCAGCAAGAAGCAAATAAGTATAGCTTTCTCAACTGCTGAGTCAGAATATTTAGCTGCAGACAGCTGCTGTGCACAGTTGATGTGGATAAAGCATCAACTTGAAGACTATGACATCAAGGTAAGTAGAATTCCACTATTTTTGTGATTCTACTAGTGCTATTTCTGTTGCTAAAAACTCTGTTTCACACAGTAAAACTAAGCATATAGAAATTAAGTTTCATTTCATCAGAGAATATGTGGAGAAGGAAGATATTAGTCTAGAATTTGTGAGAACAAATAATCAAATTGCCGATATTTTTACAAAACCACTGGATGAAACAAAATTCAATTATTTTAAAATTGAATTAGGTATGTTGAACCTAGAATAGGTCAGCAAAGGCTTTCCTAAGTAGAATATATAAGCACAAAATTTCTCAGGAAATTTGGGTAAGTAAGAAAGTTTCTGTCGACACAAGCAAATTGTGTCGACTCTTTCAGTATGTTGTGTCAACACAGAAACAGTATTTGTGTCGACACAAGAATTGGTGTCGACACACTCTGTCGAGACTTGACTAGCCCATGTCGACACTGACACAAGTATGTCGACACATAGACGTGTCGACTAAAAATAAGTTTTGTCGAGACCTAAGTCTTTTATGTCGACACATGTAAACCTATGTCGACTAATATTATTACTAAGTAAGGTGCGCCCTTTGACCTACCCTTTACCAGTAGACTATAAATAGGGGGAGACAAAATCTGGTCGACTACGCCTTCAGAATTCCTTACTCTAGACCTTGTGTCGACATAAATATTCACTTCTTTTCTCTTCTTTCTCTCTCTCTCTCTCTCGTCAATGGCGCCACACCAAGACGACAAGGTGAATGAAGGATATGAGCTAGTTCGCGGGGGATTCAAGACAGCTTCACAGGACATCAAGGGTGTGATTACCCTAATTTCATAAAATGGCTTGGAGTTTTTGGTCTCCAAACCTATAAGAATTTTGAAGACGGAAGTCCTTGAATTCTACTCGACTGTAAATATGGATTATGAAGGAAAGAAGATGAAAGCCACAGTTCAGGATTCAAGAGTGAAACTCACACTTAATACGATCAGGAAGTCGCTTCAACTTCCCCGGGTTAAAGAAGATGATGACATTGTTCCATCTATGATAAAGGATGCACTAAATTGGTGTGGATTGAATCCAAATACCAAGGTAGGATCGTCAATTACCAGGAAGGGGATTAATTCCCAAGGTAATTTCTTTCAGAAATCATAGGCAAGGTGATTCTCTGCAAGACTGGTGGACATGATTGGATATCTGCCTTCATGTTCAACCTAATGACCAGAGTCATATACAATGTAAAAACAGACTGGTCATCAGTAGTGTTTGACAAGATCCAAGAAGGAAAAAATAAGCCAAATCTGGGTAGTCTCCTAAGCTTATGTTTATCTTAAACTATCCCAGATATTATGAATCAACTGCCAGGATCCAAGATCAATCATATGAGGAGGATAGACATGCGAATTCTATCCAAATGGGATTGAGTCTTGACCAAAGAGGTTTCTACTCCAGAGAAACAGGTCAAGAAGGATAGGAAGAAGAAAGTAATTATTCAGGAAGCAGAATCCTCCAGTGATTCTGAAGAAGAAGTAGTCTTCAGTTCTGATGAAGACCAATAGGAAAAAGAAGCCCAAGCTCAAGTGGAGAGCAGTTAGCAACAAGAGCATCAGATGGCCTGCACTCCAGGGGAAGAGAATACTGAATTAACAGTACAAGACACTAAACAATCTGAGCTACCTGCCCAAGGGGGAGGCATTGCTGAATCTACTCTAGAGAGTGAGTATGCTGCTGATACAGTGATGGACATTGTATCAGACATAAACAAAGAAGCACTGATCACTGCTGAGAATGAAGCACCAGATGTGCAGATGACAGATACAGCTCAAGATGAGCAAGTGAGTAACTCCTATATAGAGAAGGCCCTGGCTAAAGATCTGGATGTCCAGGGAGAACCTTTTGCTTTACAAGCCAACATTATTCTCCTATTCAGATGCAGTAGGAGGTAACTTTGGAGGAACCATTCCCTGATTTATCTACAGTAAGGACTGAGGGGGAGCAGCAACAAGTAAAAAAGGAACTACCAGGAACTGAGGGGGAGGAGATACCAGATGCCCCAGTTAATAAAGAAACTGTAGATATAGAAAGCTCATCTCAATCTTCTGATGATGCAGAAGCCTCCATGGCTACAAAGAGAAAATTAGTTGCAATCAGGAAAAGGAGCATAGGATATAAGAAGGCCTTACAAATAGTCACTCCTCCTGCTCAAAGCATGGACTTTAGTTCACTACTGGTCCAACTGCAAGTCAAGTTGGATGAGCAAAGACAGTCTTTGGAGAAATATGTGGATGAGTCACATAAAGAATTGCAATTCCAGCTGGCTCGAGACATTAAATCCATAAGATTTGAAGTCAATTTGAATAAGAAAGAGATGACAGATTGCTTCCATAAGGGAGGTAATGATGTAGTATATTTGACTGAGCAACAACAGCTACTAAAGACTGAAGTTGAGGACATAGAAGTCAAGCAAGGATATATTTTAGAAAATCAATTCAGGTCAAATGAAAATCTCAAGGACTCACATGAAGAAATTCTCAAAAAACTGGAAAGTAATGCTACTGATTTGAAAACTGAAGTATCCAAGCAAATACAAGCAGATCTAGCTGCTGTCCAAATAGCCATTAAGGAATCTCAAAAGACTATTTCTGATCATTTGAACCAATTCAGAGCCTACTACAAAGAAGGTACAAAATATCTGGCTGATCAAGTAAGGTTTCAGAAGAATGATCTGAGAGATCATATAACTAGAGAAGTCATAAAGGGGGAGAGAATATTAGTCAAAGCCAGCTCTTATCATGCAAAATAGGTATTTAATACCATCATAGATACACTTGGATTTCCACCCCTATGTGAGGATGATAATACTGCTGAGTCTGGTGTTCAACATGCCTACATTGAAGGGGATCAGCCAGAGGTTGCACATGTCATTTATCCTCCAGCTGATTTTGACATAGTCCAGAAGAAAGTTCAACAAATGAATAGACCTCCATAGGAGGCACAAAATAATATTATTGAAAAGGTAGAAATGTCAGAGGCTGCACAGGAAGCCCAGAGGGAGGCACAACTTTCCTAGAAAAGGTTTAGAGAACAGACAGAACTAAAGCCTGATTTTGAGCAGTGGAGTCCTACCTCGAGGAACATTATTTTAACTGCCTGGAAAGCTGTGAAGGACAAGACATATGATAGAGACAAATGGTACTCTGAGCAAGAGTGGAATAAGTATCATGTAAGGCAAGAGGCTATACTTCAGTATAGGAGGAGTGCTAAAGCTGGGAAGTTATATGCTAATGCGCTAGAGCCTAGCAGGTACTTCCCAAAGCCTTTTCACTATTTTGAAAGACAAAGGATCAAGGCTGAAAAACTAAAGAAGAAAGATCTGAAAGGAAAAAAACCAGCAGATGATACTGAACCTACTGTGCAGGCTAAGATCAGATTTGGAAAAGGAATAGTAATCAAGGAGCCTAGTCAATCTTAGAATAGATAGGCTAATATGTAGAACAATGTAATCTTTTTATTTTTTGTTCTTTAAAGAAACATGTAAACCTAAATTTATTTTTTGATTAATGAATGACATCATTTTCAGTATTGAGTTTAGCTATTATCTATGTTTATATGTTACCCTGGTGAAATGTATGAACATCTATTTTTTCTTTGATTTATTATGTGTGGTATATATCTTTTACTAAGGGTTATGACTTCTCCAAATAGGGGGAGATTGTTGGGTACACTGGAAACTATGTACCAAATTTGGAGAAGCCTCCCCTTACTTAATGATATACATCAATTTGTATTTGATGGGATGTTTGAGTTTCAGTGTGCAAGTTTAAGAAATGCAGGAAAAATTTCTAAGTACAAGTGTCGACACTTGTAAGGAATTGTGTCGACACCTGAAGCAGGAGCTGTGTCGACACCCAGGAAATGTGTCGACACCTAAAGCAGGAGCTGTGTCGAAACCCAAGAATTGTGTCGACACCTGAAGCAGGAGCTGTGTTGATACCCAGGAATTTTGTCGACGCTAGAAAAAAGCCATGTGTCGATACCCAAGAATTGTGTCGACGCCTGAAGAAGGCTTGTGTCGACACACACTCAACACCATCTATCAGTAACAGCAATACTAAGTATGAAAGGCTTGTGTCGACACATAGGACTTGTGTCGACACACACTCAACTCTATCTATCAACTACAGCTATACTGAGTCTGAAGGACTTGTGTCGACACACAGGACTTGTGTCGACACACAGTCAACGACGTCTGGACATACACTCAACGCCATTTGTCAGCACCAGTTATGTCGAGACCCGGAGCAATTATGTCGATACACAGGACTTGTGTCGACACATAACAGAAGTTGTGTCGAGAAGCAGAAGAATGACTGTGTCGACACATTATGTTTTGTGTCGACATCATCAAGACTTGTGTCAACACTTAGTCTATTTGTGTCGACACATGTGAAGTAGTTTGTTGAGTGTTTCCTGCTGAGATATAAAGTCATTGTAGAATCATCTGTCACGGCTGAAGACTTGATAGCTATCATAAACAACAAGTCTGACACGTTTGTCAAAACTGTTAGAAGGTTGTTACAAACCGGATCAGCCGGTAATCATTGAGAAACTCTATATAAAGGACTGATCCATGACAACCAAGACAAGCAAGCAAGCAATTAATTAAGGGGGAACAAACCAGCACAGAACTAGAGAGAATTCAACAACAAGAAAGGGGAAACCCTTAAGAAGGCAGATCCTGAACAGTCTGCAAGAAAGATTCAGATCTAATTCTGAATCTAAGAAAGGAGCTGTCAGAAGATCAACTTCAACACCAAGTGAAGATCAACCTCATTTTGTTCAATCAAGAAGCTTTGAAAAAGCTAAGTCAAGTTTGATCTTAAGTATACAGTTTATTCAAGAACCGATCAAGAAGCTCACACCAGTTGAGAGTTCTATCTGGGTGAAATTTCTGTACAACTAAATATTCTTTTTCCTTATAAGATATATTATAGATCTGAGTTATAAGCCTGTGTTTATAAAGGCTGAGGTAGGGCTGAGAGCCTGAGGTGTAGGACTTGTGAAAGTCTGAGTTGTAAGCCTTGTGATAAAGGCAGAGGTAGGGCTGCTGCCTGAGGAAGGGTTCTTGGGAATAATCTGAGGTAGGACTTGTATAAGTATTAGCTGTAGGAACCTGTCAGGTTCTGAGTTATAAGATCTGTGGATCTGAGTTAGTGGAAGGAAGTTGGGCTGAATCTAGTTCTCTACTGGATAGGACCAGGGGGAAAGTGGATGTACCCATAACTTAGGGAACCTCTATAAATCTCTTGTACTGTACTGTGCTGTGTTGTGAATGTTATGTTGTGGATTGTATATTTTATGATGTGATAGATATAATTACTTGCCTAAAATTATTAAAGAAAATAAGAACCTATTCACCCCCTCTAGGTGTCTAGGATCTCTAAATCAAGTCTTTCAATAATAAGGAGTTAAACTTTTCTTGATCAATCTATTCTAGATTAAGCAATTCTTGATTAACCTCCCTCTAATACCAATTGAAAGGAGGAGAACATTTATCTTATTTCTTAGTGTTTTCTCTAGAGGGTGGTGAATATGGAATAAAATCTATTTTAGAATTTAACTATTACACTTCACAGAATTTGCACATTCACAAGTTACATGGATTCTATGGGCCACATCTTTATCAATACCTACATCTTTTTGAACTATCGATCCAAGATATTTAAAAGACTCACTACCAGAAATATCTTGATCACCCAACTTAATAATGAAGTCATCTGTCCTTCTTGTACTGCTAAATTTAAGTTCCATATACTCTGCCTTTGCCCTACTCAACCTAAAACCCTTTTTTTTCTAAAGTATCTTGCCAAGATTCAAGTTTTGCGTTTATACCCTCGCACATCTCATCAACCAGAATGATATCATTTGCAAATAATAAACACTAAGGTATTAATGTTGGATATGTCTAGTGTGTCATCTAAGATAAGGGTAAAGAGATAAGGGCTTAAAGCTGAACATTGATGTAATCCAACAGTGATAGGTTATTCTTGTGAGATGTCCTCTCCCTTGTTACGGAATTTGTGTACACATCTTTGATTATGTCAATATATGATACATTTACACCTTTCTTTTTTAAGACTCTACATAAGATCTCTCTTGGAACTTTATCATAAGCCTTCTCAAGATTAATAAACAACTTATGCAAATCTTGTTTTCTTTGCATAAACAGAATAATAAATGAACAATCACAAAAAAAATAATGCACAGGAAACACAAAAATGTATATGATTTCCAAAAATCTGGGTACATCCACTCTTTTACCACCTTGGTAGGAATTCACTATCAACAGTGACTGAGTCTTTTGATAAGAAGACTCTTAGAAAAAATCACTAGATCTTTTGATAAGGAGATCTTGAACCAAAATAATGTCTGAGTCTTTTGATAGGAAGACTCTTAGAACCCAATCACTGAATCCTTTGAAGAGAGATTTTAAAAACTCTTTTCCCAAAGTGAATAAGATTTGGAATAAGAAAATGAAAGAAGATTCAATGTAAATGTAATCTTCTTGTTGTGCCCTCTCAGTATATTTCTGAGGACATGTTGAGATAATCTTTGGAACTTCTGATGAATCCTTATGTATGAAGATCACAATGATTATACGCCCTGATTCCAGATGATCCTTTAATCTTCTCTGAATTTGTTGAAGAAAGCTTTTGAGAAGAAGAAGAATTATTTTTCTTTTGCAGAATTAGGAATAAGATGTTGATCGACAGATTCGAGGAAGAACTTCAAATGCAGATGATCATCCTCTTATCTTTCTCTATCGAATTCAATCTGTCAAAGCCACGATCAGATATGTCTGTTATGATTGTATTTTTTGTTGTTCATGTGATTGATTCTTATGTATGTATATCTCTGTTGATGTCCTCAAGTATCTTTGTATTTATATTGCTGAGAATCTAACGACTCCAAGAAGATAATTAATCAATGATAATCTTTTTTGAATTAATTCTGATTTAATTCTCAAAATAATCTTTGTTCAAAAAATTACTCAATGTAATGTCGAGTTCATATTGAAGTAACATCGACTTCTGGTTTCATTCAAACAGTCTATCAAAGCAACTCTATAATCGACGGTGCGTCAACATCATATTGACTTATCCGTCGATTTCATTCTCAAAGTAGCGTCGTTTTTATCATATATTGATGCTTTGATTTCTATTCGAAGTAGCGATTTTCTAGTCAGAGTTACGCAGACTTCTAGTTGATGTATGTTGATAAATCCTTACTTTCCTACTAAATTCAGTGTGTCCTTCTCATGTCATTATTATTATTGACATCCTAGGACTTCTTAAGACCAAATTACCATCTCTATACAAAATGGGCAATTGCCCTAGGTTGTAAAATCATTTAGAGTAATTTGTTAAGGTAAATCATAAGGGTTTTTCCCAACATCCTTCTCGCCATTAATATCAATCAAGAGTATTACTGGGTAGAGGACACTTGTACAACCTCGTGTTCGCCGAGTGGGTCAACCAGGCCAAACCAGGCGAATTCAGAATGGCCAACTTGTGCTTGCCAAAATTAGATGGGCGAGTTGGGCGAGCTGGGCGACCCGCCCATGCCCACCCGAAGTTCGTCAATGTGTACCCGACCTTCGTTGAGCTAACCTCTAGTCCCGAAGAAGCAACCCTGGGCGGCCAGCTCGCTCTCGCCGATGCTAGGCGGGCTAGCTGTGCGAGCTGGCCCGCCCAGCCCGCTCTCCCATAGGCGACTTGGTCGCCAGCCTGCCTCAGAACAAGGGTTGGCGGACTATGGCGACCTAGCTCGCACTCGCCTGAGGAGGGAAGGCGAGCTACGGGAGCCAGGTCGCGTCCGCCTCAGCGAAATGGCGAGCTACAGCGAGCCGACCTCCAGATCCTTGGAGTCTGTCCAATGGGGCCCAACGACCAAATTACCTCGGTGGCCCTGCAGGGGGTGCCAATATCCATCTAGAATAGCGGAGTTACGCTATTGGCAGATCCAGTTGGGCTACACATTGCTGTTCATAACAGCAGAGGTTGGCTATTTACAGGACATTTTCAAAATCTTATAAATATGACCCAAGGGGTACCTCAGAAGGCAGGCTCACTAGATGCCAGACCTTCTTGTGCTTCTTGAGGTAGACTTAGCTCGGTATTTGGCTAAAGGAGGGGAAGCACTCTAAGATCTTCTAGGTTTGTGGTGGGACCTCCGCGCCGAGACCTTGGGTCTTTTACTTTTGTTTTCTTGTCGTTTTGCTTGTAGGAGAGTAGGCATGCGATCAACCCTTCCCCATGGGTGAACTCTGCAAGGGACCGAATTCTCGGTTCAAACATTTTGGTGCGGTGAGCGTGGAGCGTGGTTTGCATAGAAAATCTTCAGTAGCCTTGATGACGGGAGAAGAAGGACGAGGTTCAGACAGGTCCGACTCGCCGCCCCCCCCACCTCTTGCCAAAGTGGGGATGTTAAAATATTTTAAGCAGGAGATGCTCGGCCTCGTTAGGTTCACACTCGATGCACGTGTCGAATGCTCGACTCCAGCAGCGCCAGTACTCGCAGTCATGGCCCTTAGCGAGGATGCTCCCGACAGGCGAGCTGGGAAGGAGGTTGTCGAGGAAGGGAGAGGTGGCGAGCTCCCCGTGCGAGTACTCTTCCCCAGCTCAGCAAGCGGCGGCAAGTTCGGCGAGACGGGGGTGTGAGACCCCCCAGCTTGCCCAACAGAGGGAGGCAGCCCCTTTAGAGAGCTGGTCTCTTCTGCTCCCATTTTGGAGGGGTTCATAGAGCCAGAGATGCCTTACTACGCCGGGAAGGGAGACCCGATCCAACACGTCTAGTGGTTTGAGGACGTGGTCTTGATCCAACAGATGTCGGATGGATTCAAGTGCAGGCTCGTCTCCATCACCCTTAAAGAGAAGGCGAGAGAGTGGTTCCACTAGTTACCGGCCGATTCCATCTACGTCTTCGAGGACCTACGCTGGGGGTTCATGTTGAGGTTCACCACCTCCAAGAGGAGGAAGAAGGAGTCGGAGTCACTGTTCCACATCAAGCAGGGGTGAACGAGACACTGGGGAGCTATGTGGACCGGTTTCAGGAGGAGGTAACCCAGGTCCAAGAGATGCCAGGGCATACCCTGATGATGGCCTTCACCCTGGGGCTAAAACAGGGTTTCTTCAAAATGGAACTGAAGAGGGTGCCACCCCTCTCCTACGAGGAGCTGATGGAGAGGGCGGCGAGAGAAGTCGACGGGGAGGAGTCGAATCCGGAGTTTCCCTAGAAGCTGGCCAGGTGGGCCACGAAGGAGGAAAGTCCAAGAGGTGGCAGAGGTCAGGAGGAGAGAAGAGCTGAGCCCCGGCAGAGGGAACAGTGGCAACCCAGGTGGGGGCGTCAGGAGCCGAACCATCGGCTAGGGTGGAGGCCAGAGTTGCAAGATCAAGGGCCATAGAGAGGTCACCATGGGGTGGGGGATAACCTCCAGGGAGGCCAGAGCTAGTTTTATCCCCCAGGTGGGAGGCAAGGACAGAGACCACCTCCTCCCAACCAGGATCAGGCTATGACTATAGCCATGGGGGAGAGGAGGAGAGCAGTCTGGAGGAGAAGAAGGGAGGTTAGGGTGGAGCTGCCCTACTGTGAATTCAATTAGGAGGAAGGACACGTTACGACCACGTGCTCAGAGTTCTTCGAGATGGGTAGAACAGGTAGCAGCAACAGTAGCAAGACCGCCAGGGAGTGTGGATCGAGGAGGTCCTGCCTCGGGCAGAGGAGGACAGGTGTGAGGATCGGGCCGATGTTTGGGCCCGAGGAGGGATCAGAGTTATCCATGGGGGGCGGGGATAGATGCTTCCCAAAAGGCAAGTCTCCACACTATATACCGCAGGAGTATTGGCTCCACATCTCAGACCCCACCCCCAGAGGAGAAGATCACCTTCTCGAGGAAGGATATACCAGACCATGAGGACCCTTTCTACGACGTGCTGGTCATCCAGACAGCGGTCGAGAACTTCACCGTCTCCCGGATCCTCATCGACAACGGGAGCTCGGTCAACGTCATCTTCAAGAAGGCGTTTGACACAATGAAGATGGAGGCCAAGAGGGTGCTGGCCATAGATGGAACCTTGTTCGGGTTCTCGGGTGAGAGGAAGGAGTTAGAAGGAGGAGTGGGGCTCCATGTCACTCTCGGGGGGGGGGGGGGGGGCAGTCCCGCACATGTAGGTTCGTCATCTTGGATGCCCCCAACAGATACAATGCCATCTTTGGGCGACCCCTCATCAGCGTCTTTCGCTACATCCCCTCGTCCTTCCACCAATGCCTAAAGTTCAATGCCGAGGGGATCGATATTCTTGTTCGGGTAGACCCCAAGGAAGCAAGGGAGTGCTACGTTACGGCTGTAAAATCCATCTCTTGGTAGGAGGGGGCCAAGGAGATAAAGCGGAGGATGGAGGAGGCAGAACAGTAGGTAGTGGAGATGGGGGTGGAGAACCGCACCCAGGTGGGGATGGCGGAGGAAGTTCAGGAGCCAACTGAGGTCATGGCATTTGAGGAGACTGAGGAGGAAGTTACTGTCTTGGGTGGGGAGGATGTTGGAGAGTGGGTAGAGTAGTCTAGGCTGGAGGCTGCAGTGGAGGTAGTTGAGATTGAGGTTCTAACCCTCGGGAGTAGGGTTGAGAAGGTCCGCATCAGCGGGGGGTTGACCCCGACCGACTAGGAGAGGATGTTGGAGTGCATCCAAAAGAACGTGGACATCTTCGCCTGGAGTGTCGCGGACATGCCGGGGATCGATGCAGACATTGCCTGCCACTGCCTCAACTTGGACCCGGAGGCTCGCCCCATACAACAAAAGAAGAGGTCCATCGCGGACAAATTGGCCGAGCCCATCAGGGAGGAGGTGGACAAGCTCCTCAAGGATGGCTTTGTATCCGAAATATAATACCCCAGCTGGGTCTCCAATGTAGTAATGGTTAACAAAGGAGACAGTCGATGGAGTATGTGTGTTGATTTTTCTTTGCTTAATAAATCATTCCCTAAGGATTATTATCCCATGCCTCGGATCACGCTGGTTGACTCAGCCATTGGTTTTCCTGTAATGAGTTTTCTGGATGCATTTTCAGGTTATCACCAGATCAGGATGCACCCCCCCCCATGTTAAAGATGTCTCCTTCATCACGGGGGATGGGTGCTACTGCTACAAAATGATGCCCTTTGGGCTGAAGAATGCAGGGGCGACCTACCAGAAGATGATGGATAAGGTCTTCTGAGAAAAGGGTGGGAGGAACCTGGAGGTGTACGTAGATGACCTCATGATCAAGAGCCGAGACGTGGACTCCCACCTCCGGGACCTAGAGGAGACCTTTGCCACCCTACGCGAGTACAAGATGAGGCTGAACCCTCTGAAGTGTGTCTTCAGGGCCAGCAGGGGCAAGTTCTTGGGCCACCTTCTCACACCCCATGGGGGTAGAGCCAAATCCTGATAAGGTTCGAGCGGTCATGGAGCTGGGTTTGCCTCGGAACGCTAAAGTGGTGCAGCGAATGATAGGGAAGCTTTTAGGGTTAACCATGTTCCTTTCCCGGGCTGGGGAGAAGTGTTCCCCCTTCTTCAAAGCATTGAGAAGAGGCAAGAAGTTCAAATGGATTGAGGGGTGCGAGGAGGCATTCCAAGCCCTAAAGAGGCAGTTGACCCAGGCTCCGCTGCTCTAAGGGCCGAAGGAAGGGGAAGATCTGTACTTGTATCTCAGGGTCGGAGCGGAGGACTTGAGCTCCGTCCTGGTTCGGGAAGATGGGAAGAAGCAACTCCCCATATACTATATGAGCCGGGTGTTGAGGAAGACCGAGCTCCGTTATCCCATCTTTGAAAAGCTAGCCTTTTCTCTAGTCATCTCGGCCCGGAGGTGTTGGGTACATTGGAAAATGTGTACCTGATTTGAAGAAGCCCAACCTAGCTCAATGATATACATCAAGGTGTATTTGATGTTGTTTTGAGTTGACATGTGCAGGTAAAGAAATGTTAAAGTTTACAGGAAAAATTCTAAGTCCAAGTGTCGACACAAAGGAACATGTGTCGACACATAGAAGAAAGTTGTCGACACAACACTGGGAAAATGTGTCGACACAGAAGAAGTAAGTCGACACTACTCTGGGAAAAAGTGTCGACACATAACATAGTCTACAACAGCACTGGGAAATTGTGTCGACACAGAAGAAGTAAGTCGACACAGCACTGGGAAATTGTGTCGACACAGAAGAAGTAAGTCGACACAGCACTGGGAAATTGTGTCGACACAGAAGAAAAACGTCGACCTCAACATTGGGAGAATGTGTCGACACTAAAGAGTATAGTCGATCTCAAGTTTGTCGACATCATCTGAATATGTCGACACAGAAGAATATAGTCGATCACAAGTTTGTCTACAACAGCAGAATGTGTCGACACATTGTGATTGAGTCGACACATTGAAGCAGAGTTAAAAGAAGACTGTGTCGACACCTGAAGGCTAAGTCGACACTTACTGAAGTTAAGATTCTACAACAACTGTGTCGACACACAGGACTTGTGTCGACACACTGAAGAGTCAAGATCAAATTGTTTGCAGAAGAAGCTGTGTCGACACAAAGGCAATTTTGTCGACATCACTGAAGGCAGTGTCGACACCAAAGTCAATTGTGTCGACACAAATAGACAGATGGTCTCGACACTTTCTGACAGATTGTTTCAACACTAAGGCACAGGACTTGGTTGAAGATTTGACAGCTGTGGGTTGTCACCAGTTAACTGAAGTTGTCAGACTTGTCAGAAAACGGTTAGAAACCGGATCAGCCGGTTACCATGAAGGAAGTCTATAAATAGACATATTCAGAAGAAGGAAATAACCTTCACAATATTGAAGAAATTCTTAACTCCAGAACTTTTGAAGAAGGATTCCGATCCAAATCATTTCAAGAAAGTGCAAGGCACTTAAGAAGATCTTCTCAAGAAGATCTAAGAAGACTATCTAAGGATAGATCTAAGAAGAGTTCTAACCAGAATTCTGAAGAATCATTCAAGTGCTGATAGAGAGAGATCAAGTCAGAATTTGAAGAAGAAGAAAGAATCCACCATTGGATTCTCAAGAAGCTGTTTGGAATCAACTCAGCTAAGTACATTTTCAAGAAGCTTTGAAGAAGGCTAAGAAACAGTTGATTGCATCAGCTGATTAAAGAATTGTCATTGCCTCTTCTCTCTCAACTTGGCAAGACAAATTTAAAACAATCTTTTCTATATTTTTGTAGGATCTGTTTATACAGATCTGAGTTGTAAGCCTATGTTATAAAGGCTGAGTGTAGGAGTGTTGAACTCTGAGTGGTAGGGCTGATTGCCTGAGTGTAGGAGAAGGATATTCTCTGAGTTGTAGGCCTTGGGGCAAGGCTGAGGTAGGGCAGGTGTGCCTGAGTTGTAGGAACCAGTTGGGTTCTGAGTTGTAAGATCTTTTGATCTGAGATTAGTGGAAGATTGGCCGATTCTAGCATACTGCTAGATAGGTGAAGGGGGAAAGTGGATGTACCCAGACCTTGGGGAACCACTATAAATCTGTGTGCAATCTGTGATGCTTATTTTCTGTGATTGCTGTGTTTTATTGTGAATTCTGCCTTGAAGTTTTTTCAAAAAAATAAGTTGAACCTATTCACCCCCCCCTCTAGGTGTTTAGGTTATCTTGAAAGTGAAACTATCAAGTGGTATCAGAGGGAGGTTCCTCAAAAAGGACTTAACAGTCTGAGGTAGATCTAATAGGCAGATTCAAGAATCAAGAAGATGGGTTCTGGAGAGAATCATAAGGAGCTAGGGTCAATGAAATTACCCATATGCAAGAAGGAAATCTTTGGGATCTGGAAAGAAAGAGTCAGATTATTTATGGAAGCATCTGACCCAAGGATTTACATCACAGTACAGGAAGGTCCCTTCATACCAATGAAGATATCTGTTCTTGATGCAAATATCCAAACACCAAAGACTTATTCTGAAATGACCAAGGATGAAATCATCTTGGCAACCATGGACAAAAGGGCACAGAACATAATTGTCAGTGCCATAGATGATTCAACATTTCAGAATCTGATTCACTGCAAGACCTCCAAGGAGATGTGGGACACATTGATTGTCTACATGGAGGGATCAGAAGAAGTAAGGCTGGACAGAAAATCTATGCTAAATCAAGAGTATGAAAGTTTTAGACAAGGGAAATCTGATAGCATAACTGAGTGCTATAAGAAATTCTATAGAATTGTGAATGAGCTAATTTCCTATGGAAGAGTCTTCAGTACCTATGAACTGAATGACAAATTCTTAAGATCCTTATCAAAGGATTGGGATACAAAGATCTGTGCCATAAGAGAAGTGGCAAAATTGGCAGAGATATCTCCTCCAACTCTGTTTGGAAAGTTTCTATCCTATGAAATGCAACTTATGGTAAGGAAGGAGGAGGAAAGAAACTCAAGAGGAGAGCATAGAGAAAAGACTGTGGCATTTAATGCTGAAGCCACCAGAAAGAATAGGAGGAAATCACCATCTCCTCCTAAGGAAGTTGAAGAAGGTAGTTCTGAAAATTCAGATAGGGGTTCAGTCAGCAGTGATTCAGATGCAGACTTTGCTGCATTAACTAGGCAATTTCAAAGGTTCTTGAAAAAAAAGCAATGGAAGTCTAGGCCTTCCTCATCACAGCAAGTAGATGACTATTATCAGAAAAGAAGGTCATCTAGGAAAGAGAAAAGCAGGTCAAAGCCCAGCAAAGCCACTACTTCAAAGATTGTCTGCTATTGTTGCAATAGGCCTGGACATGTAGTGGCTGAGTGTCCTGACAAAAGGAAGGAATCTTCAGAAAAGAAGAAGACTTATCAGAAAGGCAAGAAGGAGAAATCCTTTGTAGCAAAGAAAGATAAAAGTCTGTCAGACCAGTCAACTTCAGAATCAGGATCTGAAGCTGAAGCATATATTGGATTATATGCTGCATCTGAGGAAGAGGAGTTTATGCAGTTGCTAGACTCCATCAATGAACATCAATGCATGGGTTTGATGACTAGATCAGAAGAGGACCTATGCCAGAATCAGTCTGGTCCTAATGAGGTAAACAGTCCTTCCAGTACATTTGTTTGTAGTACAAGTGAAGAATCAGCTACATCTGCATCAAGTGATGAAGATGCATCTGGATCTGAAGGAGATGTCTATCAATTGATAGACAAGTATGGGGACTTGTTGCAGGCCCTTAAGAAAAGCAAGAACCTGGTTAAATCACAGGCTCAGGAAATTGCTGATCTAAGGGTTACAACAGCTGAGTTAGAAAAAGTCCTTGATCAAAAGTTAGCTGAAATTGCCAAGCTGAAAAATATAACTTATATTCAGATGGGCACAATTAATTATACTAATGATCAAGTAAAAAGTCTGGAGGACAGACTTAGAATTGAAAGGGATTTAGTGGCTAGTTACTCTAAGCCAAAATCTGTCTTACCCTTGATAGATGAATTTGTCACTCAGAAGGGTAAGGCTGGATTAGGATTTAAGGGTAACTCCAGGGCTAGCAGATTCAAAAAGAAAGGCAAAGCCCCTATTCAGCCACTAAATCTTTCAGTCCCCATAAGGTTTGGTAAGAAGAAAGTTCCTTCTAACATATATGATCATGAAGACATTCAGGATCATATCAAGACAAATGTTCTGAAGAACAAGGGTGTTAAGGCAAGCAGGCCTACCTATGGTCATAAGCCCTATGGTTTTAAGAAACCAGTAGGAGAAGTTGCAACAGCACCAGCAATGAACAGAAATGCTTCTGACAAGGATGTATCTAGATCTAGATACAATAAGTTTGAATGTTGGTGCTGTGGCAAGAGGGGTCATTTTGCATTGGACTGCTGGTATAACACAAGTGTTATAAAGAATAAGAGTCTACCTGTTAGAAGAGGTTATGATAACTTTATTAAGGCTAACCTGAACCAAGGACCCAAGACTTACTTGGGTTCTAAGGGTAAGTAATTCTGTATTGCAGGTAAATCCAAGTTACCATGCCCCTATATGGTACTTGGATAGTGGTTGTTCCAGGCACATGACTGGAACAAAGGGGCTGCTGAAGGAGTATTCATCTGTCAAAGATGGACATAAAGTGATCTTTGGTGGATCTGAAAAAGGAGTCATCAAAGGATTTGGTAACATCTCTTCAAACCTAATTACTATCACCCAAGTGGCCTATGTAAAAGGTTTGAAACATAATCTAATAAGCATAAGCCAGCTGAGTGATCTAGGATATGACATTTCATTTGGTAAGGATGGATGTCATATCAAAAGGTCAAGTGATCAAGAGATCATATTGACTGGGTATAGGAAGAGAAATGTGTATTGCCTTAATTTTGAATGTGAGAATAAGGCATCCCCCATTTGTCTTGTAGCTGATGACAATGCTTCTCATTGTGTTAAGTGGCACAAGAGATTGGCTCATCTAAACTACAAGACAATTGGCCAACTCTTTAGTGAAGAACTAGTGAGGAATGGGCCTCAAGTTAAGTGTATAAAGGAAGGGGTATGCTCAGCTTGTCAAAAGGGCAAGCAGACAAAAACCTCATTTCAAAGCCTTGAAAACAAGGATTCTGTGAGATGCTTATATCTCTTGCATATGGATCTTTTTGGTCCTATGCCAGTTCACAGTCTAGGTAGGAAGGCCTACACTCTAGTGGTTGTAGATGACTATTCTAGATTTACTTGGGTATTCTTTCTGAGACAGAAATCTGAAACCCCAAGTGTATTACTTAATTTTGTCAAGCAAATTCAGAATGAACTGAATAGTACAGTGGTCAAAATCAGAAGTGATCATGGTACTGAGTTTCAATCTGAAAGCATGACAAGATTATGTGAGGACTTTGGGATTTTTCAAGAGTTCTCCTCACCAAGAACACCTCAGCAAAATGGACTGGCTGAAAGAAAGAATAGGACATTGATTGAAGCTGGTAGAACTCTATTGAGTGACACCTCTCTCCCAGAATATTTCTGGGCTGAGGCAGTTAATACTGCTTGTCATGTCATAAATAGGGCTTCTATTACAAAAAACCACAGAAAGACACCCTATGAGATTGTGAAAGGCAGAAAACCAAATCTATCCTATTTTAGGATCTTTGGTTGCAAGTGTTATATACTTAACAATGGCAAGTCATATTTGACTAAGTTTGCTGCCAAATCCCAGGATGGGATATTTGTTGGGTACAGCACAAATAGTAAGGCCTATAGAGTCTTCAACTTAACTACTCAAGTTGTTGAAGAATCTGTGCATATTGTATTTGATGAAACAAGATTAATCAATTGTGAATTGTCTTGTAGATCAAATGACTCAACAGGTATAAGCAAGAAGATGGACAAGCTCTCCATTGCTGAAGCTTCAAAGGAAGAGGGAGCATTGGAAAATGAAGGCTGCTGTCCAGGGGGAGTACAAGAGATAATGGAAGCTGATGAAAACCAAGAGGAACAGCAGAATGAAGAAGCTGGAGATGCTCAACCTGAAGGGAATCTACCTCCAGCTATAAGATATCTAAGAGATCATCCTACTGATCAGATAATTGGTGATCCAAGACAAGGAGTGCAAACTAGAAGCAGAAATCAAAGCACAGTTTTGCATTCTAGTTTCTTGTCTCAAATGGAACCTAAGAAGTTTGAAGAAGCTATCCAAGACCAGCACTGGATTGATGCTATGCAAGAGGAGCTGAATCAGTTCAGAAGGTGCAAGGTCTGGGAGCTTGTTCCTAAACCAAGAGGCCACAACATAATTGGGACTAAGTGGATCTATAGGAACAAGCTAGATGAAAGTGGAATAATAATAAAGAATAAAGCAAGATTGGTTGCAAAAGGATACAGGCAGGAAGAAGGGATTGACTTTGATCAAACCTTTGCTCCAGTAGCAAGGCTGGAGGCAATCAGAATGTTCCTTGCCTATGCAGCCTACCAAGACTTCAAAGTATACCAGATGGATGTAAAGTCAGCATTTCTGAATGGTAATCTTAAAGAAGAAGTATATGTAGAGCAGCCATCAGGTTTTGTAGATCCTCTTAAACCTGAGTCTGTGTATAAGCTTAGAAAAGCTTTGTATGGGTTAAAACAAGCTCCAAGGGCTTGGTATGAAACCCTGTCTACCTTCCTCATTGAGAATAAATTCTCAAGAGGAAAGATAGACAAAACTCTATTCCTTAGGGAATCCAAAGGCAAGATCATCCTAGTTCAGATTTATGTTGATGACATAATCTTTGGATCTACTGAAAACAACCTTTGTAAAAAGTTTGCCAAACTTATGCAAGGGAAGTTTGAGATGAGCAGTATGGGAGAACTTAAGTTCTTCTTGGGACTCCAAGTAAGACAGACTGATGATGGATTGTCCATATCCCAGTCTAAGTTCACCAAAGAATTGATCAAGAAATATGGTATGGAGTCATCCTCCACCATGAGAACTCCTATGGGAACAAGTATGCCTATATGCAAAGATGAGACAGGTAAACCTGTTGATGAATCATTGTATAGAGGAATAATTGGATCTCTACTATATCTCACTGCTAGTAGACCAGACATTATGTATGCTACATGTGTCTGTGCAAGGTACCAAGCCTGCCCTAAAGAATCTCATTATACTGCAGTCAAAAGGATTCTGAGATATCTAAAGGGCACACCTAATCTAGGCCTTTGGTACCCTAGGAATAGAGATTTTCTACTAACAGGCTATTCAGATGCAGATTTTGCAGGATGTAGAGAGGACAGGAAAAGTACTACAGGTACTTGTCAATTCCTGGGAGGAAGACTTATATCATGGAGTAGTAAGAAGCAGACCAGTGTGGCAATTTCCACAGCTGAGTCAGAGTATGTTGCTGCTGGAAGCTGTTGTGCACAGCTATTATGGATGCAGCATCAACTTAAAGATTATGGTATTCAGGTAAGTAGAACACCCCTTTTATGTGATTCTAAGAGTGCTATTTCTATTGCTAATAATCCAGTTTCTCATAGTAGAACTAAGCATATAGAAATCAAATACCATTTTCTAAGAGAACATGTAGAAAAAGGAGACATCACATTGGAATTTGTAAAAACAGATTCTCAAATAGCTGATGTATTTACTAAGCCTCTAGATGAAACCAAGTTCAATAAATTCAAAATTGAATTAGGCATGTTATCCATTGATTAATGTATTAAACAAAATCATTAACAATGCTATTGAAATGGGTTATAAGTAAGAAAAAGTAGTAACAACAATAATCAAGTGTTAAAAAGAACACATTGAAGTTACAGAAATTGGCTAAGTAAGAATGTGTCGACACATTCAGTAATAATGTGTCGACTCAGAGAAATTATGTCGACAAGTCAGAAATATTGTGTCGACACAGAGAATATGTGTCGACACTTAAGAATTTTATTGTCGACTTAACCAGGAATGTAATGTCGACTCAACCAGAATCGTGGTGTCGACACTTACAAAATATGTGTCGACACTTGTCCTTAGTGTCGACACTGAATTTCTGTCTTTCTACTATGTATCCAAGATGTCGACATAACCACATATTGGTGTCGACACATAGTAGGCTGAAGAAATGTCGAGTTAATAGAAGCTTGTGTCGACACATTCCGTCTGTGTCGACACATTTAGAC
The DNA here is from genome assembly GCA_039513925.1 of Platanthera zijinensis. NCBI lineage: Eukaryota > Viridiplantae > Streptophyta > Magnoliopsida > Asparagales > Orchidaceae > Platanthera > Platanthera zijinensis. The sequence continues at coordinate 47,768,066 of CM077093.1, read as the reverse complement.
TGCTTTTGGCGCCTTTTGAACTTCTTTCAACAGAAGCTATAAATAGGTCAAAAGCTCTTGTTGTCGACACGCTTTCAAGGTTTTCGAGACTAAAACCTTGTGTCGACAGTCTTTCTTTCTCTCTTCTCTCAAGCTTTCTCGACACAACAATGGCGCCAAGGATTGAAGATAACATCAATGAAGGATACGAGTTGGTGCGCCAGGCGTTTGCAGATGCGCCGCCCGATGTTCAAGGGGTTATCACCCTCCTCTCCAACTCAGGGTTAGAATTTCTGGTATCTGAACCGTCCAAGATTTGGAAGAAGGAGGTTCACGAATTCTTTATCTCAGCATCTGTCCATTCTACTGGCCTCAAGATCAAGTCCACTGTACAAGGGACTAAGGTTAAGATTACCCACAAGGGTTTGAGAAAGATATTCCAATTACCAGTAGTTGAGAATGAAGAAGAGGTTCCCAGTTCTAAGACAAGGGAAGCCCTACAATGGTGTGGCCTGGACTCAAGCATGAAGATTGGAGCTGCATTCAATAGAAAGGGTATGAATCAGCAAGGGAAGTTCTTGTCTGAAGTAGTTGGCAAAGTAATTCTCTGCAAGTCAGGTGGACATGATAGGATTTCTGCCTATATGTTCAGCCTTATGACCAGGATTGTCTTTACAATCCCTACTGATTGGTCAGCAGTTATCTTTGAGAAGATTAAAGAAGGAATCAAGAAGCCTAACATGGCTAGGATCATGAGCCTATATCTCAATGGAGCAGTTCCTGAAGTAATGCAGCAACTGCCAGGCTCTAAAATTAATCATATGGGAAGGATGGACATGAGACTGTTCTCCAGATGGGAAAGGGTGCTGTCTAAGGATGTGCCTGAAGAGAACAGGCCAGACACCCCTGTGAGATCCCCCTCTCCAGCTCAAGAGCCTGAGCAACAACAAGAAGACTCACCTAGGACACAGGTTGAAGAACAACCTGCCTCCTCTATAATTCATCAAGTAGAAACATCTGCACAGATGCAGGGGGAGCCAGTTCAATCTCCTGCTCAGGTACAAGTGGTTCAGGTGTAGGGGGAGCAAATATATTTTACTATAAAAGACTTTCTAAAGTTTTTTTTCTGAACAGGTTCAGGGGGAGCATGTGTCTTCTCCTACTCCAGCTATGCAGCTGCCTGAGAATGTGCACAAGAATGCACCTAATGAATTATCTTCAGATGCTCCAGTTCAAAAGGAATACACTCTGGATGAGTTGTTTCCAAATGATGACATAGCTACTGATAGAATAGAAGAGGACCAAGATGTTGAGCAGTCTCTTGACATAGAGCTAGAACAAGGAGTGGAGAAAGTTCAAGAGATTGAAAAAGTACAAGAAGTAGAGAAGGAGCAAAGAATTGAGGGGGAGCCAGTACATGTTGAAACTGAGCAACATGGCACTGAAGCAGATAGAGTCCACATTGAGAGTACTTCTGAATCTGAGACTGAAGAAGCCAGGTTGGCTAAGAGAAGAAAATTGGTTGTATTTAAAAGAAGAAGCAAAACTTATAAGCAGGCTTTACAGACAACACCTCCACCTCCACCTCCTGAAGTTGATTATAACAAGTTCTTGGTGGATTTACAGGTGAAATTGGATGACCACAGGGTGGCCATTGAGAAATATGTTGATGAAAGAAACAAAACTCTGCAGTTTGACTTAGCCCAAGATATCAAATCTATCCAATTTCAAGTCAACTTGAATAAAACTGCAATGACAGATTGCTTCCACAAGGGTGGCAATGCTGTAGTTTATCTGGCTAAACAACAGCAGGATATCTCTACAAAGGTGGATGATATTGCTTTGAAGCAAGGTTATGTTCTGGAAAATCAATTAAGAATGAATGACAATTTAACTCAATCTCATCATGAGATCATTCAAGAGGTGCAGAAGATGGTTCCAGGGACACCTGCAAATAAAGCTAAAGAAATGGAAGAATTTGATAAGAAATTTCAAGCTGCTATTGCATCTGTTAAGACTGCCATCACAACCTCTCAACAAGAAATATCTGAAAAGCTTCAAAAGTTAAGACCATTTTTCAAGGAGGGAGTGAATTATTTGGATGGCCAAATAAGATTTCAGAAAGAAGATCTTAGAGATCATGTAGCAAGAGAAGCCATAAAGGGGGAGAGGATGCTAATTCATGCAGGCTCTGAGCATGCCAAATGGGTGACCAATAGCATAAGAGCCACATTGGGATATCCACCATTGTGTGATGATAACATGGTGGCTGAGTCAGGATTACAAACAGGACTACTTGAAGGTGACCAACCTGAGGTTGCCCAAGTCATATACCCTCCTCCAGATTTTGATATGTTGGATCAGCAAGTGCAATATATGTATAGTCCTTCAAAGGAAGTTGTAAATGTTATCTTTGAAAAGGTTGATAAGCCTGAGGTAAATTTGCAAGAACAGCAAGATGCTCTACTGTCAAAGAAAAGATTTAGAGAGCAGGCTGAGCTGAAGCCAGATTTTGAGCAGTGGAGTCCTACTTCCAGAAATATAATACTCACTGCATGGAAAGCTGTCAAAGATAAAGTTCATGAAAGGGGCAAGTGGTACAATGAGCAGGAATGGCAGAAGTATGAGGCAAGACAAGAAGCCATTGTACAATTCAGAAGGAAAGCTAAGATGGGAAGACTTCCAACTGATGCTATGGAGCCAAGCAAATACTTCCCAAAGCCTTTTCACTATTTTGAAAGGCAAAGGCTCAAGGAAGAAGCTAAGAAGAAAGCTGATCTTAAGGGAAAAAAGATGGCTGAAGAATCAGAAGCTCCTGTGACAGCTAAAATTAAATCTGGCCAAGGGATTGTTATTAGAGAGCCTAATCAATCCTGATATTGTTGTAATTCTTTCATAATGTTTTGTAATGATGTAATTCAAAGAAAAATCATGTAATCAAACATTACCCAGTAATAAACAAAATTTTGTTAAATCTGTGATAGATTGTTTTATCCATGATGTTCTTATTATTTTGTTTATAATCAAGTATCCCTGTGTATTGTCATATATCATCATTTTATACTTTTTATAAATGGTGTATATCATTAGCCATAAGGGTTATGACTTCTCCAAATAGGGGGAGATTGTTGGGTACATTGGAAAATGTGTACCTGATTTGAAGAAGCCCAACCTAGCTCAATGATATACATCAAGGTGTATTTGATGTTGTTTTGAGTTGACATGTGCAGGTAAAGAAATGTTAAAGTTTACAGGAAAAATTCTAAGTCCAAGTGTCGACACAAAGGAACATGTGTCGACACATAGAAGAAAGTTGTCGACACAACACTGGGAAAATGTGTCGACACAGAAGAAGTAAGTCGACACTACTCTGGGAAAAAGTGTCGACACATAACATAGTCTACAACAGCACTGGGAAATTGTGTCGACACAGAAGAAGTAAGTCGACACAGCACTGGGAAATTGTGTCGACACAGAAGAAGTAAGTCGACACAGCACTGGGAAATTGTGTCGACACAGAAGAAAAACGTCGACCTCAACATTGGGAGAATGTGTCGACACTAAAGAGTATAGTCGATCTCAAGTTTGTCGACATCATCTGAATATGTCGACACAGAAGAATATAGTCGACCACAAGTTTGTCTACAACAGCAGAATGTGTCGACACATTGTGATTGAGTCGACACATTGAAGCAGAGTTAAAAGAAGACTGTGTCGACACCTGAAGGCTAAGTCGACACTTACTGAAGTTAAGATTCTACAACAACTGTGTCGACACACAGGACTTGTGTCGACACACTGAAGAGTCAAGATCAAATTGTTTGCAGAAGAAGCTGTGTCGACACAAAGGCAATTTTGTCGACATCACTGAAGGCAGTGTCGACACCAAAGTCAATTGTGTCGACACAAATAGACAGATGGTCTCGACACTTTCTGACAGATTGTTTCAACACTAAGGCACAGGACTTGGTTGAAGATTTGACAGCTGTGGGTTGTCACCAGTTAACTGAAGTTGTCAGACTTGTCAGAAAACGGTTAGAAACCGGATCAGCCGGTTACCATGAAGGAAGTCTATAAATAGACATATTCAGAAGAAGGAAATAACCTTCACAATATTGAAGAAATTCTTAACTCCAGAACTTTTGAAGAAGGATTCCGATCCAAATCATTTCAAGAAAGTGCAAGGCACTTAAGAAGATCTTCTCAAGAAGATCTAAGAAGACTATCTAAGGATAGATCTAAGAAGAGTTCTAACCAGAATTCTGAAGAATCATTCAAGTGCTGATAGAGAGAGATCAAGTCAGAATTTGAAGAAGAAGAAAGAATCCACCATTGGATTCTCAAGAAGCTGTTTGGAATCAACTCAGCTAAGTACATTTTCAAGAAGCTTTGAAGAAGGCTAAGAAACAGTTGATTGCATCAGCTGATTAAAGAATTGTCATTGCCTCTTCTCTCTCAACTTGGCAAGACAAATTTAAAACAATCTTTTCTATATTTTTGTAGGATCTGTTTATACAGATCTGAGTTGTAAGCCTATGTTATAAAGGCTGAGTGTAGGAGTGTTGAACTCTGAGTGGTAGGGCTGATTGCCTGAGTGTAGGAGAAGGATATTCTCTGAGTTGTAGGCCTTGGGGCAAGGCTGAGGTAGGGCAGGTGTGCCTGAGTTGTAGGAACCAGTTGGGTTCTGAGTTGTAAGATCTTTTGATCTGAGATTAGTGGAAGATTGGCCGATTCTAGCATACTGCTAGATAGGTGAAGGGGGAAAGTGGATGTACCCAGACCTTGGGGAACCACTATAAATCTGTGTGCAATCTGTGATGCTTATTTTCTGTGATTGCTGTGTTTTATTGTGAATTCTGCCTTGAAGTTTTTTCAAAAAAATAAGTTGAACCTATTCACCCCCCCCCCTCTAGGTGTTTAGGTTATCTTGAAAGTGAAACTATCAGGAGGCTCCGGCCTTACTTCCAGGAAAACTCGATCGGGGTGGTGACTGACCACCCCCTCCGCAATATCTTTGAGGGGGTGGAGCATTCAGCCAGATTGGCTTACTGGTAGGTAGAGCTGAGCGAGTCTGACATCATTTTAATCCCCCGTCTCTCGATCAAGGCCCAAGCGATGGCTGACTTCCTGGCCGACTATGTGGTCGAGGTATCGGAAGAAGAACTCACTCACCCAATTCCATGGAGGGTGATGGTAGATGGTGCTTTGGGGAGGCATTCCCTGGGAGTGGGGGTGATCTTGGAGAGCCCCCAGGGAACAAGAATTGAACAAATAGTGGTGGTGCACTTTCCCATCACTAATAACCAAGCCAAATATGAGGCGGTGATCGCAGGACTGTGCCTAGCAAGGGAAGTGGGGGTGCAGGATGTTGAGGTCCTCACCGACTCCATGGTGGTGGCTTCCTAGATCAACGGAGGGTTTGAAGCAAGGGAGCCCACCCTGCAACTATACTTGGCGAAAGAAAAGGGGGTCATCGGTATGTTCCAAACTTTCTCCATCTGACACATGCCCAAAGAAGAGAACGAGTGGGTAGACCAACTGGCAAAGCACGGCCCCCGGATGGGGGGGGGGTACCATCACCGACCTGTTCCATCCATCCATCGTGGAAGGCGAGCTGATGGAGGTGGACCAACACCCCTTGTGGATGGACCCATTCATGACCTTCCTTTCCACTGGAGAATATCCGTAGGTGATGGACAGGAAAATATTCAAGCACAAGTCGGTATATTATCTTATGCGTGACGGGCAGCTATATAGAAAGACCCTCTCCAGCATGCTAGCACGTTGCGTGGCCGAGAGGGAAGTCCAGAGGATCCTGTAGGAAGTCCACTTAGGGGAGTGCAAAAGCCACTTAGGGGGCAGAACCTCGGAGGGAAGAATCATCAGGCAAGGGTATTTCTGGCCAACCCTAAGCTACGATGCTACAGAGTTCGCAAAGAAGTGTAGCAAGTGCCAGTTGTTTGCCCCCCTCCAAATACAGCCGGCTCAGCGCCTTTGGAGCATCATGACACCCTGGCCCTTTGTGATCTGGGGTATGGATCTTGTAGGGCCTTTCTCCAAGGCTAGTGGGTAGAGGAGATTCTTGTTGGTCATGATTGAATATTTTCCCAAGTGGTTGGAAATAAAGGTGTTGGCCAAGGTAACCTCCCAGGTCATCAAGAACTTTGTATGGGGGAGATCATCTGCCGGCACCGGTTGACACAGGCCATCGTCACAGACAACGGGCCTAAGTTAGCTAGTGTCGAGTTCGACAACTTCTGCGAGCAGCTCGGGATTGATCTCAGGTTTGCTTCGGTTCACCACCCTAGGAGCAACGAGCAGGTGGAGGCGGCGAACAAAATTATCGTCAATCTCCTCAAGAAGAAGGTGGAAAACTTGAAGGGTGGCTGGGTGGAGCAGCTTCCTTCAGTTCTTTGGGCCCTGAGAACTACTCCCAACACCGCCATAGGAGAGACCCCCTTCAAGCTGTCTCATGGGTGCGAGGCGGTGCTTCCTATAGAGTTCGAGGTCCAGACACCTTGGGTGGTCGAGGCAGAGGCCGGTAGGGAAGAATGGCGAGCTGAGAATGAGGAGGAGTTGCGGCTCTCCCTCGACATGGTGGAGGAGCTACGCGACCTCTCCGCCATTCGGTAAGAAGAAGTGAAGAGAAGAATGGCTAAGTACTTTGACAAGCACGTCATGGTCAAACAGTTCGCGGAGGGAGATCTGGTCCTAAGGAAGGTGGATGTTACGGGAAGATCAGTCGCTGTGGGGAAGCTCAACCCCAACTGGGACGGTCCGTACAATGTACAAGAAAGATTGAAATCAGGAGGGTACCGCCTCTGGAAATTGGAGGGCGAGACCCTAAGTCTCACCTAGAGTGGTGATGACTTGAAACGTTTTTATGCTTAAACCCTGTAAGTAGTGTTCCATTTTCTAATAATAGCTTCTCGATACACCTGTGCTCCCGTCATTATTTGCGTAAGTAGAAGTGTTCATTACCCAGACCTCTAGCAGATCCCGCTATCAGGCTCTCACCTAGCTGGTAGGGTTGGATGTCACTCGGAGGAGTCTTCCCAGACCCCGAGCAGATCCCACTACCAGGCTTTCACCTAGCTGGCAGGGCTGAATGTCACTCGGAAGAGTCTGTCCAGACCCCGAGCAGATCCTACTGCCAGGCTCTCACCTAGCTGGCAGGGTTGGATGTCACTCAGAGGAGTATGCCCAGACCCCGAGCAGATCTCGCTGCCAGGCTCTCACCTAGCTGGCAGGGCTGGATGTCACTCGGAGGAGTCTCCCCAGACCCTGAGCAGATCCCACTGTCAGGCTCTCACCTAGCTGGCAAGGTTGGATGTCACTCAGAGGAGTCTACTCAGATCCCGAGCAAATCTCGCTGTCAGGCTCTCACCTAGCTGGTAGGGCTAGATGTCACTCGGAGGAGTCTACCCAGACCCTGAGCAGATCTCACTATCAGGCTCTCACCTAGCTGGCAAGGCTAGATATCACTCGGAGGAGTCTACCCAGACCCCGAGAAGATCCCGCAACCAGTCTCTCACCTAGGTGGCAGGGCTAGATGTCACTCGGAGGAGTCTACCCAGAACCCGAGCAGATCTCGCAGCCAAGTTATCACCTAGCTAGCAGGGTTGGATGTCACTCGGAGGAGTCTGCCCAGAGCCCGAGCCGATCCCGTTGCAAGGCTCTCACCTAGCTGGCAGGGCTGGATGTTACTCGGAGGAGTCTGCCCAGACCCCGAGAAGATCCCGTTGCCAGGCTCTCACCTAGCTGGCAGGGTTGGATGTCACTCGGAGGAGTCTACCCAGACCCCGAGCAGATCTCGCTGCCAGGCTCTCACCTAGGTGGCAGGGCTAGATGTCACTCAGATGAGTCTACCCAAACCCCAAACAGATCCCGCTCCCAGCCTCTCACCTAGTTGGTAGGGTTGGATGTTGAAAGTCTCTAGTGTCGACTAAATCCATCTATGGGGGGGATATGTGTCGTGCAGTCTTTTGCGGAATTAAATTTACGTGCACAAATTAACAAACACAGCACAGAAAACACACAAAGAATTATAGTGGTTCCCCGATTTGGGTACGTCCACTTTCCCCCCTTTGACCTATCTCCCACCAAGGGACAACTCGGTCACTTCTCCAAACGGATTGAAATCCAATCCTCACACTACGGAAGGAACCCTTCCAACAAAGGAGTCACAACTCCACCACCACGGGTTGCACCCAACCCTTACAACAAGGAATGAATATTCCTGTACAACAAACCAAAATTGAATGTAAAAGAAAATACAAACAACGCTTTTGGAGATCTCAATGTCCTTCTTCGTTCGTTGAAGCTTGCTTGAGGATTACGAAAAACCCACAACCGAAGTCTTTAGTGTCGACTAAATCCACCTATAGGGGGGGGAATAGGTGTCATGCAGTCTTTTGCGGAATTAAATTTACCTGCACAAATTAACAAACACAACACAGAAAACACACAAAGAATTATAGTGGTTCCCCGATTTGGGTACGTCCACTTTTCCCCCTTCGACCTATCTCCCACCAAGGGACGACTCGGTCACTTCTCCAAACGGATTGAAATCCAATCCTCACACTACGGAAGGAACCCTTCCAACAAAGGAGTCACAACTCTACCATTACGGGTTGCACCCAAACCTTATAACAAGGAATGAATATTCCTTTACAACAAACAAAAATTGAATGTAAAATAAAATACAAACAACCCTTTTGGAGATCCCGATGTCCTTTTTCGTTCGTTGAAGCTTGCTTGAAGATTACGAAGAATCCACAACCGGATTTCTCTCTTGGAAAGAATCTTGTCAAGATCAGCGGCGACAAGTGAATGCGGCGGCGATGCTTTGTAGATCCAAACTTCTTGACGAAGCAAGCAAGGTCTACGAACGATCTCAGTTGGATCAGTCGTCTCAACCAATTCGAAATGGAGAACAAATCTCGTTCAATGAATCGAATGACAAGAGATCTCAAGAGAGATGCATGAGACGCTCGGCTTGCCTCGGTACTGTCATCGGAAGATCAAAGAAGATCGAAGTTCAGCGGCGACGACGAGCTTACGAGTGGCTACAAGCGATCGGCGATTTCCGCGATCGACTAGGGCACGGCGTCGGCTACTTTTGATTTTGCGTGAATCACTGTGTGGCGAGGTTCAAAATATGCATATATATATACTAGGAGCAAACCCTAAAGACCGTTATGGGGCCCACAAGGAGAAACCCTAGCCCCAGCCGAAACAGCGCAAGGCATCTTGGTTCGGTCCAGCGAACGAGGAAATTCGCCTAAGGCAAAATCGGCGGGAATCGTTGGTGATTCTCGTCGATGTCGGAGGGAATCACTCACGATTCCCGTCGATTCTGCCTTAGAAGAATTCCTGTTTGAAAACTGTCAGCTGGAAGAAGTCGGTGGGAGAGGCTAAGTGATACTCGACGAATCGGCGGGAATCACTAACGATTCCCGTCGAAGTTGGCGGGAATCACAAGTGACTCCCGTCGAAGTCGGCGAGAATGACTTAGTGATTCCCGTCGATTTTGACATAGAAGATTTTTCTCTTCCTTCCTTTGAAGACTTGGTCTTTGACCCATCTTTGCTCCTTCTTATGCTCTTGATCTACCTAGACCCTATACTTGAAAATAAGTACACTCCAATAGAGAGAGCACACGTGAGTCAACACACTGATCTACTCAACAAGGGATTACGTTGCGCAGACCCGTGTATATTGACCCACTGCACCCTTACATTGGTGTGTACTTAGCATGGAATAGCTGCAAGCATAACTTGATAGAAGATCGTCAAATACATTGACAATTCAACTTAGCTTGTTAAGGGGCTTCTTCAAATCAGGTACATTGTGGATAATATACCCAACAATCTCCACCTATTTGAAGAAGCCTAAACCCTACAAGCTAAGGTGAATAAAACAGATGTGAATGAAAATCATAAAATGAAAATTCAGTTGAGAGTGAAATTCATTACCATTTTCTTGAGAGCATACTTAACATTGACAGCCACCTTAGCCTTAGCCGAGAGGGTAATCTCCTTCTTTTCGGCTTCTGCAAATCTGGGACTTTACTTGGAGCATAATGCTCCCACTCAGTTCTTGCATCCGTGCCCGATCTTGAGTTCCTCGCTGATGCTCCCCCTTGATCCAAGAGCCTGGAGCCCTTCAGTCTTCAATCTTCATAGTTCAGCATGTCGAGTTCAGTTTTAAAGAGACTTAACTTGGCCTCGTCTAGGAGCTTTGTGAAGATATCTGCAATCTGCTTATCCGTGGGGACATAGCAGAGAGAGATATCTTTTTTTTCCACATGCTACCGAATGAAGTGGTAGCGCACTTCAATATGCTTTGTTCTGCTGTGCGTCACAAGATTGTTCGCAATTGTTATTACGCTCGAGGAGTCACAATACATAGCAACTTCTCTGAACTGCAAGTCATAATCTTCGAGTTGATTCCTGATCCATAGAAGTTCTACGCAACAGCTGCCTGCTAAGATGTACTCTGATTCAGCCATAGAGGTTGCGACACAGTTCTGCTTTTTACTGTTCCATGAAATAAGCCTTCTTCTGAGGAATTGGCACATCCTGGAAGTGCTTTTCCTATCATCCATGCTTCCTGCAAAATCAGCATCTGAAAAGCCTATCAGCTCGACATCATTGTTTCTTGGGTACCACAAGCCAAGATTTGGTGTACCTTTAAGGTATCTAAGAATTCGCTTTGCAGCGACATAATGAGATTCCTTAGTGTTCACCTGATATCTGACACAAACGCATGTGGAAAACATAATATCCGGTCTACTAGCAGTAAAGTAGAGAAGGGATCCAATTATGCTTCTGTATTTGGTTTTATCAAAAGGTTTCCCTTTCTCACACTTGTCCAGAGACAAAGTGGATCCCATTGGAGTCCTCATAGAGGTTGCATTCTCCATTCCGAATTTATTGAGGAGTTCATTTGTGAACTTCATCTGAGAAATGAAAATTCCATCCTCAGACTTTTTCACTTGAAGTCCTAAGAAGTACTTCAGCTCACCCATGCTGCTCATTTCAAACTTCCCTTGCATAAGTTTAGAAAACTTCTTGCACAGGTTGTTGTCCGTTGAGCCGAATATTATATCATCGACATAGATTTGCACCAGCAAAATCTTGCCTTTGACTTCCCTAAGAAACAATGTCTTATCTATTTTTCCTCTCGAGAACTTGTTCTCAAGAAGAAAACTAGACAGAGTCTCATACCAAGCTCGAGGAGCTTGTTTTAAGCCATATAATGCTTTACTAAGAAAGTAAACATGATTAGGGAATGTTGGATTAACAAAACCTGGGGGTTGCGCGACATATACTTCCTCTTTCAAATTTCCATTTAGGAACACATATTTCACGTCCATCTGATAGACAGTGAATCCTTTATGAGAGGCATACGCCAGGAACAATCTGATTGCCTCCAGCCTTGCAACTGGTGCAAAGGTTTGGTCGAAGTCAATACCCTCCTCCTATCTGTAACCTTGAGCCACTAGTCTGGCCTTGTTCTTGATGATAACACCGTGATCATCTAGTTTGTTTCTGAAGATCCACTTAGTGCCGAACACATTCTGTTTCTTTTGTCTGGGAACAAGCATCCAGACGTTGCATCGTTCGAATTGATGCAGTTCATCTTGCATGGCCAATATCCATGACGCATATTTGTTCGCTTCGTCGAACTTCTTTGGCTAAACCTGTGATCGAAAACTAAGGTGCGGAATCTCGTTAATTGTACCTCTGCGAGTTCTAACACTGTCACGAGGATCTCCTATGATCTGATCTCTGGGATGATCCCTCACATGTTGGAGCTCTAAGAGTATGGCATATAGAGCTCTAATAGCTTCTCGGGCTCCTCCCTCTTCTGGGAAATTTTCTCCATCCTTATCGTCATCTTTTCCAATTGGCATTGAAGTGAAGACCTTGACATACTTGGGAGTTTCATCTTTAGCAGTCTAATCGAGACTTAGCTGTTCAAGCCTTGCACCTGCATCTTAGAGAATGCCACTGGAAGAAGTGTTGTGAAGCAAACTTCCTTCATCAAATACAATATTAATGGACTCCTCTACCACTAGGGTTTTCTTATTGAAAACCCTATATGCCCGACTATGGCTACTATAGCCCATGAAGATGCCTTCGAAGCATTTTTCTTCGATTTTAGTACGTGGGTACTTCCCATTATTGAGTACATAGTATCTGCAGCCAAAAATCCTTAAATAGGGCATGGTCGGTTTCCTGCCTTTCAATAGCTCATAAGGTGTCTTACGATGATTCTTGTTGATCAATGCTCGGTTCTGCACATGACAAGCCATATTTGAAAGTCCACCTAGTGTCAACTATGTTCACCTATGGGGGGGGGGGGAATAGGTGTCTTTGCAGCGTACTTGCGGAATTAGAAATTTACCTGCACAATAAAACAAAACAACCAAGCACACACAGTACACAGGCAAATTATAGTGGTTCACCGATTTGGGTACGTCCACTTTCCCCCTTCGACCTATCTCCCAACACGGGACGACTCGGTCACTTCACCAACAGGATTGAAATCCAATCCTTGCACTCACGGAAGGAACCCTTCCACACGTAGGAGTCAACACTCCCACAATCCGGGTTGCACCCAACCCTTACAACTAGGGACCAATCGGTCCGTTACAAGGAAATTAAAAACTAGCTTGTAAGAAATACAAACGACGTTCGGAGAGAAGGTGACCCTCTTCATTTGACGACGTGCTCTTGAAGTCAACGAAGAGTGCACAGCCCTAGATCTCATTTGGAGTGAATCTTTCCCGAGACCGGCTGCGGCTTGAGGCGGCGGCAAGGTTCTCGGAATCAGCAGCGGCGACGGAGAACAGCAGCAGTGCCAACTTGATTCAAACTTCGTAGTGAAGGAAGCAAGATCTTCCAACGATCACACAAGGATCGATCGTCTCGATCGATTCGGAAGGGGAAAGATTTTCCCGATCAACGAATCAAGAGACAAGGGATCTCTCGTTAGACGCGTGAGACGCTATGCTAGCCTAAGCTTCTGTCACCGGGAGATCAGGAAGAATCCACGATCAGCGGCGGTGACCACCTTCACGAGCGGCGACGGCGGCGGACGACAATCTGCGATCCGCTAGGTCAAGACGGCGGCTGTCCTTTTTGAAAATTCCATGTATATTTACTGTTCACAAATACAGTGTATATATACCTTAGGTCAAGAAGATGACCGTTGTGGGTCCCACCAAAGTAAGGACCAAGGTCTGGTACAAACAGCTGCAGATAACTTGGACCGGTCCAGAACTTTCAGAAAAATTGCCAAGTCAAATTCGGCGAGAATCATAGGTGATTCTCGCCGAATCGGCGAGAATCACTTATGATTCTCGCCGACTTCTACTTAGCCGAAATCTTACTGCACAGATACAGAAGCCGGGGAGAATCGGCGGGAGTCACTTTTGATTCTCACCGAATCGTCGAGAATGCAAGGTCATTCTCGACGAATCGGCGAGAATCATAAGTAATTCTCGACGATTCTGCCTTAGAAAATTTCCCTGTCTGTGACGAAGCAGCCGGCTTCAACCGGCGAGAATCAGCTAGTGATTCTCGACGACTCGGCGAGAATCACTAGTGATTCTCGCCGAATCGGCGAGAATCACTTAGTGATTCTCGTCGATTTGTACTTAGGCTGTTTCTCCTCTTTCTCCCCTTGAGCTGGTCTTTGGCCCATCCTTGCTCCTTGTCTGCTCTTGCTTTATCATAGCCCTGTACTTGAAATTAAGTACACCTCAATAGAGAGAGTACACGTAGGCCAACACACTAATCTGCTCAACGAGGGATTACGTTGCACAGATCCGCGTATATTGACCCACTGCACCCTGACATTGGTGTGTACTTAGCATGGAATATCTGCAAGTACAACTAGAGAATAATTCATCAAATACATTGTGGATTCATCTTAGCTTGACAGGTGGCTTCCTCAAATCCAGGTAATTGTGGATACAGTACCCAACAATCTCCCCCTATTTGACGAAGCCAAAATCCTACTAGCTAAGATGAATACCACCACCCACAGAATAATTAAAACTTTAAGACAATAAGAACAGACAAAATAATACTTGAGTCACAACATGTCATCACATATATATATATTTATATAAAACCACAATACTTGTTCGTAAGACAATATAAAAACAAAGATGTGCAGTGAGGGACAAAAAGGTCCTAAGCCTATTTTTCCTTAGCAAGATCATCCTTGAGCTTCTGGGCCAGGAATTTCTTGCTCTGTCTTTCGAAATATTCTTTGGGCTTAGGATGATATCTGGGAGGAGGAACTTTATCTGTCACTGTATTATTTCTGAAAAATAAGTTGCGTTTGGCTTCAAATTCTTTGTGCCTCTCCCATTCGTATTGACTGTATACCTCACTTCGTTTTATGTGCCCCTTCTGCTATAACAAGAATGTGTCCAAGATGATACTTTTTGATACAGGACTCCATTTTTCATTTCTCACATCCTCCTCCATCAATCGGGTCCTCTTTTCAGCTGGTGTTTCTCTTGAGGTTCCCTCTTGGATCTGCCTTTTTCCTTTGGCTTTAGCTAAGGCATCTTGATCAAACCAAGTTCTGCGTTCAGCCCTTTCAGCAGCTTTCTTCATCTCAGCTTCGCTCAACGGAACAGCCTCTGCACTTGCCCCTTCGTCATCCACAGTATTGTGCTCAGTGGTTTCATGTACAGGATTAACCTCAGGTATATTATTGCCTAAAGCTTGGTTAAGCAACCACTGGCAACTGTCATATACAAAAACATTTGACTGATCGAAGTTTTCAATGATGATGTGCTGAAGCCCTTCCATCTTAGTAGTATATTCCTGCTCCCCCTTTTTGGCTTCGAGTGCTATGGAGTTTGCATAGGAGTGCAGGGACTCATCTATATGCTTCAGAGATTTGGAGAATTCAGTCAGCAGGGCTTGTTGATTTTGATTGAGGAGCACCATGTTGGCATCAAATTTCTGTATGCTATTTGCCACAACATGTGCATTACTATTGACCACTCCCAGGTCATCAGTATTCTTTTTGAGTCCTTGCATGAGAAGAGTTACTGCTGTGCCTGCCTGTGTATACTTGTCATCAAATTTCTTCTCCATCTCATCTAACTTATGGTTGATCTGCACAATGTTCTTGAGCATGAGGTCCTCAGATTCTTGTAGTCTCTTTAGCACCGATTTGTGGGACTTCTTAAACGATCTCTTGGACAATATTTACAGTGTGATTTGCTAAGTTATCTTGAAGTGGAGGAGCTGCAGGCATACCTTGGTTAGCCTCCCCCTCAGAAGCACTGGGAGAGCGGGATAGTAGGATGGACTCCACAGGGGGAACAAAGGATTGCTCCCCCTCCATTCTTGCATCTAATTGCTTAGGAGCTTGTTCCTCAGACGGAACCTCAGCATCCTCCTGAGAATCTGCTGCTTTCTCGTTCTCAGGTACTTCTTCCTCTATCTCTGTCTCCAAATGATCACCATTATCATCAGTGATGTGCACATCTTTTTCTACTTCTTCCTCTTCCTCCTCATCAGTTTCAGCCTCCTCACGATCTGCCACTTCTTCTGCTTCTTCCTCTTCCTCCTCATCATCCTCAGCCTCCGCATCATCTGCCACTTCTTTTGCCACCATTTTCACAGCATCTTGAGCTATCAGAGAAATATCAGACAGAATGTTTGCAGAATCGGTTACAGGCTCCCCCTCAGTTCCTGCAATCAGGGCGTCAGGAACTTCACTGGGGGCTGCCAAGAAATCTGCTGAGGTTCTGTTGTCCTCGGCAGGAGATTCTTCTTGTTCAACTACCACTGCAGCTCGCCCTATGACTCGCTCCCATCTGTCAAAGACGCTGGAGTCCATTTTCTTCAAATAATGCAAGGGAACTCCTTTGCTCATATCGAACTTATCTCCGTTCAACTGATTGAGAAATAGACTGATGATTCGTCCAAAGCTTGGAGATCTGAGGGTGTCCTTGATCTTCTCGAAAAGCATGGCCCCCCAGTTGAATCTCTTTTGGCAGACAATCACCACAAGAATCTTGAACATGTCGGCTGAAATGTGGTCGTGTGAGCCTGGTTTGCATATCAGTACCTTCCCAATGATGTCAGACAAGAGTTTCCCCTCCTCATTCATTTCTTTTCTTTTTATAGATCTGGTGCCCCTTGCTAGCCCACAAAATAATAGGGTCCTGGCTCTATCATGTTCCTCCAGATAATCCTCGTGCTCAGAACTGGAAAGCTGCAAGCATTGAGTCAGTGTCCTGGCAGACATCTTGATCCGTGCACCGGCAACCTTACTCTTGATGATAGAGTCTTCGTTCCGAAGTTTGGCGGTTGCAAAGAACTCCATCACTTCTTTATCCAGAATTTTGCAGGGATGCTCCAGTACAAACGTGAGTCCAGCCTCTTCCAGCATGATGATGATGTTTCTGAACTCATCCGAGGCGTGTGAGAACCCGGTTCGAACTAATTCACAGCCAGTGACCAGCCCAGCGGTGGTCCTTGGAGCCATAGCAAACTAGGAAGAAGGGGAATATCAAGTTCCAATTCTAAGGATCGGCGAAACTAAGAGGTTGAGAGTAATGTCTATACTAATGCGCAAGGCACGGTTGGGATAAGAGAGGCATTACCTTAGGAGGAGACGCAGTGAGGGTTCCGGCACCACATTGCGTAAGATGCGGCGAGCCGAGTCGAGGCCAAGCGAGGGCGTGACTCCGGCTGCAAGAGGTCTTCCGGAGGGTTGTTAGGTCACGATGAAGCCGAAGTCGAAGAACCTAGTAGCGGGAGAGCTTCGGGAAACGAAGAGTCGGAAAGGAACTTGGAAATGGGAAGTGATGAGCTTCGGCGAGTATTGGGAGGTGCTGGGACACTGCTTCGGGAGAGCTTTGAAACCAGGTCGGCGGGATGACGGGAAGTCGAAGGGATGACGGGAAGTAGAAGGGATGCTGGGACTTCGACAGGGTAATGGCGACAATCGGAAGTAGAAGGGATGACGGGAAGTCGAAGGGTCGGCGGGATTTACTGGGTCGGCGAGATTCGCTGGGTAGGCGGGAATTGAGCTATAACCGGGTTTAAGAGCTTCGGTTCGATGAGAATTGCCGGAATTTCAATTTTATTTGTCCGGGGTTGTCAAGGATACCACTTGAAAAACCACCTATATTCCACCATAACGTTTTTGTCACAGGTTGTAACGAAATCGAGAAGATCATTTATTACTCCAGGTGTGTTTTACCATACCACACAGCTTAGGAGTCATAGCAACTTTGACATTTCTAACTTACTAACATAGGCTGGCAGATTTCATAACTTGAGTCGAGATCGATACATGCGATATTCATGAAGTTAGTTGTCATTCTAAGTGACTCCTAATGACGTGTCGACTTTAATTTTCAACTTGTAATATATGCTTATTGATGTGCCTTCTCGAATTTTTCAGAGATTTACTGACACATCGTTAGTAATATATCTAAGGTTTAATTATACAGCTTTGATCTGCCCTTAGGAGAACATACATAGATGTGTAAAAGTATATTTGTATATACATATATGTATATGATGTCACAATATGACTCAATTATTTAGGCTGATCAATGATACCTGAGATTGTAAGATTCATCATTGAGATCCTTTGAAGAGCATACCAGGTGTTCAATTTTGAGGATAGTACTTCTTGCGTTCCAGATGCTTGTTCCAGATTATTCTAGGAACATCTTCTGTCTAGCTCCCATCATGACTCGGAAGTCTAGACTACCCTGCACCAAAGAATATTACCTTACCTTAGGAGCCCAATATGTATTGGGTCCTAGGTTCCTGTTAGCATAATAATTTGAGTGCCTCCCCTCAGGAATCCTGGTGGGAAGACTAACATTGCCCCGAGGATGTGGAAGTCCCCTTGCCATTGATGCAGATTGGTTGTGCCAACAGTCTATGGCAAAATGACCCACTTTACCACAACACCAACACTTATGAATGTTGTATCGCCGCTTGTGACCTGAACCGATGACAGAGATAGTCATAGTTCTGGGTCTAAACGGACTAGAGCCAGATATGCTCACAGAATTGTCTCTTCCACCGTGACTATTGGAGGGGTGGAAAGAATGCATATGGCAGGCGTCATGAGGCCTGGGAGGTGGTGCCTTCTTTTCAGTCAGCCCCCTTCCAAGGACCTCATGAGTCCTAACAACATGATTTCTATCCCTCCTTTCCAGAGTCCTAGGGAGGTGAGAGGCGCATTGTGAGCTGATGCAGGCGGATTCATGACGAGTAGGGGCTGTGGCCGAGAATACAAAGGGCTTGGTGGATGCCGGAGGTATTCTCTTCTGGGTGGCCATGACAGCCCTTGCATTCTGAGTGCTCCCACAAGAGGACTGATCATTCTTGCAGTGACCATGGTTATCCCTATGGTCATACCTGAAGGCATGGTGAGTGTCCTTCCTACTCGGGGTGGGGGGTCTGAACACCGTTTCCCCATTTCTCCATGACTTAATGATTTGGGAGATCCACCCATTTTCTGCCTTCCTCTTGATAGCATCAATCTTGGAAAAATTGGAGACTATCCTCTTCTCGGTCTCTAGACGATTTTCTAGATCCGAGATCTGAGAGTCCTTTACTTTGATGGATTCCAATTGGAGATTCATCAAAATCTTCAGCTGAGCAATCTCCTTAGCTTGTTCCTCAATAAGTAAGTTGCTCGTCTGAAGGGCACTCTCAAGGGAATCACGATTATCAATCGGTTGAGTGAAGCTATGTGTATCCCATGCATCATTGGAAGGACTACTCTCAAAACTATTCCTGTCTTCAGGAACTTCAAGAGGAGAGGGGCATGAGGAAGAAGTTACCTGCGTCAGACTTTGTTGTTCAAGGTTACCATCCAGATTGGCAAAAACTGTTGTGTTAGCTTCATCAGAACTGCTTTCCTCAGCTTCTTCTTCAGTCTCTGACAAGGACACAGGAGCCCTGATATTGACATATTGATCATGCCCTTCATCTTCAGAAATAAGGACTCCTACATAGGCTTCATCCTCTTGCTGACAACCGGTACCAGCTTTCTCTGATCCCTCCATGAGGTCTGAGATGGTTTGCCACATGGACTTGGCTGTCCTACACTTGTCCACTCTTGAACGAGATACACCAGACCAGACGTCAGTGATGATCTGACGTATTAACTTATCCAAGTTGTACAGTGAGAGCTCGGTCTCAGACATCTCTTCGGGACTCTTGGGGATAAGGATATCCTCTCCAGACTCAGAAGCCTTCATGGGAATGAAGGGACCCTCTTCCAAGATGATTGACACCCGAGGGTCGATTGCCTCCAGATGAAACATAACTCTCATTTTCCAGATAGGATAATACTCCTTTGTACATGAGGGGAGTCTTAGAGGATGGACATCATAGTCCAACTCCATGCGTGAGTCTAATCTTCTAGTTGACACTAGATGCAGGAGCTTACTCGAGGTGTTAACCCCTTTGATGAGTAACCTCCCTCTGATACCACTTGAAAGTCCACCTAGTGTCAACTATGTTCACCTATGGGGGGGGGGGGAATAGGTGTCTTTGCAGCGTACTTGCGGAATTAGAAATTTACCTGCATAATAAAACAAAACAACCAAGCACACACAGTACACAGGCAAATTATAGTGGTTCCCCGATTTGGGTACGTCCACTTTCCCCCTTCGACCTATCTCCCAACACGGGATGACTCGGTCACTTCACCAACAGGATTGAAATCCAATCCTTGCACTCACGGAAGGAACCCTTCCACACGTAGGAGTCAACACTCCCACAATCCGGGTTGCACCCAACCCTTACAACTAGGGACCAATCTGTCCGTTACAAGGAAATTAAAAACTAGCTTGTAAGAAATACAAACGACGTTCGGAGAGAAGGTGACCCTCTTCGTTTGACGACGTGCTCTTGAAGTCAACGAAGAGTGCACAACCCTAGATCTCACTTGGAGTGAATCTTTCCCGAGACCGGCTGCGGCTTGAGGCGGCGGCAAGGTTCTCGGAATCAGCAGCGGCGACGGAGAACAGCAGCAGTGCCAACTTGATTCAAACTTCGTAGCGAAGGAAGCAAGATCTTCCAACGGTCACACAAGGATCGATCGTCTCGATCGATTCGGAAGGGGAAAGATTTTCCCGATCAACGAATCAAGAGACAAGGGATCTCTCGTTAGACGCGTGAGACGCTATGCTAGCCTAAGCTTCTGTCACCGGGAGATCAGGAAGAATCCACGATCAGCGGCGGTGACCACCTTCACGAGCGGCGACGGCGGCGGACGATAATCTGCGATCCGCTAGGTCAAGACGGCGGCTGTCCTTTTTGAAAATTCCGTGTATATTTACTGTTCACAAATACAGTGTATATATACCTTAGGTCAAGAAGATGACCGTTGTGGGTCCCACCAAAGTAAGGACCAAGGTCCGGTACAAACAGCTGCAGATAACTTGGACCGGTCCAGAACTTTCAGAAAAATTGCCAAGTCAAATTCGGCGAGAATCATAGGTGATTCTCGCCGAATCGGCGAGAATCACTTATGATTCTTGCCGACTTCTACTTAGCCGAAATCTGACTGCACAGATACAGAAGCCGGGGAGAATCGGCGGGAGTCACTTTTGATTCTCACCGAATCGTCGAGAATGCAAGGTCATTCTCGACGAATCGGCGAGAATCATAAGTAATTCTCGACGATTCTGCCTTAGAAAATTTCCCTGTCTGTGACGAAGCAGCCGGCTTCAACCGGCGAGAATCAGCTAGTGATTCTCGACGACTCGGCGAGAATCACTAGTGATTCTCGCCGAATCGGGGAGAATCACTTAGTGATTCTCGTCGATTTGTACTTAGGCTGTTTCTCCTCTTTCTCCCCTTGAGCTGGTCTTTGGCCCATCCTTGCTCCTTGTCTGCTCTTGCTTTATCATAGCCCTGTACTTGAAATTAAGTACACCTCAATAGAGAGATTACACGTAGGCCAACACATTGATCTGCTCAACGAGGGATTACGTTGCACAGATCCGCGTATATTGACCCACTGCACCATGACATTGGTGTGTACTTAGCATGGAATATCTGCAAGTACAACTAGAGAATAATTCATCAAATACATTGTGGATTCATCTTAGCTTGACAGGTGGCTTCCTCAAATCCAGGTAATTGTGGATACAGTACCCAACAATATTGACAGCCTCTGCCCAGAAGTACTCTGGAATAGAAGCGCCATTCAACATTGTCGTACATGCTTCAATGAGCGTTCTATTTCTCCTTTCCGCAACTCTGTTTTGCTGAGGAGTACGCGGGGAGGAAAACTCATGAAAGATACAATGTTCTTCACAGAATTCTGTCATAACACAAGACTCGAATTCAATTCCATGGTCACATCTGATTTTGACCATGGAGCAGTTAAGTTCGTTGTGAATCTGCTTGATAAAATTAGTGAAGATGTCAAACGTATCTGACTTTCATTTCAAGAAGAACACCCACGTAAACCAAGTGTGATCATCAACAATCACTAGCGTATACGATTTCCCTCCTATGCTATGAACTTGCACTAGACCAAACAAGTCCATATGCAGAAGATAAAGACATCTGGAAGAGTCTTTGTCTGCAATGCCCTTAAAGATAGCCCAAGTCTGTTTGCCCTTCTAGCATGCAGTACAAGGGATATCTTTGATGCACTTAATAGTAGGGGCATCCCTTACTAAATTCTTAGAAAATAGCATATTAATAGTCTTGAAATTAATATGTGCTAATCTCTTGTGCCATTGTTCATAGAGAGATGCACTGCCTTTTGCTACTAGGCACACGGGGGTAGAAGAGTCTAAGCTAAGAAAATCTAAGCAAAAAATATTTCTGCTCCTAATGCCAGTTAATACCGTCTCCGAAGAGGCACACGATATTATCAAGCACTTTTCCTTGCAGAACTTAACGTCTATCCTTTATCACACAACTGGCTTACACTGATCACGTTATGGTTTAACCCTTCAACATAGGCCACGTCTGTGATAGAGAATACACCATTGGAAATCATACCATAACCCCTGGTGACTCCTCGATCAGATCCTCCAAAGATGACTTTGGGTCCATTTTCGACTGGGGAGTAATCACGCAACAGGCTTCTTGTCCCGGTCATATGCTGGGAACATCCACTGTCCAAGTACCAGATTGGCGTTTTGGTGGCCTTTGGACATACCTGCAAAACAGAATTAGTTTCCCTTAGGAACCCAATCGAACTTGGGTCCTAGATTCCTTGTTAGCACACTCCCCCTCAGTTGGTTAACCCTACGAGTGGTCGAACTCGCATTGCTAACAAAAGGAGTCTCATTGTATCTTGGATTAAACCAACAATCCACGGCAAAGTGACCAACTTTGCCACAGCACCAACAGTCAAACCTGTTGTACCGCTTCCTAGGCTCCTGCTTCACCCTTGGAACAGTGGGTCCAGCCAGGGCCTTGGATCTAGAGGTGGAGGCATCATGATGACAGCAGTCACACGACTTCTTCACTTCCTGTTCCTTCAGTATGACAGGCTTGGCCTTTGGTGCCTGCTTCCTATTATGGCCGCCAGAGAAGTGGCCATAATTCTCCACTTGGATTTCCTCATATGGTGCCTTGAAGACACTCTAACCGTAGTTGCGGGGGAAGGTCCAACCATCATACCGGCTCTTGGGCTTTTCAACCGAGGGTCGAAAGAAGTGGTCATAGGTTGACTCAAAGTCCTGCTTATTGTAAGGAAAGCAAGGCTTTCTGAATGAAACATGACCGAGTGGGGCCTTTCCCTTTTCTGCAGCAGAGGCCTTCTTAGTAGCCTTATTTTTCCTCGGATTTTTATTTCTCCTGGATGATTTACTAGGCACAGCCACATGCCCTAAGCCATCCCCCTTAGCCTAAGCAGAGAATTCATCAACCAGAGGAAGAACGGTCTTGGGCATAGAGAAGCTTTTGACAATCTTCCTCTCTACAGCAAGCTGTTCTTCCAGCTTATTGATTTCTTCCTGTTTTTGGTCAAGGAGCCTTAGAGAATCTGAGTGCTCAGAAGTCAGGTCCAGGTGTTCGTGTCGGAGAGAAATCAAGCTAGTGATCTCTTCTCTTAGGGACTCACCCTCAGCCTTAAGGAATTTGACTTCCTTTTTCTTAGCCCTCAACCTCTTTCGGCACTCTTCGAAAGTATTGAGCAGAAGCACATACTTTTCGAGGAGTTCAGCCTCACGGGCAGATGGACTGTCCTCGTGGTCATCTTCAAGAGACTCAGAGTAAGAGTTAGAGTCAGAGAGGGGGGGTACGATCTTTTACCTTCCAAGTAAATGGGGGACAGTCTCCATCTGAGTCGGAGCGACCCATTAGCCTGAAGTAGGCTTCCTCATTATCACTGGAGTCTGAAGAGTCAGATTCACTCAATGTCTTTGGCTTTTTAGCAATGTAGCTCCTCTCCTTCTTATCTCTAGATGACTTGTGCTCCTCTCCTTTCCCCTTATCTCTCTTGCTTTGGTGTCAGTCAGCAATGATGTGACCTGGCTTATTGCATCCAAAGAAGATAATATCAGTAGAACGATGTTTGTTCTGTTTAGACTCATACCTATCAGAAGAGTAATTCTTCTTCTGATGTCTGGAGGAGGAGCCATCCTTTTTTCTCTGATTCCTCAACTTGAGGAACTTCTTAAACTCTCGAGTAATGAAGGAGAATTCTTCCTCAGATAGCTCTGAGCCGGATGAGCATGGCTCAAAGTCTTCTTCCTCAGCCTTTCTCTAAGAGCAGGACGAGGCTGCACCCTTGCCTTTCCTTGAGTGATTGGCTTTCAGGGCTACAGTCTTTTCTTTGGCAGCGGCTTTATCGGCTTTTTCTTCAGCTTTTCTGGTGTTCAGCTAAAGCTCATAGGACATAAGCTTCCCAAATAGAATCTGGGGATCAGTTTCTGCCAGCTTGCCAAATTCTCTTATGGCGCAGATCTTGGTGTCTCATTCCTTAGTAAGGGATCTAAGGAATTTGTCATTTAGTTCACCATCGGTGAACACTCTGCCATAACCCTTCAGGGCATTGACGATCTTCAGGAAGTTCTCGAATGTCACTCCGATTTCTTCCTTGGGACCTTTCCTGAAGGCCTCATACTTCCGGTTCAGAAGGGATCTTCGATCATCCCTTACTTCATCTGTGCCTTCCATCAGAATGATCAGGCAGTGTCATATGTCCTTGGCAGTCCTGCAGTTGCTGAAATTCTGCATCATGGAATCATCGACGGTGCTTACTAAGATGTTTTGAGCTTTCTTGTCTAGTCCGACAAACACCATCTCATCCTTATCCATTTCGGAGAGCTTCTTGGGCACCATCTTGGTAGGATCAATGGTGGAGGCCTTAGTGGGGATATAAGGGCCCTCCTCCACTATCATGAAGAGTCGAGGGTCGACTGCTTCCATATAGAACCTGATCCTTTCCTTCCAGATTGGAAAGTTCAGCTTGGTGTATACTGGGATCTTTCCTGAATACTTGAGTTCGTCCATTCCTGAGATCTTCTTTCCTCTTGACACTAGACACAAGATCTTACTCAAGGTGTTAACCTTACTGATGAGCAGCCTCCCTCTGATACCACTTGAAAGTCTCTAGTGTCGACTAAATCCACCTATGGGGGGGATAGGTGTCGTGCAGTCTTTTGCGGAATTAAATTTACCTGCACAAATTAACTACAGCACATAAAACACAAAAGAATTATAGTGGTTCCCCGATTTGGGTACGTCCACTTTCCCCCCTTCGACCTATCTCCCACCAAGGGACGACTCGGTCACTTCTCCAAACGGATTGAAATCCAATCCTCACACTACGGAAGGAACCCTTCCAACAAAGGAGTCACAACTCCACCAGTACGGGTTGCACCCAACCCTTACAACAAGGAATGAATATTCCTTTACAACAAACCAAAATTGAATGTAAAATAAAATACAAACAACGCTTTTGGAGATCCCGATGTCCTTCTTCGTTCGTTGAAGCTTGCTTGAAGATTACGAAGAATCCACAACCGGATTTCTCTCTTGGAAAGAATCTTGTCAAGATTGGCGACGACAAGTGAATGCGGCGGCGATGCTTTGTAGATCCAAACTTCTTGACGAAGCAAGCAAGGTCTACGAACGATCTCAGTTGGATCAGTCGTCTTAACCAATTCGGAATGGAGAACAAATCTCGTTCAACGAATCGGAAGACAAGAGATCTCAAGAGAGATGTGTAAGAAGCTCGGCTTGCCTCGGTATTGTCATCGGAAGATCAAAGAAGATCAAAGTTCAGCGGCGACGACGAGCTTGCGAGCGGCTACAGGTGATCGGCGGTTTCCGTGATCTGCTAGGGCACGGCGTCGGCTACTTTTGATTTCGCGTGAATCACTGTGTGTCGAGGTTCAAAATATGTGTATATATATATAGGGAGCAAACCCTAAAGACCGCTGTGGGGCCCACAAGGAGAAACCCTAGCCCCGACCGAAACAGCGCAAGGCATCTTGGTTCGGTCCAGTGAATGAGGAAATTCGCCTAAGGATAAATCGGCGGGAATCGTTGGTGATTCCCGTCGATGCCGGCGGGAATCACTCACGATTCACGTCGATTCTGCCTTAGCAGAATCCCTGTCTGAAAACTTTCAGCCGGAAGAAGTCGGCGGGAGAGGCTAAGTGATACTCGATGAATCGGCGGGAATCACTAACGATTCCCGTCGAAGACGGCGGGAATCACAAGTGACTCCCGTCAAAGTCGGCGGGAATGACTTAGTGATTCCCATCAATTTTGACTTAAAAGATTTTTCTCTTCCTTCCTTTTAAGACTTGGTCTTTGACCCATCTTTGCTCCTTCTTCTGCTCTTTATCTACCTAGACCCTGCACTTGAAAATAAGTACACTCCAATAGAGAGAGCACACGTGAGTCAACACACTGATCTACTCAACGAGGGATTACGTTGCGTAGACCCGTATATATTGACCCACTAGACCCTGGCATTGGTGTGTACTTAGCATGGAATAGCTGCAAGCACAACTTGATAGAAGATCGTCAAATATATTGTCAATTCAACTTAGCTTGTTCAGGGGCTTCTTCAAATCAGGTACATTGTGGATACAATACCCAACAGATGTCACTCGGATAAGTCTATCCAGACCCCGAGCAGATCCCGCTGTTAGGCTCTCACCTAGTTGGCAGGGCTGGCTGCTATTAGGAGGAGTCTACCCAGACCCCGAGCAGATCCCGCTGTCAGGCTCTCACCTAGCTGGCAGGGCTGGATGTCACTCGGAGGAGTCTGCCCAGACCCCGAGCAAATCCCTCTACCAGGCTCTCACCTAGCTGGGAGGGCTGGATGTCACTCGGAGGAGTCTATCCAGACCCCGAGCAGATCCCGCTGCCAGGCTTTCACCTAGATGGCAGGGCTGGATGTCACTCGAAGGAGTCTACACAGACCCCGAGCAGATCCCGCTGTCAGGCTCTCACCTAGCTAGCAGGGTTGGATGTCACTCGCTGGAGTCTACCCAGACCTTGATCAAATCCCCCTGCCAGGCTCTCACCTAGTTGGCAGGGCTGGATGTCACTCGGCGGAGTCTACCCAGATCCCGAGCAGATCTCGCAACCCTGCTCTCACCTAGCTGACAGGGCTGGATATCACTCGGAGGAGTCTACCCAAACCCCGAGCAGATCCCGCTGTCAGGCTCTCACTTAGCTGGCAAGGTTGGATGTCACTCGGAGGAGTCTACCCAGATCTCGAGCAGATCTTACTGTTAGGCTCTCACCTAGCTGGTTGGGTTGGATGTCACTCAGAGGAATCTGCCCAAACCCCGAGCAGATCTTGTTGCCAGGCTCTCACCTAGCTGGCAGGGCTGGATATCACTTAGAGGAGTCTACCCAGACCCCTAGCAGATCCCGCTGCCAGGCTCTCACCTAGCTGGAAGGGCTGGATGTCACTCGAAGGAGTCTACCCGGACCCCAACGGACCAGCGGGACAGAAGGTCTTGGTGAATACGACGCCTAAAGTTGGGACCCTGACGTTTAAACTACTGAGGCAAAAATCACTGCTGCCAAGATGACCTTGATTGGTCGGCAAGCCATAAATGCCAACTCGAGCCTATAGTTCGGCGAGCTCCCGAAAAGAAACCAAGACGGCGAGAACTAAGACCGCGTCGTGACCCCACAGAGCCCAGCTCGCATGGAGCCAACCGGCTCGGGTGCGGACCGAGTTAGCTCGCCTGCTTTGCCTCGCGAATAGCATGGCGTACTCGGACAAAGTACGTATATCGCCATTTACGGTTCGACTAACTGGCGCTCCTATATTTCCTAAGTCCCGAACGAGCACGCGGTCTAGCTCGCAAGCCGCTGGAAGGGAGACAACGAATAGAAAAAATAGCAAACCGCGAGTACAAGAAAGAAGAGACGGATTTATACTAAATAGAAGTATCTTAACAGAACTGTTTTAAAGAATGCATTTTATTGATCAAAAATTTATAAGTCCTGGGCCTCGGCCCGCATTCATATTACAACAAAAATATCTTAAGTGAGGCGCGAGTACCTCATCAAGGCTAGCCCCCCGAGCGACAAACCCCTCCTAAATGGGATGGAAGGGCCCGTCGCCCGGCTTCAGTACCAGAAGAAACAAGGTCGGTACCACGTCTCTCGCAGAAAGGTCCGCACCCTCGCTCTTGATGAGGTCCGCCCGCCGCAACATCTGGAGGGTGTACTTCGCGGCACTAGCGGCGTTCCTTTGCATTAGCTCCTCCAGCTCGTATTCGGTATAATGTGCGAGCTGGCATTAGTTGTTTGAAGCCGGCAGAGCGGCCGCTTTTGCTTCCAACTCTCGTACCCGCACCCGCAACACCTCCATTTCTTTCTCCGAAGGGCGAGGGCGGCATCAACCGTGAAAGTGAGGATAAGATATACCTTTACTCTAGAGGGTGGTGAATAAAGTATATTAAAATAATTTTCCAGATAAAAAATTATTTGCAGTGGAAGACTTGATTTAAGTATAGGTGTAATTGTGCTAGCAGTATATAAAACTAGGTTAGCAAGAGAGCAAAATCACAGCACACAGCAAAGTAAAAACATAGCAAACCAGAAGACATAATGATCTATAGTGGTTCCCCAATCAACCTGGGTACATCCACTCTTCTACCACCCTAGGTAGGAATCCACTGTAGGAATAGTTGATTAGGTGTCCTTGGCACCAATGAGCTTTTGATAAGGTGCTCAAAAACCATACCAGATTTTTTGATCAGGTGTCTTGCCACCACTGAGTTTTGACAAGGTCTCAGAAACCAGCCTCAAAACTTTTGAAGGGAGTTTTGATAAACCCTTTTACAGCAGAGTAAGGAAAAAGAAAAAGAGTTTTTGTTGTTCTTCTCTGTCAACAATCCAAGAGAAGACTAGTGGATGATGTTGTCAAAGCTCCCCCTAAGATCTGCAATGTTCAGGAAGAAAAGCTTTGGAAAGGGTGATAGGTCTTCAGTAGATCTAGATCTCCAGCAAAGGATGATTTCAGCAGTTGCTGAAATGTGGAATGTCTGGAGTCTTTGATGAAGAAGGCCTTGAACACTTGAATCAAGAAGATCTTGAAGATGTAGAATAGAAGAATTCTTTTCTGTTGATGATCTCCTTCACAGTATGATTCCTTGTGTTCTGTATGAATTCAGTAATCCTGTAGACTTGTGTCTCTTGTGAGTCTATTCCCATAATTCTTGATATGATATCTCTTGTTTTTCTTTTTCAATTACTCTCTAGAGATATACAGAAAATCTATCTTTTAGATAGCCGTTACTCAGTCATAAATGACTACCTTAAATGAGCTTTGTCTCTGGAGGAAAGTCCTAAGAGACATTCCATTTTGTCTTCCTTGAAACTTGCTCCAGATTAGTTGAAATGGCTAAGGAATTTTTTGAAATAAATGCTGATAATAACTCAGATTTAATTCCATAACTGACTGAATTTGAATTCCTGAAATCGTCGATCTCTTTAGAAAAGCGTCGATCTGAGCTCGACTATCGTCGACCTGAGCTCAAAGACTTGATCCAGACTTCAAACAAAAATCGTCGACTTGAGCTCAACTATCGTCGACCTGAGCTCAGAGACTGGATTACTGCTAGAGACAGAAACGTCGATCTGAGCTTGAAGATCATCGAACCGAGTTCGACGACTCGTTGAACTGAGCTCAGAGATAGTCGAACTGAGTTCAACGTTTCGTCGACCTGAGCTCGACGAAAATGTCTTACTCTTCAGCACTTGAATCCTGATTTTATAGGGTCTTGGGGGAACCTTCCAAACCTAAGTTCTAACCCTTAGACTCATTCTAATTGACCTTTAAGACTATACAAGAAGGTCAAAACAATTTCTTAAGAACATAGTGATCCTTGCCCAAATTAGTAATAGGGTGTTCCAACAATCTCCCGATATTTGGGTTAGGATCACTATTTACAAGGCAAATAGGAAATAAAAAGCATACAGACAAAATTCAAAAACAAAAACAATAATGCAGAGAAAAGAAATACAGCATTGCAGAACCACATAGTATCACAGCAGACAGTAAAAATTTAGATATATTGTCAGCTTACACATTTACTTTTTTTCATTGCCCTTCTTGAATAAGATTTCTCTGTTAGGGTTGAGAGCTTCCTTCTTTGATCTCCTGTCATCATCAGCACCTAAAGAAGTTTGAGATTTGGTCTTGGGAACCACAGCCTCTGGGTGTAATTTCATATAGCTTTCTGAGTCAAAGAACTTTTTGGATGAATATCTTTCTAGCTCTTTCTTTCTCTGCTCAGATAAGGTTGAGATGTTTGAGTTGTCTCTCCCTTGTTCTCTTGCTTTCTTAATCTGATCCAAGGCTACTAATTCCTTCATCCTGGCAGTCCAATAAAGTGGATTATTTTCAGGATCCTCAAAAGGAACTGGATTTCATATCTATTCATAGAATCATCAGAAGGAGGAGCTCTTGAAGTAACAGTGTCTTTCAGCTTATAAGGGAAAGGACCAGAGGTTGAGTCAATAGGTCCTTGTCCTTCCCTTTGATATAGATGCTGTCTTGATTGACCTTTAGAGTATACTCTAAAATCTCTTTGACTTCCTCTGTGCTGTCCTCTCCTTGACTGATAACCTCTTTGATAATATCCTCTTGGTTGAAATCTGTCTGAAGATTGAGAAGAGCTTTATTTTACAGCAGATCAAAATTGAGAAGCAGAACCTCCAC
Source organism: Platanthera zijinensis (assembly GCA_039513925.1). Lineage (NCBI taxonomy): Eukaryota > Viridiplantae > Streptophyta > Magnoliopsida > Asparagales > Orchidaceae > Platanthera > Platanthera zijinensis. Next base: position 47,737,886 of record CM077093.1, on the reverse strand, counting down.
CAGTACCTGCATCTGGAGGAGGAGGAGGAGGATTAAAGTGAGAAGATCCTTTATCATACTTAACAATCTTCCTCTTATTCTTCATAGCCTTGAGCTGATTATTTGAATACTGCATCCAGGTTTCTGAGATGGGGCAGTCATGTAGAATATAATAAGGAATATCATTGTCATCTTTGACCTTTCCTGGAGGTACCCTCTTCAATGCCTTGCTTCTAGCTTTCCTCTTCCTTGCAATAGTTGCAGAGGAGTCATCAGAATCAGTTTGGAACTTATCACTGTCAGAACTCTGAGGATTGTCATATAATTCATCAATCTTTTTAAGGTATTCTTGTTGTTGTTTTGATTGTTCAGCAGATATAACAACAGCAGCAGTAGTAACAACAGTGACAGAAGTAGCACTGACAGATACAATAACAGCAGCAGATACATCAGCAGCAGAAACCATTGGGGCAGTGGGAGCAGCAGATACAGACACTTCAAAAGCAGAAACTAAAACTGAGATAACAACATCAGAGACAGCAGGTTCTTCAATATGAATAGCAGGCTCATCAGCCTTTGTCATCAGTAAGTCAGCATCACTATCAGAACAAACTACATCAACAGCAGCAACAGCAACACTCATATCATCAATAGAAATAGTACTTTCCACAGCCTTAAGAGATTTGATATATGAAGAAATCAGGCTGGGCTCATAGCTGGCAATAGGCACAATGGCCTTAGTTAGATCTTCCACTTCCTGAGCTGGTAGACACCTGAAGTGAAGAGTATCAAAATCTGATAATAGTGACCCGAGGTCAACTGTTAGAACTGGTACTAGAGCAGGAACTGTAAACTCTGGTAGGAAATCCTCTGATGCAACATGCACCATCTCTTCTTCATATGGCATCTCCCCCTGCCTAGATTCAGTAGAAATTGGATCAAGGCACCCCATAGAAGAGATTGCCCGAGGAGGAGAAAGAGAGGATAGCCTGGCAGATAGCTCCTGGATTGATTTCAGGAGTGGAGCCATGGAGGTCTCCAGCAGGACTGTTAGCCTGGGAGCCAACATCCCATATAGCCTATCTGCTAGAGCAAGAAGGTCTACTTGCTCAAGTGAAACCTGAGTAGAGGTAGAGGAGAGTGTGGCAGAGATTGGTAATGAAGGGGCTGCAGAAGTTGTAGTGGAAGAGGTAGACGGTAGGATGGATGGTTGAGAGATTGGAATAGTGGAGATGGAAGTTATTGGAGTGGAAATGGATGGGGAGAAGGATGGTTGCACAAGAATATCATGTAGAAGTTGTTGGTAGGAGGTAGATGATGATGGAGGCTCAAGAGGTGAGGAGGGGGAATCATCCATGAAGGAATCATCCATTAGATTGAAAGATGGAATGGATGAGGCAATATCCAGGGGTGGATAATAGTGTAGTGGATGGAAAAGGTCTACAGAAGTTGCTGGTGGTGGTGAAGGAGTTGAAAGTGGAGAGGAAATTGTGATGGGAGAGGAGGTTGAGGTGGTGATGGTGGAATAAGGAATGGAGAATGAAACAATGGGTGGAGAATGTGGAGATGAGGAGGCAGGCATCTCTTCTAATGGGGCAGTTGCCAGTGGGAGAGTGACTGTAGCAGTCCTTGTGCCTGAGGTTGAGACAGCAGTAGGAGTTCTGCTTGGCTTGGCAATTTGCCTGTCCCATTTACCAAATAGGGCATAGGTCAGCCTCTTGGAGGCATTGATGTGCATCCCACTGGACACAAGCAACTGTGGGCATCTGTCATGCAAGAATAGCCCAAGAATCCTCCCAAAATTAACAAAATTTTTGTTCATCTTTTTTTTGATTAAATCAAAGAAAACCTCTCCCCAATTGAGATGTTTCTTATCTACTACAATAGCCATCAAACAGAATTGATACCTAGAAATGGTATCATGAGCAGAGTGCTTGGCTAATAGCACTTTTCCCACAACATCAGCTAAGAATCTGTATTCAACTGACAAATTCTTTTTGAGCAGCTTGTTAGGGTTTGCTGCAGAATGACCCATTCTATCAAGCATATTTGCAAACTCTTCTCCAGATAGTTCAACAAAAATCGTTTCCAGTGCTTAGTTGAAAAACCTCGGTCAGGAGGGCAGGTGTTAGAGATACCTGAGTCCCGACAATAGTACCCACCACAGTATTCTGATCCAAATTATAAGCCGTGTACACCCATTCTTTGATCTCATCCATAGCAAGTGTCATCCTTGTGGTCATAATCTGCACCAACCGCTGTTCTTTGAACAGTTCGAGAATGTCTTTGAATACCTGATCGCTTCCTTCAAATGAGTCCATATCTATGTCGAATCCAGCATCGAATTTCATGGCGGCAAGAACTGCAACTGAAACAACCATTGTTTACCTGCAAAAATGAAACAAACATGACCAAGTGTAGAGAAGTTTGGAGGGAATGAAAAGTTCTGCAGAGAGTATGAATGTGCAAAAGGAGAACGACGACCGAAAATGAATTTTATATTAGGGTTCGACGCCAGAAAGGAAAGATCGTTGAACTCCGTTCGACGATCTGGGCTTCTAAAGGAATCTGAAGAGTCTTCAATAACGTCGATCTCCGTTCGACGATATTGGAGAGCGTCGAACTCCGTTCGACGATCTCTGACCAGAAGAGAATAACCTAGCGCTATCTGAAAGCGCTGAACTCAGATCGACGCTTTCGGAAAACGTCGATCTCCGTTCGATGATCTTGGGGAAAAATGTCGAGCGCAGTTCAGAGATCAGAAACACCCTATAGACACTAGAAAAAAAAATCATGTTTTAAACCTAGTCTTGGTCAATTTTAGGGTTTTAAAAATCTTGGATCTTAATTTAAGCTTCCTCCATCTAACATTCCTAACTGATTTAGGAAGAAGTTGTGTTTCTTTTCATCCAAAGGTTTGGTGAAAATATCTCCCCTTTGCAAATCAGTTCGGATATAATGAAGTTCAATTTTATTTTTCTCAACATTATCCCTTAAAAAGTGATGCCTAATCTCTATATGTTTTATCCTACTATGGAGGACTGGATTTTGTGCTATAGAAATAGCACTGGTATTATCACAAAATATTTTTGACCTTTTTAAGTTGTAACCATAGTCTAGGAGCTGGTTTTGAATCCACAAAATCTGTTAGCAACAACTATCTGCTGTCATGTATTCAGCTTCAGCATTTGAAGTGGACACAAATGTTTGTTTCTTACAGAACCAGGAGTCAAGTATGTCACCAAGGAACTGGCAAGTTCCACTTGTGCTTTTCCTGTTTACTCTACATCCAGCATAATCAGCATCTGAAAATCCAGTTAATTCAGATCCTGAGTCTTTTGGATACCAGAGACCTAGATTTGGACAACTTTTCACATACCTAAGAATTCTTTTTACTAGTGTTAGGTGTGACTCTCTAGGGCTTACTTGGAATCTAGCACATATGCATGTAGCAAACATTATGTCAGGTCTACTAACTGTAAAGTACAATAAAGAGCCAATCATTGCTCTATATGTTATCTGATCAATAAGTTTCCCATGTTCATCATCATCTAATACATCATTAGTAGGCATAGGTGTTTTCATACATGATGCTTCAGACATACCAAATTTTTTTAACCAATTCTTTTGCATACTTGGTTTGAGAAATAAATATGCCATCAGCATGCTATTTGACTTACAATCCTAGAAAGAAGGAAAGCTCACCCATGCTACTCATTTCAAATTTTGAATGCATTAGTTTAGAGAACTTTTTGCACAAATTTGATTCAGTAGATCCAAATATAATATCATTTATATATATTTGCACTAGTAGGATATTGGCCTTATGGGTTATAATAAAAAGAGTTTGGTCTACTCTCCCCCTTATAAAATCATTTTCCAAAAGAAAGCATGCTAAGGTCTTATACCATACTCTAGGAGCTTGCTTGAGACCATGTAATGCATTATGCAATTTAAAAACATGATCAGGATGAGTTGGAGAGATAAAACCTGGGGGTTGTCTAACATAGACTTCTTCCTTGATGTCTCCATTGAGAAATGCACTTTTTACATCCATCTGATAGACCTTGAATCCTTTGTGAGCTGCATAAGCTAGGAATATTCTTATGGCCTCTAACCTTGCAATTGGTGCAAAGGTCTGGTCAAAGTCTATTCCTTCTTCTTGAGAGTATCCTTGTGCAACTAGCCTTGCCTTATTCCTGACAATGATTCCTTGATCATCCAACTTGTTTCTGAACACCCACTTTGTTCCAACAATGGAGTGATCCTTAGGCCTTGGCACTAGCTCCCAAACTTTGTTCCTTTCAAATTGATGCAATTCCTCTTGCATTAAAATGATCCAGTGTAGATCTTGTTCTGCATCTTGTATGGATTGAGGTTCAATTTGAGATAGAAAGCAGGTGTGCATCAGGTTTTTGTTGACCTGATTTCTGGTTTGCACACCAGCTGAGATGTCTCCAATCACTTGGGAGATTGGATGATCTCTTGTTGTTACTAAATCAATAGGGGGTGTTGATTGTTCACCAACCTGTGTTGTTATTTCCTCTTATGGAACAACAACTGGCACTTCAAGATGGTTCTCTCCAAGATGTTGAACATTTTCTTCATCTTCACTGCTCTCATCCTTTTGTTGGATAGGTGAATGTATTGTGTCCTTTTATACAATATGTAACCTGTCCAAATTTTTTGAAAGAGAGTGTACCTGCAAGAGTTCTATGGTAGAAGTATTCTTCTCCTTGTAAAACATGTTAGTCTCATCAAAAGTTACATGAACAGATTCTTCAATTTAAAGAGAATTTTTGTTATACACCCTATAAGCTTTACTGATCATGGAGTATCCCAAAAACACTCCTTCATCAGCTTTAGCTTGAAATTTTGCTATATACTTCTTGTCATTATTGTGTATGTAACAAATGCAACCAAAAATATTGAAGTAATCTACTTTAGGTTTCTTCCCTTTGAGTAATTCATAGGGAGTCTTGCCCTTCAGCTTATGTATCAAACTTCTATTCAACACATAGTTTGAGGTGTTCACTGCCTCTGCCCAAAAGGATAGAGGAAGGTGAGCATCTGTCAATAATGTGGTGGCAGATTCAATAAGGGTTCTATTTTTCTTTCAGCTACCCCATTTTGTTGAGGAGTTCTAGGAGCTGAGAAAGTGTGTCTGATCCCTTCACTCTGACAGAACTCTTACATAAGAAGAGAATCAAACTCTGTCCCATGATAACTTCTGATCAGTGCAATATGAGTATTGAACTCAATCTGTATGCATTTGAGAAACTCTGTCAAACACTTAAACTTATCAGACTTCTTCCTCAGAAAGAACACCCATGTGAATCTAGAGAAGTCATCTACAACCACTAAAGTATAAGATTTCCCTCCTAGGCTTTGTACTGTAATGGGTCCTAAAAGATCCATGTGTAACAAATACAAGATCCTAGGTGAATCACTCTTATTAAGTGACTTGAAACTATTTTTAGTTTGCTTGCCTAATTGATAAGCCCTGCAAAGTCCTTCCATCTTGTAGGGGCCAGAAGGTAGTCCTCTAACAAGGTTGTCCTTGGAAAGCCTAGCAATGGTTCTAAGGTTTATATGCCCTAATCTCTTATTCCATAGATCATTTGGCTTGCAAACAGAATTGAATAAACAAATATCTATTTTAGTTGAAAGAAAATCTACAAGATAAATGTTACCTTTCCTGTTACTTGTTAACATAGTTGTGTTATCCTCTGATTTGATTTTGCATGAGGATTTGTTGAATGTCACCTGGTAGCCTTCATCACATAATTGACTGATGCTGATTAGATTGTGCTTCAGTCCTTCCACATAAGCCACCTTCTTGAATGCGACTGAGCCAATCTGGACAGCACTATATCCTTTTGTTTGTCCAAAGTTTGAAACTCCAAATATGACTTTGGGTCCAAGTTTTGCTTTGAAGGATGTGAGATTCTCCTTGCTTCCTGTCATGTGCTTTGAGCACCCACTATCCAGATACCATTGTTGGTTCATTGCTAGACAGGTCTTCACCTGCACATAAATAACTTATATGTTTTTGACCTAGTTTACCTTGGGCCTAGGTTGATAACCTTTAAATTCTGAAATAAAAGACATCCCTGGCTGACTCTTATAACCTTCAGGATGATATCTCCTAGGAGGTATTATCCATTCAGTATAAGGGTTAAAGTTTTGGGATGTAGGACCTCTAAGATTGAAGTTTGATTTGCCTTTGAAATTTTTTTAAAAACTCTGAGCTCCGTTCGACGATCTCTGAGCTGAGTTCGACGATCTTGGGTCAGATCGTCGAGATCCATTCGAAGATAGATTATACCAGAGTTTAGAGTTCGGCGATCGTCGACCTGAGTTCGACAATTCAGCTTGAGATCGCTAAGCTCTGTTCGACAATTGTCGAGCTCTGTTCGACGTTTTCCGTTGAACTTTAGTTTTCTTAGGCAGATCAGGGTTCTTCCTAGCCACCTCTACAACACCCTTTCCTTTATCTGAGATAAATTTAATTGGAGTTGTTAATACTATAGGTTGGCTGGATGAAGCACCCAAGCCCAATGTACTATTAAGTCTAGAGTTCACTGTGCTTGTGATGTCCATCAGTCTGATGCTTCTCCCATTAAGGGATTTTTCAAACTTCTTTGCCTGGGATAGTTCACTTTTCAGTGAAGCTATCTCCTCCCTACAGCATTCTAACTCCTCAGAGAGTTTGAGGTTGTCTGATTTTAAAGTGCTATGTTCAGACAATTGATTTTTGAGAGAGATAATCTCTTTCTCAGACTTTAGCAGGTCTAAACAAAGTGCTTTAAATTCAAATTTAAAGTCCTCTGAATTAAAATCAAAGGAATCTATTACCTGGTCTTCTTCATCTTCATGTTCAGATTCAGATTCATGTTCTGCATCATAATTATGTTGGGAGGCATTGATAGCCATCATGCAGAATTCCTTCTCTTCAGCATCATCTTCATCATCACTTGAGCTTGATGAAGCCTCTGACTCTTCTTCAGTTTCACTCCAGGTTTCAGCTACAAATCCCTTCCTGGTGTGTTTGTTTTTGCTGGAGGAGGATTTGTCATTGTTGTTTCTCCTGGAGTCCTTGTCTTTTCTCTTATCTTTCCTGTCCCTCTTGTCCTTATTCTGATTTTCTGGACAATCAGACACAATATGGCCTGGTTTCCTGCATCCAAAACAAATAATTTCTTTATTATTGGATTTGTCAAACCTTGGCTTCTCATGCCCTCTGGATGACCTCTTTCTGAAATCTTTCCTGGCCATCTTATAGAATCTTTTGGCCAGTAAGCTCATTAATTCTTCATTGTCTGTGACCTTGTCTTCAGGCAGTTCTTCTGTAGCTTTGAATGCTATTGTCTTCTCCTTCCTGATTGCTGGAGAAGCAACCTTTTGTTCTTCCTCTCTATTCTTGATGAGCAGCTCATAGGACTTGAGCTTTCCCAATAGAGCCTCAGTAGTAATCTCAGTTAGGCTTCTGGCATCCTTGATTGGCCAGATCCTTGAGTTCCAAGTGCTAGGGAAGCACATTAGGATCTTGTCATTTAGTTCAGTGAGAGATCTCCTTGTCCAGTGTTTTTAATTCACTGACTATTAGGCTGAGCCTCTTGTACATGTCAACAACTGACTCAGTTTCTCCCTTTTTGAAATTCTCATACTGGCTAATGAGATGGGATCTTCTGTCTTTCCTTTCATCAGCAGATCCTGAGACAATTTCAAATAACTTATCCCATATTTCTTTTGCTGAGTTACATTCAGCCACTTTCTGAAATATTTCATCTGACATAGTCTGAGCCAGAATATTCATTGCTTTGGCATCTGCAACTTTCCATTTCTTGATTTCTGCATCTGTTCCTGAAGGAGGTAGAACGACACTTGTACTTATATCCACTGGGGGTCTTGGACACACTATCAAAACCGAATTGTAGATGTCCTCATCAATAGAGTACGTATATAATTTTATCCTTGCCTTCCAAAGTGCAAACTTAGAAAGGTTGCACACTGGAGGTCTGGTGCTAGCATAATCTTTGTTCTGTGCCATGGTTTTGTATGAATATAAATATAATACAAATAATAACACTATATAGAAGATTGATCTTATCAGAGATCTTTTGGTTCAGGTGTTAGCCTGTAGGAACAACCAATCTAATGAAGATTAAGTTGTTAAGTAACCAACCTCGCTCTGATACCAATTGAAAGTGAGGATAAGATCTACCTTTACTCTAGAGGGGGGGGGTGAATAGAGTATATTAAAATAATTTCCTAGATAAAAAATTATTTGCAGTGGAAGACTTGATTTAAGTATAGGTGTAATTGTGCTAGCAGTATATAAAACTAGGTTAGCAAGAAAGCAAAATCACAGCACACAACAAAGTAAAAACACAGCAAACCAGAAGACACAAGGATCTATAGTGGTTCCCCAATCAACCTGGGTACATCCACTCTTCTACCACCCTAGGTAGGAATCCACTGCAGGAATAGTTGATCAGGTGTCCTGGGCACCAATGAGCTTTTGATAAGGTGCTCAAAAACCAAACCAGATTTTTTGATCAGGTGTCTTGCCACCACTGAGTTTTGACAAGGTCTCAGAAACCAGCCTCAAAACTTTTGAAGGGAGTTTTGATAAACCCTTTTACAGCAGAGTAAGGAAAAATAAAAGAGTTGTTGTTGTTCTTCTCTGTCAACAATCCAAGAGAAGACTAGTGGATGATATTATCAAAGCTCACCCTGAGATCTGCAATGTTCAGGAAGAAAAGCTTTGCAAAGGGTGATAGGTCTTCAGTAGATCTAGATCTCCAGCAAAGGATGATTTCAGCAGTTGTTGAAATGTGGAATGTCTGGAGTCTTTGATGAAGAAGTCCTTGAACACTTGAATCAAGAAGATCTTGAAGATGTAGAATAGAAGAATTCTTTTTTATTGATGATCTCCTTCATAGTATGATTCCTTGTGTTCTGTATGAATTCAGTAATCCTGTAGACTTGTGTCTCTTCTGAGTCTATTCCCAGAATTCTTGATATGATATCTCTTGTTTTTCTTTTTCAATTACTCTCTGCAGATATACTAAAAATCTGTCTTTTAGATAGTCGTTACTCAGTCATAAATGACTACCTTAAATGAGCTTTGTCTCTGGAGGAAAGTCCTAAGAGACATTCCATTTTGTCTTCCTTGAAACTTGCTCCAGATTAGTTGAAATAGCTACAGAATCCTTTGAAATAAATGCTAATAATAACTCAGATTTAATTCCATAACTTACTGAATTTGAATTCCTGAAATCGTCGATCTCTTAATAAAAGCGTCGATCTGAGCTCGACTATCGTCGACCTGAGCTCACAGACTGGATTTAGACTTCAAATAGAAATCGTCGACCTGAGCTCAACTATCGTCGACCTGAGCTCAGAGACTGGATTACTGCTAGAGACAGAAACGTCGATCTGAGCTCGAAGATCGTCGAACCGAGTTCGATGACTCGTTGAACTGAACTCAGAGATAGTCGAACTGAGTTCGACGTTTCGTCGACCTGAGCTCGACGAAAATGTCTTAGTCTTCAACACTTGAATTCTGATTTTAGAGGGTCTTGGGGGCAGCTTCCAAACCTAAGTTCTAACCCTTAGACTCATTCTAATTGACCTTTAAGACTATACAAGAAGGTCAAAACAATTTCCTAAGAACATAGTGATCCTTGCCAGAATTAGTAATAGGGTGTTCCAACAAGCCGCGTCGACCCTCTCTTCAGGATGCTTTGCCTCTTCCTATGCGATACGCTGGGCCCCTTCCTTCTCATCCACCAACTTCTTGAGCGAGGGGGCGTTCTTCTCTACCCAGAGGCATCACCGGCCGACTATGTGGGCCAGCTCAAGGCTACGGAGCTGGGCCCGTGTGCTTTCGTGAATCAGCACCCGCGTGGCTTCCTCACCATAGATGGCAGCGTCTTCCCGTGCGTAGAGGCCGAATGAGAAATTATAGGCCTCCCTGCTGATGGTATCCTGCTCCAGCCAGCTCAGAACCAGTGTGGAGACAAAGACCCGGTTTGTCTCCTTGTCCCATTGCAGAAGCGGGACGCCGAGCTCATCCAGAGTCGCCTCGCCATAGCTGAAGTTGCGGTGCCCTCTTGGCACCGGCGTCGCGGTGAGCTGAGCACCTTTTTGCAGCCTGGAGGTGCCAGCCTCCCCGGTAGGAGAGCTGTCGGCCAAAGGGGCTGCGGGGGCAAGATCCCCAGCTGGTTGGACAATCGGGGCCTTACCTTTATCGCGAGCTGAGGGAGGCGCGCCGCTTGCTTTCTTCGGTTTCTTTGGCGGTGGCGGTGGAGGAAGCGATCCGCAGCTAGACTGCTTTGGGGGAGCTGAGGCAACAGTCTCACAATGAGCAGCGGCGGCGGCTTCGGTGCGGGTGAGCTCACTAGAAGCGAGCCGCGTGCTCTCATAAGCAGGGTGCAAGGGGATGTCCCACTCGCCTGTGAAAGGGATAGTCATAGTTTGAAGGGTAACAACGAAGTAAAAACGGAGAGGCGCGAGTAACTTACCTCCCTCGGGCGGGATGGGGGTGAGGTTGTCCACGTTCCTACGAAGGAACACAACTTCGAAGTTCTTCCCCGTAAAGAACCCACATAGCTCTGCCTCGTGGCCCCCTAGGCTAGGGGACGGTAGCTCGCCTCACTGAGCTGGATCAGCGAGAAAGGGAAGTTGCCGAAGTACCCTTTGATGAAGACAAACTTCTTTAGCCAATGGTGACTGTTGGAACACCCTATTACTATTTGGACCAGGATGACTATATTTCTATAGGGATTCTGTGCTGTGACCTCCATGTTGTTATAAAGGTCACATAGGCTAGTTAGAGTAGTCTTCAGCTCGACGCAGAGTCGATCTCAGCTCGACGCAGAGTCGACCTCTGCTCGACGCAGAGTCGACCTCAGCTCGACGCAGAGTCGACCTCAGCTCGACGCAGAGTCGACCTCAGCTCGACGCAGAGTCGACCTCAGCTCGACGCAGAGTCGACCTCAGCTCGATGTTCCGTCGACCTCAGCTCGACGTTCCGTCGAACCCAGTTCTGCTTACAGAAAACACTCTCTGGCCGACGTGTGTCGTGCTCAGATCGACGTTTTATTGTGAGCTCGACGCTTTTCAGACCGCCGTCAGTTTTGGATAGGAATTCAAAACTTCTTCTGACAGACAATTAATGCTGAAGATTTATTGGCCGTTACAGCATATCTGGTGCATGGCTCAAGGAATTTTCTAAGGAATGTCTGCCTGTCATTTCCTTTGAGGCATGGACAGTTAAGGAAAGCAATTAATGCTGTCCTCCAACGGCTATCAAAGTGAAGGAAGAAGAAGACTCAAGTATATAATTCATTTTTTTTTAATTCTACAAGAAGACACAGAGAAAATACAGAACAGAAAGGAGAATAACAATACAAGACTTCAGATCTCTTTGCTCTCTGTGACATTGTGTTGAAAAGCTAACTCACAGAAAATCTGATTGCTTCAAACACCTCCATCCAACTCTCTTGGATCATCCTTTGCTGGAGCAAATCAGATCTTTGAAGACCTGTCACCCTTGTGCAGAGCTCTCCTTCCTGAACATCATTTTGATCTCAGGGGGAGCTTTGACAACAACTTCAGATCCACTTCTGCTTCTCTTTGCTTGTTGAATAGAGAAGACAATATCATCTCTTTTTCTTTTTCTTTCTGTACAGGGTTTTAACTCCCTTCAAAAGTTACTTTTGGTTTTGCTGAAACCTGGTCAAAATCAGCTCTGTTGGTTTGTGAGAACCTGATCAAAAACTCTCTGGTGCTCAAGACACCTGATCAACTCATCTTGAAGTGGATTCCTATCAAGGGTGATAAAAGAGTGGATGTACCCAGATTTGGGGAACCACTATAGCTCCTTGTGTTGTCTGGATTGCTTGTCTTTTTGTGTTTTGCTTTGTGCTGTGAATTTCCTTTTTACTCTGATTATTTGCTATAGCACTATACACTAAGTAAATACAAATTTTCTCTACACTCAAGTTTTCATTTGGAAAATTATTTTAAATAACTCTATTCACCCCCCTCTAGAGTTAGGAGTGATCTTATCCTGCACTTTCAATTGGTATCAGAGGGAGGTTGATCATTCATACAGGCTAACACCTGGATCAAAAGATCCCTGATAAGATCATTTCCCTCAAAGGGTTAGTTTCTTTAGTTTTACTTATCTTTAAAACTCATGGCACAAAACAAGGACTTTGCTAGCACCAGACCTCCTATGTGCAATCTCTCTAAGTTTGCACTATGGAAGGCAAGGATTAGACTTTACATGAACTCTTTTGATGAAGACATTTTTAATTCTGTGTTGACAGATTGTCCAAGACCTCCCACAGGAACAAGTACATCAGCTGTTCCTCCTCCTTCAGGAACTGATGCTGACATAAAGAAGTGGAAGGCAGCAGATGCTAAAGCCATGAACATCTTGGCTCAAACCATGTCAGATGACATTTTCCAGAAAGTAGCTGATTGCAATACTGCTAAAGAGATCTGGGAAAAGCTGTCAGAAATTGTATCAGGTTCTGCAGATGAAAGAAAGGATAGGAGATCCTACCTGATCACCCAGTATGAGAATTTCAAGAAGGCAGAGTCTGAGTCAGTTGCTGACATGTACAACAGACTGAGTCTGATGATAAGTGAGCTTAGATCACTAGAGAAGGACATATCTCTCACTGAGATAAATGACAAAATACTGACTTGTTTCCCTAGCTCTTGGGACTCAAGAATAGTCAATTAAAGATGGAAGAAATGTCTGTGAGTTATCCACAGAAGCTCTTCTAGGGAAGCTCAAGAGCTATGAGCAATTTATTAAGAAGAGAGAAGAAGAGCAGAAGACATCCACACCAACAGAGAAGGCTGAGAAAACTATTGCCTTCAAAGCACAGGAAGAAGAACCTAAAGAGAAGGTGTTGGGAAATGAAGAGCTTATGAGCCTACTGGTCAAAAGGTTCAATAAGCTAAATAAAAGGAACTTCAGAAGATGGTCATCCAAAGACAAAGACAAGCCAAGGTATGACAGATCTAATAATAAAGATATTATCTGCTTTGGCTGCAGGAAACCAGGACACATCTTCCCAAACTGTCCAGAAAATCAAGACAAGGACAGAAGGGACAAGAAGGAAAGAAAAGATAAAAGGAAGGATAAGGAGTCAAGGAAGCACCATGACAAGCCTTCCTCCAGCAACAGCAAGCACACCAGAAAAGGATTTGTGGCTGAATCCTGGAGTGACTCTGATGAGTCTGATTCATCATCCAGTTCTAGTGATGATGAGGATGATGCAGAAGAAAAGGGATTCTGCATGATGGCCATCAGTGCATCTCAAAAGAACACTGATTCAGAGCCTGATGCTGACTACCCATCTGATCAGGAACTTACTGAGGATCAGGTAATAGATTCTTTTGACTTTACTTCTGATGATTTCAAATCTGAGTTTAAATCTATGTGCATTGACTTGATTGAGTCTCAAAAGCTGATTAAAACTCTAAATGAACAATTAATTGAATGCAAATCCATTAACTCAGATAATCTCAGACTCTTAGAAGAGTTGAAGCAGTGTGGGGAGGAGATAGCTTCACTGAAAAGTGAGCTATCTAAGGCCAAACAATTTGAAGAAACCCTTAATGGGAGAAGTATCAAATTGATGGACATCACAAGTACAGTGAACTCAAGATTGAATGGTTCACTGGGCTTGGGTGCTTCATCCAGCCAACCCATAGTGCTGACAACTCCAATCAAATTTACCAGTGAGAAAGGTAAAGGAGTCTTGATAGTGGCTAGGAAGAATGCTGACTTAACCCAGGAAACTGGACAAGAAGCGTCGAACGAAGCTCGACGGACGTCGACCAGAGCTCGACGTAATCGCAAGAAAACGTCGAACTCAGGTCGACGCCCTCTACCCTTTGAACAAAGCAAGACCTTGCCGTCAAACGGAGCTCGATGCACTCAGTTGAGTCCGTCGACCGAAGCTCGACGTGCGTCGAGCCGAGTTCAGAGCAAAACCCAGTTCTCAGGGGTTAATTCAAATTTCAATTCTAGCTCCACATCTCATTACTTTAACCCTTATGCTGAATGGATCATACCTCCTAGGAGATATCATCCTGCAGGCTATAAGAGTCAACCTGAGATGTCCTTCATTTCAGAATTTAAGGGATATCAACCTAGGCCCAAGGTTAACTGGGTCAAAAACAAATAAGCTGTTTTTGTGCAGGTGAAGACCTATCCAGCATCAAACCATCAATGGTATCTGGATAGTGGGTGCTCAAAGCACATGACAGGGGACAAGGACAACTTCACTTCCTTCAAAGCCAAGCTTGGACCCAAAGTAATTTTTGGAGACTCAAGCTTTGGAACTACAAAAGGATATGGTGCAGTCAAAATTGGCCCAGTCACATTCAAGAAGGTGGCATATGTTGAAGGACTCAAGCACAACTTGATAAGTATCAGTCAATTGTGTGATGAAGGATATCAAGTAACCTTCAACAAAGCCATATGCAAAGTCAAGTCTGTGGACAACACAACTGTGTTGACAGGTAACAGAAGAGGTAACATTTACTTAGTGGATTTTCATTCACCTGTAGTAGATATTTGCTTATTTAACTCCCTTAGTAAACCTAATGAACTTTGGCATAAAAGACTAGGACATGTGAACCTTAGAACCATTGCTAAGTTATCCCAAGACAACCTTGTTAGAGGACTACCTTCTGGTCCCTACAAGAAGGAAGGACTTTGCAAGGCCTGTCAATTAGGCAAGCAAACTAAAAACAGTTTCAAGTCACTTAATAAGAGTGACTCACCTAGAATCTTGTACTTATTGCACATGATCCTTTTTGGACCAATTAATGTACAAAGCCTAGGAGGGAAATCTTATGCTTTAGTAATTGTAGATGACTTCTCAAGATTCACTTGGGTGTTCTTTCTGAGGAAGAAGTCTGATAACTTCAAGATTTTGACAGATTTTCTCAAAGGTATACAGATTGAGTTCAATACTCACATTGCCCTGATCAGAAGTGATCATGGGACAGAGTTTGATTCTCTTCTTATGCTAGAGTTCTGCCAGAATGAAGGTATCAGGCATACTTTCTCAGCTCCCAGAACTCCTCAACAAAATGGGGTAGTTGAAAGGAAAAACAGAACCCTTATTGAATCTGCCACAACATTGTTGACAGATGCTCACCTTCCTCTAACCTTTTGGGCAGAGGCTGTGAACACCTCCAACTATGTTCTGAATAGAAGCCGGATACATAAACTAAAGGGTAAGACTCCCTATGAGTTACTCAAAGGGAAGAAACCTAAAGTAAACTACTTCAAAATTTTTGGTTGCATTTGTTTCATTCACAATAATGACAAGAAATACCTAGCTAAATTTGAAGCCAAAGCCGATGAAGGAGTGTTCCTGGGGTACTCCTTGACTAGCAAGGCTTATAGGGTTTTTAACAAGTGCACAAATAAAATTGAAGAATCCATGCATGTTACATTTGATGAAACTAACATGTTTTATAAGGAGAAGGAGACTTCTACCATAAGCAATTTGCAGGAACATTCAATTTCAGAAAATCTGAAACAGCTCACCATCACAGACAAAGGGTCATCACCTTCACCAATTCAACAAGTCACTGAACTTAGTGACAATGAAGAGGAATTTCAAGTTCTGGAAAGTTCAAAGGGCCAACAGAGTGAAGAACCAGTTGTTGTTCCACAAGAGGAAACAACAACACAGGTTGGTGCATCATCAACACCCCTTGTTGATCTAGCAACAACAAAAGATCACCCAATCTCACAAGTAATTGGAGATATCTCAGTGGGTGTGCAAACAAGGAATCAAGTAAATCAAAATATCATGCACACCTGCTTTCTTTCTCAAATTGAGCCTCAAACCATACAAGATGCAGAGCAAGATCCAAACTGGATCATTGCAATGCAAGAAGAGTTGAATCAATTTGAGAGGAATAAAGTTTGGGAATTAGTACCAAGACCAAGGAACCAGCAAATTGTTGGAACAAAATGGGTATTCAGGAACAAATTGGATGATCAAGGAATAATTGTGAGAAACAAGGCAAGACTTGTTGCACAAGGATATTGCCAAGAAGAAGGAATTGATTATGACCAAACCTTTGCACCAGTTGCAAGGTTGGAGGCCATAAGAATCTTCCTTGCATATGCAGCTCACAAGAGATTCAAAGTATATCAGATGGATGTCAAGAGTGCATTCCTCAATGGAGACATCAAGGAAGAAGTCTATGTAAAGCAACCTCCAGGTTTTATCTCTCCAACTTTTCCTGATCATGTATTCAAACTGCATAAAGCTTTATATGGTCTCAAGCAAGCTCCTAGAGCATGGTATGAGACCTTAGCTTGTTTTCTGTTGGAAAATGATTTTAAAAGGGGTAGAGTAGACCAAACTCTTTTTGTTAGAACCCATAGGTCCCACACCCTACTAGTACAAGTTTATGTAGACGACATCATATTTGGGTCTACTGATTCAAACTTATGCAAAAAGTTCTCACAACTTATGCACTCAAAGTTTGAAATGAGTAGCATGGGTGAGCTTGCTTTCTTTCTTGGATTGCAAGTTAAACAACATGTGGATGGCATTTTCATTTCTCAAACCAAGTATGCAAGAGAACTGGTTAAGAAATTTGGAATGTCTGAAGCATCTTCCATGAAAACACCTATGCCTACAAATGCTGTTTTAGATGCTGATAAATCTGGAAAACCAGTTGATCAGACAAACTATAGAGCAATCATTGGCTCATTACTTTATCTAACAGCTACTAGACCAGATATTATGTTTGCTACATGCATTTGTGCTAGATTCCAAGTAAGCCCTAGAGAGTCCCACCTCACATTAGTCAAGAGGATTCTTAGGTATGTAAAAAGTTGTCCTAATCTAGGTCTCTGGTATTCATATGACTCAGGATTTGATCTAACTGGATTTTCAGATTCTGATTATGCTGGATGTAGAGTAGACAGGAAAAGCACCAGTGGAACTTGTCAATTCCTTGGTGATAGACTTGTCTCCTGGTTTTGTAAGAAACAAACCTCTGTGTCCACATCAACTGCTGAAGCTGAATACATGGCTGCAGGTAGTTGTTGCTCACAGATTTTGTGGATTCAAAACCAGCTCCTAGACTATGGCTACAACTTAGAGATGTCTAAAATCTTTTGTGATAATACCAGTGCAATATCTATTGCTCAAAATCCAGTTCTCCATAGTAGGACTAAGCACATAGAAATCAGACATCACTTCTTAAGGGATAATGTAGAAAAGAAGAAAATTGCACTAGAATACATTTCCACTGAATTACAGAGAGGAGATATTTTCACCAAACCCTTGGATGAAAAGAAGCACTTCTTTTTCCTCAATCAGTTGGGAATGCTAGATGGAGACAGCTTAAAATAAAACTCCAAGATTTTGAAACCCATAATTAACAGGAATAGGAAAAATTTCATTTTAAAAATTTCCTGTCTGAGTGGTTGTTCTGAGCTCTGAACTAAGCTCGACGCTGCGTCGAACGGAGATCGACGGTCCGTCGCCCTCAAAAGCGTCGAACGTCGAACTCAGCTTCTGGCGTCGAACTGAGTTCACAGCTCCCTGGCTTCTTGAGTTTCTCTCTCCCCGGTCGACGTCTTCATTCAACGTCGACCTGAGCTCGACGTATAGCTTCAGCCAAAGCGTCGAACGTCGACCTAAGCTAGACGCTGTTGAGTCGTTTCAGTTCTCCTAGAGCCCTTGAGCGTCGAACTGAGCTCGACGTTCTTTCCTTTTCTGCGTCGAACCCTAAGTATAAAATCATTTTTTCTCCGTCGTTCGCAGTTGCGCATTCATATTTCTCTGCTCAAGCTTTCTCCCTCCAAATACTATACTTTTGATCTTGGAAGGTATTCTTTCTTTTGCAGGACAATGGCAATCACAGCAGGAGCACTGGCGGCCATGAAGTTCGACTCTGGTTTCGACATTGATTTCGATTCTTTTGATGGATCTCCACAACACTTTCTGGATATACTGAATCTTTTCAAGGAGCAGCAACTAGTCCACTTCATGTCTACCAGGATACCCCTTCCAGAATCAGAAATTAAAGAATGGTGTCTTACAGCAATCGTTTCAGATAACAACTCTTTGACTGGGAAGATTTCAGGAAATGAGGTAGCCATCTCACCTCAAGTCATTACAGATGCTTTCAACTTTGCTGCTGGAGATGATGACATAGAACTATCAGTGGAAGAGTATACTGTGATGCTGGACAGGATGGGGCATACTGCTGGTAACCCCTCTAAACTTCTTAAAATTAACCTAGCAATTGAGTATAGGTTATTAGCAGATATAACTGGAAAAGTGATCTGTGCAAAGAGGACTGCACATGATGCAATAACAAGGCATCAGTTTTGCCTCATGGCTGCACTAATGGATAAGAAACATCCCAACTGGGGATTAATTGTGTTTGAAATGCTTAAGAAAAAGTTGGATAAAAACTCTGTCCATTTTGGAAGAGTTCTTGGGCTGATTCTCAACCATTGCTGCCCCCAACTGCTTGTGTCCTCAAAGAAGCACATCAATGCTTCCAAGAGGCTCACATGTGCTCTTATTGGCAAATGGGATAGGAGAATTGTGAATCCCAGGGCTGCTGCAGCAATGAAATCTTCTGCAGACACCAGGACTGTCGAGGTCTCTCACCCTCAGTCCACTGGTCCAGAAGTAGGGATCATGCCAGCCCCCTCTCTCACCCTTCCATCCACCTTCATCCCCTCAACCACAATTATCTCATCCACTCAAACTCTCCCCTCCTCCATATCTACCATTGCCTCCTCCCTTCCACCTCACACTACTTTCCTCCCCATAACCTTGGATTCCACCTCTCATGAGGATCTCTTTTCTTTTGACATGCATGAAGACCCCTTCATGGATGCCTCTACCTCCTCTCATCATGACTTCCTCCATCCCTCTACTTTTTCAGACTTACTCTTCTCCTCCATTCAGGAACCAGTTACACCTCCTCTGTCTACACCACCCTCCTCTTCATTCCCAGTTTCTGCTACTCCCTCTACCTCTACTCAAGTTCCCCTTGAGCAAGTAGCTCTCCTCCCCCTAGCCAATCAAATTTTTGACCTTCTGTCTCCAAGGCTCTCCTCCCTCCTGGATGCCAAGTTGGCTCCTCTCATTCTTTCCCTGAGCACTCTTTCTGTCTCTGTATCCTCCCTTTCCTCTCAGTTGGCATGCCCTTCTTCTGGGGGCCTAAAGTCAGCTACCACTGATTCTAGGCAGGGGGAGATGTCAGCAGAAGAAGAGCTGCCTCCTTCTTCAGTTCAGATTGCTCAGACTTTTTCAGAGACAGTATCAGTTGCTTATTCAGAGACAGTATCAGTTGCTTGTTCAGAGACAGTGTCAGTTGCAGAAGTTCAGAAGATATCTGAGGCACCTCCTCCAGCTTCTGTTCAGAGCTCCTCCCCTCCAGCCCAGCTTCAAGAAGATCTGTCCAGGGCTATTGTCCCTTTTCAAAAGGCCTTGACTTCTGATATAGCAGTGGTAGCAGTGGCTCCTGCTAGTGTTGAAATTGATTTGTTAGCTCCTGTTGAGACTTCAGGTGAAGTGATTGAGACACCTGATGCTGCAGAGGCCCATATCTCCCAAGCCCTTCAGGAACCAGCCTCTTCAGCCTCTATGGCTCCTGAGGCTGTGCCCTCTCCTGCAGTGGTTGCTTCCTCCTCCCCACTGACAGCAGAGCTTCCTTCAGTCTCCTCCTCAGCAGCTCCAGCCTCCATCAGTTTTCCCATCTCCAAAAGAAAGTATATAGATCCATATGAAGAATCACAAAGTTCTGAAGATGAGTTTGCCACAGATTCTGATGACTCCTCTGCAACTATTGCAAGGAAGAGGAAAGCCAGATCAAAAGCCATGAAAAGAGTACCTCCTGCCAGAGCTACAGATCATGACATTCCCTATTACATCAAATATAATTGTGAAATCACAGAACCTTGGATGCAGTACTCTCAGAATCAGAGAAAAGCTATGAAACAGAAGAGAAAATTTAATGAAGGACCATCTAAACCAGTCCATCAGCCTCCACCTCCACCTCCTCCAGATGCAGGTGCAGGTACTGGTCTATCTTCCTCTTCAGCACCTTCAGCTCTACATGGAAAGACTTATCAAGCCAGAAGACATCAAGGAGGCAGCCAGCAAAGGGGAGGTCAACAAAGAGGAAATTATAGAGGCAGGCAGTCCAGAGGAAGATCAGGCTCTCAACCTTATCAAAGGGGAGGAGCCATTGATCCAACCTCTGGGCCCTATCCTTACAGGCCTAGAGTTGACCTCACCCCAAGATCTTCTCAAGGAACATCCTCTAACAAATTTGAACCTGCAGTACCCTTTGAAGATCCTACCAAAACTCCTGCTTACTGGAAAGCTAGGATGACAGAAATGGCTGCTCTAAATGAAATTAGCAAAGCCAGAGAAAGAGGACTGGACACCTCTCATATCAGTACTATGTCAGAACAAAGAAGAGAGGAATTGGAAAAGTATAGCTCAAAGAAATTTTTTGATTCAGACAGATACATGGAACTCCACCCTGCAGCTGTACCACCCAGTGCTAGAGATCAAAAGTCTTTAGGTGCAGCTGATGACTACAGATCCAAAAAGGAAGCTTCCAATCCAAACAGAGAAATCATCTTCAAAAAGAGTGATCAAGACAAAGCATCAAAGGACAAGTAAAGTAAGGTATTCTAACACTTTCTATATACTGGACTCAGGACATTTGAACAATTCTGCTGCTATATAGTGTTTTATATATGCTGCTTATTATTCTGTCATGTCTGGCTGTATTATATTGTGTTGTATATGCTTTATTTCTTTCTTTGAATCCCTAAAATTCATGTAAATAGTAATCCTAATCCAAATAGGGGGAGATTGTTGGAACACCCTATTACTATTTGGACCAGGATGACTATATTTCTATAGGGATTCTGTGCTGTGACCTCCATGTTGTTATAAAGGTCACATAGGCTAGTTAGAGTAGTCTTCAGCTCGACGCAGAGTCGATCTCAGCTCGACGCAGAGTCGACCTCTGCTCGACGCAGAGTCGACCTCAGCTCGACGCAGAGTCGACCTCTGCTCGACGCAGAGTCGACCTCAGCTCGACGCAGAGTCGACCTCAGCTCGACGCAGAGTCGACCTCAGCTCGACGTTCCGTCGAACCCAGTTCTGCTTACAGAAAACACTCTCTGGCCGACGTGTGTCGTGCTCAGATCGACGTTTTATTGTGAGCTCGACGCTTTTCAGACCGCCGTCAGTTTTGGATAGGAATTCAAAACTTCTTCTGACAGACAATTAATGCTGAAGATTTATTGGCCGTTACAGCATATCTGGTGCATGGCTCAAGGAATTTTCTAAGGAATGTCTGCCTGTCATTTCCTTTGAGGCATGGACAGTTAAGGAAAGCAATTAATGCTGTCCTCCAACGGCTATCAAAGTGAAGGAAGAAGAAGACTCAAGTATATAATTCATTTTTTTTTAATTCTACAAGAAGACACAGAGAAAATACAGAACAGAAAGGAGAATAACAATACAAGACTTCAGATCTCTTTGCTCTCTGTGACATTGTGTTGAAAAGCTAACTCACAGAAAATCTGATTGCTTCAGACACCTCCATCCAACTCTCTTGGATCATCCTTTGCTGGAGCAAATCAGATCTTTGAAGACCTGTCACCCTTGTGCAGAGCTCTCCTTCCTGAACATCATTTTGATCTCAGGGGGAGCTTTGACAACAACTTCAGATCCACTTCTGCTTCTCTTTGCTTGTTGAATAGAGAAGACAATATCATCTCTTTTTCTTTTTCTTTCTGTACAGGGTTTTAACTCCCTTCAAAAGTTACTTTTGGTTTTGCTGAAACCTGGTCAAAATCAGCTCTGTTGGTTTGTGAGAACCTGATCAAAAACTCTCTGGTGCTCAAGACACCTGATCAACTCATCTTGAAGTGGATTCCTATCAAGGGTGATAGAAGAGTGGATGTACCCAGATTTGGGGAACCACTATAGCTCCTTGTGTTGTCTGGATTGCTTGTCTTTTTGTGTTTTGCTTTGTGCTGTGAATTTCCTTTTTACTCTGATTATTTGCTATAGCACTATACACTAAGTAAATACAAATTTTCTCTACACTCAAGTTTTCATTTGGAAAATTATTTTAAATAACTCTATTCACCCCCCTCTAGAGTTAGGAGTGATCTTATCCTGCACTTTCAGTGACTCTTATTGACGGTCTCTCGCACCTTGACTTGGACGCTGGAAAAGTAGGCGGTCCCGTCCTTATTCGCCCAAAAGGAGAATATATTGCGGAAGACCGCGAGACTGAACTCGATTCGCTCTTCGCGTAGGAAGCACGCGAACCCAATCATCACCGGAACGGAGTTGGGGGTCATCTAGCCAGGAAATACCCCGAAGAATTTTAGTATTTGGCAGACCTCCAGCCATAGCGGAAGCCAGAGACCCGCCTCAAAATGCGCCATGGGGATGGCAAGTTCCCCCATAGAAAGGTCGTTGATTTTCTCCTCCACCTCGGGTTGCCTCACCACGAAGCTCGGTGTTATGTAGTTACCGATGATTTCAAAGAACTCGTCTTCAGAAACGACAGTGTGAGAGAAGTCGAATTCGGAGAAAGTCCAAGCCCACTTACTCCGCCGATCTGCCTCACCACCACCACCACCAATCTCGTGAGAGTATTGCCGAGCGGGATGCCGGAGTTCTCGCAAAAAAATGAGTGAGTCGGGAGTCGCAGGAAGTAGTGATATCTTAAATGTGGTGGGTGAGAGGGGCCGGCAGGGCCTATTTATAGGAAGAAAAATGGTGGGAACAGTGCGGATAGCAGAATATACCCCAACGGTTCGACTTCCGAAACAACAACAGGTTTACATCAGCTCGCCGATACACCGCTATGACTGTTCGACAGCAAGCCGCGCTCGCCCGCGCCCACCCAAGAGACGAGCGAACCAATACTCGCACCTGCCAACTGAGATAAGCAAGTCGTTCGGACTCGCAATCTGCAGGCACACGACTCGCTCCCGCCAAGAATAGACGGGCGAGCTGGGCGAGCCGGCTCGACAATCTCGCGCCCGCATAAATAAGGGGTAGGCGAGCAACGACACTTCATCCGCATTCACCCAGGGATAACTGAACAACACAATAAAAAATAACATAGAACAAGCATTAGGCCTGTTGGCGGGCGAGGGGGTCTCAGATTATTACAAACATTAAAATGTCCCGTGATAAGGAAATTCGCGACCCTACCGCGTGAACTGGCCTAAAATGCGGGCAAGACCTGGCTCAGCCGATCAAAAGAAGGGAGGGGCAGGCGACTCAGTACTGAATCCACTTCCACCTACCTAGCCTCCGCATCCCGGATCGGGGAGGTACACGAGGATAATGATACTCGCGAATCGCCAACGGATCTTCCTGAGCCCGGTCGACATCCTCCGCGGCGTGCCTAAGCCGCCCCTCGGCCCGCGTAATGTGCAACCCCAGAGAAGTAACCCCATCCCTGTTGGCTGGTCGTCTCTTCCCCTCCAGAATGGCTAATCTCTCCTATGTCTCGGCCTTGTCCTTCTCTACCCTGTTATAAACCTCCTGCAACCGTAGGGTGTGCTTTTGGAATAGCCACGTTACTTGACTCTTCATCCCCTCGGCATCTAGCGGGTCACCCAGGTACTCTGAAATATGATCCGTATCAGAGGGAGGCGAATAACCCTCGCTCATGTCAACATCAGAGGAAGAGACCACATTGAAGCCTACAACAGGGGGAGGATTAGGAGCAAATGATGATAAACTGGAAAGATTAAAGACTCACTTGAGGTCAGCACGTCGCCCGCTCCAGCAGATGGCCGGGAAGATCTAGGTCGGACCTAGAAGGGTTCCCCTTTAGAAGTTATTAAGGTCTTTCCTAGCCCGGGAGGAAGCGACGACTGTAAACTTGCCGCGGGGGGGGGGGGGGGGGCGCCCCTAGCCAGAAGGGCTGGTGACCTGACCGGTTGTTGGCGGAATGGGACGATCCAGCTCCCCTCTGACGCCACCTCCACCAGATACTACCTGCGACAAAACGAATCAGGGGCAAAAAGACGAATCAAGCGGGAAGCTGGCATACCGCATGGGCGACCTCAACACCGGCCGCCGAGCTGGACCCTGGGGGGACGTTCGCAAGAGATCGCCTAATCATTCTCCCCTTCACCGTCCTAAAAAGGGGGTCGGGTGACCCACGCGCAAACCATTGAGCCGTATCAAGGGCATGCTCCCTATTTCCCTCCGTCGCGGCCTCCAGACGCGCTCGCACCTCCTTGGACACAGACATCGCTCAGGTATAACTCACAGCAGAGATCAGAAAAAGGTGGGGCTTTTTCCAAAGTTTCGGTGGTATATTTATAGCATGACGGTGGGACCCACCGAAAGATTCTCTCAAGCTCAGCAAAGCACTCACCGAACATGTGGGCTGGATGATTCTTTCTGAGCTTGGCCAAGCTCAGAAAGAGCGGTGATTGTGTATAACCCCGTGTTCGCCGAGTGGGTCAACCAGGCCAAAACAGGCAAATTCAGAATGGACAGCTCGCGCTCGCCATAATTAGATGGGCAAGCTGGGCCACCCGACCTACGCCCACCCGAAGTTCGTCGATGTGGACCTGACCTTCATTGAGCTAACCTCCAGTCCCAAATAAGCAACCCCGGGCGGCCAGCTCGCTCTCACCGAGGCTAGGCGGGCGAGCTGTGCGAGCTGGCCCGCCCAGCCCACTCTCCCATAGGCGACTTGGCCTCCAGCCTGCCTTAGAATAAGGGTTAGCGGACTACGACGACCTAGCTCGAACTCGCCTGAGGAGGGTAGGCAAGCTGCGGGAGCCAGGTCGCGTCCGCCTCAGCGGGATGGCGAGCTGCGGCGAGCTGACCTCCAGATCCTTGGAGTCTGTCGAATGGGACCCATCGGCCAAATTACCTGGGTGCCCCTGCAGCGGGTGCCAATATCAATCTAGAACAGTGGAGTTACGCTGTTGGTAGACCCAGTTGGGCTGTACATAGCTGTTCAGAACAGCAGAGGTTGGCTATTTGCAGGCCTTTTTCAGAATCTTATAAATAGGACCCAATGGGTACCTCAAAAGGCAGGCTCACTGGATCCCAGACCTTCTTGCGCTTCTTGAGGTAACCTTAGCTCGGTATTTGGCTAAGGTAGGGGATGAGCTCTGAGATCTTCCGGTTTTGTGGTGGGACCTCCGCGCCGAGCCCTTGGGTCTTTTCCTTTTGTTTTCTTATCGTTTTTCTTGCAAGAGAGAAGTAGGCGCGCGATCACCCCTTCCCTAAGGGTGAACTCCGCAAGGGATCGAATTCTCGGTTCAAACAACACTGTCTTCAGAAAACTCTTTCAAGTTTTGGGGGAACGTGTTCCCACAGACGATGTCAAACTATTACGGCCAACTCAACCCTCCTGGTAGACCGGACTATCCTTGACCGTCTTAGCCCGCAGAGCGGTCGAGCGTGCACACAGTCACAAAACAAGCAGAAGTACACAAGATAATTTTAACGTGAAAAACCCCTCAACCGGGTAAAATACCACGTGACCGATACTGTGCTAGTCAAACTTCACTATTACCGACAATTTATAGATTGGCTAGAGAATTGAGGGAGACAAGCTTCTTCTCATTACAACTTTGAGATGGAAGATTATAGTGCGCTCAGTGGGCGACATGCCACCTCTTGCGAAGCTTGTTATTTTTTATTTTTTGATGGACACGAGCGTTCTCGGACGTTGCTTGGCTGACAAGATTCATGGTGGGGGGGGGGGCACACACATATGGGCTTTGCGAAAAGACGAGCAGAACGCCTTCTCCTCAGGAGTGTCGTGGACATAGGCAAATTCTCGTGTGCCCCGGTAGGAGGAGGCTCATAGGAGGATTCTAGCAGAGCTCCGACCTGAAGGAGAATAAGATTGGGAGAAGTTAAAAATGAGAGGGGTCCTAGGGCCTTTTTATAGGCGTTAGGAGGTGGTTATGGTGGTTACACGGCTATCCACACACTATAACCACCGAAAACACTAATTGAAGACCGTATTTAGTATAATTTTGAGTGTATATTATTTTCATGATATTTGTTATCTTCAAGCCATTGATTAAATAAATAATATTCCCCCTAACCATGGTGGTTGGTGGGTAGTTACGCGGGTGGTTACTTACGTGATGGACGATGGTGATTGCAATAGGATGATTAGACAGTGGTGAAGGCCGCCACGAGCAGGCGGCTAAATCAGTGACGATCGACCCCCGACGGAGGAGCCGCGGATGGCAGAATTTTCGGCCTCGGTGGGAGAGGCGGCACATACGGGAGGCAATCGTGGGGCAGCCACGGGATGCAGCCGCCCCCTAGGGCTTGCCCCTGTGACCGCGAGAGGCGGTCGCGGGGCACGACCGCCCCATTCAAACGCGGTCCTGCGGCCGTGGGAGGGAGGCTGTGGGGCGCGGTCTCCCCATGCAGGAGCAGCCCTACGGCTGTGGGAGGCTGCTGCAGGAGGGCAGACGCCTTAGCGGGCCCGGATCCACGGACGCAGGAGGGCGGCCGCGGTGTGCGACCGTCTTTCGCAGGAGCGGCCTCGCGGTCGCGGGAGGCGGCCGAGTGGTGGGGGTGTAGATTTGGTAGGGCTGCCCGGGCGCGGGCAGCCCGACGTCAGTGATGGCGGCGCCGACGCCCGACAACGATGGTTGCGAGGAAGGAGCACACAGTTGGATCAGTGTGCAGCCCGCCGGGGGATCAGACACGCCGATCACGTGCACGGTAGTTACCTCATGATCCCACTAAATTAATGGGGATTATGAGGGGTGGGTACCATCTCTTTATAAATTCTAAGATTACCTCATCAGCCTTGATAAAAAATCTTTACATAAGAATATATATATATATATATATATATATATATATATATATATATATATATATATATATATATATATATATATATAAGAGAATATAGATATTTGAAGGCACACCAAATATTAAATATTAACCATTGGATCATGAAAGAAAGAGCATGGGGGGGAGAGTTGGGAGAGAGAGAGAGGAGGGAGAGGGAGAGAGGGGGCGGTAGGGAAGGGGAGAGAGGGAGTAATTTTAATGAAGAAAGAGAGAGAGAGAGGGGACAGGAGAGAGAGGGGTGAGTGATAGAGAGAGAGAGATAAATTAATTTTTATAGATTAAAATTTGAAATTTTTTATAAAATAAAAACAGAAATAGTACTTCATATTTTTTTCGGTCATTTTAAATACTCATATGTATATGTTTTGAAAAAAATATGTATATGTTTTGAGAAAAAAATATGTATTTCGGGTGCGTGCGCAGCCCGCTCATAGGCTGACGCAGCCCGCAGCGACACATCGAGCATAGACGAATCCCGTTCGAAGGCGGGCGAAGCCTGCTTGCATTCAGTGATGCGGACGAAGACCGCTCGAGAACTTCGTGCACGGACGTAGCTCGTGCGGAGATGCTTGTATATATATATATATATCTTATATACAAATATAAAATTAATACTATGAGACTATGAGAAAGCTTTGGGGTTATATGTTTTGTTTGGGATAGTAGTGGTGTTGGGAAAAGTTCTATTATCACCGCCATCAAAATTAATTGACTTTAATTTGTGCAGGGGTGATCAAAGAGTTTCTTAAAAAAAGGACTTTTCATAAGAGTTGGGGCAGCTTATTTTTTATAAAAAGATTTTTTTAAAAAAGTGACGTTTAAGCTCGTTTCATGCTACAGGCGACAACTCCTATTTTCACGCAGCCGGATCCACGTTTCATGCTACAGGCGACATCTCCTATTTTCACGCAGTCGGATCCCGTGAAAATCGGATTTGGATCCTCTGGACTTCATACAGACAACTCCAGGGTGGAGTTTGGGGGTTCTCGCGCGTTGGATTGAAACCAACGCGCGAGAAGCCCCGTGTTTTTTAGATTTAGGATTATTTTTACTTTGCGTCTTTTTTGTCTTTTATGACTAAATTCTTTTAACCGCAGGATTGGTGGAGTTCGGGGATTCTCGCGCATTGGATCCATGGGATTTCCCCTGAACTCCAGAGTATCCGAATCCGTGAAATTCCCGACCTGCTTCTCCTGTTTTCTCATATTTTAAATGCTGCTTTTTGGTGGTATTATCAAGGTTTTAAGAATCGGACCGGAGGATAAACCGGAGAGTTCAAAGGTTCAAGGTCCGATCGGTTGAACCGGTCGAACCGGGGTTGAAACGGGATGCTAGATAATAACATATTATATAATATTAGTTATAAATTTATAACATATTACGTATCACGTAAATATCAAATTGAGCTCAAATATCACTAAATAATATAATTATAATATATATAATAGAAATCATACATAGTAATAAATATTTTAACAAAATTCGAATGATATTAAAAAATTTTGAAAATTTATATTTTTATTTAACATAAATAATAATATTGTAACTAAGTTTTAATTAATTAACAACAATATTTATTTTTATACTTAATTTAATAATATATATTTTATTTATATTTTAAGTCTATATTTTTTAAGTCTATATATATATATATATATAATAGTTTCATTTTGAATAAGAAGAATTTGTTGGTGGAGTGGTCATGATCATTTCATTAATAGGAGAGGTCTTGGGTTCAAATCCCTGTATTGTGCTTTTATTTTTATAAAAAAAAAAATTCTGAAACCCTTGTTTTTGGCCCGCCCGGTTGCCAATTAACCCGCCCGGTTTCCGGTTAACAGGTCCAACCTTCCGGTTAACCGGTTCCTGACCAGTTATTGGCTCAGGCGGTTTACAAGATCAGACCGGACCGCCCGGTGAACGGTCGGCGGACCGCCCGGTGAACCGGTCGGCGGACCGCCCGGTGAACCGGTCGGCGGTCCGACCGGTTGGACCGGCCGGTCCGGTTTTTAAAACACTGGGTATTATACTATTATGGAGTTGTTTGCCTATTTAGAGATAAAAAAAGTGTTGGCAATTTCTATTTTAAAGAATGATAAGAGAAAACGAATGTTTTTTTAAAAAAATTATTTATTTAAGATTTATATAATATTTATTTATTTTATCATAAATAATTAATGGATAATATACAATTATTTTTAAAGTTTAAAAATTATTATTAAAATGGTGTTATTTCAAATAGAAAATACAAAATAATTTTTTACAAAAGCACTTAAATGAAGATTTTTCCAGTCACAACTTTTTTAAAAGATTTTTTTTGAAAGGCTATTATGCCACGATTGATATTCCACCGCTGACTTTTTATTGCCACCACTATTTCAAACAGAACCATAATTTTGAATCTGTTTTAAGCATAAGTAACAAATTATGCTTGTTATTTGTTTTCTAATGTAAACTTGTTTAAAATAACACGACTTTCTCATATATGATCATAAATGTCAGCTTTTTAAAGTGAATAACTATTCTGCACGTGTTATTTATATTCGCAGAAGATCAATTCTCTCTCTCTCTCTCTCTCTCTCTCTCTCTCATGCATGGCAGCAAAGTCTTTATACATAATCTGCCCATAAATGTGAACAGTGTGATCAGAACAGTCGCTATCTTTGACATTTTGACTAACTTCTACGTGCCTAGTAAGAAAAGACATGCTCATGCAACTCTTAGGTAAGCTGCATATTCTCTCTCTCACTCCCCCTCTCTCTCTCTCTCCCCCCCCCCCTCTCTCTCTCTCTATATATATCTATTTATATAGGAAGGTCCGGTCAGGCCGCCAGCAGATCCATGGCCGGTGGCGGCATTTACCGACGATTTAGGTGGCGGCATTTACCGGTAGAGGAAATCTAAAATCTTGTTTGGATGGACATATCAAAAAGATGTGGTGTGCGGCTCTAAATATATATGTCCATCCAAACAGTCCTTCGTGTTACAATTGGCTTGATAGGTCAGAGTCATGGTGCCAATGCTGTGTTATTCTTAAGGCTTGATGCACAACAGACAGTACATTGTAAATACTGAAAGAGTTGTTGGATTGAAAAGCATTTAGAGGAGCTCAGGTTAACAGGAGATCTAACATTTTCAAAATGGTTGACGGATGAAATGGGGAAACATTTTCAAAATACTGAATGAGTTGTTGCAAAGGGATTGTCACCAAATGGACACACTTGGTATTTATAGCAATAAAACATAGGATGAAGAGCTTACAACACTGGTAATGATGCCGGGTTGAGATTCCAGACGGATCACAATCTAGAGGTAGATGTGGAGAGGGGTAAAGGCGTCAGATTATGAAATAGAGTCTTTTTTCTTCTTTCACGTAGTGGTTGGAGTTTGATATCCTTTAGTTTATGTTGGTATGGGGGAACATCGGAGGACAATATGGAATAAGGATATAAAGATAAAAGAGTGGAAGATCGAGGAAGCCGTAGAAGACATAGCAGGTGCGGAGGATGGGGACACCAATAGAAAAAGGGCATCTTGCACGGCGAGGAGGGAGGAGTAAGAAGTTGTTGGAAACGAGTATGGTTAGCTCCCGGCGAGACACACCCAAAAGGCAGCCGGCGAGACTCACTCGACGAGACCGCTAACCCGCGCGGTTAGCTCCCGGCGAGACACCTCTCACTCTCGCACGCGAGACCGACAACACCCGGCGAGAGCACCACCGGCGAGACCGCCCTTCACTCGCGGCTAGACCACCACCGGCGAGTACCAACCCGTGCGACAACCAACTTCCGGGCGACACACCTCCTGCGAGTATACAACACAGTGGGATCCTACCCGCGCACCGAGAAGTTTACTCGCCCGGCCACAGCGAAATCCTACTTGCGCGGCGACTACACCAACTCGCCCGACGAGTCCACCAGCAAACAGCAAGAAAACGCTAACACTCCTAGCACTGCAGCGCTCCTCACTCAAACACCGAAAACTGGAATTGGGAAGATTTTCACTCTATTCAACTTGTCAAAAAAGAACTAAATATGAGCATATTTATAGGCAAACAAAAAAACAACAAACTTCTCTCTCCTATTTAATGCAAACAAACATAAAATAATATTTAAACATAAATGTTGACCAGGTCAACGAAGTCAAAGTCCAACAAACTCCCACTCAAACTTGGCAGCTCATGCCGAGTTTGCCTTTGAGCATCAGGAACGTCTTCACCTTCAAAGCTTTTGTGAAGATGTCCGCGCCCTACTCTCCAGTGGGGCAATATACCACTTCAACCGTCTTCAGCTCCACCTGTTCACGGAGGAAGTGGTACCTCGTCTCGATGTGTTTGCTACGCCCATGTAGCACAGGATTCTTCGCGAGCTTGATGACCGACATATTATCAACATACATCGTCATAGGGCCATCCTGCGGATGATGTAGCTCCTCCAAAAGGTTCCTTAGCCAAATTGCCTGGAAGGTACAGGCAGCTGCTGCTATATACTCTGTCTCGCATGATGACAAGGCAATCGTTGCCTGCTTCTTGGAGCTCCATGAGAGCGCACCTGTTCCCATATGAAAAACATACCCGGAAGTGCTCTTCCGGTCATTCACATCTCCGTCGTAGTAACTATCCGAGTACCCAAACAGCTTTAGCTCCTCACCTGAAGAATACTCCAAGCCATGACCCCTTGTCCCGTTTACATATCTTAGGATCCTCTTTGTCGCCGTGAAGTTGTCCTGTTTTGGTTCCTCCATATACCTGCTAACGACTCCAATAACGTACATGATGTCAGGTCGGGTGAAGGTCAGATAGAGTAGGCTCCCCACCAAGCTCTTGAATAAAGTAGAGTCTACCGCTCCCTCCTTCAACTCCTTGCTCAACTTTAGTCTTAGGTCGGCCAGAGTAGAGATAGGTTTGCTATTCTCCATCCTGAACTTCTTCAAGATGTAACGGCCTCCCCAGCACCGCGCTCGCAAGGACGGCCGTCGGCACCCCCAGCACAACGCTCGAAAGGGTTCAGCCTAACCATGTCTGTAGAACATGCACCCCAACCCCTCTCCATCCACAGGCGGGTTGTTGAGGTCGAGGATCGAACCCGAGACCTCCTTGATAAGCAATTTTCAAACCACTCCTCATCACCAACTGAGCCTTGGTTAGGCTTAACCCTTTCGAGCGTGGTGATGGGGGTACCGATGGCCGTCCTTGCGAGCGTGGTGCTGGGGAGGCCGTTACAAAAAGTGCACTTTTTGTAACGGCCTCCCCAGCACCACGCTCGCAAGGACGGTCGCCGGCACCCCAAGCACCACGCTCGAAAGGGTTCAGCCTAACCAGGTCTGTAAACCATACACCCCAACCCCTCTCAATCCACAGGATGGTTGTTAAGGTCGGGTCTCGAACCCGCAACCTGCTTGATAAAGAGTCTTCAAACCACTCCTCATCAAACAGGTGCAGAGAGGCTTTGGGGTGCATGGTCTGCAGACCTGGTTAGGCTGAACCCTTTCGAGCGTGGTGTTGGGGGTGCCGGCGGCCGTCCTTGCGAGCGTGGTGCTGGGGAGGCCGTTATAAAAAGTGCACTTTTTATAACGGCCTCCCCAGCACCACGCTCGCAAGGACGGCCGCCGGCACCCCCAACACCACGCTCGAAAGGGTTCAGCCTCACCAGGTCTCGGGTTCGGGGTTGGCGTGCATTGTCTGCAGACCTGGTTAGGCTTAACCCTTTTGAGCGTGGTGCTGGGGGTGTCGGCGGCCGTCCTTGCGAGCGTGGTGCTAGGGAGGCCGTTACACAAGATCTCTTCAACATACTTCTTCCTCTACCTCTTCCTTGGTAGCCTCGGCCATGCTGGCCTCCTCTTCCAGAGATCTCTCTGAAATTCAACTGAGTCTGGAGTGTTTTACCCAAGCCACTTGACTCCTCCTCGTCTTGTAGTATGCGGTACTCATGAGCTTGTAGAGATCCAACTAGTTCATCCACAGTCATCAAGATGAGATCCTTCGATTCCTTAATTGCCACCACCACATGCTAGAATTTCTTTGAAATTGAGCGCAAGAGCTTCTCCATGAAGCTTACGTCATCTATCTTCTCTCCATTTTTCTTCATCTCATTCGTGAGCGTCCGCAGACGGGTCACATAATCTCCAACCTTCTCTGAACTATGCATCTTCATCACTTCATACTGAGCTCGAAGGGATTGCAGCTTCACCTTCTTAGCTTTATAAACTCCTTGCATGGAGCGTTGCAACACTTCCCACGCCTCCTTCGAACTAGTCGCATCTGAGATATTCTCAAAGGTCGCCTCATCGACACCTTGGTATAGTAAGAAAAGAGCCTTCTTGTCCCTCTTCTTGGACTCCCTCAACGCCGTCCTTTATGCGTTAGTCAATGCCGCCTCCGCTTATGTAGTAAGTTCCTCATTGCCTTCCTCTACAATCTCCCACAACTCCTTTGAGGCGAGTAACACTCAAATCTGGATACTCCAGTTCCCATAGTTGGTTTTTGTCTACTTGGGAACTTGCCCTTGCATGGCACTTCCCATCTCCATCTCCTCTAGTCACTAACTCTTCCAAACAACTTCCAGGGGATCGCAACCTGGCTCTGATACCACTTGTTGGAAACGAGTATGGGTTCCCGCACAACCTCAACTAATGACCCAACTCCACTTCTAAACACACACACCCAAAAGGTAGCCGGCGAGACCGCCAACCCGCACGGTTAGCTCCCAGCGAGACACCTCTCACTCTCGCACATGAGATCAACAACACCTGACAAGAGCACCACCAGCGAGTCCGCCCTTCACTCGCGGCTAGACCATCACCGGCGAGTACCAACCCATTCGACAACCAACTTCCGGGCGATACACCTCCTGCGAGTATACCACACAGCGGGATCCTACCCGCGCAGCGAGAAGTCTACTTGCCCGGCCACAACGAGATCCTTCTCACACGACGACTACACCAACTCGCCCGACGAGTCCACCAGCAAACCGCAAGAAAATGCTAACACTCCTAGCGCTGCAACGCTCCTCACTCAAACACCGAAAACTAGAATTGGGAAGATTTTCACTCTATTCAACTTGTCAAAAAAGAACTACATATGAGTCTATTTATAGGCCAACAAAAAACAACCAATTTCTCTCTCCTATTTAATGCAAACTAACATAAAATAATATTTAAACATAAATATTGACCAGGTCAACGAAGTTAATGTCCAACAGAAGTCGGGTCGAGAGAGTTTGTGGGTGACCAGGAGGAGCAGATCACAAAGATGGAACAAGACCTTCTCTAGTGAACAAGAGGAAGGTGTTGGAAAATAGGTGGGAGCAAATAAAAGGGATCACAAGGGAAGATAGGGTCAAAAATTTTATTCAAGAAAAAACAGAAACTCATAAACTTGAAATTAGAACATAGGACATGCACACTGACTTTTAGTTCTACTTCTTAGCTTAATGTAGGAAAGAAAAGGGGGGCTTTATATAACCCTGCCCAATATACACGGAAGACAACATAAACAAAGAAATGAATTGAACTAGGCCCGAGATAGATAAGGTATGGGCACAGTACAATTTGCATAAAATAAACTCAATTAGCCTTGATTACTTTTGTTGGGGAGACCGTCACTGGGAACATGTGTTTCCTGCATTCCTATCTCTTCATTTGATTCTTCTTCCAGATCATCTAGGGGAGCGTGGCTGATACAGCTGTTTGGATTATATTTCAACCAAGGTTGTTAGGATCGAGATCCTAGATGAAATCATTTTGAGGTAGGATCGGATTGGATAGTAGGTTCGGATCGAGGATCGCTTTATAAAATCAGGATCGAGTTACAACAACTGGATCGTAGGATCGTAAGATCCTATGATCCGGATCGCGATCCTGACAACCTTGATTTCAACACCCCCATAATCCGAACTATATTTTACCTTCATTTTCTTCCTCAGGTCATTGAAATTTAGTGTCGATGGAGGTTTAGTGAGAAATCTGCAATCTGATTTTCAGATTTGTTGTGTGTAAGTTTGATTTTGCGCTGGCTAACCAAGTCTTTGGTGAAGTGTAGCTTGATTTTGAGATGTTTAGACTTGTTGTGGAAGATGAGGTTTTTGCTAGGGCTATTGCAGATGTTTTATCGACCTCGATGATAGTCAGGTCTTCTCCTTCTTTTATCATCTCTCTTAATAACCTATTTAGCTAAATTGCTTCTCTGGCCACTTCACTTAGGGTAGTATACTCTACTTCTGTAGAGGAGAAGGCAATTGTTTGCTTCTTCCTGGTGTACCAAGAAACTGGATTGGGGTTAATGAAAAAGATGAAAGGTGTTGTGCTAGCTTCTCCTATCATATGAGCATCTAACCCAATCACTGTCCAAATAACCCCTAAATTTACTTTCTTTTCCCTTTTTATATATCAAGCCTTTTGATGGCGCCGCCATCCCCCGACATGTTGACTTGGAGCGTCCCCCACCGGATGACGTTGGTGATCCGGTACATGTCAAAGATCCACGTCATGTTGCCGAAGAAGATCCCCTTCCAGATGATTATGGTGACCCGGTTTATGTTGGTGCCGACTCAAGCTTGTTGTTCCTTCGCCGCCTCGAGATGAAGATTTATCACGACATCCTCCGCCATGGCCGCGTCAACATCTCCTCCAATGTCGTGTCAAATCTCCGCAGCGTCATTTTAAATATTATTTCAGATTTTAATTATGTTTTTATTTGGCCAATGTTTAGCCAAAGTTTTAATTATTTGTCATTTCATTTTGACCTTTGTTTAGCCACATTTGGGGTGCTTATAACCCTTGTCTTTGTAAAGCCTATATAAGGCTATGTTGTATTGGATTTTGAGTAGATTGAATGAAAAATTAAAAACCTAATTTCAGATTTTTGAATTACCTTCTCCTCTTCCCTCTTCCTCTTGGCCGCCCCCTACCTTTCTCTTTCCCTCTTTGGTCGCCGGCCTCCCTCCTCCCCTTCCAAGGCTTCGGCCACCTCCTCTCCTCCTCCCTCCCCTCTATCACCTTTCTCTACTCAAGGGTTACCCCTAGCCGCCTCCCCATCCTCATCCCAAAACGAAAAGCCATCCCATCCATTCAAATCCGCCGGCCACCCTTGGCATCCCCTCCAAAACCGACCCTCATCAACTTCATCCTTGACCGAGCCCTCTCCCTTTGCCATCAAGATCTCGGCCACATCCATCCCCTCACAAAACCGACACACCCTTTCATTCTCCTAGCCGACCACCTCCATCCCAACACCATCCATAACCCTATCCCTACAAAAAACCGATTCCTTTGGTGAGATCCAAATCAGCCCCATCTTCTAATCCAAGAGAAGAATCGGCCAAAGCTTGAGGTGAATCTTGTGAAACTTCAACGGCGTCGGAAGGCAATGAAGAACTTAGAGTTTCCCTCCTACCGACACGCTTTCGGTGGATCCGGAACGGAGCGATCCAAAGAGAGTTAAATCGGAATCATCCATTCCGGTTGGGTAACGAACGTCTCCACTCTTGTGTGTTTCTCTCTTAGATCATTTCTTTGGGCTTTTAGCATATCGTGTGATTTGTGATTGGTAGAATTTTCGTGGATAATATCTATTAAATTATTGTTATTGTTATTGATTCCCATTTGAATTCGTGAGGCGTGGAGGCCCTCATTTTATTTTCGTTGGGAGAGAACCACCCGTTATCCGAATCCTTATTTTCGGTGGTGTCACTTTTGGTACAACGTACGCTCGACCGAACCGTGTGAGTTCATTTTGCTTGAGAGGATCTTGGCCTATAACCTTGATATTATCTTAAGGGGCCTAGCGAACCCCCCGAATCCTATTAAATTAATTGTTGCAACTTGCGTAGTGGCTGTGTTTATTCTTCGTGTGAGCGTAATAATAATTATAATTAAGCGAGCGTGTGAACCCCTTAGCCGTTACGGTGTCGAAACACATGGCCTACATCAATTTGGTATCAGAGCCAGGTTGTGTCGATTTCTTAATTGACACCATCCTAATTAATTTTAATTGGCCGACACGCACGTGCACAAAATTTTTCAAACAAAAAAAAGCAAAAAATATTTTTTTTGTGGTCTGCCAATAGCAGCCTAAATTTTTATTTTTCAGCAAAAAATCAGAAAAAAAAATTAATTAATAATCCCCATATATATTATTTTGAAATATTAGCGGGAACAAATCTATCTTTGAAAATTAATCAGGATCAGACTATATTTATTTGTACTTGTGCACTTACTCCGCGTAGTCTATCCCCATTTTCCCGCTGAAAATTAAAACAAAAAAATGGCCTACGATGTTCACGTTTCCCGAATGAAATCTTTAGGTTCCGTCATGAACGTTAGAAAGCCTTTCAAATGTCCAGTAGTGGAAGAGATTAAGGGGTTGATTGGCCAACTAAAGGCTAATCAAGTTGTACCGCACTCATCTAGGCATGTTAGAGTTCCAGCTCCGACCTATGATGGGTTAGGTGGAACGCAAGAGTTTTTACGCTGGGTGAAGGCTATGGAGCGCTATTTTGAGAGATATCAGAATGTGGACCCCCACAAGATCCCCGTCGCGAGACTTCAATTATTTAGTCGAGTCCAGACCTTCTGGCTCAATGAGGAGAGACGTTTTGGGACATCCCTCGAAGAGTCACCTGTAGGTTGGAATATTATGAAGAATTTATTAACGGATGAGTATTACCCTCCATACTGCCGCTCTCCGTCGTCTGATTATTTGAGTGAGTCGCCGCCTAAGATTTTGCCTACATCGAATCAGCATGTTCCCTCGTACTCCCGTATGAGGACGTCTCATGATTTTAGTTCTCCCCGCCTGGGCACTAGACCCTTTCCTGTTTATGAGAGTGTTCCTATCAGCGTGATTGAATCTGAGCTTGCGATTACGAGTACGCCCGTCACTGAGGACGATGCTGTTAATGTTGACAACATGAGTGACGATGAGGAGATTGGTTACCCGAGTGACTTGGATGAGGATTTCTCATTTGAGGAACCCTCTCCACTCCCTTTCGACGACATTTTGGAGCCATCACTTTTGACTGTTGTGGAGCCTTTTGATGATCCTAAGTCGATTGATATTCTAGCTGAGTCAGAAGAGTTACAGTCTGCTGAGAGCTTACCCAGTCGTGATTCATTTGACGATCTGTTAGGACATGAGCTTGTTATTTCTAGTCTGAGACGTATCGAAGTGCCCGTTTCTGAGATTTTCACTGTAACTGATGTCAGGACTGATGTGTTGGAAGATTGTTCTAGTAAAGGAGTTAAACTTTTGGAATACGATATTGAAGTGGAACCGGATGGGCATCCCCTAATGCTAACTCTTTTACCTAAACTTGAATGTGATTTTAACTCTCTACCGTTTGTAACGCCTGATCTCGTTGTAGTGTTGCCGACCTATGATCCGATCACTGAATCTGAAATACATGATTTACCACATGATTTAGAAGACATGTCGGATGATTTTTCCGTAAGAGCGAATTCACTGTTTGAATTTTCTTACGACTTTATTGGGTTGCGACCGGATGATCTTTATTGGAAGTCAAATCCGTGTTTTGGGGTTTCGAATTGGATTACTAGTGGTACCTTGGCGATGGTGCCTTATGACGTGATGTCCCCTCGACAAACTTATTTGCCAAGCCCGGTCGCACGCATTTATCCCCCGCCTTTTGATGACCCGTGCACGCACACGCTAGTGAACGTAGTTGCGACTGTTAAGTTGTGTTGCCCGCACGTCATGTCAAATCCGGGAGCGCCCCGTTCTATATATAGTGATGAGTGTTTTCCGTTAGCTTTTATTCATGACGTTTTAAAATTTAAATTTAAGTTTAAATCTAAAACTACGATGTTGTATGGCGGTGATTTCACCACTGCTTTTATAGCACCCGTGCCACCTGACTTGGTCCCGTTACTGCCCACTGTTAAAGCAAGTCACGTTGTACATGGGTTCTCCCCACACAGTTCTAAGATTGTTTGTTGGAATCGGAGAGTATCCTACCGTTATATAAGTGATTTGGTTTTGGTTTGTCTCGTCCCTGAACGGATGCCTCCAGGCACCTCAGAAATATTTATGAACCGGCCAGTCCATTATTTGCGAATCTTATGGAAATTTAGTAGCATGACATTTCTTGTAGAATTTTCCATTGATTGGGGCATCGCTCCTATTTTCTACTTTTCATACTTTACGCGTCATGCTTCTATGCCCCTTGAAAAGTCTATCTCTCCATTTACATATTCCACTATGCTTTCTATTGGGTTGGGTGGTGATAGTTTGTTAGGATCGTTCTCTTCTCCGGTCTCCATCGGAGGTATGTTGGTTGACGTTGTGGAAATACTTTGTTCTTATTTGTCTAATGCGTCTTTGAGGTCCCCCCAAGACCATCTTTTGCCTTGCAGGTTCCTCTTCCTCAACGATTATACCCGGGACTACTCATCAGTGATGAGTATTTTTGAGAGGGGGAGGATTGATGGCGCCTCCATCCCCCGACATGTTGACTTGGAGCATCCCCCACCGGACAACGTTGGTGATCCGGTACATGTCAAAGATCCACGTCATGTTGCCGAAGAAGATCCCCTTCCAGATGATTATGGTGACCCGGTTTATGTTGGTGCCGACTCAAGCTTGTTGTTCCTTCGCCGCCTCGAGATGAAGATTTGTCACGACATCCTCCGCCATGGCCGCGTCAACATCTCCGCCAATGTCGTGTCAAATCTCCGCCGCGTCATTTTAAATATTATTTCAGATTTTAATTATGTTTTATTTGGCCAATGTTTAGCCAAAGTTTTAATTATTTGTCATTTCATTTTGGCCTTTGTTTAGCCACATTTGGGGTGCTTATAACCCTTGTCTTTGTAAAGCCTATATAAGGCTATGTTTTATTGGATTTTGAGTAGATTGAATGAAAAATTAAAAACCTAATTTCAGATTTTGGAATTACCTTCTCCTCTTCCCTCTTCCTCTTGGCCGCCCCCTACCTTTCTCTTTCCGTCTTTGGCCACCGGCCTCCCTCCTCCCCTTCCAAGGCTTCGGCCACCTCCTCTCCTCCTCCCTCCCCTCTATCACCTTTCTTTACTCAAGGGTTACCCCTAGCCGCCTCCCCATCCTCATCCCAAAATGAAAAGCCATCCCCTCCATTCAAATCCATCGGCCACCCTTGGCATCCCCTCCAAAAACCGACCCTCATCAACTTCATCCTTGACCGAGCTCTCTCCCTTTGCCATCAAGATCTCGGCCACATCCATCCCCTCACAAAACCGACACACCCTTTCATTCTCCTACCCGACCACCTCCATCCCAACACCATCCATAACCCTATCCCTACCAAAAACCGATTCCTTTGGTGAGATCCAAATCAGCCCCATCTTCTAATCCAAGAGAAGAATCAGCCAAAGCTTGAGGTGAATCTTTTGAAACTTCAACGGCGTCGGAAGGCAATGAAGAACTTGGAGTTTCCCTCCTACCGGCACGCTTTCGGTGGATCCGGAACGGAGCGATCCAAAGAGAGTTAAATCGGAATCATCCATTCTGGTTGGGTAACGAACGTCTCCACTCTTGTGTGTTTCTCTCTTAGATCTTTTCTTTGGGCTTTTATCATATCGTGTGATTTGTGATTAGTAGAATTTTCGTGGATAATATCTATTAAATTATTGTTATTGTTATTGATTCCCATTTGAATTCGTAAGGCGTGGCGGCCCTTATTTTATTTTCATTGGGAGAGAACCACCCGTTATCCGAATCCTTATTTTCGGTGGTGTCTCTTTTGGTACAACGTACGCTCGACCGAATCATGTGGGTTCATTTCGCTTGAGCGGATCTTGGCCTATAGCCTTGATATTATCTTAAGGGGCCTAGCGAACCCCCCGAATCCTATTAAATTAATTATTGCAACTTGCGTAGTGGCTGTGTTTATTCTTCATGTGAGCGTAATAGTAATTATAATTAAGCGAGCGTATGAACCCCTTAGCCGTTACGGTGTCGAAACACATGGCCTACATCACCTTTGGATCATGAGCCACTGATATATCAGAGAATCCTTTTGGATGTATCCATTTGTTTCACACTTGGTGAATGCATGTAGTGAGATACAATGCTTGCGACAAATTTGATGTCGGATCTGGTATTAGATAGGTGTTGGGTACATTGGACACAATGTAATTGATTTGAAGGAGCCCTTTCAACCCAATGATATACATAAGTATGCATTTGATGTATGTTTCAGTTCATGCATGCAGGTTGCCTATGTCATATTGATTGGATAGGTGGTTCAAGTCATATTGAAAGGTGGACTCAAAGAAGCTGACTAAAATTAAAGAAATTTTTCTAAGTACAAAGCGTCGAGTGAAGTCACCACAGTCAACATCTAGCAACTTGCAATGCAGAAAAATGGCTAAGTACAAAAGTGTCGACACACTTCAACTGTGTCGACACCTTTGCTAGAGCAGTGTCGAGATAAGTCAGTTATCTCGACACTTTGAAGATCAAGTCAGCAGTGTCGAGACAAGTCAGATATCTCGACACCTTAATACAATTGTGTCGAGACAATACAACTATCTCGACACAATGTAGAACTGAAGTACAGACTTAAAGTGTTGACACTTAGCATACAGTAGTGTCGAGACAATTCAACTGTCTCGACATAGTGAAGAATTAAAACAAGTGTCGACACCGGGCGGGCTGAAGTGTCGAAATAATTCAATTGTCTCGACACAGTGAAGAATTAAAACAAGTATCGCCACTAGGCAGGCTGAAGTGTCGAGACAATTCAACTGTCTCGATACAGTGAAGAATAAAGCAAGCGTCAACACCCGACAAATAGTTGTGTTGAGACAATCCAACTGTCTTGACACAGTGCAAATTTAAAGATGCCGATAAAGACAACAGTTGTGTCGAGACAAGTTAACTGTCTCGACACATTCAAGTTCGGACTAAAAATTTTTCTAAGTAAAATTGTGTCGAGACTGCTAAGATGTCTCGACACCTTCTAAGAACACTTAAGTAATAAAGTGTTGAGACACTTTGGACATCTCGACACTTATGTTTCTGAAGATGTGTAGAGTTAACATAGAAGTGTCAAGACATGTTAGAAATGTAACATCAGCTACAGTATCGTGATCAGAAACTGTTTGAAGGAAGAATTGAAGTATGGCATCATCAATCAGAAACCAACTACCTATGAAGGCTATAAATAGAGGGTTCGTCAACACATAATGATGAATCAGAAAAATCATCTTATTCTCTCATTCTTATTTTTCTAAGTCAGGTGAGGGCGATAATTCCGAGAAGAAGGAAGACGAAGGTCTTCAAGAAAATCTTCTAATCCTGTCATCAAGTTGATCAGAAGATTAAGGTAGATCTGTTCAACAAGTTCTTCACAGAAATCACGCCGATCAACATCAAGAACTTGTTGATTCAGGAAAGAATCATTTTCAGCTAGCTTATTTTTCAAGAATCTATCCAATGCAGATGAATTGAAGAATTTGACTTCTCTCAGATAAGTAAGATTACAGAATTATTGTTATCTGAAGATTACTTTTCTAATTTTACCTCTTTATTTAGTAAGATATTTTTTAGATCTGAGTGGGAAGGAGATTAATTGTCTAAGTGGTAAGCCTAATTTATAAAGGCTAAGGTAGGGTTCTTGAGGGACTCGAGGTAGGTGATTTGTGTGGGATCACTGAGGTGTAAGCCTGTGTTATAAAGGCTGAGGTGGGGTTCTTGAGGGACCAGAGGTAGGAGATTGGGTAAATATCTGAGGTAGGACCTGTTGGTCTGAGTGTTGGATAATAAGAAAATAGGGTTTTAGTGATGAAATTTTTGGTCACTAAATATTGCGGGTTGGTCACTAAAACCATTTAGTGACTAAAATTAATCTGTCTCAAGGTTGTTGCAAAATGTCCGTTACTAAATGTATTTAGTAACCAAATTTGTTTTCGTCACTAAATGTATTCTTTTAGTGACGAAATGAGTCGTCGTTGCTAATTGTTTTTAGTAACTATTCTATTTGTCACTAAAAATGCACTTTCTGTGACCAAATTAATTTAGTTACTAATTGTTTAATGCAATAGTGACAAGAGTTTTTGTCACTAAAAATAGCTTTTGTGACCAAATTAATTTAGTCACTCATTGTTCATTATAATAGTGACTGTTTGTTTAGTCACTAAATGCCACTTTTAGTGACAAAATATCTATCACAAATATTTTATAATTGTTCATATATTAGATTTAAATAAATTTATTTATTTGATATTAAATAGAATACAAATATATATAAGATAAAATACAATAATAAATATAATATCTATTTTGTAAGAGAATCTCAATGAAAAAAATATGTTTATTAATACAAAAAAGAAGGTGGGAGATAGCCTAAGCCCCTCAATACAATTAATAGAACACTTAACTTTATTACACTCAATACATGTAAAAAATGTATAATAAACAATTTGGTCATGAAAATTATTCTCTTTCTTCTTCAAGGGCTCGTCTCTCTTGCCTTCTTCCTTCTTCGGTGCCTCCTTAATATGGTGCCTCACTCTTGGGCTCTTTCTTTTTTCCGGCCACTTGGGGACAAGCCCGTATATATCTGATTCTGCTTTAATATAATATCTTGCATGAAACACCGCCAGATAAACTCGATGACTTGTTCCCTACACCATGAGTTTTAATTTAATGAGCTCCATGAACTAAAATATACCTCTTTTTCGAAATAAGAATAAGATACTAAAAATGTGCTAAACTTAGAATTGCATGGTGGGCTTGAGCATGGTTTGAAAACTTCATCTAAAATTTCTAACATACATTTCATTGAATAAATCTTTATGCAAATGTAAAGGGTACCTAAAATTATGTTGATCATGATGGAATAATACCTGAACTGGACCATACAACGTGGCAAAGACCGGAACGAAACTTATATTGCCATAAATTCACATACAAATGAATTATTGTACAGTTAATTGGATGCATCTAGTCACATGCTT
The DNA here is from genome assembly GCA_039513925.1 of Platanthera zijinensis. Classification (NCBI taxonomy): domain Eukaryota; kingdom Viridiplantae; phylum Streptophyta; class Magnoliopsida; order Asparagales; family Orchidaceae; genus Platanthera; species Platanthera zijinensis. Next base: position 47,694,003 of record CM077093.1, on the reverse strand, counting down.
ACCAACATTAAAATATCAATGTGTGAAAAATACAAACATGATAAAATTAAGAATCAAAACAATTAAAAATATCCGCTAAGATAGACAATTAAGAATATTAGTCAAGGACAATGACCAATCAACATTATTGATAACATTTTGGTATAGAAAAGTTCTATGTAAATATTATGAATGATTTATGACACCAAACTAGTAATTAGCTAGGAAAGCAACTAAAATATCAGCTATGCTAGGAACATAACTAAGAAGATCTCTCACATCATCAATTTCATTCAAATGAAAGCTTTTTAGAACAAAGAGGGGCTCAAATGAAATCTTATTTCATCAAAAGAGGGACATTTCTTGAGTCCAACACACCAAAAAAATGTATAGAAAAAATAAGTTTTTTCCCCAAAATAAGTGATCAGATGTTTCAAACAAATCCTCTGAATTTGGTGTATTTTTGTTTTGAGAAAGCAGCTGATGGAAAATTGGAAACTGCTCTACTGAATGCAAGCACTAGGTCGAAGTCTACGAACGAAAGTCCTTTGAGCAACAGTGCGAGGAGATCAGACGCGTTCATTGTCTTCTATGCCCTGATCTTTGCCATCTCCTGCAGCTCAGCCTTGCTGTGAATCAACATTTGACCTTTGGCTTCTGCTCAGTTATTCATGTGGCGGCTTTTGTGATCGTTTTAGTTATCAACTTTTGATTGTTTCTATAAAGGATTTTTTCAAACCCTATAGTTCTATGAGAGAAAGATTATTGAAAGATAAGTTGATAAGAGATAATATATAAGGGGAAAGAGGATGAGATACATTAATGAAAAGCAATTCAAACATCACGCTATTCCTCCGGATTTCATCCTCCTGTGTAGAAGTAAATTAAGGTTTATCATCCTCATAAATGCATTATATAGCAGCCAACATGTGTACGATAATTAAGGTACATACCGTTAAGGTATGCCGCACATTCTCAATTTAAGCAAGTAAGCGATGTTCGTCGATAAAAGGAAGCTTAGTAACACCCTTCACAACATAGAACAGTAAACTAAAGAAATTAATACAAAGGATTGGACAATTCTTTAATAAGCATAACCAAACTGGAAATTATACTACAAAACTGGAAAATAATATAGAGACCCTTCCCTAGGCCCTCACTACTACATGGGGATGTTTTGGGCACCAAGCTGCCCTCTTCTCCTTACTTCAAAATAAAAACCATCACTCTCGCTCTCTACTCCTCAACTAACCAAACTAGTAAACTATGGTTTTCAACATGTTAATAATTACACATTTACCACTAAAATTACCAATATTATCCATCAAACGCCTAAAAACATCTTCAAATTTAAATAAAACACAGAATTAATTGTAATTAAGTGATGTTTAACACAATTATAGAACATCATTGCTATAATCCTGTGTTTTAGAAGAATTACAGGGGAGGGAGAGAAACAGAGAGAGAAAATCATATCCATGGTTCAAAAAATACAAACACAGAGAAGAAAGAAAGTAAAATCGCTTTGGGTTGAAGAAGATTAAGATTTAACTACAGAAGCAAGCTGAAGAACGCAAAAAAAATCTCTGCTGAATTTGAAGAAAATATCTGAAGAGACTTGGGATCTGAAAGAAGAAATCCTTAAACCCTGAACACAAAGACTAATGCCAACTGAAAATCCACAACAAAGAGAACACAAAATCCTCAAATCGCAAATATATATCCAAAATCTAGGCCAAAAACTATATAAATAAATTTTTATCTGAAATCCCTGCAGTACAGTAGACCAGAGCAAAGATCATCCAACAAATAGTTGATCAAATGGTTTAAAAGGAGAGCCGAGTCTGAATTCTATATTTAACTGGGTCAGTCCCTTGAGATCAAAAACAAATGGTGCATAGTGATAGGGTTAAAACCTGAACTGGGAGGAAGGGGGAGAGGAGTTTATTTCTTATGCAATCATTAATATAGACACTGCACAAATTTTTAAACAACAAAAACCTACAACCTATGACATCCAAAGCTCATACATTATTAGCTCTTCTGACAACATCCTTAACAAAAGAACTCAATCACAACAATATATTTTTAAAAATGTGCTTTTCTGTAGAAACCCTACAGCTAACCCGACTAGTACATGTGTTGAAATAAGGCTACATGTACTTAATAGTAGTTTGATAATAGGGCTACATGTGTTGAAACACACTAAAGTAAAAAATCATGCACTTCTAAGAACCAGGCTTTGCATACCAAAATATAAATCTTCATGATTAATAGATCTTATGAAAGTAATAAACAGTCTAATATATCTAGTAACCACACCAGTCAATGACTAGTAAATAGACAATAAAACCATGTATACAACAAAAACAACACTCAAGCCTTTATTTAAATAAACTAAATCCAAATTAGCAGAAAAATACTGCCTCTAAACTTTCAGCAATTAAATAGCCCAATGTAGCTCCAATGATCTGCATCACTTCAGGTATGCCAGAATCTACAATAGTTAGTTTAAAAATTGCAGAAAAGGAAGAAAAAAGGATAATCATTTTTGCAACAACTATGATTAGTAATAAAATTAGATGTTTTTTCAATTTAAAAAAATTCAAAATTTGCCAAAATTTCTCTAGTCAGTACTTTCCATCTGATCCTCTATTTGTCTTCGTTCTATGAATATCATCATTCGTGCCTCCATTTGCTCCATAAGTGCTTCTCTTTGCTCCATTCGTGCCTCTCTTTGAGCTACTCTTTCCTTTATTTCATGAAAATGTGTGCTCATGTCTGCTTCTACTTCAGCTCGAATTTGTGCTTTGAGACGTCAATTAGTACTTTCATGCTCTAAAGGTTTCGGTCCTGGGCCCATGCCAGGAATATAACCTGATCGTTTACCAAGTACGACTGTGTAGGCTTCTTTTGTGGTTAATTTGTCTTCCCCTTTTTCTTTTTTTTGTTCCTCGTGAAGTTCCAAAAGCTTGTTATATACCTCCTCAGCAGTTTCATCGGTCCACTGATTCTATTTTCCCTTTTTTGTTTTCTCCCACAATCATACATATATTGGCAATTGTTGATCTTCATGTGCAACTTGTCTCTATTTAAAGAAAACAATAAAACATAAAATTAAAGTATGATAATTAATCAATTAAAACATAAGTACATGAATCTTAAAAATGTTAACAGTTTATGTATTGTTCGCGCTATGGACTTTGTACTAACATGCGATTTCATTTTTTGTTGGCTCCTGTTTTTTTTGTTCACATCGCTAATTTTCTACAATGAATTAATAAAAAAAATCAATATATTAGGAATGTTTAATTTAAAAAATTACCACTTTGTAATATCAATTTAAAGATTATTACTTTCACACCTTAAATTTGGCACTACCCCAATAACCAATTAGCCAACTCCATTGTTCAGGATTGATGTCTTTAGGGCATTGTTCACGCCTTTGTGCATTGGTACTCTATTTTAAATAATATTCGTTATGCAATCGAGCACGCCAAACATTATAGATTCGACGAAGTGAAGATATAAGGTCATCCATGACATGATTCTCATTTGGAAGATTGAACTCGGACTAAAATAGCATAATATATATTAAAAAGCTGATTCGTAAAAAAATACCATGTTCAATACATATATTTAATTGTAAGAACTTCATTACTTACATAGATAATATCAATTATTTTATCAATTATATCAACTGGAATATGAGCCCATCTCTCCACATTCAAAGGAGCAAAAAGCCTTACAATGCATCCACTCCTCCTGATAAGCTCTTGAGATCTATTACAAAAAAATCTACGAAGGTCTGCGGGAAGATGAACTTTAACCTTTTGAGTAGAATCATATTTGTTGGAACACCCTATTACTGATTTGGGTAAGGATCACTATGTCCTTAGGAAAATGTCTTGACCTCCTTGTATAATTTTAAAGGTCAACTATAATAGGTCTAAGGCTTAGAACTTAGGTTTGAAAGCTGTCCCCAAGACCTTCTAGTTCAAAATACAAGTGCAGGAGTTTAAGGCAATTCTTGTCGAGCTCAGATCGACGAGGCATCAAACTCAGTTCGACTATCTCTGAGCTCAGTTCAACGTGTCGTCGAACTCGGTTCGACGATCTCCGAGCTTAGATCGACGATTTCTGTCTCAAGTCTATTTCTAGTCTCCGAGCTCAGGTCGATGATAGTCGAACTCAGATCGACGTCTTTCTTGAGAGATCGACGATTTCAGATTTCAAATTCAGTCAGTTATGGAATTCAATCTGATTCATATCCAGCATTTATTTCAAAGGATTTTGTAGCCGTTTCAATCAATCTAGAGCAAGTTTCAAGGAAGACTAAATGGAATGTCTCTTAGGACTTTCCTCCAGAGATAGATATCAATTAAGGAAGTCATTTATGACTGGCTAACGGCTATCTAGAAGACTGAATTTCAATATATCATCTCAGAGTAATTGAGACTGGATGATGATTATCATTCTAAGGCATAGATCTTGAGACACAAGTACTACAGGATTACAAGTTAGAATTCTTACAGAACACAAGGAATACAACAGTGAAGGAGATCACCACACAGAAAAGAATTCCTCTATTCTTTCAAGATCTCTTCTGATTCAAGTGTTCAAGGCTTCTTCAATTATGGACTCCAGACACATCACATTTTAGCCTTTGTTGAAATCATTCTTTGCTGGAGATCTCAAACAAACTGAAGGCCTATCACCCTGTGCAAATCTTCTCTTCCTGAAAAACTACAAATCTCAGGGGGAGCTTTGACAACAACAATCCACTAGTCTTCTCATTGACTATTGACAGAGAAGAACATCAACTCTTTCTTTTTCTTTTATTCTGCTGTAAAAGGGTTACTAAAAAATCCCTTCAAATGTTTTGTGGTTGGTTTCTGAGACCTTGTCAAAACTCAGTGGTGGCAAGACACCTTATCAAAAAATCTGATCTGGTTTTTGAGCACCTTATCAAAAGCTCATTGGTGCCCAGGACACCTGATCAACTATTCCTTCAGTGGATTCCTACCTAGGGTGTTAGAAGAGTGGATGTACCCAGGTTGATTGGGGAACCACTATAGATCCTTGTGTCTTCTGGTTGCTATGTTTGATTTGCTATGTGCTATGATTTGTTTCTTGCTTACTTAGCTTTTATTTACTGCACGCACAATACACATATATATAAATCAAGTCTTCCACTGCTGAATAATTTTTTAATTTGGAAAATTATTTTAATATACTCTATTACCCCCCCCCCCTCTAGAGTAAAGGTAGATCTTACCCTCACTTTCAATTGGTATCAGAGGGAGGTTTGTTATTCAACAACTAGATCTTCACTAGGTTGGTTATTTTACAGGCTAATACCTGAACCAAAAGATCTCTGACAAGATCAACCTTTAATAGAGGGTTTTTATTTCCATTATATTTATTTTCATATAAAACCATGGCACAGAACAAAGATTATGCTAGCACTAGACCTCTAGTGTGCAATCTTTTTAAGTTTGCACTTTGGAAGGCAAAGATTAAATTATACATGAATTTTATTGATGAGGACATCTTTAATTCTGTTTTGACAGTGTGTCCAAGACCTCCAGCAACTATAAGTACAAGTGCTGTTCCACCTCCTTCAGGAACAGATGTTGGAATCAAAAAGTGGAAAGTTGCTGATGCCAAGGCAATGAACATATTGGCTTAGACTATGTCTGATGACATATTTCAAAAGGTGGCTGAATGCAACTCAACAAAAGAAATATGGGATAAGCTATCTGAGCTTGTGTCAGGATCAGCTGATGAAAGAAAAGACATAAGATCCCATCTAATAACCTATTATGAGAATTTCAAGAAGGGAGAAACTGAGTCAGTTGCTGATATGTACAACAGACTCAGTCTAATTGTCAGTGAACTGAAGACCTTGGACAAGGAGATCTCATTGATTGAACTCAATGATAAGATCCTAATGTGCTTCCCCAGCACTTGGGACTCAAGGATCTGGCCAATCAAGGATGCCATAAGCATAAATGAGATCACCACTGAAGCTCTATTGGGCAAGCTCAAGTCTTATTAGCTGCTCATCAAAAATAGAGAGGAAGAGCAAAAGACAGCTTCTCCAGCAATCAGGAAGGAGAAGACAATTGCCTTCAAAGCTACAGAAGAACAGCCTGAAGACAAGGTTACAGGCAATGAAGAGTTAATGAGTCTACTGGCCAAAAGATTTTACAAGATGGCCAGGAAAGATTTCAGGAAAAGGTCATCCAGAGGCCATGAAAAGCCAAGGTATGACAAATCCATTAATAAATAAATTATTTGTTTTGGATGCAGGAAACCGGACCACATTGTGCCTGACTGTCCAAAAAATCAAAATAAGGACAAGAAAGATAAGAAAGATAGGAGAAGAGACAAAGATTTCAGGAGAAACAACAATGACAAATCCTCCTCCAGCAAGAACAAACACACCAGGAAAGGATTTGTAGCTAAAACCTAGAGTGAGACTGAAGAGGAATCATAGGCTTCATCAAGCTCAAGTGATGATGAAGATGATGCTGAAGAGAAGGAGTTCTGCATGATGGCTATCAATGCCTCTCAACATAATTCTGATGCAGAACAAGAGTCAGAATCTGAATCTGAACATGAAGCTGAAGAAGATCAGGTAATAGATTCTTTTGATTTCAATTCAGAGGACTTTAGATATGAATTTAAGGCACTTTGTTTAGACCTGCTAAAGTCTGAGAAAGAGATTATCTCTCTCAGAAATCAATTGTCTGAACATAGCACTTTAAAATCAGATAACCTCAAACTCTCTAAGGAGTTGGAATTTTGTAGGGAGGAGATAGCTTCACTGAAAAGTGAACTATCTCAGGCAAAGAAGTTTGAAGAATCCCTTAATGGGAGAAGCATCAGACCGATGGACATCACAAGCACAGTGAACTTAAGACTTAACAGTACACTGGGCTTGGGTGCTTCATCCAGCCAACCTATAGTGTTAACAACCCCAATTAAGTTTATCTCAGATAAATGAAAGGGAGTTGTAGAGGTAGCTAAGAAGAATCCTGATTTACCTAAGGAAAACAAAGTTCAACGGAAAACGTCGAATAGAGCTCAACGGTCGCGAAACAGAGCTCAGCGATCTCAAGCTGAATCGTCAAACTCAGGTCGACGATCGCTGAACTCTGAACTCTGGTAAATTCGATCTTCGAACGGAGCTCGACGATCTGACCCAAGATCGTCGAAATCAGCTCAGAGATCGTCGAACAGAGATCAGAGCTTTGAATAAGGTTTTAAGGGTGAATCAAAATTCAATCCTATGGGTCCTACATCCCAAAGCTTTAACCCTTATACTGAATGGATAATACCTCCTAGGTGATATCATCCTGAAGGTTATAAGAGTCAACCAGGGATGTCTTTTATTTTAGAATTTAAAGGTTATCAACCTAGGCCCAAGGTAAACTGGGTCAAAAACAAGTAAATTATTATGTATGTAGGTGAAGACCTATCCAACAATAAACCAGCAATGATATCTGGATAGTGGGTGCTCAAAGCACATGACAGGAAGCAAGGATAATTTAACATCCTTCAAAGAAAAGCTTGGACACAAAGTCATATTTGGAGATTCAAACTTTGGACAAACAAGGGATATGGTTCAGTCCAAATAGGGTTAGTCACATTCAAGAAGGTGGCCTATGTGGAAGGACTGAAGCATAATTTAATCAGCATCAGTCAACTGTGTGATGAAGGCTACCGGGTGTAATTCAACAAATCCTCATAAAAAATCAAATCAGAGGACAACACAACTGTGTTGACAGGTAAAAGGAAAGATAATATTTATCTTGTAGATTTTCATTCAACAAAGGTAGACATCTGCTTGTTCAACTCTGTTAGTAAACCAAATGAACGTTGGCATAAGAGATTAGGACATATAAACCTTAGAACCATTGCTAGGCTGTCCAAGGATAACCTTGTTAAAGGACTTCCTTCTGGCCCCTACAAGAAGGAAGGACTTTGCAGGGCTTGTCAGTTAGGCAAGCAAACTAAAAATAGTTTTAAGTCAATTAATAAAAGTTATTCACCTAGGATTTTGTATCTGTTACACATGGATCTTTTTGGACCCATTACAGTACAAAGCCTAGGAGGGAAATCTTACACTTTAGTAGTTGTAGATGACTTCTCTAGATTAAAATGGGTATTCTTTCTGAGGAAGAAGTCTGATAACTTTAAGTGTTTGACAGAGTTTCTCAAATACATACAGATTGAGTTCAATACTCACATTGCCCTAATCAGAAGTGATCATGGGACAGAGTTTGATTCTCTTCTTATGCAAGAGTTCTGTCAGAGTGAAGGGATCAGGCACACTTTCTCAGCTCCTAGAACTCCTCAACAAAATGGGGTAGATGAAAGGAAAAATAGAACCCTTATTGAATCTGCTACTACATTGTTGACAGATGCTCACCTTCCTCTATCCTTTTGGGCAAAGGCAGTGAACACATCAAACTATGTGCTTAATAGAAGTTTGATACATAAGCTAAAGGGCAAGACTCTCTATGAATTACTCAAAGAGAAGAAACCTAAAGTAGATTACTTCAAGATTTTTGGTTGCATTTGTTACATACACAATAATGACAAGAAGTACATAGAAAAGTTTTAAGCCAAAGCTGATGAAGGAGTGTTTCTGGTATACTCCATGATCTTAAAGCTTATAGGGTGTATAACAAATCTTCTTTTAAAATTGAAGAATCTGTACATGTATCTTTTGATGAAACTAACATTTCTCATAAGGAGAAGAATACTTCTATCATAGAACCTTTGCAGGTACATTCTCTTTCAAAATATTTGGACAGGATACACATTATAGAAAAGGATATAACACATTCACCTATCCAACAAAGTGGTGAAAGCAGTGAAGATGAAAAGGGCACTCAACATCTTGGTGAGAACCAGATTGAAGATCTAGTTGTTGTACCACAAGAGGAAACAACAACACAGGTTGGTGAACAATAATCACCCCCTATTGATTTAGTAACATCAAGAGATCATCCAATCTCCCAAGTGATTAGAGACATCTCAACTGGTGTGCAAACCAGAAATCAGGTCAACCAAAATCTGATGCACACCTGCTTTCTATCTCAAATTGAGCCTAAATCCGTACAAGATGTAGAACAAGATCCACACTGGATCATTGCAATGCAAGAGGAGTTACATCAATTTGAAAGGAACAAAGTTTGGGAGCTAGTGCCAAGGCCAAAGGTTCACTCCATTATTGGAACAAAATGAGTGTTCAGGAACAAACTGGATGATCAAGAAATTATTGTAAGGAACAAGGCAAGGCTAGTTGCACAAGGATACTCACAAGAAGAAGGAATAGATTATGACCAGACCTTTGCACCAGTTGCAAGGTTGGAGGCCATAAGAATATTTCTAGCTTATGCAACACACAAGGGATTCAGGGTCTATCAAATGGATGTAAAGAGTGCATTTCTCAATGGAGATATCAAAGAAGAAGTCTATGTTAGACAACCCCCAGGTTTTATCTCTCCAACTCATCCTGATTATGTTTTTAAATTGCATAAAGCATTATATGGTCTCAAGCAAGCTCTTAGAGCATGGTATGAGACCTTAGCATGCTTTCTTTTAGAAAATGATTTTATAAGGGGTAGAGTAGATCAAACTCTTTTTATTAGAACCCATAAGTCCAATATCCTACTAGTACAAATTTATGTAGATGACATTATTTTTGGATCTACTGATTCAAATTTTTGTAAAAGGTTTTCCAACCTAATGCATTCTAAATTTGAAATGAGTAGCATGGGTGAGCTTTCCTTCTTTCTAGGATTGCAAGTCAAACGGCATGTTGATGGCATATTCATTTCTCAAACCAAGTATGCAAAAGAGTTGGTTAAGAAATTTGGTATGTCTGAAGCATCCTGCATGAAAACACCTATGCCTACCAATGCTGTATTAGATACTGATGAACAAGGGAAACCTGTTGATCAGACAACATATAGAGCAATGATTGGCTCTTTATTGTACCTTACAGCTAGTAGACCTGATATAATGTTTGCTCCATGCATATGTGCTAGATTCCAAGTAAGCCCTAGAGAGTCACACCTAACCTTAGTAAAAAGGATTCTTAGGTATGTGAAAAGTTATCCAAATCTAGGTCTCTGGTATCCAAAAGATTCAGTATTTGAATTAACTGGATTTTCAGATATTGATTATGCTGGATGTAGAGTAGACAGGAAAAGCACCAGTGGAACTTGTCAGTTTCTTGGTGACAGACTTGTCTCCTGGTTTTGTAAGAAACAAACATCTGTGTCCACATCAACTGCTGAAGCTGAATACATGGCAGCAGGTAGTTATTGCTCACAGATTTTGTGGATTCAAAATCAGCTCCTATACTATGGTTACAACTTAGATAAGTCAAAAATATTTTGTGATAACACCAGTGCTATTTCTATAGCACAAAATCCAGTCCTCCGTAGTAGGACAAAACATATAGAGATTAGGCATCACTTTTTAAGAGATAATGTTGAGAAAAATAAAATTGAACTTCAATATATCCCAACTGATTTGCAAAGGGGAGATATTTTCACCAAACCATTGGATGATAAGAAACACACATTCTTCCTGAATCAGTTAGGAATGTTAGATGGAGGAAGTTTAAATTAAGATCCAAGATTTTAAAACCTTAAAATTGACCAAGACTAGGCAAAAAATTTGATTTTTCTAGTGTCTATAGGTTATTTCTGTTCTCTGAACTGCGCTCGACATTTTTCCCAAAGAACGTTGAACGGAGATCGACGTTCTCATGAAAGCGTCGACCGAAGTTCAGCATTTTCCAGATGGTGCTAGGCTGTCTCTTTCCGGTCAGAGAGCATCGAACGAAGCTCGACGCTCTCCAATATTGTCGAACGGAGATCGACGATGTTGAAGACCTTTCAGATTCCTTTAGAAGCCCAGATCGTCGAACGGAGTTCAACGATCTTTCCTTTTCTACGTCGAACCCTAATATAAAATTAATTTTTCGACCGTCGTTCTCTTTTGCGCTTTCATACTTTCTGCAGAGCTTTTCCTTCCGCCAAACATCTCTGCACTTGGTCTTGTTTGTTCATTTTTGCAGGTAACAATGGCCATCCCTGTTGCAGTCTTAGCAGCGATGAAGTTTGACATCGGCTTCGACATCGACATGGATTCATTCGAAGGCAGTGATCAAATCTTCAAAGATATTATGGAACTGTTCAAGGAACAACAGTTGGTTCCTATCATGTCCACAAGAATGAAATTGGTTGCAGATGAAATTAAGGAATGGGTGTATACAGCACACAACCTGGATCAGAACATAGTGATTGGAACAATATCAGGGACAAATGTATCCTTAACTCTTGCTCTCCTAACGAAAGTCTTCCAATTGAGTACTGGGCATGATTCTATAGAGTTATCTGGAGAGGAATTTGCTAGTATGCTGGATAGAATGGGTCACTCAGCAGCAAACCCTAATAAGTTGCTTAAGAAAAATCTGTCAACGGAGTGTAGATTCTTATCAGATGTTGTGGGAAAGGTACTGCTGGCAAAGCATTCTTCTCATGATACCATCTCTAGGTATCAATTCTGTTTGATGGGTGCATTAGTTGATAAGAAGCATTTGAATTGGGGAGAGATATTCTTTGATTTAATTAAGAAAAAGATTAACAAGAATTTGGTAAATTTTGGGAGGATATTAGGCCTGTTTCTGCATAACAGATGCCCTCAACTGCTTGTTTCTAGTGGCATGCACATCAATGCCTCCAAGAGACTATCCTGTGCCCTCTTTGGAAAGTAGGACAGGCAAATTGCCAAACCCAGCAGGTCTCCTACAGTGGTCTCAACTTCAGGCACAAGGACTGTACAAGTCACTTCTCCTCAGGCAACTTCCCCCTTAGAAGAATTGTATGCCTCCTCCTCATCTCCTCCATCTCCACCCATTATTTCTTCAACCATCCCTACATCCACCATCACCATTTCAATTTCATCTCCCATCTCAACTCCATATCCATCTACTTCTTCACCACCAGCAGCAACTCATCAAGAACTATTCCATTCTCTACACTACTATCCCCCTCTTGATATTGATTCATCCATCCATCTTCCATCTTTCAACCTATTATATGACTCCTTCATGGATGATTCTCATTCCTCACCCCTTGAGCCCCCATCATCTTCTACCTCTTACCAACAATTGCTTCAGGACATTCTAGCTCAACCATCCTTCACTCCATCCATTTTCATTTCAGTGACATCCATCACAACCATCCCCATATCACAACCATCCATTTCACTGCCATCCACATCATTTCTCCATATCACTGTAGCTCCTCCAACACCATCAACTCCTGTCACATTCTCCTCTATCTCTACTCAAGCATCCCTTGAGCAAGTAGATCTTCTAGCTCTAGCAGATAAGCTCTATGAGATGTTAGCTCCCAGGCTAGCACTCTTACTGGAGACCTCCATGGCTCCACTCCTTAATTCTATACAGGACTTATCTGCTAGGCTCTCCTCTTTCTGTCCTCCTCAAGCAATCCCTTTTGTGGGGTGCCTTGATCTAGTACATACTGAATCTAGGCAGGGGGAGATGCCAGATGAAGAAGTGATACTGCCTGCTCAAGATGTAGTAGTGCAAGCTTCTCCAGCCTCAGCTCCAGTTCTTTCCTTCAGTTCAGTTGACTTTAGGTCACTGCTTTCAGAATTTGATGTTCTCCACAACAAATATCTTCCAGCTCAAGAAGCTGAAGACCTTACTAAGGCCATTGTGCCTATTTTCAGTTGTGATCCCAGCCTGATATCTTCATATATCAATTCTATAAAAGCTGTGGAAAGTGTTATTGCTACTGATATTGTGAATGCTGATTCTGCTGCTGATGAAGTTAGTCTTGATATTGCTGATGATTTGTTGATGACAGAGGCTAATGATTCAGAGCCTGCTGTTCTTGTTGATGAGCCTGCTGTTACTGCTACTTTTGTTTCAGAAACTACTGTTGTTATTTCTGTTTCTAATGTTGTTGCTGCTCCAATTGTTAGTGTTGCTATCTCTTCTGTTTCTGCCAGTGTTGTTATTTCTGCAAGTACTGCTTCTGTCAATGCTGTTGCTGCTGCTTCAACTAAACAATCTAAACAACAGAAAGAGTATATCAAAAGGATTGATGAATTGTATGACAATCCTCAGAGCTCAGACAGTGACAAGTTTACAACTGATTCTGATGACTCCTCTGCAACCATTGTAAGGAAGAGGAAAGCAAGAAGCAAAGCTTTGAAGAGAGTTCCTCTAGAGAAAGTAAAGGATGATAATGACATTCCCTATTATATTCTGCATGACTGCCCTTTAACTGAACCATGGATGCAATTCTCAAAGAATCAATTAAAGTCCATGAAGAAGAAGAGAAAGTATGACAAAGGATCATCTCACCATAATCCTCCTCCTCCTTCACCAAATGCAGGAACTGGTGGAAGTTCTGCTTCACAATCCTCTCATGCTAAAACTCAAAGCTCCTCTCAAATTCAAGATAGATCATAATTAAGAGGGTATCAACAAAGAGGCTACCAATCCAGGAGAGGCCAGTACAGAGGAAATCAGAGAGGTTACAGAGTTTATTCAAAAGGACAATCAAGACAACATCCTTATCACAGGGAAGGACAAGGCCCCATTGATTCAACTTTTGGTCCTTTCCCTTACAAGCTGAAAGAAATTGTTACTTCAAGATCTCCTCCTGCTGATACAATCAACAAATATGAACCTTTTGTCTCCTTTGAAGATCCAGAAAACAATCCCCTTTCTTGGACAGCTAGAATGAAAGAATTGTCTTCCTTAGATCAAATAAAGAAGGCAAGAGAACAAGGGAAAGATACTTCAAACATCACTACTCTATCTGAGCAAAGGAAGAAAGAACTTGAAAGATACTCCTCCAGAAAATTCTTTGATCCAGAGAGTTATATGAAGCTGCACCCAAAGGCTGTTGTTCCCAGACCTAAATCTCAAACCTCCCTAGGTGATGCTGATGAAAGAAGATCCAAGAAGGAAGCTGAAAATCCCAATAGAGAAATCTTATTCAAAAAGAGAGAAGAAAAGGAGTAATTATGTAAGCTGACAGTATACATCTATTTTTGACTATCTGCTGTGACTTTATATCTGCTTCTGCAATATTGCAATTCATTATTCTGCTATGTTGTATTTGTTTTTGTTTCTGCTTATATGCTTTTTAATTCCTATGTCATGTAAATAGTAATCCTAACCCAAATAGGGGGAGATTGTTGGAACACCTTATTACTGATTTGGGTAAGGATCACTATGTTCTTAGGAAAGTGTCTTGACCTCCTTGTATAGTTTTAAAGGTCAACTAGAATAGGTCTAAGGCTTAGAACTTAGGTTTGAAAGCTGTCCCCAAGACCTTTTAGTTCAGAATACAAGTGCAGGAGTTTAAGGCAATTCTTGTCGAGCTCAGATCGACGAGGCGTCGAACTCAGTTCGACTATCTTTGAGCTCAGTTCAACGAGTCGTCGAACTCGGTTCGACGATCTCCGAGCTCAGATTGACGATTTCTGTCTCAAGTCTATTTCTAGTCTCCGAGCTCAGGTCGACGATAGTCGAGCTTAGATCGACGTCTTTCTTGAGAGATCGACGATTTTAGATTTCAAATTCAGTCAGTTATGGAATTCAATCTGATTCATATCCAGCATTTATTTCAAAGGATTTTGTAGCCATTTCAATCAATCTGGAGCAAGTTTCAAGGAAGACTAAATAGAATGTCTCTTAGGACTTTCCTCCAGAGACATATATCAATTAAGGAAGTCATTTATGACTAGCTAACGGCTATCTAGAAGACTGAATTTTAATATATCATCTCAGAGTAATTGAGACTGGATGATGATTATCATTCTAAGGTATAGATCTTGAGACACAAGTACTACAGGATTACAAGTTAGAATTCTTACAGAACACAAGGAATACAACAGTGAAGGAGATCACCAGACAGAAAAGAATTCCTCTATTCTTTCAAGATCTCTTCTGATTCAAGTGTTCAAGGCTTCTTCAATTAAGGACTCCAGACACATCACATTTCAGCCTTTGTTGAAATCATTCTTTGCTGGAGATCTCAAATAGACTGAAGGCCTATCACCCTGTGCAAGGCTTCTCTTCCTGAACAACTACAAATCTCAGGGGAAGCTTTGACAACAACAATCCACTAGTCTTCTCTTTGACTGTTGACAGAGAAGAACATCAACATTTTCTTTTTCTTTTATTCTGCTGTAAAATGGTTACTCAAAACTCCCTTCAAAAGTTTTGTGGTTGGTTTCTGAGACCTTGTCAAAACTCAGTGGTGGCAAGACACCTGATCAAAAAATCTGATCTGGTTTTTGAGCACCTTATTAAAAGCTCATTGGTGCATAGGACTCCTGATCAACTATTCCTGCAGTGGATTCCTACCTAGGGTGGTAGAAGAGTTGATGTACCCAGGTTGATTGGGGAACCACTATAGATCCTTGTGTCTTTTGGTTGATGTGTTTGATTTGCTGTGTGTTGTGATTTGTTTCTTGCTTACTTAGCTTTTATTTACTGCAAGCACAATACACATATATATAAATCAAGTCTTCCACTACTGAATAATTTTTTAATTTGGAAAATTATTTTAATATACTCTATTCACCCCCCTCTAGAGTAAAGGTAGATCTTACCCTCACTTTCAATATTTTCTCTTAGACCATCCAATCCCAGTGGTTGGACCACGTGTCCTTTTTTTAATTTCATATGTACCTATTGATTGACATCTCAGTGTTACAAAATTTCAAATAGGTGAATCTAAAAAAAAATGCAAGTTCTATCATCGATATTACCATGCCCAAGATCTGTTGGATTTGAATGTACATGATCATCCTCAGGCTCGAGAAGATCAAGTTCATGCCCATGTTCATATGTATTCTCCTCTTCATTTATCAAATCTTTATCCAACTGGAGTGATGATTGTGAGTGTATTGGTGGTTGCTGGTAGGGCCTAATACTTGTAGTTTTTGTTGTTTTATCTTTTATAGATTGTGGCGCACTATATTTTATAGAATGATGTGTTTTAGATTTTATACTAGCTTCATGAGAGTTTTTTTTCCTGTAATCAATGTTTTGTCATGTGATACTTTTGTCGAGGGCAGATGTAAAAGTGGACTAAATGATTTAGCCATAGAAGTAATACGTGTTGCAGAGGTTCTTGGGTGAAAAGTGGAGGAGTTAGCTTGCCAATCTAATGGATTATGAATTTCTACCAAAGAATCTTTAGCTTTAGCACTGATCTTTATCTTCCCTGCCATATATTCTTTTATGCTACCTAAAAAATGCATACATAAAAAAGTAATTAAACTTAAAAACATGATCAGTAGTAATAGAATAAACTTACATAACCAAGCAACTGCAAATTAGTTATAGCTGAATAGTAACACATGAATGAATAAAAACTCATAAAATTTACACCAAAAAACATGATGAACTTACATAACCAAGCAACCGCTAATTGTATAAATAGCAAAAATACATCAAAATCATCATTGTATTAGCCGCAACAACAGTTATTTGTATTAAGCATCCTCATTTTCGGCATCATCATCAAAGTCATCGTCATGGTCCTCATCAATCAGAACCCTTTTTTGACAAGATTGTTCCTTTTTCTTAAATGTCATAGTCGTAACATCAATTCTTTGTAATAGCATTTTGTCTCATCATCATCTATGACAATATTAAGTACCGGGCTTGAGCTTACTTCTATATCATACAAAGGAATTTCTTCTTCATTTAAGTCTTCATTGTCTTTGGCAGAAAAATCATAAAAGTGACGAGGCATTGTCTTTATAACTAATCTCCAATCTTTTTTTTGTTATCAGCAACATAATATACTTGTCCAACTTGGCACGCTAAGACAAAAGGTTCGTTGATTCTCAAATTGCATTTTACATTAACAGAAATAATTCCATTTTTCCTTCTTGTAACCTTTGCCTTCATGGTATGTATCCCACCATTCACATTTAAAGAGAACAATTTTGTATCCAATGTCATAATCTAATTGAAGAATGTCTTTTAAAACACCATAATATTCTTTGTCGCCTTATTGTTCATCCCCCTTTATAATGATACCACTGTTTTGGGTCTTACGCCTAATTTCATGATCATAAGTATGAAACCTATAGCCATTGACAATATAACCAGTAAAATGTGTCGCCCCTTTCCTTGGACCACGTGCTAACTATAAAAGTTCGGTGTTAACTCTTAGATTCCTTTCATAGTGTAACTTAGATGACTGTTGAAAAATGAATATGTTATCAGTTAATTAAATTAAATAGTAATAACAAAAACTCTCTAGGGCAGAGGATAAATTATATTACACTACTTAATTCACCTATAATTCAAACCATCTAACAAAGGTTGACTTGTGTCTTCTTCCAACATCTTTAGAATATATTTGCGCAAGATCCCTCATATGCTCCCTATAAATGAAAATGATCAGCGATATATTTGAATTACAATTTGTTAATATGTATTTAGAGAGCAAAGTTTTCAGACTTACTTTATAAATGGTTCCACTTATGGACAATTTCTTAATATGTACAATTGAGCACGATGTCAATCTTCATATGTCAAATTCTTTTCAATTCCTTTAGCTAGTAGCCTCCCTGAATTTTGAAAAATGGATAGAATTGAATCTTGTACGTCATTTCCTTCATCATTTCTAGTTGGACGATTCAACATTGCCACATTCTTTTAACTATTCTAAAATCTCATCCCCTAAAAGGTCCTTCGGTGCAAATCTGGTTTCTATTATTCCATCAAAAGACTTCTTATCTTTACGCCATCTATGACATGAATTCAAGAAACGTCTACTTCCCATGTAACTCATCTTGAACCCATTCCTCAATTGACAAGACCATGTATCCTTATTGCAACAAGGGCATGCTAGCTTACCTTTGGTTCTCCATCATGATAGATTCACATAAGCTGGAAAATCATTTTTTGTCCACAGTAAAACTGCATGCATATTAAAGTTGCACTTTTCATAAGTAGACTTTCCTACTTAGACTTTGAAATGACATAGGACCAAACAGATCCATATGTAGGAGGTATAAGCACGTCACAGAGTCTTTGGTGCCAATGCTCTTGAAGGAGGTCTTAGTCTGTTTGCCCTTTTGGCATGCAGAGCAGATACCCTCCTTAGTGCATATAGACTTAATCCCATTCCTAACCAGCTCATTACTGAACAGTTTGCCTATGGTCCTATAATTTAGATGGGCTAGACTCTTGTTCCACTAGACACAAGAAGAGGCATTATCATCTGCAACAAGGCATACAGGTGAGTCTTTGCTAGAACATAGGAAATCTAAACAGTACACATTTTCACTCTTAATGCCTGTTAAGATGACCTCTTGGTCACTTAACCTCCTAATTTGACACTCATCCTTGTGGAATACTATGTCATAGCCAAGATCACAGAGTTAGCTAATGCTTATCGGGTTGTGTTGCAACCCTTCCACATAGGCTAATCTAGTGATATTGACTATGTCATTAGAGATCTTACCATAACCTCTAGTCACCCCTTTTTCTAACCCACCAAAGATAACCTTTGGTCCATTCTTTACTGGAGCATAATCCTTTAGCATGCTCCTTGTTCCAATCATGTGCCTGGAACATCCACTGTCCAAGTACCATATAGGGATATGAGTACTTGGACTAACCTGCAAAACACACATCGGTTAACCTTAGGACCCCAATTTTTATTTGGTCCTTGGTGTATGATAGACTGAAAATAATTCTGCCTGCCTGCAGCTTTTCTAACAGGCAAGCTAACATTTGCTCTATACATACTATGATTGTGTCAGCAATCAACAGCAAAGTGGCCTACCTTGCCACAAAACCAACACTCATGGATATTGTACCTTCTTTTGGAGCAAGTCTAGTGGATGTGTTGACAGCAGCTCTGGGTCTAGAAGAACAGCAGTCCTGTTCCATGATTTTCCAGCTCTAGTCTGACATGTGGTGGGTCTAACAGTAAAAGTGCTTGGGATATCTTGAGCCCTTCTAATAGCAGCTTTCTTTTCAGAAAGAATACCCTTGATGGCCTCAGAGATGACCAGGTCAGGTCTACTGACAGCCTTGCCCTTTGTCTTAGAGTGGGCTAGAGGAATTTGAGAACAGTCAATGGCTTTACCCTTAACGGAAGGGGCTATTGCACCAAACACAAATGGTCAAGGATTGGTCATTTGTATTTTCTCATAGGCACTTGCACCTTTGCTGTAAATGTCACCATATTGTGGAACATTTTTGTTCACACAAGATGGTTTAGCATGATTCCAGTGACCATAAATACTCTCATGGTCATGGTTGTTGGAAGGGAATTCCACTCTAACAAATTTTATAGGAGGCTTAGAGGCTAGTGGCTCCACTTGAACTTTGCCATTTCTCTTAGGATTAGCAGCTCTTATCCTTCCCTTGAATCCCAACCCTTTCTTTCCCTTTTGGGAGGAGAATGAGTCTATCAAGGGCAACACTGTGGTAGGCTTGGAGTAGCTAGCCACAAGTTCCCTCTCCATTTGGAAATTTTCTTCAAGATTCCTGATATGGTTATTCTTGAAGGTTATAGTGCTCATCTGAATAATTGTCACATTCTTCAATTTGCTAACTTCCTGCATCTTCAGATCCAGCAATTTTGCTGATTCTGAAGCAGCAAGCTTTAAAGAGACAATTTCCTGAGCCTGCTGTTTGGCCAGGAGCTTGCTCCTCTTTAGAGCCTGCAGAAGTTCAACATATTTATCAATCAATTGATTGATGTCTCCCTCAGATTCTGATCCATCATCTTCGCTTGATGCAGAAGCACAAGAATCTGGAACTGATTCATAATCTGAACATGCAGAGCTGGTAATAAAATTTACCTTGCTTGGACCTGGCTGATCCTAGATGATTTCTTCATCTGACTTAGCCATCAACCCAAGATAGCAACTGTCATCTTAAGAATCCAACTCTGAATCACTATCAGATTGTGATAGATGGGCCATGTCTTCAATCCTAGCAGCAGGATGAATCTTAATAGCTTCTTCTTCTAAAGTTGCCAGCCTTTTGATGCAGTTTGCTTCTACAACTCTTTCAGTTAGTATAACCCAATGTAGGATTCTTCTTCTTTTTCTGACTCAGATGAGGAGGAGTCAGTCTAGCTTCTTTGATTTTTGATAAAGAGGTATTTCTCCTTCTTGACTTTTTGTTGGTGGTCCTTTTTCTCATTGTGTTCCTTCCTTTTGACTGGGCAGTCAGCTATCATATGCCCAGGTTTTCTGCAATGATAACAAGTTATGTTAGAGGAAACCTGTTTACCAGTTTTGGAACCATACCTGTCCTCCTTAGAGGATTTTCTTCTGCCCTTGTAGTTGTTATCCTTGGGATGAAAGGAGGTGGAAGGCTTGCCTCTCCAGTGCTTCTTCTTCAAGAACTTCTTGAATTGCCTAGTGAAGGCAACAAAATCTTCATCGGACCATTGGCAGTCTGATGCACTTCCCTCTGATCTTCCAGAATAAGATTCAACATCTCTCCTTGGTGGAGAGGGAGACTTTCTTCTGCTTTTGCTGGTGCCTTCAGCTTTGAAAGCTACAGTTTTGTCTCTTGCCTGAGACTTGTTGCTGTTCTCCTTTTCCTTCCTTGCTGCTAACTGCATCTTATATGACAATAGCTTCCCAATGAGTATGTGAGGAGAAGTGTCACCCAGCTTTGCCACTTCTCTGATGGCACAGATTTTTGTGTCCCACTCTCTAGAGAGAGATCTAAGGAACTTATCATTCAGTTCATAGTGACTGAACACTCATCCATAAGTCTTAAACTCATTCACAATCCTAAAGAACTTTTCATAACAGGTGGTTATGTTGTCCCCCTTGGATTACCTGAAAGCATCATACTCTTGGTCGAGCATGGAATTCCTATCATCTCTAACTTCATCTGTCCCCTCCATGTAAATCACCAGTGTTTCCCACATTTACTTTGCTGTTTTACAATGGATCAGATTCTGAAGTGTAGAGTCATCAACAGCACCCATAATGATATTCTTTGCCCTCTTGTCTATTGAGGCCAGGGCCAACTCATCCTTGGTCATCTCATCATATGTCTTGGGGGTCTTGACATTAGCATTCAGTGCAGAGACCTTCATTAGGATGAATGGTCCTTCTTCAACTGTAATGTACATTCTAGGATCAGCAGCTTCCATGAACTGCGTCACCCTTGCTTTCTAGATGCCAAAATCTTCCTTCCTATAGATTGGAAGTCTCACAACACTCTGCTACATATTGGTCATTCCTGAATCCATATAGACAGACTTCTTGCTAACCTTGGAGGTCTACTCAGACTGTTAAGCCTTTAAAGAGTAACCTCCCTCTGATATCACTTGAAAGTCTTATTTTCAAGGTTAGCTAAACACCTAGAGGGGGGGGGTGAATAAGTTTTTATCTTTGTTTAAGTTTTCTAACTTGATTTCTATTTTCTGTGCCTGTGATTAGGTTAATTATCAGCTTTCAAGAACATTCATAGATGACACAGAAATTTTATAGTGGTTCCCCAATCTTGGGTACATCCACTGTCCCTCTGCGCCTATCTAACTGTGTGTTAGATTCAGGTCTCCCTCTAAAACTCAGCTACTTAATAGCTTACAACACAGATCCCGTAGGACCACACGGGTCACACAGACCTAATAATTAGGCACAAAGCCAACCCACAGGTCACAAAGACCTGACCTTTCACCGGGCACAAAGCCAAACACAGGTCACAAAGACCTTAGCCTTTATAATATAGGCTTACAACTACAGATTCACAATGAATCTAAACAAATGAACAAAAAAATTGTAAGATTAGACACCAGATCAAGAACTCTGTGTCTCCTTCTTCCTAGACTGAGCAGATATCAATCCAACTAATTGTTGTTGAAGACAATAGGTAGGCAGTAGATTCTTTCTTCAAATAGCTAACCTTCCCTCTGCAGAATCTCGTAGATCTGCGACCTCTGAATGAATTTTGATCCTGCTGTTGTAGATGGTAATTGCTCCAGCTATCTCTCAGAATGAATTCCGATCTTGCTGTTGTAGATGGTAATTGCTCCAGCTATCTCCTTCCCAGTAAGGTTCTCTGTGCAGAACTCCTTCTTCAGGCTCGACAAAAATGGCGAGGAAGAAGATTCGATTGTTGTGTTCGTTGTTGTTTGCTCTAGCCGATTGCTTCCTTTTATACTCTGAAGGCCAATCGAGCAGTGGGTCCCCCACCAGGATTGATGGTTAAGATAAAGCCATCCAGCGCATGATTTCCATTTAATCTTGATTTAACATCTCCTACTGTGGGTGGGCCCCAACACTTTATGATGGAAATATTCCTTGAAAAGTGTAGAAGATGATGACAGTTGGCCGCCATTGTTTCGGGAAACAATTCCACACCATTTGAATTTTGGTTGATAATTTTACTTTGCTGACGTCAGCATGACTCAGCTTCTCTATAGACTTAGACAAAATTCAATCCTCAGAACCAAAGGCGTTGAGTAAGTAGGTATCACTCAACGCCACAACACTTAGACAAAATTCTAAGTATTGAGCTCGACGAAAGATGAGCTCCGTTTGACGAACGTCAAGCTCAGCTCGACGAAAGTATAAGTTCAGTTTGACAAACTATGGACTTAGTTTGATGAAAGGCTGAACTGAGTTCGACGAACTCCAGGCTAAACTGAGTAATTTGGCTCAGTTCGACGAACGCTGAGCTCAGTTCGACGAAGTTGAGCTCGATGAAAGTCAAGCAGTCCACTCTTTTGGACTTAGCCAAATTTTTGTTATAAGGCGTTGAGAGCGTCGAGAGCGTTTAGTGAGCTTGCCTTTCTCAAAGCTATTTGCCTTAGCAAATATTTCTGCTTCTTGGCATTGAGAGAGTAAGCTCCACTCAACGTCAAACTACTTAACAGAATTTTTTGTTATCTGGCGTTGAGTGAGTAAGCTACACTACACGCCTGTGGACTTGATAAAATTTCAGCCAATTTCTCTAGGCTTACACTGACTCAGCCTGACTCACAGCTTTTTTGCTGTATGGCATTGAGTGAGTAGACTACACTCAACGCCTGTGGACTTAGCCACATTTTTGGCTATCTTCCAGTTAGACTGAGATAGACTCAACGCTATATATTATATGGCGTTGAGTGAGCTGTCATCACTAAACGCCTGTGGACTTAGCCAAATTTCTATAATGCAAAATATAATCCATACCTCTGGCGTTGAGTGAGCTTTCTCCACTCAATGTCTATGGACTTGGTCCATTTTTGCTATGTCCAGCAACCACTTATTGTGTCCATATGTCCAATCAATGTGATATGGACAACCTGCACTCAAAACCTCAAATGCACATCAAATACAGTTGATGTGTGTGTCATTGACCAGTTTGACTTCTCACAAATCAGGTACATTGGGAATAATGCACCCAACAAACAGACATGTGGGCAACAATGTAATTCTACTTATTGTTCATAAAGTATTCGTTTGCATGTGTAATTAAATTTGAACCACGTAGTACCGTCCATAATTGTTGGTGAAATCCGAACCGAGGATTTCGCAATGGATGTTACATTTGACAATGATACCATATTGATCTTTAGACATTGGTTGAGTGGAGTGCTTGAGTTGGCATTTGGCGCTGAAATTAAAGCAGTTAAGTGATGATAGCAGAAACCAAATGGATGATGAACTACTAATTGGCGTTTTTATAGTTTGATTAATGTAGTTATAGGTTTCAGTGTAAGTTACCTGGCGTATATGCGTCGATTATTTGTCGAAATCTACAAAGTTCCCTTTTCCGGGCAGTAGATGCTTCAACACGCTCTTGGGTTGATGCGTATGTTGAAGGCCTTCCTCTTCCACACCTTGTTTTGGTTGTTAAATTGCTTGCAGTAGTGTCAGTTGTCCCATCTGCCACCATAGGTTCATGTTGGGTAACGGAATGTAGTAGACGATCTTGATGTTCGCTTGCATTGATTACATTACCCTTGTTCGTTGTTGACATGTTGAAGGTTTGTGTTTTTGGTTAAAAAGAAAGAGGTATGTTTCGTGGATTGACCACAGTAATACCAGTTTTTTTGGGAAATTCGGAAGCCTCACATAGATTCCAAAACTAAATATTATGCAACTTTAATTTAGTATTCATAGTTAGAAACTGCAATAGTAGTATAAACCTCTGCCATATAATTCTCATTTGCATCTTAGGCACTACATTAGAGTTTCCATTCTAATTGCTATATTCTGGAATAATATTAATAAGAAATCTTTTATGTGCATAAGATAACCAAAATTTATTTTACTCCACATGATGAATCATGTGCACTTATGAATATTCTTATGCATTCTTATGTGGTTTAAATTCAAATATGGTTTTTTCTGGATAATAAAGAATTAGAATTTTTTACACAGAGAATCATAATTGTTTTTGTATATATGCAATTTTATACTTCTTCATTGTTTAAAAGATATCTAATGCAATTACTTCAAAATACCAAACACCTGGGACTAGGAGTTTGTATGTAAAAATTAATCGGACTAACAATAGGACTGTTGGGAATACAACTGGAGAGTTCAAATCACATTTCTTTCCATTACTAAGGAAAAGAGGAGCGCAAAGGAGGAGAAGACAGAGGCTGAACCTCATTAGATAAAGATGATTTGCTGACCAAGGTCTTTGACTATGACAACTCTGGAGAATGTGATAGTTTTACTTTCAAGACAACCTAAACACCTAGAGGGGGGGGGGGGGTGAATAGGTTCTAATTGCTTGTTTATACTTCTAGGCAGAATTCAATTGCAGAAATAAAACATTCAGCACAGCAATCACAGAAATTGAAACATCACAGATTGCACAATGTTTTATAGTGGTTCCCCAAGGTTTGGGTACATCCACTTTCCCCCTTCACCTATCTAGCAGTATGCTAGATTCGGCCAAACTTCCACTATTCTCAGATCCGCAGATCCTACAGCTCAGAACCTGGATAGGTTCCTACAACTCAGGCTCAATAACCTTACCTCAGCCTTGCCTCAAGGCCTACCACTCAGAGAAGAACCTTCTCCTACACTCAGGCAAATAGCCCTACCACTCAGAGATCACCTCTCCTACACTCAGCCTTTATAACACAGGCTTACAACTCAGATCTGTGTAAACAGATCCTACAGAAATTTAGAAAGGATATTTTAATGTCTTGTCTTTGTTGAGAGAGAAGAGGACAAGACACTTCTTGATCAGCTGATGAAATCAACTGAAACTGAGCTTTCTTCAAAGCTTCTTGAATCTGAACTTAGCTGAGTTGATTTCCAAACAGCTTCTTGAGAAACCACTGATGGCTTCCTTCTTCTTCTTCAAGATGACTGGATCCCTCTCTATCCAACACCTTTTCTGATACTTCAGACTTCTTCTACTTAGATCTTCTGATGAAGATCTTCTTTAGAGCTTAGCACTTTCTTGAATTGAAACTTCAATAGGATCGTAATCCTTTTTTTCTTCTTCTTAGATCTTTTTTTTTAATTTCCTTCTGAATATGTCTATTTATAGACTTTCTTCATGGTAACCGGCTGATCCGGTTTCTAACTGTTTTCTGACAGGTCTGACAGCTTCAGTTAAACGGTGGCAACCCACAGCTGTCAAGTCTTCAAACAGTTCCTGTACCTTAGCCTTGGACAGCAAAATGTCGAGACAGTCTGTCAGAAAGTGTCGAGACCAATCTGTCTATCTGTGTCGACACAAGTGACTTTGGCGTCGACACAGTCTTTGATGATGTCGACTAAGTTGCCTTTAAGTCGACACAGCTTCTTCAGAAAATAACTTGGTCTTGACTCTGCAATGTGTTGACAAAAGTCCTGTGTGTCGACACAGTTGTTGTAGATTCAGAACTCAGTATGTGTCGACTCAGCCTTCAGGTGTCGACACAGCAATCTTCAATTCTGTCAAAATGTGTCGACTTAGTCTTCTGGTGTCGACACAAGCATAGTCGACTTCTGCCAATATGTATCGACTCAATCTCAAGGTGTCGACACATCCTCCCAGTGTTGACACAGTTGAGGTCGACTATCTTCTTCTGTGAGTCGACTATCTTTCTCTGGTCGACTATCTTTCTCTGGTCGACTATCTTTCACTAGTCGACTATCTTTCACTAGTCGACTATCTTTCACTGGTCGACTAACTTTCTCTGGGTGTCGACTATCTTTCACTGTGTCGACACTGCTTCCCAGTGCTGAGGTCGACGATCTTCTTTATGTGTCGACACTGCTTCCCAGTGTCGACATAAATGTGATCGACTATCTTTCTCTGTGTCGACACTGATATTCTGAAGTGTCAACACAAATATTCTGAAGTGTCGACACAATTTCTTCAGGTGTCGACACGTGGACTTAGAATATTTTTCTACATTCTTTAATACTTCTTCACCTGCACATGTCAACTCAAAACAACATCAAATACACCTTGATGTATATCATTGAGCTAAGTTGGGCTTCTTCAAATCAGGTACACATTTTCCAATGTACCCAACAATCTCCCCCTATTTGGAGAAGTCATAACACTTATAGCCAATGATACACCATTTATAAAAAGTATAAACTGATGATATATGACATAACTGGAATACTTAATATAAACAAAATAAAAACAATCCATCACAGAATGAACATTATATGATACCAAACAACATTTTGTTTATAACTTGGTAATGTTTGATTACAGAGTTTTACATTTAATGATCAAAACATAACAAAACACTTTGAAAGAACTAAAAATTAAGACTGATCAGGCTCTTTTATGACAATCCCTTTGCCAGATTGGATTTGAGCCTTCACAGGAGCTTCAGAATCTTCAGCTGGTTTCTTGCATTTTAGCTCAGCTTTCTTCAGAGCTTCTTCCTTGAGCCTTTGCCCTTCAAAATAATGAAAGGGCTTTGGAAAGTACTTGCTCGGCTCCTGAGCATCTGGTGGCAGCCTACCCAGCTTGGCTTTTCTTCTAAACTGTACTATTGCCTCTTGCCTGGCTTCATACTTCTGCCATTCCATCTCATTGAACCACTTGCCTCTTTCATGTTCTTAGTCTTTGACAGCCTTCCATGCAGTGAGTATAATATTTCTGGAAGTAGGACTCCACTGCTCAAAGTCTGGCTTAAGTTCATCCTGCTCTCTAAATCTTTTCTTAGATAGTAGTGCATCTTGCTGTTCTTTCAAAGTATTTTCAGGCTTATCTACTTTCCCAATAACAACCCTGTGAACCTCCTTTGGAGGACTATACATTCCTTGAACTTGTTGATCAATCATATCAAAATCTGGAGGAGGGTAAATGACTTGGGCAACCTCAGGTTGATTGTCTTCAAGTAGACCTGTTTGTATTCCTGACTCAGCCACCATAGCATCATCACACAAAGGTGGATATCCCAATGTGGCTCGAATACTATTGGTCACCCATTTGGTGTGCTCTGAGCCTGCATGAACTAACAACCTCTCCCCCTTTATGGCTTCTCTAGTAATATGATCTCTTAGATCTTCCTTCTGAAATCTGATTTGTCCATCCAGATAATTCACACCCTCTTTAAAAAATGGTTTTAACTTTAAAAGCTTGTCAGATATGTCCTTTTGAGAGGTAGTGATAGCAGTTTTAACAGAATCAATAGCAGCTTGAAATTTCTTATCAAATTCTTCCATTTCCTTTGCTCTAGCTGCAGGCAGACCTGGAATAGTCTTTTTCAATTCATTAATGATCTCATGATGAGATTCAGTTAAATTGTCATTCATCCTTATCTGATTTTCCAAAACATAGCTTTGCTTTAAAGCAATATCATCCACTTTGGGAATGATGGACTGCTGTTGTTTTGCCAAATATACCACAACATTACCTCCCTTATGGAAGCAATCTGTCATCTCCTTCTTATGCATATTGACTTCAAATCGAATAAACTTTATATCCTGAGCCAAGTCAAATTGCAGGGACTTGTTGTTCTCATCAACATATTTTTCAATAGCCACTCTGTGTTCATCCAATTTCACTTGTAAATCGACCATAAACTTGTTATAATCAAATTCAGAAGGAGTGTGATGTGCTGTAGGCTGTAGAGCCTGCTTATAGCTCTTGCTCCTTCTCTTGAAGACCATAAGTTTTCTCTTCTTAGCCATCCTGGCTTCTTCATTCTCAGAATCAGAAGTACTATCAATTTGAACTCTCTCTTTGGGAGGAGGAGGAACATCTGCTTCAGTGCCATGTTGTTCAGCCTCAACATGCACAGGCTCCCCCTCAATTGCTTGCTCCACTTCCATTCTATCAGTAACTATTTCATTATTTGGAAATAACTCATCTAGAGTATATTCCTTCTGGGCTGGAACATCTGCAGTATTCAAATCTTGAGATAAATCAATTTGAGCTTCCTCTTGCACTTGCTCAGACAGCTTCTCCCCCTGTACTTGTTCAGTATTGGTGATGTCCTAGGCAGGTGAGGACACTTGCTTCCCCTGGACCTGTGCAGAAATAGAAATATTAGAAACGTCTTGTGTAGGAAAATACATCAGCTCCCCCTGCACCTGTACCTGGTCATGAGTAGATACAGCTTGTGTGGGTTTATAAACTTGCTGAGCTGGTATTCTTACTTCTTCTCCTTGAATTGCAGGTACAGTGGCATCCTGAACTTGTGTAGAAGCAGGCTGATCTTCAACCTCTTGTCTTACTTGCTCTTCTTGTGGGTGCTCAGTACTGGTAGCATGACCTGGGGATTTCTCAGGTGAATCCTGCCTTTCCACTTCAGGCATCTCTTTGGTCAGGACCCTATCCCATCTGGAAAACAATCTCATGTCCATCCTTATCATGTGATTAATTTTTGTTCCAGGTAGTTGTTGCATAACATCACGAATCTCCTTAGTTAGGTATATACTCATTATTCTAGCCAGATTTGGCTTCTTGATTCCTTCCATAATCTTTTCAAAGATTACAGTTGACCAATCTGTTGGAATTGTAAACACAATCCTGGTCATGAGGCTGAACATATAGGCGGAAATCCTATCATGTCCACCTGGCTTGCACAGAATTACTTTTCCAACCACCTCAGACAGAAACTTGCCCTGTTGATTCATTCCTTTCCTGTTGAAAGCAGCTCCAATTTTCATGGTGGAATCCAATCCACACCATTGAAGAGCCTCCCTTGATTTAGAAGCAGGGACGTCCTCTTCATTCTCAATTATAGGTAATTGTAGAATTGTTCTTAACTTACTTGGAGTAATTTCCACTGTTGACCCATGAACTGTGGATTTTATCTTGTGACTTTCAGAATCTACAGATACAGAAGTAAAGAACTCATGCACCTCCTTCTTCCATATCTTAGATGGTTCGGAGACCAGAAATTCTAATCCCGAGTCGGAGAGGAGAGAGATAACCCCGTGAACATCTGGTGGGGCATTAGCAAAGGCCTGGCGCACCAACTCATATCCTTCATTTACGTTATCTTCAATCTTTGGCGCCATAGATCAGTCGAGAAAGCTTGAAAGATGAGAGAAAGAGAGAGAGAGGGAGAATGTCGACACAGGGTTTCAGTCTCGAAAACCTTGTAAGCGTGTCGACAGAATGAGTTTTTGACCTATTTATACCTTCTGTTTAAAGAAGATCAAAAGTCGCCAAAAACAGACTATAAGTGTCGACACAGATGGAATGTGTCGACACAAGCTTCTATTATCTCGACTTCAAGTCCGTCTATAATGTGTCGACACCAATTTGTGGATATGTCGACACCTGAGATATATAGTAGAGCATCAGAAAGTCTGTGTCGACTCTTAGTATAAGTGTCGACACAAAATCTGTAAGTGTCGACACCACTATCCTGGTGAAGTCGACACTACATTCCTGGATAAGTCGACAATAAGATTCTTAAGTGTCGACACATATTTTCTGTGTCGACACAATATCTCTGACTTGTCGACATTACTACCCTGAGTCGACACATTATTACTGAATGTGTCGACACCATCTTACTTAGCCAATTTCTATTTGTTCAACACAACTTATAAGTACTACAAAGTACTTGATACTACTTCAATGTGTCTTTATATCACTTGAATGTCTTGTTACCACTTCAACTTCATTGTTGATGATTTTGTGATTACACTAATCAATGGTTAACATACCTAATTCAATTTTAAATTTATTGAATTTGGTCTCATCTAGGGGCTTAGTAAACACATCTGCTATTTGATAATCTGTTTTCACAAATTCCAATGAGATGTCTTCTTTTTCTACATGTTCTCTAAGAAAATGGTATTTAATTTCTATATGCTTAGTTCTACTATGAGAAACAGGATTATTAGCAATAGAAATTGCACTCTTAGAATCACACAAAAGAGGTGTTCTACTTACTTGAATACCATAATCCTTAAGTTGATGCTGCATCCATAATAGCTGTGCACAACAGCTTCCAGCAGCAACATACTCAGACTCAGCTGTGGAAATTGCCACACTGGTCTGCTTCTTACTACTCCATGATATTAGTCTTCCTCCCAGGAATTGACAAGTACCTGTAGTACTCTTCCTATCCTCTCTACATCCTGCAAAATCTGCATCTGAATAGCCTGTTAGTAGAAAATCTCTATTCTTAGGGTACCAAAGACCTAGATTAGGTGTGCCCTTAAGATATCTCAGAATCCTTTTGACTGCAGTATAATGAGACTCTTTAGGGCAGGCTTGGTACCTAGCACAGACACATGTAGCATACATAATATCTGGTCTACTAGCTGTGAGATATAGTAGAGAACCAACTATTCCTCTATACAAAGTCTCATCAACAGGTTTACCTGCATCATCTTTGCATATATGCATACTTGTCCCCATAGGAGTTCTCAAGATGGAGGATGACTCAATACCATACTTCTTGATTAATTCTTTAGTAAACTTTGACTGGGATATGGACAAGCCATCATCAGTCTGTCTTACTTGGAGTTCCAAGAAGAACTTCAGTTCCCCCATACTGCTCATCTCAAACTTCCCTTGCATAAGTTTGGCAAACTTTTTACAAAGGTTGTTTTGAGTAGATCCAAAGATTATGTCATCAACATATATCTGGACTAAGATGATCTTACCTTTGGATTCCCTAAGGAATAGAGTTTTTTCTATTTTTCCTCTTGAGAATTTATTCTCAATGAGAAAAGTAGACAGGGTTTCATACCAAGCCCTTGGAGCTTGCTTTAACCCATACAGAGCTTTCCTAAGCTTATAAACAAAATCAGGTTTAAGAGGATCTACAAAACCTGATGGCTGCTCTACATATACTTCTTCTTTAAGATCTCCATTCAGAAATGCTGACTTCACATTCATCTGGTATACTTTGAAGTCTTGATAGGCTGCATAGGCAAGGAACATTCTGATTGCCTCCAGCCTTGCTACTGGAGCAAAGGTTTGATCAAAGTCAATCCCTTCTTCCTGCCTGTATCCTTTTGCAACCAATCTTGCTTTATTCTTCACTATTATTCCACTTTCATCTAGCTTGTTCCTATAGATCCATTTTGTGCCAATTATGTTGTGGCCTCTTGGTTTAGGATCAAGCTCCCAGACATTGCACCTTCTGAATTGATTCAGCTCCTCTTGCATAGCATCAATCCAGTGCTGGTCTTGGATAGCTTCTTCAAACTTCTTAAGCTCCATTTGTGACAGGAAACTTGAATGTAGAACTGTGTTTTGATTTCTGCTTATAGTTTGCACCCCCTGTCTTGGATCACCTATTATCTGATCAGCTGGATGATCTTTTAAATGTCTTGTAGCTGGAGGAAGATTCCCTTCTGGTTGAACATCTCCAGCTCCTTCATTTAGCTGAATCTCTGGGTTTTCATCAGCTTCTGTAGTGTCTTGTTCTCCCCTTGGACAGAAGCCTTCATTTTCCAATGCTCCATCTTCCTTTGATACTTCTGTAATGGAGAGCTTGTCCATACTTTTGCTTATACCTGTTGAGTCATTTGATCTACAAGACAACTCACAGTTGATTAATCTTGTTTCATCAAACACAACATGCACAGATTCTTCAACAACATGAGTAGTCAAGTTGAAGACTCTATAGGCCTTACTATTTGTGTTGTACCCAACAAATATCCCATCCTGGGATTTGGCAGCAAACTTAGTCAAATATGACTTGCCATTGTTAAGTATATAACACTTGCAACCAAAGATCCTAAAGTAAGATAGATTTGGTTTTCTGCCTTTCACAATCTTATAGGGAGTCATTTTGTGGCTTTTGGTGATAGTAGCCCTATTGATTACATGACAAGCTGTGTTAACTGCCTCAGCCCAAAAATATTCTGGGAGAGAGGTGTCACTCAACAGAGTTCTACCTGCTTCAATTAATGTTCTATTCTTTCTTTCAGCAATTCCATTTTGCTGAGGTGTTTTAGGTGAGGAGAACTCTTGGAAAATCCCAAATTCTTTACACAATTTTTTTATGCTTTCAGATTGAAACTCTGTACCATGGTCACTTCTGATTTTGACCACTGTACTATTCAGTTCATTCTGAATTTGCTTTACAAAATTAAGTAATACACTTGGGGTTTCAGATTTCTGTCTCAGAAAGAACACTCATATAAATCTAGAATAGTCATCTACAACCACAAAAGTGTAGACCTTCCTACCTAGACTATGAACTGGCATAGGACCAAAAAGATCCATATGCAAGAGGTATAAGCACCTCACAGAATCCTTGTTTTCAAGGCTTTGAAAGGAGGATTTTGTCTGCTTGCCCTTTTGACAAGCTGAGCATATCCCTTCCTTCACACACTTAACTTGAGGACCATTCCTCACTAACTCTTTGATAAAGAGTTGGCCAATTATCTTGTAGTTAAGATGAGCCAATCTCTTGTGCCACTTGATACAATGAGAAGCATTGTCATCAGCTACAAGACAGATGGGAGAAGCTTTATTCTCACATACAAAATTAAGACAATATACATTTCTCTTCCTATACCCAGTCAAAAAGATCTCTTGATCACTTGACCTTTTGATATGACATCCATCCTTAAGAAATGAAATGTCATATCCTAAATCACTCAGCTGGCTTATGCTTATTAGATTATATTTCAAACCATTTACATAAGCCACTTGGGTGATAGTAATTAGGTTAGAAGAAATGTTACCAAACCCTTTGATGACTCCTTTTTCAGATCCACCAAAGATCACTTTAGGTCCATCTTTGACAGATGAATACTCCTTCAGCAGCCCCTTTGTTCCAGTCATGTGCCTGGAACAACCACTATCCAAGTACCATATAGGGGCATGGTTACTTGGATTCACCTGCAACACAGATTTACTTACCCTTAGAACCCAAGCAAGTCATGGGTCCTTGGTTCAAGTTAGCATAAACAAAGCTACCATTATTTCTTCTAACAGGTAGACTATTGTTCTTTATAACACTTGTGTTATACCAGCAGTCTAGTGCAAAATGACCTCTCTTGCCACAGCACCAACATTCAAACTTATTATATCTAGATCTAGATACATCCTTGTCAGAAGAATTTCTGTTCATTGCTGGTGCTGCAGCAACTTCACCTACTGATTTCTTAAAACCATTGGGTTTATGACCATGGGTAGGCCTGCTTGCATTTACACCCTTGTTCTTCAGAACATTAGTCTTAATATGACCTTGAATATCTTCATGATCATATTTGTTAGAAGGCACTTCCACCTTACTAAACTTTATGGGGACTGAAAGGTTTAGTGGCTGAACAGGAGTTTTGCCTTTCCTCTTGAATCTGCCACCCCTGGAGTTACCTTTAAATCCTAATCCAGCCTTACCCTTTTGAGTGACAAATTCATCTATCAAGGGTAAGACAGATTTTGGCTTAGAGTAACTAGCCACTAAATCCCTTTCCATTCTAAGTCTGGCCTCCAGACTCGTTACTTGATCATTAGTATAATTAATTGTGCCCATCTGAATAATAGTTATATTCTTCAGCTTGGCAATTTCATTTAATTTTTGATCAATAACTTTCTCTAACTCAGTTGTAGCACTCCTTAGTTCAACAATTTCCTGAGCCTGAGATTTAACCAAGTTCTTGCTTTTCTTAAGAGCCTGCAACAAGTCCCCATACTTGTCTATCAATTGATAGACATCTCCTTCAGATTCAGATGCATCTATATCACTTGATGCAGATGTAGCTGATTCTTCACTTGTGCTACAAACAGATGTAATAGAAGGACATTGTACCTTATTAGGACCAGACTGATTCTGGCATATGTCCTCTTCTAATCCTGCCATCAGCCCCATACACTGATGATCCTTTTGTTCATTGATGGAGTCTAGCAACTGCAGAAACTCCTCTTCTTCAGATGCAGCATATAGTCCAATATATGCATCAGCTTCAGATTCTGACTCTGAAGTTGACTGGTCTGTTAGACTCTTATCTTTCTTTGCAACAAAGGATTTCTCCTTCTTGCCTTTCTGATGAGTCTTCTTCTTGTCTGAAGACTCCTTTCTCTTATCAGGACAGTCAGCCACTACATGTCCAGGCCTATTGCAACAATAGCAGACAATCTTTGAAGTAGTGGCTTTGCTGGGCTTTGATCTACTCTTCTCTTTCCTTGATGACCTTTTCTTCTGATAATAGTCATCAACTTGCTGTGATGTGGAAGGCCTAGACTTCCATTGCTTCTTTTTCAAGAACCTCTGGAATTGCCTTGTGAATACAGCAAAGTCTGCATCTGAATCACAGCTTTCTGAACCCTTATCTGAATTTTCAGAACTATCTTCTGCAACTTCCTTAGGAGGAGATGGTGATTTCCTCCTATTCTTTCTAGTGGCTTCTGCATTGAATGCCACAGTCTTTTCTCTATGCTCTCCTCTTGAATTCTTTTCCTCCTCCTTCCTCACCATAAGTTGCATTTCATAGGATAGCAACTTTCCAAACAAGGTGGGAGGAGAGATCTCTGCCAATTTAGCCACTTCTCTTATGGAACAGATCTTTGTGTCCCAATCCTTTGTTAAGGATCTCAAGAATTTGTCATTCAGTTCATAAGTACTGAAGACTCTTCCAAAGGACATAAGCTCATTCACAATTCTATAGAATTTCTTGTAGCACTCATTTATGCTATCAGATTTTCCTTGTCTAAAACTTTCATACTCCTGATTGAGCATAGATTTCCTGTCCTGCCTTACTTCTTCAGATCCCTCCATGTAGACAATCAATGTGTCCCACATCTCTTTGGAGGTCTTGCACTGAATCAGATTCTGAAATGTTGAATCATCTATGGTACTAACAATAATGTTCTGAGCTCTTTTATCCATGTTTGCCATGATGATTTCATCCTTGGTCATTTCTGAATAACTCTTTGGAGTTTGGATATTTGCATCAAGAACTGATACCTTCATTGGAATGAAGGGGCCTTCCTGTACTGTGATGTAAATCCTTGGGTCAGATGCCTCCATAAACAATCTGACTCTTTCTTTTCAAATTCAAAAATTTCTTTCTTGCATATGGGTAATTTCATAGACCCTAGCTCCTTATGATTCTCACCAGAACCCATCTTTTTGAATCTTGATTCTGCCTTTCAGATCTACCTCAGACTGTTAAGTCCTTTTTGAGGAACCTGTCTCTGATACCACTTGATAGTTTTACTTTCAAGACAACCTAAACACCTAGAGGGGGGGGGGTGAATAGGTTCTAATTGCTTGTTTATACTTCTAGGCAGAATTCAATTGCAGAAATAAAACATTCAGCACAGCAATCACAGAAATTGAAATATCACAGATTGCACAATGTTTTATAGTGGTTCCCCAAGGTTTGGGTACATCCACTTTCCCCCTTCACCTATCTAGCAGTATGCTAGATTCGGCCAAACTTCCACTATTCTCAGATCCGCAGATCCTATAGCTCAGAACCTGGATAGGTTCCTACAACTCAGGCTCAACAACCTTACCTCAGCCTTGCCTCAAGGCCTACCACTCAGAGAAGAACCTTCTCCTACACTCAGGCAAATAGCCCTACCACTCAGAGATCACCTCTCCTACACTCAGCCTTTATAACACAGGCTTACAACTCAGATCTGTGTAAACAGATCCTACAGAAATTTAGAAAGGATATTTTAATGTCTTGCCTTTGTTGAGAGAGAAGAGGACAAGACACTTCTTGATCAGCTGATGAAATCAACTGAAACTGAGCTTTCTTCAAAGCTTCTTGAATCTGAACTTAGCTGAGTTGATTTCCAAACAGCTTCTTGATAAACCACTGATGGCTTCCTTCTTCTTCTTCAAGATGACTGGATCCCTCTCTATCCAACACCTTTTCTGATACTTCAGACTTCTTCTACTTAGATCTTCTGATGAAGATCTTCTTTAGAGCTTAACACTTTCTTGAATTGAAACTTCAATAGGATCGTAATCCTTTTTTTCTTCTTCTTAGATCTTCTTTTTTTTTTAATTTCCTTCTGAATATGTCTATTTATAGACTTTCTTCATGGTAACCGACTGATCCGGTTTCTAACTGTTTTCTGATAGGTCTGACAGCTTCAGTTAAACGGTGGCAACCCACAGCTGTTAAGTCTTCAAACAGTTCCTATACCTTAGCCTTGGACAGCAAAATGTTGAGACAGTCTGTCAGAAAGTGTCGAGACCAATCTGTCTATCTGTGTCGACACAAGTGACTTTGGTGT
Source organism: Platanthera zijinensis (assembly GCA_039513925.1). Taxonomy (NCBI): domain Eukaryota; kingdom Viridiplantae; phylum Streptophyta; class Magnoliopsida; order Asparagales; family Orchidaceae; genus Platanthera; species Platanthera zijinensis. The sequence continues at coordinate 47,657,354 of CM077093.1, read as the reverse complement.
CGACACAGTCTTTGATGATGTCGACTAAGTTGCCTTTAAGTCGACACAGCTTCTTCAGAAAATAACTTGGTCTTGACTCTGCAATGTGTTGACAAAAGTCCTGTGTGTCGACACAGTTGTTGTAGATTCAGAACTCAGTATGTGTCGACTCAGCCTTCAGGTGTCGACACAGCAATCTTCAATTCTGTCAAAATGTGTCGACTCAGTCTTCTGGTGTCGACACAAGCATAGTCGACTTCTGCCAATATGTATCGACTCAATCTCAAGGTGTCGACACATCCTCCCAGTGTTGACACAGTTGAGGTCGACTATCTTCTTCTGTGAGTCGACTATCTTTCTCTGGTCGACTATCTTTCTCTGGTCGACTATCTTTCACTAGTCGACTATCTTTCACTAGTCGACTATCTTTCACTGGTCGACTAACTTTCTCTGGGTGTCGACTATCTTTCACTGTGTTGACACTGCTTCCCAGTGCTGAGGTTGACGATCTTCTTTATGTGTCGACACTGCTTCCCAGTGTCGACATAAATGTGATCGACTATCTTTCTCTGTGTCGACACTGGTATTCTGAAGTGTCGACACAAATATTCTGAAGTGTCGACACAATTTCTTCAGGTGTCGACACGTGGACTTAGAATATTTTCTGCATTCTTTAATACTTCTTCACCTGCACATGTCAACTCAAAACAACATCAAATACACCTTGATGTATATCATTGAGCTAAGTTGGGCTTCTTCAAATCAGGTACACATTTTCCAATGTACCCAACAGAATGCCTAGCGGAAACTAAAAAATTTAATTTGCCAGCAACGCTGCGAAATTTATTTGAAACAATATTATTGTATTGTCAACCAATCGGAGTAAAAATCCTATGAAATGAAAATCAAGCAGCGATGATCGAAGATTATGGTAGTACAAACACTACAAACAGTAATATCTTAATAAACAGATTACTTTGTGAGTTAAATAATATATTCGATCAATATAACAAAAGCACGATTAATGATTTTGATTTATCAAGGTTAAGCGAGGGTATACAATACTCGGTAGACTTACCTGGATAATTATTCTAATATCCGTTGTGGTTCTAAATTCAACATTGCTACGTAATCATGGACAACAAATAGCGTATGATACTATATGCAGTTGCATAAGAGAAGGAAATTGAGGTATTTTCTTCGTGGATACCCCTAGTGGAACTATTAAAACAATCCTATATTGATCTATACTAGCAATTTTTCGCACCGAAGGACGTATTGTAATTACAACTGCAACTTCCAGAATAACAACAAATTTACTCTTAGGCGGCTGTACAACTCACTCCAAGTTCAAAATTCCTATTAAACTCAAGAACGTACTAAATTGTGGCTTTAGTAAACACTCTGATCTGTCGATATTGGTTGAAATTTCGTCCGCAATTATTTGGGGCGAGGCACCCATGACCAATAGAAAAACTTTCGAAATTCTAGATTGTACATTGCAAGATGTAATAGAAATTGACAAGCATTTTGGTGGGAAGGTCTTTACTATGGGAGGCGATTTTAGACACCGGACATCCGTTGTTGTGAATAACACAAGATTGGAAATAATTCGCTCAAACATCGTTAATTATTACTTAAGGTCAGGTGTCAAGTTGCTTCAATTAAAAGAATATATGAGAGCACGCAATGATATCGAATTTGCTGAATTCTTGCTCAGGGTCGGAGATGACGAGGACCAACAATATAAAATGACATGATTTGCCTTCTTGAGTCAATTGTTATGTCTTGAAAAGGAGAACAATCAATCGATGATTTAATAAATTTTATTTTTTCAAATATGCAAACTTATGATGTCAACAGTACCAATATTGAGTATATGAAGACAAGAGCTCTAATAACTCTCCATTAAATGAAGTGGTTAACAAGTTGAAAAAAAAAATACATGGACAAGTTCACGGGGGATAGCACAACTTACTACTCTTTCGACTATGTCTCAGATGATAGTCATAACTTATACCTCCTTGTATTTTTAAACTATATTAATCCCGATAATCTACCAACACACAAACTAGCACTAAAGCATGACTGTCCAATTATGATTCTTTGAAATATACATCTAAAGATTGGATTATATATGAAATAGCACAAGACTAATATGTCGTAGATTTGAAAGAAATATCATTGAAGAACCTATATTCGTATGACATTTCAAAGGTGTTACATTTTTTATTCCACGCATACCATTAAAAACGCAGAAGATTACAAGATGTCATTCGAACTGACGATGAAATAATTCCTTATCAGATTGAGTTTCACATTAACAATTAACAAGTCTTAGAGACAAACAATTGGAAATATCAGAATCTATCTTCCAAATCATGTATTCAGTCATGACCAACAGTACGTTGCTTTATCAAGAGTGATTTCAGCACAAAGCATAAGAGTTTGTCAAAAACAAAGCTACTTAAGGTCTTGAGGGTATGCGGACGAAGAACGTGGTCTTCAAAGAATTTTTTGATCGTGTCGACTCGGCGACGACAAGAATTACGTTATGACTGTGAGGTAAAAAATTGACGATGCTCCAATAGTGTTTTAGGAATAACATCTATATATATATTTAAAAATGTGTAATGGTTCTCTTACAGCTGAATAATATTTTGAAAAAATACTCTGTAGGTGTTCTAGATATATAAATGTTGAAGCCGTCTGAGGATATATGTGAAAACAAAGAAGGGTAGGGGCATGCAAAAATAAAGAAATGAATGGTGAAGTCAAGAGAGGGCGAAGTTAGAGTTGGAATGAACATGAGTCGAGCTCTTATGACTGTTTTTTTACCAATTATTTTTGTTCTTGTGTATTTTTTTGTCGTTAAGTAAATCGACGCAATTATATTTAATATGCGAACTGAAAATTATAGTATCCTTGATGTGCAAGGGACATCCCTGTTCCAATCAGCCACCCTCTGTAAATTAGTTTTGCTCTCTAATTAATTACATGTTTATCACAAGGGGAAAATATGTTTGATGTGTTGATGCTATTTAATGTTTTACACTATTTTAATTGATTTGTTATAAGGTGTATTTTAAATTTATGCCACACTACAACAAAAGTCTACGCCACGATTAATGTTGCCCATCACGACAAATGTCACCCCTATAATAAATGTCGCCCTCACGACAAATATCGTTTACATGACAAATGCCGCCCCCCATGACAAAAGTCGCCCCCCCCCCCCCCCCCCAACAAATCATGCCACCCCACAACAAAAGTCTACGCCCACAATAAATTTCGCCTCCCACAACAAATGACACCCCCACGATAAATAGCGCTGTCACGACAAATATCACCCTCACCACAAATATCACACCACAACAAATGTCGCTCCCTCGCTGAAAAATCACCCTTTTCCTAATTTTGATTGAATAGACATAAATGAATATATATTTATAAAATATGAGCATTATATGTTCAGTAGCTTCACAAATAACGAAACGTGCTTCTTCGTTGAAAAGTGCCTTCTACAGCACGGGTCTCTCTCTCTCTCTCCCTCTCCCTCTCTCTCTCGGAATATACATATATATATCGTTTCTATCTCTCTCTTTCTTCTTCCATTCCCTTTCTCTTATTCATCTTCGTGCTCAGAAAGCTAGGATATGAATACTCCTGCGGCCATGGATGATGATAATTCTCCCTACCTGCCTCCTGGCTTCAGATTCCACCCCACTGATGAAGAGATCGTAACTCACTACCTGTTGCCAAAGATCGCCAATCAAAACTTCAACTCCTTCGCCGTCGCCGAAGCGAACTTTAACGACTGCGAGCCATGGGATCTTCCAAGTAAATATCCCACCTTTGATTTCTTCCTTCCTCCTTCTCCCACATGTGAATAATTAATAATATACAGCTAGTTTTTTTTATGGGAAAAATTGTGTTGCAGAAAAGGCGAACATGGGAGAGAAGGAGTGGTTCTTCTTCTGCAAAAAGGATAGAAAATATCCTACGGGGATGAGAACAAATCGAGCTACTGAATCTGGGTATTGGAAGGCTACAGGAAAGGATAAGGAGATTTACAAGGGGTTGAAAAATCTTGTTGGGATGAAGAAGACTTTAGTTTTTTACATGGGGAGAGCTCCGAGAGGGCAGAAGAGCAACTGGGTCATGCATGAGTACAGGCTTGATGGTGGGAAACAACAGCGCACGTCCAGTCTCTCAAGACATCCACAGGTAAAATATATAATTAATTTCCTAGGGTTTTGGTTTTACATATATATGTTATAAAACTGATCGATGGAATTTTTCTTTCATTTCATCATGTTTGAGGAGCTTTTGGAAGAATTTCTAGGGTTTCAAATCCTTCATTTTTATAAGTTCTATCACTGTTCTGTGCGCGTCAATATTGACAGTTAGAAATTTGCTACAGTTGAAAATAATGCTTCAGTTGCCAAATACATTTAATTAACCGCATCGATGGTAGAAGGAATATATATATATACAAGCACTTATCGTGCGCCAGCACACTTGATTAATTAAGAAGCAATTAACAAATGTTTTGATCTCTTTATAAGCCACACAATTTAAGTGGCATGTATGCCTTTTCATCACGGGATTAGATTTGTTCTCTCATAGCAAGCCATTAAGATTCCGTTTGGGAGGGACTTATTTTCACCGGTAAAGAGGTTACAATCGCATGAACCGGACCTTAAATGACCGCATGAATTAAGGTCCGGCTCAAACGGTCGTAACCGCTTGACCGGTGAAAATAAGTCTGCCAAACGGAGCCTAAATCTTATTCAAGGGTTATTGCGGGTCAAATTAGGAACAAATTGTTTGTTCTCGTTGCTAATCACGGAGTGAAACGTGTCCGTGATCATAATTTATCTTATAGGGTGAACTACAAATAAATCATGTATACATTTATTTGTTTTTCATTTTCGCACTTCTTCCATTAAATGAAACCATGTGTTGTTGCAAATGAACATAGCTTATTTGGAATTTAACCGTATAAACTGTGCTTTTTAAAGTTTATTTGTTTACATTTTTGTTCTGTTTTATGATTAGATATGTAAAGTATAATTAGAAATATTTGTAAGAAATATTATGATTAATTTTCAAATAAAATACTTTTTACATAGAATATATATATATCACAAGAATTTACATATTTTCCTTGCAAATATATACCTTATTATATTTGATTCAACATTAACCAAAGCATTAACTTTACCTTGATCAATGACTAGTAGCATTGTGTTAATGAACCCATACATGCATGCAGGATGAATGGGTCGTCTGCAAGGTGTACCACAAGGCGAAGGACACAAACATCAACCCTACAGGGGAGAAATTTGCCGCAAGAATAAAGTCATTTGGGGATGATTTCTTGGTGGAAAACCCTCCAATGCCCCCTCTTATGGACTCACACCTCTTCCACCCAGCCATCAAAGAAGAACAACACCAAAAAGAACTGCAAGTCAATGACATAACCCATTGGGGTCAGCCCCATACATGCATGAATGATTTTGTTGATGATAGCCTCCAAGATCTGGACTTTGACAGCATAATGAAGTATGATTTTGTGTAAAAATTTGTATATATTTATAACTAATTAATTGTTTAATGTTTAATTATTTTTACTTATTATTTAAGGGTTGTTAGGGTCATGGATATAATTTTTTAATTAGTCATAAAAGTTTATGATTGTCCTTAAAAAAAGGAAATGTAAACTTTTAGGGTCCGTTTGTTTGGATAAAATTGAAATTAGAGATTGAAATTGAGATTAATTTCAATTCTTCTACTAATTGGTCTAATTCCAATTATAGTGCTCGTTAAATAAACAGAATTTGAGAATGTTGTGGAATTGATTAATTTTGTTATTTGTTTGTCGTATTAAATTCGATCTAAGAAATACGCGTCAGTGAAAAATGTGCCCACGGGAGCAAAAAACATGCCCGAGCGAAAAACATGCGCCCGGACGAGAAAAAGCGTCTTGGATAACAAATACATGCACACGCGAAAAGAGCATACCCTACGAAAAATGCTCTCTTGAGCGAACAAGAGTTTCCGCAGGAGAAAAGGAGCGCGTCCGGGGTGAAATGTGTGTGCTCGGGCAAAAAACGTCCGCCTGAGAGAAAAATGTGCGCCTGGGAGAAATACGTGCATCCCGGTGAAATATGTGTGTCTGAGAGGAATACGCACACCCGGGTGATCAAAATAGTGCGCTCGGGCAAAAAAATGGTCACCCATGCAAAAAATGATTGAACCTCAGGCGAAATAATCCGCCCCGGAGTAAAAATACGAGCCCTCAGGCGAAAAAAGTTCCTCGGGGCGAGAAACTGCAAGCCTAGAAGAAAAACGTACAAGGGTGAAAAATGCGCGCTCGGGCGAAAAATGCGCGCCAGGTTGAAATACCCGTGTCCGATTGAAAAATGTCTGTTTGGGCGAACAAGACGTGTCTGGGCAAAAAATGCACGCCCGTGCAGAAACGCGCGCTTGGAAGAAAAACGTGCTCATAGGCAAAGAAAAACATGCCCACGGGTAAAAAAACACACCCTCGGGCGAAATACGCGTCCCGGCCGGAATTAAACTTTTTTAAATGCACCGGAAATAATTGATTTTAGTTAAAAATGAATTCCAAGAAATTTAGTAGAATTCTAATTCTAAGGCTAAAGCGCGCAGACGAACAATAACAATAGAATTAGACCCGCAATTTCAATTTAAGGATTTCAATTCCATTCAAAAGAACGGACAAGTATCTTAAGAAATTGACAGTTTGCATTTTCAAATGTGGATGGACGTAATGATGACAAGTTTGATTAAGTCATTGTAACTTTTCTTATCTTTTTTTTTTATCTTTGTTATAATATTAGGCATTAGAAAGTAGAGAAAATAAATTGATGTAAACAGTTTTGTAATTATTTCAATATAAATATATAACAAATTAGGTTAATCTTTTATTTGTATTTCTTTTATTTTATGTTTTATGTACGAGATTTTTGCACATAGGTTATATACGCAGGGATGCGTAATATGAAAAATACACATAGTAAAATACATTTTTAGAAAAAGTGGTCAACATGAAACTTGTAGGTCTCGACGTCTCGTTGAGATCTACAACTTTCTTGTTGATCACTTTTCGTAAAAATGCATTTTACTAGGTGTATTTTCAAATGGCGCGGAACCGGGAGGAACTATTGCAATTTGCAATAGTTCCGCCCGGTTCCGCGCCATTTGAAAATACACCTAGTAAAATGCATTTTTAGGAAAAGTGGTCAACATGAAAGTTGTAGATCTCAACGAGATCTACAACTTTCATGTTGATCATTTTTCCTAAAAATACAGTCTCGAACCTAAAAAATATGCACAGGCTGCATTTTACATTTTATATATATATATATATATATATATATATATATATATATATATATATATATATATATATATATATATATATATATATACTAATTTACGAAAACTACTCTTTGGGTAAACATTGACTGATGTCCCTATATTCTCTTATAGTTCTATTCATAATTACACAATTATACAAAACTTTATATTATTATATTATAAAAACAATATCTTTTTAGTTAATTACACAACTTTACAATATTAAAATTCAAAAAATAAAAACACTAGATACCCTAAGCCTATTGTCTCTAGATAAGAATGACAAGAGAAAAATTAATGTTTTAACGTTAAAATATAATTTATTTTACAAAATAAAATTTGTATTCTTGATTTATATTTTTTTACGGTCATTTTGAGTACCCATATGTATATGTTGCGGGTCGGGCGGAGCCAGCCGGGAGCGGGCGGAGCTCGCCGTGAGCGGGCAAAGCCCGCCGTCGTCGGTCGGGTACTGTCGCGCGAGGCCATAGTGGCGGGTACTGTCCACGACAAATGTTGTTGCCCACGACAAATTTCGCCGTTCACGACAAATGTTGCCGCCCACGACAAATGTCGCACCACCGACGAATGTCGCATCCCGACAATTGTCGTACCCCGCCGAATGTCGCACTCCGCTGAATGTCGCACCCCGCCCATTGTCGCACCCCCGCCGAATGCCCCCAGGGCCGAAGACCCGTGCCTGCCACTTGTATATATATATAGGGTAAAATGGAAATACACTTAACGTGTATATCAAAAAATACGTGCCTTTTGAAACTGCGTCTTCTACAAGCATTTTTAGGAAAAGTGTTCAACATGAAATAAGTGTGTACACTCGAGCTAAGTTACAAAATTATAGCGCAAATGGGCTTTTTCGAAATTTGGACACCCAAATATTTCTCTTTTTCAAAAGTGATCAACTTGAAAGTTGTAGATCTCGATGAGATCTACAACTTTCATGTTGATCACTTTTTTAAATGAAGTCGTTTAGACTTCCGATTTGGGGTCCGAAAAAAGTCACGTCCGCAACATGTACGGACGTCTCACTACGGACGTGACTTTTTTCGGACCCAAAATCGAAGGTCTAAACGGCTTCATTTCAAAAAGTGATAAACATGAAAGTTATATATATATATATGTATATATATGTGTATATATATATATATATATATATATATATATATATATATATATATATATATATATATATATATATATATATATATATATATTTATGGGTTTAGCAGATGTTAGCGAACTGCTAAAAGTGACAAAACACAAAAATAGCGTAATACGGAAAATACACCTAGTAAAATGTATTTTTAGAAAAAGTGGTCAACATGAAAGTTATAGATCTCGACGAAATCTACAACTTTCATGTTGAATACTTTTCCTAAAAATGCATTTTACTAGGTGTATTTTCAAAAGGCACGGAACCAGACGGAATTATTGAAAATGAAGCTCATACTCACCATGACCGCTATTAATAGGCCGAAATATTATAATTAATTTTACAGGACTATGATTTAATATGCACATTAATTTTATTATATGCAGACCGCTCTATTTTTAGCCACACATTTCCCCTACTACGGGAGATCATGCGAGTGGTTACATGGGTGGTTACCCACGTAACCGGCGTTGTCGATCGCGAAAGCGCGATCAAACGGTGGAGAGTACACATGACGGACGACGGGCGGCAACGATGGCGGGGAAGATTGCTTGCCGGCGAAGGTCACGCTCGACCAGAGGAATATGGTCGGCCTCCAACGGAAGGCTGGTCGGCAAAGGGGAAGGCAAAGCCACCTCTAATCGGGGCCTGTGGAGGAGGACGAGCGGCTAAACAGCCACCAGTTCCAAGCCAAAGGAAGGTCGCCTCTGTGAGGGTCGGCAGGCAAGCACGGGCGGCGGAATCGCCGCACTTTCTGGGAAAAACGGGGGCTTCCCCTGTGAGGGGCGTCAAAAAGAACTGGCGGCAAAATTGCCGCCCGTTATGGGCGAAGCACGACCAACCCCTATGAGGGGCGGCGACCAGAACGGGCGGCACCTGTTCTTGGCTGAACAAGGGTCGCACCAGTGTGGGGCAGCGGCCAGAACGGGCGGTAAGTTCTAGGCGAAACACTGGCAGCCCCTGTGAGGGGTGGTGGCCAGAAAGGGTGGCAAAGTTGCTGCCTGTTCTGGGCGAAACGCGGGCCGCCCATGTGAGGGGCGGTGGCCAGAATAGGAGGCAACCCATTCTGGGCGAAACATTGGCCACCCCTGCTATGGGAGGCGGCTCTGACGGGAGGCCAGGCGGCGGCCCTCCTTATACGACAGATGGTCAAGAGAAGGTCGCGCCCTGTGCGCGGCCTGGTTCTGCGCACACAGGCACGCACTTCCTAGAGCGCGCAAATGTGCACGTTGTCCAGGACGCGCGCAGGCGCGTGCGGTCCGGCTCTGTGCGCGCAGGTGCGCGCTTCCCAGAGCGCGCACGGGTGTGTGATACAGTGGACGCACGCTTCCCAGGCCGCGCGCCACCCAAGGCGCGCGCAGGCGCGCACTTGGTCGGAAACTTAATGCGGGTCGGGGTGGTCCTCTTGCTTGACTGAACAACTCTTAGGGGGAAACCCATCAAAGTCCCCCTAAGTCCTTGGACTCCGTGGTCAGAGCAGAAGGAGTGCAGGGACTTAATTGCTGAATCACTTACATGAGTATGGTGTAAATGATTGGTGCAATAGAGGTGCGGAAGGTGTACTGACTACCGAGCGAGGTGGTCACTAGTTCGTGCACTTAGCACGATATGCACAATTGTGTTTTGTGTGTGTGCAATGCTCATGATGTGTGCTTAACGTGCACAATGTGCGCTGATTGTGTGTAAGGGTGCAATATGCTTTGAGCATTGAACACTTATTTGTAGAGGATAAGAGGTTGTGAGTTTCTAGTTCCCCCGAGTATGCCATCGGGGTACCTTGTGCACATAGTCGGAAGAGGGAACCTCTTGTTGCGAGATGTAGCGACGTGAATGCGGCGCCTCCATATTCATTGAGGTAGAAGGGTTCGTTAGTTTGCGAGGTTCTTGCTGTTTCTCTTGATGTTGCTGCCCCTGCCGACCCAAGTGTGACGTCATTGGGATCTTTTGCCCCTTTATTTTGTACAAATGTTGTTTTTTTCGTAAATTTGGCTTGATTTAGAGGTTCGGACGAACCGCCGCCACAGAAATACTTTGTTTGGTTATTTCAGGAACTTTTGAAGCTTGTCGGATCTGTGGGACGCACTGCCTCATCCTTGTCGTCGTCAAAAGGAGAGAGAGTGGGAGTTTTCTCCAGTGCTTGGATTTTTCGAGCCTCGGGAGTTGGCAAACTGTCAGTTCAGCATTTCTTCATTTCTTGATGAGAAGCGCTTGTTGCGGTGTGGTATTTCTTCGGACTCTAGGCGGACCGTTGAGACATCTTTGGTTTGCAATTGGAAGCGGAAGGCCATTGTAGTTTCACGAAGTAGTGGTATTGCGGCGCCTCGCTCATCTTCTGCAGGTGTCGACTCTCCTTCTAGCGGCTGTGGCGGTTCGCCTCCCGAGCTACAGGTGCTTGGATCATCTACCCACCAGTCTTTCCCTATGGAGGCCTCGACTCCAAGGCTATCGTCTTCCTTGAAGGCGATGAACGAAGTGGTAAGTGAGCTTGATTATTTTTGGCTCTTCCTTGTTGTTGTATTGATGCTCTTACGACAAGTGTACCGCTCACATAAGTAATATAAAATGGGGAGGCTTTTCCAAGTATCAAATCTCTCAAGGAACACCGTAAGGTGGAGTTGTCTTTCAAGGAGGACTTCAGATTGAAGTCCTTAGTTCGAGGTCATGAAGGGTGTTGGTACCCTAGTTTGGATTTGAGTTTAGTCCTCTCAATTAGTTTCTTGACCCAAGATTTATCTATGGTCAAAGGTTAGTTGTTTGGTTAGATTTCTTTAGTTGTAGAGTTGTCACTTATCCAGATGAAAATTTGGTTAAGTTGTTTTTGGTTCGACTATGGTCGAACGCCGCTCGTCTATCGTCTATCAACTGTTCGACGATCGTCTATCAGTTGGTCGATTATCGTCAGTCAGCAGATCGTCTATCTCTGAGTTAGTTCAACTCTTGTAAGCTCGACGATCTGTGGTATCTGCCTCATCGATCGTCGAACCCCGCTCGACTTCTTTTGACCAGATAGATTTCTTGATAGTTCGACTATCTGTCTTGATAGTTCAACTATCTGATAGCTCGACTATCTATTTGATAGTTCGACTATCTGTATTGCTTGATAGTTCAACTATCTGCCTGGATAGTTCAACTATCTGATAGCTCGATTATCTGTTTGATAGTTCGACTATCTGTTTTGTTTGATAGTTCGACTATCTGCCTTGATAGTTCAACTATCTGATAGCTCGACTATCTGCTCTGATAGTTCGACTATCTGTTCTGTTATTGATAGTTCGACTATTATCCTTGGATAGTTCAACTATCTAATAGCTTGACTATCTGTTTGATAGTTCGACTATTTGCTCTGCGTTGATAGTTCGACCATCTGTTTGATGGATCGACTATCTTTTTGATAACTCGACTATCTGCTTTGATAGTTCGACTATCAGTGTCGTTCGACTATCTGTTCTGATAGGTCGACGATCTCTGTAGTTCGATCGACGATCTCCGAGGGTCGTTCGACGTTCTTCTGTCTGCCTTTAGTAATTTTGTACTCCTTCTGTTCTATGATTTATTTCCTATTTATTTGGCATTTTATTAAAGATTATTTCATTGATTTTTTGCATACATCTCAAGGCAATCTTTGCCCCATCCTTTGAGCATAAGTCAAGCTTTATCTGACAAAGTTTTTTTTTGTCTTATTAGTTGAAATATCTTTTTGCTTTATCTGCCATGCTGTCCTTTATAGTCGTTAGACACAAAAGTATTCTCTGGCCATAAAGAGTTTAGTCTGATGTGACTTTCTTTAGTACTCCTTTTATCAGATTTGTTTTACAGCTTCTTAGAAAGCGTTATCCCTTTATAGCATGTCTGTCTGTAGGATATATTTTGTTTTGTGCAATTTGCAGCCCAGATCGCAGATCTCAGAAGAAGACAAAATTCAAACAAAGTTTAGAGCCGTTACAAAAGCCTATATATAAAGAGCTTCTTTTGAAAGAAGAACATATACAACAATAAGATATAGAGAAGAGAGATACACACAGATATTCATATACAGATTCAACAACAAGAGATACAGCTCTCAGATATTGTTACATTCAACTGAGAAGATCGACCTTCTTCAACTCTCTTTTCTTCAATCCTGAGTTCATCCTGCTGTCAGGAACATTCACTCAGAGTCTCAAGAAGAAGAAGAAGAAGGAAGAAAAGCTGTTGAAGAAGAACATCCATTACAAATCAAGTCTTCTTCAAGCTGCTCCTTCAAGAACTTCAAGATAGCTCTCTGTCACAAGTTCAGAAGAGTTCCTGCACCCTGAAGCAAGACTTCTTCCTGGATATCACTAAGCCAGGGGGAGCCTTGATTCCTTAGAGCTTTCTAGCTCTGTGCAATCCACTTGCTTCTCTAATATTGTTTTAATAATAGAGAAGACCTCTAACCCTCCCTCAACCTCCTGTATAAAGGGTTATTACTCCCTTCAAAAGTGAACCTTGGTAGCAGGGCACCTGATCAAAAACCTGTGTTGGATTTTGAGCTCTTGATCAAAAGCTCAAAGGGTCTACTTGATCTACCTGAGCTGATCAGTTGGTGGCAGGGCACCTGAACAAAAACCTGTAGTAGATTCCTACCAGGGTGGTAGAAGAGTGGACGTACCTATTTAGAGGGAACCACTATAAACTTCTTGTGTCGTCTTTGTTGCTTCATTTAATTATTGTACTGTGGCTGTTAATAGAAATAACTAGGATTGCTAATTGTTGTGATAGGACCAAAGCTCAATTGTAATTACAGTTAGCTTTCTTCTATGCACTACACTTGTGTTAGGCTCTAGGGTTTCAAATATCTATAAACTCATTCCGCAAATTAACTCTAAGGGAGTTGAGTAGGGTGTCATAATTTTTGAATACTCTATTCACCCCCCCTCTAGAGTTGTATCTATCCTCACTTTCAATTGGTATCAGAGGGAGGTTGACTGACTGTACATGCTAACACCTGAGCCACAAGATCCTGATAGATACCAAGCTTATAGATATTCACTTCATGGTCCAGTACAAGGATTATTCTAGCACCAGACCTCCAGTATGCAACTTAGCTATGTTCAACATATGGAAGGCAAGAATCAAGTTATATATGAATTCTATTGATGAAGATATTTTTTCTTCTATTTTGACAGGACCTCCAACACCACCTGCTACAGCCACTGCAACAACATCTACAAATCTCAGTGCAGTGCCACCTCCAGACTACAATGATGCTTACAAGAAAGCAAAAGTAGCTGATGCTAAAGCAATAAACATTCTGGCTCAGACTATGTCTGATGAAACCTTCCAGAAAGTGGCTGATTGCACCTCTGCAAAAGTCATGTGGGACTCACTGAACCAGATTGTAGCTGGTTCAGCTGATGAGAGGAAGGACAGAAGGTCCAACCTTATATCCCAATATGAAAACTTCAAGAAGACTGAAGCTGAATCAGTTGAAGGAATGTACACCAGGCTCAGCTCAATCATCAATGAGCTGAGAACCCTTGATAAGGAGATAATATTGACAGAGGTCAATGATAAGATACTTATGTGCTTCCCCAGCACATGGGATCTTAGTATCTGGCCCATCAAGGAGGCCAGAAGTACTACCTAAATCTCAACTGAAGCCCTCCTTGGCAAGCTCAAATCTTTTGAGCAAGTACTGAAGTCCAGGGAAGCTGAAGCTGAAGCTATGACTCCAACTCCAACAAGGAAAGAGCAAACTCTTGCTCTCAAAGCTGCTGATGCTTCTAAAGGAAGCCAATCTAATGAGGAGCTGATGACACTCTTTGCAAAAAGGTTTCTCAAGATGGGCAGAAAGGAATTCAGAAAGAAATCTTCAAGATATGGAGATAAACCAAGGTATGATAGATATCCTGCTAAAGAAATTATCTGTTATGGTTGCAGGAAACCTTGACACATTCTACCAGAGTGTCCAGAGGAAAAGAGCAAAGAAAAGAGAAAAGAAAAAGAACATCAGAAGAAGCACTCCAAGTCCTCCTCCTACAAAAATAAGAAGAAGGAGAAAAGATTTGTTGTTGAGACCTGGAGTGATTCAGATGAGGAATATTCCTCCTCAAGCTCTAGTGAAGATGAGGAAGAGAAGAAGGCAAAGGAAATCTGCCTTATGGCAATTGATGCCTACAACAATCACTCAGCTGCAGAGAGTTCTAATGATGATGAAGAAATGCCTACAGAAGATCAGATATTATCTTCTTATGATTTTTCTTCTGCTGAATTTAAATCTCTTTTCTTAGATTTAATTAGTTCAGAAAAAGAAATTAAGGAGCTTAGAAATAGGATAGCAGAATCAGAATTCCTCTCCATTGAAAATGCTAGGTTCGAAGCAGAACTCACTAAGTCCAGTGAAGAAATAAAATTGCTTAAAAATGAACTAGCTAAATCAAAAAGATTAGAAGAATCTCTAAATGGTAGAAGCCTTAAGCTGCTAGAGATCACTAGCATGACAAACACTAGATCAGGCAATAATAAGCTAGGCTTAGGAGCCTCATCAAGTGAACCCCCCTTGGTTCTTAAAAATCATCTTTCAACTCCAGTAAACTTTATTTCAGCTGATGGAATAAAGAATACTGAGCAAGTAAATCTAGTTAACAAAGCCTTAAATAAAGCTAAGAGAGAAAAGAGAACGCAAAAATTTAAGGAACTACAAAAGTCGTCGAATACTGCTCGACGATCGAAGGCTCCATGGTCGAACGATGCTCGACGATCTGAGCATAGATCGTCGAACGATGATCGATGATCTCAATATGATTTTCAAAATAATCACCTGAACCTTAGAAATCCTAATTTAAATAGAAACCCTAGGTTTGTTGACCCATCAACTGCATGGAGCATCCAACCGAGGAGATCCTATCCCTTAGGATATAAACCCCAACCTGCTTATTCTTTTATTTCAAGTTTTCATTATGTGAAGAATAATGGACCCAAGGTTTTCTGGGTCCACAATGTCTAACTGTTTAATTTGCAGGTGAAGACCTATCCAATTACTAAAGATAAATGGTATTTGGATAGTGGATGTTCCAAACACATGAAAGGAAACAAAGAAAATCTGTCAAGATTCAAGGCCAAGCTTGGACCAAAGGTGATCTTTCGAGATTCCAGCTGTGGTCAAATAGAAGGATATGGAAGGATTACCATTGGAGCAGTAACATTCAAAAGAGTTGCATATGTAACTGGACTGAAACACAACCTTATCTCAGTAAGCCAGTTATGTGATGCAGGATATCAGGTATCTTTCACTAACACTCTTTGTAATATTACTTTAAATAGTAATGTTGTGTTAGTAGGTATTAGACATGGTAATATTTATTTAGTAGATTTTATTTCAACTCAATCTGAAATCTGCCTGTTTAATGAAGTAACAAATAACAACACCTTATGGCATAGGAGACTTAGCCATGTTAACCTCAAGAACATATCTAGGTTATCTAAATACAACCTTGTTAGAGGTTTACCTTCTTGGCCCTACAAGAAAGAGAGCCTATGCAAGGCTTGTCAATTAGGCAAGCAAACCAAAAACTCTTTTAAATCTGTAAATAAAAGTGATTTACCTAGAATCCTGTATTTATTACATTTGGACCTTTTTGGCCTAATAAATGTACAAAGTCTAGGAGGGAAGTATTACACTTTAGTGATTGTAGATGACTTCTCTAGGTTCACTTGGGTGTTCTTCTTGAGAACTAAGGCTGATAACTTCAAAGTTCTTACAGACTTTCTGCTATGTGTGTAGACTGAGTATTCTACTCATGTTGCCTTGATCAGAAGTTATTATGGTACTGAGTTTGAGTCTCTTCTCATGCAAGAATTCTGTGAGAAAGAAGGTATCAAACATAGCTTCTCTGCTCCTAGAACTCCCCAACAAAATTGGGTAGTGGAAAGGAAGAATAGAACCCTGATTGAAGCTGCTAGAACATTATTGGCAGATGCTAACATGTCTCTTTCTTATTGGGCAGAAGCTGTTAGCACAGCTAATTATGTCTTGAACAGATGTCTTATACACAAGCTTAAGAGTAAAACTCCTTATGAGTTGCTTAAAGGAAAGAAACCTAAAATTAATTATTTTAGAGTCTTTGGTTGTGGAGTGTATATTCACAACAACAACAAAGAATACCTTAGGAATTTTAAAGCAAAAGCTTTAGTGGGAATTTTTCTTGGATATTCCCAAGTAAGCAAAGCTTATAGGGTGTTTAACAAATCAACTTCTAAAATAGAGGAGTCTGTGCATGTTTATTTTGATGAGTCAAAGATGTTTTACAAGGAGAAGGAAACTTCTCCTTCCTCAAGCTCATTGCAGGTGCCAGAATCATGCAAAGATGTTACTCAAGAGATTCTCCATCTATCAACTCTTCATATCACTGATTCAGACATTGATGAAGACACTGTGGAAGCAGTTGCTGTACCACAAACAGTTGATCAAATTCCTAAGGAGGAATTAATCCCAACTGTTGTTAAAGATCACATCCCACCTGCTGATCTTGTCACACTTAGAGATCATCCTACATCTCAAGTGATTGGTGACATATCAGCTGGTGTGCAAACAAGACATCAATTAAGACAGGATGTGATGCATGCTTGTTTCCTTTCACAGATTGAGCCCCTCACCATAAAATATGCTAAGCTAGATCCACACTGGATCATTGCTATGCAAGAGGAGCTTAATCAGTTTGAAAGATGCAAAGTATGGACTTTGGTTCCAAGACCAAAAGGCCAACTGATCATAGGCACTAAGTGGGTGTTTAGAAACAAGTTAGATGCAAATGGAATTATTATAAGGAACAAAGCTAGGCTTATAGATTAGGGCTACAGACATGAGGAAGGTATAGACTATGACCAAAACTTTGCCCCTGTTGTAAGGCTAGAGGCAATAAGGATCTTTCTAGCCTATGCATCCTATATGAAGTTTAAGGTCTTTCAGATGGATGTCAAGAGTGCATTCCTAAATGGTGAGCTAAAGGAAGAGGTGTTTGTTGAACAACCTCCTGGGTTTGTCTCTTCAACTCAACCCTCATGTGTTTACAAGTTGCAAAAAGCTCTTTATGGACTTAAACAAGCACCCAGAGCCTGGTATGAGACTCTAGCTAGTTTCCTGTTAGAGCACAACTTTGTTAGGGGAGTAGTTGATAGAAACCCTTTTCGTTAAGCATCACAAGGACACCATCCTGTTAGTTCAAGTTTATGTGGATGATATTATTTTTGGCTCCACTGATCCCAAACTGTGCAAAAAGTTCTCAGACCTGATGCATTCTAAGTTTGAGATGAGTAGTATGGGTGAGCTGTCTTACTTTCTTGATCTCCAAGTAAAGCAAGATGCTAATGACATCTTCATCTCCCAATCCAAATATGCCAATGAATTGGTAAAGAAGTTTGGGATGGCTGATGCTTCAGCAATGCATACACCTATGACTACTAATGTAGTTATAGATTCTGATGATCAGGGTAAGCCAGTTGATCAGAAAAACTATAGGGCCATTGTTGGTTCCCTATTGTATTTAACTGCAAGTAGACCAGATATAATGTTTGCCACATGCCTATGTGCTAGATTCCAGGTCAATCCCAAGGAATCTCATTTGATTCTTCTCAAGAGAATTTTGAGATACCTGAAGGGATGTCCAAATTTAGGACTATGGTACCCAGCTGAATAAGAATTTGAGTTAATTGGATACTCTGATTTTGACTATGCTGGTTGTAGAGTTGACAGGAAAAGTACCTCAGGAACATGTCAGTTCCTGGGAGAGAGATTGGTCTCTTGGTTCTGTAAGAAACAGGCTTCTGTCTCAACTTCAACTGCAGAGGCTGAATATATAGCAGCTGCTAGTTGTTGTTCACAGATCCTGTGGATTAAAAACCAACTTTTGGATTATGGGTACACACACAAGAACACCAAAATCATGTGTGACAGTACCAGTGCTATCTCCATTGCACAAAATCCTATGCACCGCTCTAAAACCAAGCACATTGAGATTAGAAACCATTTCCTAAGAGATTGTGTGGAAAAGAACAAGATCAAGCTTGAGTTCATATCCACTGATCTTCAAAGAGGTGATATTTTCACCAAGCCCTTAGATGAATAGAAGCATCTATTCTTTTTGGTTCAACTAGGCCTGATTAATGGAAAAGACTAAGTGTGACTTCTGCCTTTGTTGAAATCTGTTTGAAGATCGTCGAATGACGTTCGACGATAGTCGAACAGGTCGAGCCTATCATCGACCTATGGGTGACGACAGCTTGTTTGTTTGTGAAGACAGAAATAGTCGAACGATTGATCGACTACTCTTCTTCAGGAAACGATCGTCGAACGACCGTTCGACTATCGTCTCCAGTATCTGTTAAAATAGATCAATGATTGCTGTTTTAATATAAAACCGATGGTCGACCTAGGTTAAGAGATCGTCTTTTTAGTAGTCGACAGAGCTCGTCTTTTCATATTCCGTCTTTCTGCTTGAGCTCTCCTGACTGCGATGAAGTTCGACGCCGGTTTCAGCGTGGATTTCGACTCGTTCAGAGCTTGCGATGCGGAGATTATAGAGATGCTACAGCTCTGCAAGGATCAAGGTTTGGAAAAGCTGATGTCAATAAGGACCAAGATCAACATCCCAGAGATCAAAGAGTGGGTTTACTCTTCGTCTTCCAGCGACGAATCCATGACCGGGACAATAGGCGGCGAAGAGGTAATCCTGACTCCTGCCGTTCTGACTGAAATTTTTGGATTATTGAATGGACAAGATGAATATGACCAAGATGTTCAAGAGTACGGAAGAATGCTCGTAGAGCTAGGACATGCTGAGGGCATTCCTGCAAAGTTGCTGAAAGTTAACTTCCCGTTGAGGACAAAGTTATTAGCTGAACTTGTTGGAAAAGTGCTGTTAGGTAAGCACTCAGCTCATGACAATATAACCAGGCAGCAATTTGCCTTGATGAGTGCAATTATCAATAAGAAAGAGATAGATTTGGCAAGTATAGTGTTTAATTGTATCATAAAGAAGAACAACAAGAAGGAAGTAACCCTTGGAAGGGTGATAAGAATATTTCTGAAAGAGAAATAGCCTCAACTGTTGGGTACTGTTGCAACTTCCATCAATACTAGTAAGAAAATGGATCCCACCTTATTTGTTAAGTGGAAAAGGAGCATTCAGAAGCCTTCACCAGCTGGGGTAGCTCCTGTTTTATCTGAGAGCATCAGGACTGTATCAGTCACTCCCCACCTACATGAAGAAGGCTCCTCCATTCCCCCCATTACTTCTTCTTCTACATTGCCATCCACTTCTTCTTCATTGCCATCCACTTCTGCATTACCATATACATCCAATGTCTCTCTTCTACTTGATTCCTCCTCTATTCTCCATGCATCACCACCAGAATCTCCACTCCCTTCACATCTTGCTAGGATTTCTCATCCTAGTTTTGATTTGTTAGCTTCTGAGACTCTCCCCACTCCACCTCAGTCACCAATTCCTCATTCAGATCATATTGATCTTCCTGCATCCACCCATCAATCACCAGTTCACAATATATCTCATCAGGAGACCACCGTCCCTGATGTTCTTCCATCTACTGTGATTCCCACATCCACATCATTTGAAATAACCCCAGCTTTCATTTCAAACATCCTAGAGATAATTACTCCTTCAATCAAAATCATGATTGAAGAAGCAATTGCACCTCTTATTTTTACCATCTCTTCCCTGACATCCTCCATCATAGCCCTCTCTAAGTCTGCTGAGCCCTCTTCAGTTAGGGGCCTGACTTCAGTATCTACTGAAATCAGGCAGGGGGAGATATTCAAGGAAGATGCCTCAGGACTGCCCCTTGTTACTCTTCCAGCAGATCCCCAAGTTGAAATTCAAAAAGAAACAGCAGTTCCAGTTGACATGACAACATCTTCTGCAGAACCAACACCAGTTCAGAGGCCATCTGATATCATAATGGAAGCAGAATTTGCCTTCAAAGTGTGCCTTGAAGAAGCCTCCACTCCCTTAGTTGCTCTATTCCTAGAAGGAGTCATTACCTCCTATCTAGGTGACATGTGGGAGTTAGGAAATTCTGAAGAAAATCCTGAAGGTAATTCATTTACTCAATTCATTGACATGTTAACTGACATGCTAGCCTGTGAATACCTGTAAGGGATGTTTCGATATCATTTAGAACACCTTTGTGTCCCTTTGGTTTCAGATCTAGTTCAATAAGTTCAAGCTGCTCAACAACCAGCTCCAGAACCAGCTCAAGAACCAGCTCCAGAACCAGCTCAAGAACCTGCTGTTCAAGAACCTGTATCTTCTCCTCCAGCTCAGATAGCTGTGCAAGATGATCAAGAGAAAGTTTCAGATGTACAAGAAGAAAAATCAACAGTCTGGGATGACTCCCCAGGACTAGATTTGGATACTCTTCTGGCACAGGATGCCTTAGAAGAAGAGAAAGAGAAAGCTGCATTAAAAGCCAAAGAACAAGCTGAACAAGAGGCTTTTGACCCCTATGATCAACCTCCATCATCTCATTCTGATGATGAGAAGGATTCTGATGAGTCAAAAAATTCTAAGAAGAAGAAAGTAGCAAAAAGGAAAAGGAAAGCTGCTGCTCCTCCTCCTAATCCTGATCATTATGTTCCCTATTATATACTGAAAGGGATAGATCCCAAATCTAAAGAATATCAACATTGGATGGGATTATCCAGAAATCAACAAAAGCAAAAAAAGAATAGCAAAAGGTATGACAGTCCAGTGCCAAAGTGGAATCCCAGAGGACCTCCTCCTCCACCTCCAAGTGCAGGAGCCTTTGGAAATATATCTGCCAATCCATCAGACCCTTCTGCTAGATTCACTCCGTCTCAAGCACATCAAAGAAGAAGCAATCCAGGATATCAAAGAAGATCTCAATCTGGACATCAAAGACAAGATGCTGATACAAAAGAGCAAGTGAAGGAGGTAGTATATCAGAAGACAACCTTTTCTCCTCCTCCTTCACCCAAGAGGAAAGCATCTCCTCCAAAAGAAAGCAAAAGCATACCATCCAAAAAGCCAGCTCAAACAAAGAAAATTGATTCAAAAGGAAAAAGGATTATTCACTCTGAAAAATCAAGTAAAAAATATGCAGAGTTTGCTCCTCCACCTTCTCTAGTTATTCAAGAAAATAAAGAGCAAGCTGCAAGTATGCTAAAACTCTCTACAAAATTCAGAACTATAAAGCCTTTAGATTCAACTGGTGAAAATGAATATGAAAGCCAAGAGCGAAATCCTGATTTCAGGATGGCCAGATTTCTCGAACTAGTTTGATCAGCTCAAATCAGACAGGCCAGAGCTGAAGGTAAAGATATTACAGGCTTAACTACTATGTCTAAATTCTGAAAGAAGGAGCTAGATAAATTCCAGGTTAGACCTGAGGTTTTTGATCCTTCTAAATATATGGAAAAGCACCCAGAAGCAGTAGTGCCAAGAGCAGGAGAATCTAAAATTATTGGGGAACAAGATTTAAAGTTATCAAAGAAGGAAGCTCTAGATCCTTTCAAAAAAATTTCTTTTCTTCCTGGTTCTTCTGTATCTAAACCAGATTCTGATGCTGCTTAAGTTTTATTTATTGTCAGATTGTTTTGACTGTTTGTTTAATGCAATTTGATGCTTAGATGTTTCTTTTCCTGAGTTATATTTATTTCCTGTAGTTTTGTTTTTAGAGACTTAACCCAAATATGGGGAGATTGTTGGTACCCTAGTTTGGATTTGAGTTTAATTCTCTCAATTAGTTTCTTGACCCAAGATTTATCTATGGTCAAAGGTTAGTTGTTTGGTTAGATTGCTTTAGTTGTAGAGTTGTCACTTATCCAGATGAAAATTTTGTTAAGTTGTTTTTGGTTCGACTATGGTCGAACGCCGCTCGACTATCGTCTATCAACTGTTCGACGATCGTCTATTAATTGGTCGACTATCGTCAGTCAGCAGATCGTCTATCTCTGAGTTAGTTCAACTCTTGTAAGCTCGACGATCTGTGGTATCTGCCTCGTCGATCGTCGAACCCTGCTCGACTTCTTTTGACCAGATAGATTTCTTGATAGTTCGACTATCTGCCTTGATAGTTCAACTATCTGATAGCTCGACTATCTGTTTGATAGTTCGACTATCTGTATTGCTTGATAGTTCAACTATCTGCCTGGATAGTTCAACTATCTGATAGCTCGACAATCTGTTTGATAGTTCGACTATCTGTTTTGTTTGATAGTTCGACTATCTGCCTTGATAGTTCAACTATCTGATAGCTCGACTATCTGCTCTGATAGTTTGACTATCTGTTCTGTTGTTGATAGTTCGACTATCTGCCTTGGATAGTTCAACTATCTGATAGCTCGACTATCTATTTGATAGTTCGACTATCTGCTCTGCGTTGATAGTTCGACCATCTATTTGATGGATCGACTATCTTTTTGATAGCTCGACTATCTGCTTTGATAGTTCGACTATCAGTGTCGTTCGACTATCTGTTCTGATAGGTCGACGATCTCTGTAGTTCAGTCGACGATCTCCGAGGGTCATTCGACGTTCTTCTGTCTGCCTTTAGTAATTTTGTACTCCTTCTGTTCTATGATTTATTTCCTATTTATTTGGCATTTTTTTAAAGATTATTTCATTGATTTTGTGCATACATCTCAAGGCAATCTTTGCCCCATCCTTTGTGCATAAGTCAAGCTTTATCTGACAAAGTTTTTTTTTATCTTATTAGTTGAAATATCTTTTTGCTTTATCTGCCATGCTGTCCTTTATAGTCGTTAGACACAAAAGTCTTTTCTGGCCGTAAAGAGTTTAGTCTGATGTGACTTTCTTTAGTACTCCTTTTATCAGATTGGTTTTGCAGCTTCTTAGAAAGCATTATCCCTTTATAGCATGTCTGTCTGCAGGATATGTTTTGTTTTGTGCTATTTGCAGCCCAGATCGCAGATCTCAGAAGAAGACAAAATTCAAACAAAGTTTAGAGCCGTTACAAAGGCCCATATATAAAGAGCTTCTTTTGAAAGAAGAACATATACAACAACAAGATATAGAGAAGAGAGATACACACAGATATTCATATACAGATTCAACAACAAGAGATACAGCTCTCAGATATTGTTACATTCAACTGAGAAGATCGACCTTCTTCAACTCTCTCTTCTTCAATCTTGAGTTCATCCTGCTGCTAGGAACATTCACTCAGAGTCTCAAGAAAAAGAAGAAGGAAAAAAAGCTGTTGAAGAAGAACATCCATTACAAATCAAGAGTCTTCTTCAAGCTGCTCCTTCAAGAACTTCAAGACAGCTCACTGTCACAAGTTCAGAAGAGTTCCTGCACCCTAAAGCAAGACTTCTTCCTGGATATCACTAAGCCAGGGGGAGCCTTGATTCCTTAGAGCTTTCTAGCTCTATGCAATCCACTTGCTTCTCTAATATTGTTTTAACAATAGAGAAGACCCTCTAACCCTCTCTCAACCTCCTATATAAAGGGTTATTACTCCCTTCAAAAGTGAACCTTGGTGGCAGGGCACCTGATCAAAAACCTGTGTTGGATTTTGAGCTCCTGATCAAAAGCTCAAAGGGTCTACTTGATCTACCTGAAGCAGATCAGTTGGTGGCAGGGCACCTGAACAAAAACCTGTAGTGGATTCCTATCAGGGTGGTAGAAGAGTGGACGTACCTATTTAGAGGGAACCACTATAAATTCTTATGTCGTCTGTGTTGCTTCATTTAATTATTGCACTGTGGCTGTGAATAGAAATAACTAGGATTGCTAGTTGCTGTGATAGGACCAAAGCTCAACTATAATTACAGTTAGCTTTCTTCTGTGCACTACACTTTGTGTTAGGCTCTAGGGTTTCAAATATCTATAAAATCATTCCGCAAATTAACTCTAAGGGAGTTGAGTAGGGTGTCATAATTTTTGAATACTCTATTCACCCCCCCTCTAGAGTTATATCTATCCTCACTTTCAATTGGTATCAGAGGGAGGTTGACTGACTGTACAGGCTAACACCTGAGTCACAAGATCCTGATTGATACCAAGCTTATAGATATTTACTTCATGGCCCAGTACACAGATTATTCTAGCCCCAGACCTCCAGTATGCAACTTAGCTAAGTTCAGCATCTAGAAGGCAAGAATCAAGTTATATATGAATTCTTTTGATGAAGATATTTTTTCTTCTATTTTGAAAGGACCTCAACACCACCTGCTGTAGCCACTGCTACAACATCTACAAATCTCAGTGCAGTGCCACCTCTAGACTATAATGATGCTTACAAGAAAGCAAAGTAGATGATGCTAAAGCAATGAACATTCTGGCTCAGACTATGTCTAATGAAACCTTCCAGAAAGTGGCTGATTGCACCTCTGCAAAAGTCATGTGGGACTCATTGAACCAGATTGTAGCTGGTTCAGCTGATGAGAGGAAGGACAGAAGGTCCAACCTTATATCCCAATATGAAAACTTCAAGAAGACTGAAGCTGAATCAGTTGAAGGAATGTACACCAGACTCAGCTCAATCATCAATGAGCTGAGAACCCTTGATAATGAGATAACATTGACAGAGGTCAATGATAAGATACTGATGTGCTTCCCCAGCACATGGGATCTTAGGGTCTGGCCCATCAAGGAGGCCCGAAGTACTACTAAAATCTCAACTGAAGCCCTCCTTGGCAAGCTCAAATCTTTTGAGCAAGTGCTGAAGTCCAGGAAAGCTGAAGCTGAAGCTAAGACTCCAACTCCAACAAGGAAAGAGCAAACTCTTGCTCTCAAAGCTGCTGATGCTTCTGAAGGAAGCCAATCTAATGAGGAGCTGATGGCACTCTTTGCCAAAAGGTTTCTCAAGATGTGCAGAAAGGAATTCAGAAAGAAATCTTCAAGATATGAAGATAAACCAAGGTATGATAGATCTACTGCTAAAGAAATTATCTGTTATGGTTACAGGAAACCTGGACACATTCTACCAGAGTGTCCAGAGGAAAAGAGCAAAGAAAAGAGAAAAGAAAAAGAACATCAGAAGAAGCACTCCAAGTCCTCCTCCTACAAAAATAAGAAGAAGGAGAAAGGATTTGTTGCTGATACCTAGAGTGATTCAGATAAGGAATCTTCCTACTCAAGCTCCAGTGAAGATGAGGAAGAGAAGAAGGCAAAAGAAATCTTCCTTATGGCAATTGATGCATGCAACAACCACTCAGTTGCAGAGAGTTCTGATGATGATGAAGAAATGCCTACAGAAGATCAGGTATTATCTTCTTATGATTGTTCTTCTGCTGAATTTCAATATGAATTTAAATCCCTTTGCTTAGATTTAATTAGTTCAGAAAATTAAATTAAGGAGCTTAGAAATAGGATAGCAGAATAAGAAATCCTCTCCATTGAAAATGCTAGGTTAGAAGCAGAACTCACTAAGTCCAGTGAAGAAATAAAATTCCTTAAAAATGAACTAGCTAAATCAAAAAGATTAGAAGAATTTCTAAATGGTAGAAGCCTTAAGCTGCTAGAGATCACTAGCATGACAAACACTAGATCAGGCAATAATAAGCTAGGCTTAGGAGCCTCATCAAGTGAACCCCCCTTGGTTCTTAAAAATCATCTTTCAACTCCAGTAAACTTTATTTTAGCTTATGGAATAAAGAATATTGGGCAAGTAAATCTAGTTAACAAAGCCTTAAATAAAGCTAAGAGAGAAAAGAGAAAGCAAAAATTTAAGGAATTACAAAAGTCGTCGAACGCTGCTCGATGATCGAAGGCTCCATGGTCGAACGATGCTCGACGATCAGAGCATCGATCGTCGAACGATGATCGACGATCTCAATATGATTTTCAAAATAATCACCTGAACCTTGGAAATCCTAATGTAAATAGAAACCCTAGGTTTATTGACCCATCAACTGCATGGAGAATCCCACCGAGGAGATCCTATCCCTTAGGATATAAACCCCAACCTGCTTATTCTTTTATTTCAAGTTTTCATTATGTGAAGAATAATGGACCCAAGGTTGTCTGGGTCCACAATGTCTAACTATTTAATTTGCAGGTGAAGACCTATCCAATTACTAAAGATAAATGGTATTTGGATAGTGGCTGTTCCAAACACATGACAGGAAAGAAAGAAAATCTGTCAAGATTCAAGGCCAAGCTTGGACCAAAGGTGATCTTTGTAGATTCCAGCTATGGTCAAACAGAAGGATATGGTAGGATTACCATTGGAGCAGTAACATTCAAAAGAGTTGCATATGCAACTGGACTGAAGCACTACCTTATCTCAGTAAGCCAGTTATGTGATGTAGGATATTAGGTATCTTTCACTAACACTCTCTGTAATATTACTTTACATAATGATGTTGTGTTAGTAGGTATTAGACAGGGTAATATTTATTTAGTAGATTTTAATTCAACTCAATCTGAAATCTGCCTGTTTAATGAAGTAATAAATAACAACACCTTATGGCATAGGAGGCTTAGCCATGTTAACCTCAAGAATATATCTAGGTTATCTAAATACAACCTTGTTAGAGGTTTACCTTCTTGCCCCTACAAGAAGGAGAGCCTATGCAAGGCTTGTTAATTAGGCAAGCAAACCAAAAACTCTTTTAAATTTGTAAAAAAAAGTGATTCACCTAGAATCCTTTATTTATTACATTTGGACCTTTTTGGCCCAATAAATGTACAGAGTCTAGGAGGGAAGTATTACACTTTAGTGATTGTAGATGACTTCTCTAGGTTCACTTGGGTGTTCTTCTTGAGAACTAAGGCTGATAAATTCAAAGTTCTTTCAGACTTTTTGCTATATGTGCAGACTGAGTATTCTACTCATGTTGTCTTGATCAGAAGTGATCATAGTACTGAGTTTGAGTCTCTTCTCATGTAAGAATTCAGTGAGAAAGAAGGTATCAAACATAGCTTCTCTGCTCCTAGAACTCCCCAACAAAATAGGGTAGTGGAAAGGAAGAATAGAACCCTGATTGAAGCTGCTGGAACATTATTGGCAGATGCTAACATGCCTCTTTCTTATTGGGCAGAAGCTGTTAGCACAACTAATTATGTCTTGAACAGATGTCTTATACACAAGCTTAAGAGTAAAACTCCTTATGAGTTGCTTAAAGGAAAGAAACCTAAAATTAATTATTTTAGAGTCTTTGGTTGTGTAGTGTATATTCACAATAACAATAAAGAATACCTTAGAAAGTTTGAAGCAAAAGCTTCAGCTGGAATTTTTCTTGGATATTCCCAAGTAAGCAAAGCTTATATGGTGTTTAACAAATCAACTTCTAAAATAGAGGATTCTGTGCATGTTTCTTTTGATGAGTCAAAGATGTTTTATAAGGAGAAGGAAACTTCTCCTTCCTCAAGCTCATTGTAGGTGCCAGAATCATGCAAAGATGTCACTCAAGAGATTCTCCATCTATCAACTCTTCATATAACTGATTCAGACAGTGACGAAGACACTGTGGAAGTAGTTGTTGTACCACCAATAGTTGATCCAATTCCTCAGGAGGAATTAATCCTAACTATTGCTAAAGATCATATCCCACCTGCTGATCTTGTCACACTTAGAGATCATCCTATATCTCAAGTGATTGGTGACATATCAGCTGGTGTGCAAACAAGACATCAATTAAGACAGGATGTGATGCATGCTTGTTTCCTTTCACAGATTGAGCCCCTCACCATAAAAGATGCTGAGCTAGATCCCCACTGGATCATTGCTATGCAAGAGGAGCTTAATCAGTTTGAAAGATGTAAAGTATGGACTTTGGTTCCAAGACCAAAAGGCCAACTGATCATAGGCACCAAGTGGGTGTTTAGAAACAAGTTGGATGCAAATGGAATTATTGTAAGGAACAAAGCTAGGCTTGTAGCTCAGGGCTACAGACAGGTGGAAGGTATAGATTATGACTAAACCTTTTCCCCTGTTGCAAGGCTAGAGGTAATAAGGATCTTTCTAGCCTATGCAGCCTATATGAAGTTTAAGGTCTTTCAGATGGATGTCAAGAGTGCATTCCTAAATGGTGAGCTAAAGGAAGAGGTGTTTGTTAAAAAACCTCATTGGTTTGTCTCTTCAACTCAACCCTCATGTGTTTACAAGTTGCAAAAAGCTTTTTATGGACTTAAACAAGCACCCAGAGCCTGGTATGAGACTCTAGCTAGTTTCCTGTTAGAGCACAACTTTGTTAGGGGAGTAGTTGATAGAACCCTTTTCGTTAAGCATCACAAGGACACCATCCTGTTAGTTCAAGTTTATGTGGATGATATTATTTTTGGCTCCACTGATCCCAAATTGTGCAAAAAAGTTCTCAGACCTGATGCATTCTAAGTTTGAGATGAGTAGTATGGGTGAGCTGTCTTACTTTCTTGGTCTCCAAGTTAAGCAAGATGCTGATGGCATCTTCATCTCCCAATCCAAATATGCCAAGGAATTGGTAAAGAAGTTTGGGATGGCTGATACTTCAGCAATGCATACACCTATGGCTACTAATGTAGTTATAGAGTCTGATGATTAGGGTAAGCCAGTTGATCAGAAAAACTATAGTGCCATTGTTGGTTCAATATTGTATTTAACTGCAAGTAGACCAGATATAATGTTTGCCACATACCTATGTGCTAGATTCCAGGTCAACCCCAAGGAATCTCATTTGATTCTTCTCAAGAGAATTTTGAGATACCTGAAGGGATGTCCAAATTTAGGACTATGGTATCCAGCTGAATCAGAATTTGAGTTAATTGGATACTCTGATTTTGACTATGCTGGTTGTAGAGTTGACAGGAAAAGTACCTCAGGAACATGTCAGTTCCTGGGAGAGAGATTGGTCTCTTGGTTCTGTAAGAAACAGGCTTCTGTCTCAACTTCAACTACAGAGGCTGAATATATAGCAGCTGCTAGGTGTTGTTCACAGATCCTGTGGATTAAAAACCAACTTTTGGATTATGGGTACACACACAAGAACACCAAAATCATGTGTGACAGTACCAGTGCTATCTCCATTGCACAAAATCCTGTGCACCACTCTAGAACCAAGCACATTGAGATTATACACCATTTCCTGAGAGATTGTGTGGAAAAGAACAAGATCAGCCTTGAGTTCATATCCACTGACCTTCAGAGAGGTGATATTTTCACCAAGCCCTTAGATGAACAGAAGCATCTGTTCTTTTTGGTTCAACAAGGCATGATTAATGGAAAAGACTAAGTGTGACTTCTGCCTTTGTTGAAATCTGTTTGAAGATCGTCGAACGACGTTCGACGATAGTCGAATAGGTCGAGCCTATCGTCGACCTATGGGTGATGACGGCTTGTTTGTTTGTAAAGACAGAAATAGTCGAACGATTGATCGACTACTCTGCTTCAGGAAATGATCGTCGAACGATCGTTCGACTATCGTCTCCAGTATCTGTTAAAATAGATCGACGATTGCTGTTTTAATATAAAACCGATGGTCGACCTAGGTTAAGAGATCGTCTTTTTAGTAGTCGACAGAGCTCGTCTTTTCGTATTCCGTCTTTCTGCTTGAGCTCTGCCCCGCGCCTTCTGCCATTTCATCTTCGTCGTCCTCTCCAACCAAATCAATGGCGGTTGCTCCAGCTCTCCCGACTGCGATGAAGTTCGACGCCGGTTTCAGCGTGGATTTCGACTCGTTCAGCGCTTGCGATGCGGAGATTATAGAGATGCTACAGCTCTGCAAGGATCAAGGTTTGGAAAAGCTGATGTCAACAAGGATCAAGATCAACATCCCAGAGATCAAAGAGTGGGTTTACTCTTCGTCTTCCAGCGACGAATCCATGACCGGGACAATAGGCGGCGAAGAGGTAATCCTGACTCCTACCGTTCTGACTGAAATTTTTGGATTATTGAATGGACAAGATGAATATGACCAAGATATTCAAGAGTACGGAAGAATGCTCGTAGATCTAGGACATGCTGAGGGCATTCCTACAAAGTTGTTGAAAGTTAACTTCCCATTGAGGATAAAGTTCTTAGCTGAACTTATTGGAAAAGTGCTGTTAGGTAAGCACT
Organism: Platanthera zijinensis; assembly: GCA_039513925.1. Lineage (NCBI taxonomy): Eukaryota > Viridiplantae > Streptophyta > Magnoliopsida > Asparagales > Orchidaceae > Platanthera > Platanthera zijinensis. Next base: position 47,626,813 of record CM077093.1, on the reverse strand, counting down.
CAGCTCATGACAATATAACCAGGCAGCAGTTTTCCTTGATGAGTGCAATTATAAATAAAAAAGAGATAGATTGGGCAAGTATAGTGCTTAATTTGATCAGAAAGAAGAACAGCAAGAAGGAAGTAACCCTTGGAAGGGTGATAGGAATATTTCTGAAAGAGAAATATCCTCAACTGTTGGGTACAGTTGCAACTTCCATCAATGCCAGTAAGAAAATGGATCCCACCTTATTTGTTAAGTGGAAAAGGAGCATTCAGAAGCCTTCACCAGCTGGGGTAGCTCCTGTTTTATCTGAGAGCACCAGGACTGTATCAGTCACTCCCACCTACATGAAGAAGGCTCCTCCATTCCCCCCATTACTTCTTCTTCTGCATTGCTATCCACTTCTTCTGCATTGCCATGCACTTCTGCATTACCATCTACATCCAATGTCTCTCTTCTACTTGATTCCTCCTCTATTCTCCATGCATCACCACCAGCATCTCCACTCCCTTCACATCTTGCTAGGATTTCTCATCCTAGTTTTGATTTGTTAGTTTTGAGACTCTCCCCACTCCACCTCAGTCACCAATTCCTCATTCAGATCATATTGATCTTCCTGCATCCACCCATCAATCACCAGTTCACAACATATCTCATCAGGAGACCACCGTCCCTGATGTTCTTCCATCTACTATGATTCCCCCATCCACATCATTTGAAATAACCCCAGCTTTCATTTTAAACATCCTGGAGATAATTACTCCTTCAATCAAAATCATGATTGAAGAAGCAATTGCACCTCTTGTTTCTACCATCTCTTCCCTGACATCCTCCATCATAGCCCTCTCTAAGTCTGCTGAGCCCTCTTCAGTTAGGGGCCTGACTTCAGTATCTACTGAAATCAAGCAGGGGGAGATGTTCGAGGAAGATGCCTCAGGACTGCCCCTTATTACTCTTCCAGCAGATCCCCAAGTTGAAATTCAAAAAAAAAAACAGAAGTTCCAGTTGACATGACAACATATTCTGCAAAACCAGCACCAGTTCAGAGGCCATCTGATATCATAATGGAAGCAAAATTTGCCTTCAAAGTGTGCCTTGAAGAAGCCTCCACTCCCTTAGTTGCTCTATTCCTAGAAGGAGTCATTACCTCCTATCTAGATGACTTGTGGGAGTTAGGAAATTCTGAAGAAAATCCTAAAGGTAATTCATTTATTCAATTCATTGACATGTTAACTGACATGCTAGCTTGTGAATACCTGGAAGGGATGTTTCGATACCATTTAGAACACCTTTGTGTCCCTTTGGTTTCAGATATAGTTCAAAAAGTTCAAGCTGCTCAACAACCGGCTCCAGAACCAGCTCAAGAACTAGCTCCAGAACCAGCTCAAGAACCTGCTATTCAAGAACTTGTATCTTCTCCTCCAGCTCAGATAGCTGTGCAAGATGATCAAGAGAAAGTTTCAGACGTACAAGAAGAAAAATCAACAGTCTGGGATGACTCCCCAGGACTAGATTTGGATACTCTTCTGGCACAGGATGCCTTAGAAGAAGAGAAAGAGAAAGCTGCATTAAAAGCCAAAGAACAAGCTGAGCAAGAGGCTTTTGACCCCTATGATCAACCTCCATCATCTCATTCTGATGATGAGGAGGATTCTGATGAGTCAGAAAATTCTAAGAAGAAGAAATCAGCAAAAAGGAAAAGGAAAGCTGCTGCTCCTCCTCCTCCTAATCCTGATCATGATGTTCCCTATTATATACTGAAAGGGATAGATCCCAAATCTAAAGAATATTAACATTGGATGGGATTATCCAGAAATCAACAAAAGCAGAAAAAGAAAAGCAAAAGGTATGACAGTCCAGCGTCAAAGTGGAATCCCAGAGGACCTCCTCCTCCACCTCCAAGTGCAGGAGCCTTTGGAAATATATCTGCCAATCCATCAGCCCCTTCTGCTAGATTCACTCCGTCTCAAGCACATCAAAGAAGAAGCAATCCAGGATATCAAAGCAGATCTCAATCTGGACATCAAAGACAAGATGCCGATACAAAAGAGCAAGTGAAGGAGGTGGTATATCAGAAGCCAACCTTTTCTCCTCCTCCTTCACCCAAGAGGAAAGCATCTCCTCCAAAAGAAAGCAAAAGCATACCATCCAAAAAGCTAGCTCAAACAAAGAAAACTGATTCAAAAGGAAAAAGGATTATTCACTCTGAAAAATCAAGTAAAAAATATGCAGAGTTTGCTCCTCCACCTTCTCTAGTTATTCAAAAAAATAAAGAGCAAGCTGCAAGTATGCTAGAACTCTCTACAAAATTCAGAACTGTAAAGCCTTTAGATTCAACTAGTGAAAATGAATAAGAAAGCCAAGAGCTAAATCCTGATTTCAGGATGGCCAGATTTCTCGAACTAGTTGGATCAGCTCAAATCAGACAGGCCAGAGCTGAAGGTAAAGATATTACAGGCTTAACTACTATGTCTAAATTCAGAAAGAAGGAGCTAGATAAATTCTAGGTTAGACCTGAGGTTTTTGATCCTTCTAAATATCTAGAAAAGCACCCAGAAGCAGTAGTGCCAAGAGCAGGAGAATCTAAAATTATTGGAGAACAAGATTTAAAGTTATCAAAGAAGGAAGCTCTAGATCCTTTCAGAAAAATTTCTTTTCTTCCTGGTTCTTCTGTATCTAAACCAGATTCTGATGCTGCTTAAGTTTTATTTATTGTCAGATTGTTTTGACTGTTTCTTTAATGCAATTTGATGCTTAGATGTTTCTTTTCCTGAGTTATATTTATTTTTTGTTGTTTTGTTTTGAGAGACATAACCCAAATAGGGGAGATTGTTTGTACCCTAGTTTGGATTTGAGCTGGCCTCAGCAATTCGAGTAGCATCAGGCTTTTTGAGTCCTCTCAATTAGTTTCTTGACTCAAGATTTATCTATGATCAAAGGTTAGTTGTTTGGTTAGATTGCTTTAGTTGTAGAGTTGTCACTTATCCAGATGAAAATTTTGTTAAGTTGTTTTTGGTTCGACTATGGTCGAACGCCGCTCGACTATCGTCTATCAACTATTCGACGATCGTCTATCAGTTGGTCGACTATCGTCAGTCAGCAGATCATCTATCTCTGAGTTAGTTCAACTCTTGTAAGCTCGACGATCTGTGGTATCTGCCTCGTCGATCGTCGAACCCCGCTCGACTTCTTTTGACCAGACAGATTTCTTGATAGTTCGACTATCTGCCTTGATAGTTAAACTATATGATAGCTCGACTATATGTTTGATAGTTCGACTATCTGTATTGCTTGATAGTATAACTATCTGCCTAGATAGTTTAACTATCTAATAGCTCGACTATCTGTTTTGTTTGATAGTTCGACTATCTGCCTTGATAGTTCAACTATCTGATAGCTCGACTATCTGCTCTGATAGTTCGACTATCTGTTCTGTTGTTGATAGTTTGACTATCTGCCTTGGATAGTTCAGCTATCTGATAGCTCGACTATCTGTTTGATAGTTGGACTATCTGCTCTGCGTTGATAGTTCGACCATCTGTTTGATGGATCGACTATCTTTTTGAGAGATCGACTATCTGCTTTGATAGTTCGACTATCAGTGTCGTTCGACTATCTGTTCTGATAGGTCGACGATCTCTATAGTTTGGTCGACGATCTCCGAGGGTCGTTCGACGTTCTTCTGTCTGCCTTTAGTAATTTTGTACTCCTTCTGTTCTATGATTTATTTCCTATTTATTTGGCATTTTATTAAAGATTATTTTATTGATTTTGTGCATATATCTCAAGGCAATATATGCCCCATCCTTTGTGCATAAGTCAAGCTTTATCTGACAAAGTTTTTTTTTGTCTTATTTGTTGAAATATCTTTTTGCTTTATCTGCCATGCTGTCCTTTATAGCTGTTAGACACAAACGTCTTCTCTGGCCGTAAAGAGTTTAGTCTGATGTGACTTTCTTTAGTACTCCTTTTATCAGATTGGTTTTGCAGCTTCTTAGAAAGCGTTATCCCTTTATAGCATGTCTGTCTGCAGGATATATTTTGTTTTGTGCTATTTGCAGCCCAGATCGCAGATCTCAGAAGAAGACAAAATTCAAACAAAGTTTAGAGCCGTTACAAAGGCCCATATATAAAGAGCTTCTTTTGAAAGAAGAACATATACAATAACAAGATATAGAGAAGAGAGATACACACAGATATTCTTATACAGATTCAACAACAAGAGATACAGCTCTCAGATATTGTTACATTCAACTGAGAAGATCGACCTTCTTCAACTCTCTCTTCTTCAATCCTGAGTTCATCCTACTGCCAGGAACATTCACTCAGAGTCTCAAGAAGAAGAAGAAGAAGGAAGAAAAGCTTTTTAAGAAGAACATCCATTACAAATCAAGAGTCTTCTTCAAGCTGCTCCTTCAAGAACTTCAATACAGCTCTCTATCACAAGTTCAGAAGAGTTCCTGCACCCTGAAGCAAGACTTCTTCCTGGATATCACTAAGCCAGGGGGAGCCTTGGTTCCTTAGAGCTTTCTAGCTCTGTGCAATCCACTTGCTTCTCTAATATTGTTTTAACAATAGAGAAGACCCTCTAACCCTCTCTCAACCTCCTGTATAAAGGGTTATTACTCCCTTCAAAAGTGAACCTTGGTGGCAGGGCACCTGATCAAAAACCTGTGTTGGATTTTGAGCTCCTGATCAAAAGCTCGAAGGGTCTACTTGATCTACCTAAAGCAGATCAGTTGGTGGCAGGGCATCTGAACAAAAACCTGTAGTGGATTCCTACCAGGGTGGTAGAAGAGTGGACGTACCTATTTAGAGGGAACTACTATAAACTTCTTGTGTCGTCTGTGTTGCTTCATTTAATTATTGCACTGTGGCTGTGAATAGAAATAACTAGGATTGCTAGTTGCTGTGATAGGACCAAAGCTCAACTGTAATTACAGTTAGCTTTCTTCTGTGCACTACACTTTGTGTTACGCTCTAGGGTTTCAAATATCTATAAACTCATTCCGCAAATTAACTCTAAGGGAGTTGAGTAGGGTGTCATAATTTTTGAATACTCTATTCACCCACCTCTAGAGTTGTATCTATCCTCACTTTCAAAGGGGTGTGGTTTTAGATATAAGAAAATAAAAACTAATTAAATATACTCCTATGTAGGCCGCTATGCGCTGCTTCGCTCAACAGAATGGAGGAGTAGGCAGGCGTAGGGTTCGAGTAGAACAACAGATTGAGGGTCGCAAACATCTCGTCGCAACGCACGCCTCTAGGGATTGCTAGTGAGGCAATACTAACTACGGTGGAAGGTGGAAATATGGGCGCTGCTCAAGCAACCAAAGCAGTAAAATGATATAGATTCAAATAGACATGAAAAAAATAACGCTTACAACTAAAGTGCAACATCATTTACATTTGAAGATTTAACCACGCATATACAACAATAAAGCAAGAACAAGTCAAGAAATCGATCGAATCCGAAGGCTCGTCGAGGAGTCGAGGAAGGAATCGCCGGGTTGTCAGTCCGTGTCCAATCTCGGCCCTCAACTACGTTCGGGGTAGAGAAGGCTATCACAACCCTCTAATGGACCTTTCTTCTTCGTGTCATGATACAGAAGAAGGTTGCAAGCTTCCCTTTACTTGATGGCTATGTCGTCAAAACTTGCAATAGAGCTAAGAGCTGAAGGAGAAGGCCGAGTGAAAGTCTTGATTTCAAGAACAACAAAACACCTAGAGGGGGGGGGGGGTGAATAGGTCCAATTTAAAAATTCTTGGAAGCTCATAGATTATCTAAACATAGCAATCACAACACACACAACACAGTACACAATGATTTATAGTGGTTCCCCAATTGATGGGTACATCCACTTTCCCCCTTCGCCTATCCAGCAATAAGCTAGATTCGGCCAAACTTCCTTCCACTTTCTCAGATCCTCAGATCTTATAGCTCAGAGCCCACCTGGCTCCTACAACTCAGGCGCAAGCCCTACCACTCAGATCTCCAAGATCCTACAGCTCAAGTTCTTCCTAAGAACTCTACCTTAGAGTGAATCCACACTCCTATAGCTCAGGCAATCCTGCCCTACCTCAGCCTTTATAACCAGGCTTACAACTCATGCAATCCCTGCCCTACCTATGCCTTTATAACCAGGCTTACAACTCAGACAATCCCTGATATACCTCAGTCTTTATAATAGAAGGCTTACACCTCATGCCTTAGCCTTACCACTCTGATTCAAAATGAATCTTACACAGAATTAATCAATAAAATTGAATTATATACCACAGAGGAAAGTATTTGTGTCTGTCTACCTAGACTGAGCAGATTTCAGCCCTAACTTTGTCTTCTCAACAACAAGATGATACATTGATCTTGAATTTGTAGCCCGACTTATTCTAGAATAGACTAGCAGATCAATCTGCTTCTCCTTCAGGAATGTCTCCCGATCCGGTCTGAGCAGTTATCAGCCCTTCCTTCTTCTTCTTTGATCCAGCGAATTGATCTTCAGATTCTTGCCCGACTTGGATCGAAAAGATAACTTCAACTAGGGAATGTCTAGGCTGATTTGTCTTCCTCAGAGAATTACTCTGAACTTTCTGTAGTAGATGATGATCGCAACAGCTTACTCAGAAGCCCTTCTGATTTGAACTTGAATTTTTTGGCTTCTGCAACAATGGCGGATGAAGACGACAACTCCGCTTCTCATTTTCTCAGAAAATTTTATTCGAAAAAGTTTTTAATCCAAAAAACTTGATTAGATCTCGATCAATTCTTCTATTTATAATCCCGTTAAAATAACGTGATGATCGACACGTGTCCCAGTTTTTAACGATGGTAAAAACCTCAGCTTAATTAACTTAAGATCCACTGTAGACTGATGGCGACGTTAATGTCGATTTGTATCGAATTTGAACTTTGTTAACTTGTTGACTTTGTTGAGTCAGCATCCTTTTGGACTTATCCAAAATCAACTAACATTTCTGAAATTCTGCGTTCGATGAAATCTGAACTCAGTTCGACGAAACCTGAGCTCAGCTCGACGAAATAGTGAAGCTGAGATCGATGAATTCTCTCAGCCCATTACTTTCTTCAGGTTAAGGCTGAGGTCGACGAACTTCGAGCTCAGTTATATCTTCAGGTGAAGGCTGAGGTCGACGAAATCTCTGAACTCCGTTCGACAAAATCTAATAGCTGAGTCCTTCTTATAGGTAAAAGCTGAGATTGACGAATTCACTAAACTCCGGTCGATGAAAGCTAAGCTTAGCTCGACGAATGGTAGTCTCAGCGGTTTTGGACTTAGAAATTTCTTCAGCTCTTGCTAGATAGCATTGAGCTCGTTGAGTGTATTGACCTCACTCAACGCTATTTTCCCTTTAGCCCATTGTTCAGCTATATATCTGATGACGTTGAGAGAGTTGAGTGTGTTGACCCCACTCAACTCTATTTTCCCTTTAGCCTATTCTTCAGTTATCAGTCTGATGGCATTGAGTGAGTTGACCTCACTCAACGATTCTGGATTTAGCCGATTTTCTAGATTCTTCACAGTAAGGCTAGACTCAGAGCCATTTCACTTGGCGTTGAGTGAGTGAGCTTCACTCAACGCTACTTCACTTAGTTGAACTTTATGTCTCCTTAAGCTTTGGCGTTGACATGCTTAGTATGGCATTAAGTGATGAAGCTTCACTCAACGCTTCTGCACTTAGTCAAAATTATGGCTTCCACTGCTTATGCTTTGACAGGATAACCTTGTCTTAACGGTTCTGGCCATATAGCGTTGAGTGAGTTGAGCTCACTCAACGCTTTTGGACTTAGCCAGATTTCTGCCTTTGCAATTTTGTCAGCTTTGACTGCCTGCCTTTTCTCAGCGCTATTAGCCGAATGACGTTAAGTGAGCTTACTTCACTCAATGCTTTTGGACTAAGGCATTTTTCTGACTTTCCAGCCTATCATCTTGAGTCCACCTGTCATTGTCTCTTGAATAAGCTATCCAATCATTATGACAAAGACTAACCTGTATGCATGAACTTAAACATACATCAAATACAATTATGTTTATCTCATTGACATGTTTGACATCATCAAATTAGGCTCATTGGGATCAATGGACCCAACAATCTCCCCCTATTTGAAGATGTCAAAACCATTAATCAATTTTCTTAGTCAATGAGATACACATTAGATAAGCAATAAAACTTATATTAAATTTAATGAGCTTGAATTTTACCTACTCCCTTTACCTACTCCCCCTGGATTGCTGTAGGGTGAGTTACCTTAGAGGATTACCTCTTTGCTTGACCTTTTCTTGCTTGATCAACCTTTTATCCCCATGACTTTCTCCCCTTATGTTTCTTCCATGAAGGAGATTGATCTTTTCAGAGAGTCATCTTTTATCTCTCCCCTTTGAGCTTGATCAGTCTCATCTCTCACACTTTTTGACCTCTTCAGATAGTCAGGAAAGAGAAACAGGTCTGTCTCTCACCTTATATTCTCCCCCTAGCTGATGTAGAGAAATCTAGGAGTGCAACTGCCAACTTGCTCCTTATAGTCTTGATACTAGTTGATACCACTTGAAATTAAGTATTACTGAAAGTCTCTACACCACTTGAAAAGACCATTTGAAAGTCTCTAGTCCTGCAGCTGCTTATACCTCTTGATAAGAAGCATCTGCTCTCAGCTTGAAAGCCATTAGTTTTGCAGCTGCTGGACTTTCTCCCCCTGAATAGGAGCACCTGCTCTCATCTTGTTCTCCACAAGGTTTGCAGCACCTGCAAAAAGAACAAACCTGCACCAAACATAATACCTTAGGGAGTACCTGAAGCTATTCTAAGTTCAACATACCCAAATCAATTTTGAAGGTGTTGAACTTGGCTTCATCTAGTGACTTAGTGAAGATATCAGCCACTTGCTTGTTAGTAGAGACAAACTCTAGGCAAATGTCTTCTTTCTAAACATGCTCCCTAATAAAATGATACTTTATTTCTATGTGCTTAGTTCTACTGCATGAGAAGGATTCCTAGCAATAGAAATTGTACTAGTAGAATCACAATAAAGAGAAGTTCTACTTATCTTGATGTTGTAGTCTTCAAGCTGATGTTGTATCCACAGCAATTGAGCACAACAGCTACCTGCTGCAATGTACTCTTATTCTGCAGTTGAGATAGCCACACTGGTTTGCTTCTTGCTTCTCCAAGACACCAATCTTCCACCTAGGAATTGACATGTGCCAGTGGTACTTTTCCTGTCTTCTTTGCAGCCTGCAAAATCTGTATCTGAAAATCCATTTAGCTCAAAATCTCTATTCTTAGGGTACCATAGACAAAGATCTGGTATACCCTTAAGATACCTTAAAATTCTCTTTGTAGCAGAATAATGAGATTCTTTAGGGTATGTCTGATGATTATTTTCACATAAAATGGTAATAACTTGATGCGGATTCATTCTACAATTTAATAATAACTATGTAGACAGGCATACGCTAAATTGATTTAACATTTCAAGCAAATGCACATATCAATCATAGTATAGGAGAATTCTACATCTCGTATCGTATTCCACAGGGCTTTTTCAAATACTCGTACTCACCCTCACTCTATTATCACACCGATAATTAAAATTGAATTCTAACCTACAATAACCTAACTATGACTATTTAGGTAAAATACATTGGAGTGTCAAATTCATGAAAGGGTGAAAGTTAAGAGCATTCCCATGAAATTACTTTCGCATTGATTCAAATCTATATAATCATGTGATAGCAACATTATCAAATCCATTGTAATGTTAGGGTACGACATCCGTTAAATTCTCTCTCGAGCAATTCAAAATCTAACTTAAGTGAGTAAATTATCTCCTGAACAATTTACAATACTCAAATTTGCACTAAGTACGTTACCCAATTTACTACACAAACTCATGAAATCCTATCTCTAACATATCATAAATTCATTTATACGTATCAAAATTATACAATTAACAAATCTCTCGATCATGAAAATTGCAATGTAAATAGAAATAACACCTAATTATGAAATTATTAACATCATTATAAACATCCAATTTTTCAATCTAGAGGTTTGAAATTCATGAATAATAAAAGCTAAATTCATATTTAGAATAATCATTTTTTATTCAAGGATTATATACGCATAAACAACCACAAATTTGATGAAAACAATGCGATGTATGATTAAACAAATTGTTCAAATACAAAGTTCATTTAAAATATAAGATAAGGAAAGTTGAATCACCAAGATAAGATCAAAATTAAGAAGATATATGAAGAATTAAAGGCATACAAAAATCCTCTTAAATTATCCTTCTCTTGGGTGCTCCACTTTCATCCTCCAGAAAAGCTCCAATGCAAATTGATCCAAAAAAGTCCAGATTAATTTTTTCTCTAGGTTTTTATAATCTCATAGCAAACATGGTTGAACACGGGTTCCAACACGACCGTGTTACAGGACGTGTTGACAGTTCTAGGACGGTTCCACACGATAAGGCTTGTCTGGTCGTGGGCCGTGTTATCTGACACGGGTACTGACACGGCTGTGTTGGCGAACACGGCCATGTTATTCTTCATGTTCTTCAGACACGGGTTGGACAGCTTTAATTCTTCACTTTGTCCCGAAAAGGACACGGGCTTTGAACACGGGCTTGGAACACCCGTGTGGTGCTCTCACTCATCCTCCATTAAATCGGATTCAGCCGAAATAGAACACGGGTATGAACACGGGCGTGTTCCTACCCGTGTGTGACCAATTCTTCTCCTGTGATCAGCCATGTTGGTCCCATCAACCCCCCTGTTTGCTCCAAGACTTTTAGTTCCACTAGTTCGCCGTACCTGTATTAGAATAATGAAGTAGTTAGTGAATAGCTCAATACATGAAATAATTAAAATTCCAAACAATGCTCTACTATTCATGATAATACCAATTCTTAACTATTCTCGTGCAATTACTTGATAAAGAGGTAGAAAGCAGTGGACATGATTACAATTATGATAGTAAAAAGCCTATCATAATTGTACTCATCAAATAACCCCAGACTTCAGTGTTTGCTTGTCACTAAACAAACAAATTCAAACAATTGGGCTACCGATACATAATTCTTCATCCGCACACTTGTTGTTATGAATTCAAATAGAAATTTGATGCTGAAATTGTATAGGAAATAGTACAGTAGACTTTTCTAAATATAACTTTATCTTAAAATTTATCCAATACATATCTTAACTATTTTTCGCTCTTTCTTAGAATTAGGATTATAGTTATCCATAACTATTGTAAGAAGAAAATAACAATCTTAATAAAATATGCATTAGTATTTCAAAACTTAAAAATACTCATATTGATAGTCATACACTTTCCTTTACACACCCTCTCCATGACACTAATGAGAATTAGTAAGGTTGGATCCTTAGGACTTGTATTATGGTGTAACCTTTTTGGTTTAAGATAGGTGATTACAGGTGGGATAATCAACGGTAAATTTGATGGTTTTCATCACACCTAGATCACAATTGAGCCCTTTGTATGGTAGATACCTTAACATACATCGATATTATTAGAGCACCCCCAGACTTTGCACTTATTATACTTCCCAAGTTTTTTTTGGATACTCTCTATATATGTATTTTTAACCAAGGGTCCATAGTAGGGATCATTCTGAGTGGGTGCTAGTATACACTCACTCATGCCACATGTCACTATGTTTTTCTTTTAGGGAATTCATAGTAGGGAACATTCCAAGTGGGTGCAAGTGTACATGCACTCAGACCACATATCACTATGAATAAACTCATTTCATGAAGATCTCAATGATAGGTGTGCTACTAGATGAGGATTGACCTTGGTGAATTTTAGTGGTGGAGTATCAAAAGGTCTCGAAAGTCCACCTAGTGCCAACTAGCTTCACCTATGGGGGGGGGGGAATAGGTGTCTTGTAGCATTTTTGCGGAATTAAAAAACTGTACCTGCACAAATAAATCAAACAACACAGCACAGAAAAGACTCAAGCAATTTATAGTGGTTCCCCAATTTGGGTACGTCCACTTTCCCCCTTCGACCTATCTCCCAACCAGGGATGACTCGGTCACTTCACCAACAGGATTGAAATCCAATCCTTGCACTAACGGAAGGAACCCTTCCACACGTAGGAGTCACCACTCCCACACCACGGGTTGCACCCAACCCTTACAACTAGGAACCAATCGTTCCTTTACAATGAAATTGAAAATAGAATGTATTAGAAATACAAACAACTTATGGAGGCTAAGGTGTCCCTCTTCGTTCGACGACGTATTCTTGAAGTCAACAAAGAGTCCACAACCCTAGATCTCTCTTGGAGAGAATCTCCCCGAAACCGGCGGCGGCAAAGGGCGGCGGCTTGGCTCTCGGGATTGGCGGCGGCAACGGAGTGCTGCGGCGATGCAATGGAGATTCAACCTTCGTAGCAAAGGTAGTAAGGTCTTCCAACGGTCACACTAGGATCGATCGTCTCGATCGATTCGGAAGGGGATGGTTTTCCCGATCTACGAATCAAGAGACAAAAGATCTCTGGTTAGACGCGTGAGACGCTGTGCTAGGCTAAGCTTCTGTCGCCGGAGATCTGGAAGAAACCATGATCAGCAATGGCAACTAACTGCACGAGCGGCGATGACGGCGGCGGAGCAAGATGCGCGATGTAGGTCACGTCAGCGGCTTGGCTTTCTTCGTTTTTCTGTCCGTTTCTTTCTGTTCAAAAATGCAGATGTATTTATACATTAGGTCATCAAGATGACCATTGTGGGCCCCACCAAGAAGAAGACCTAAGTCCGGTTCGAAATAATCCAGGTAACTTGGACCGGTCTAGAGAACAGCAGGAATTTGCCCAAGTCAAATTCGGCGAGAATCGTAGGTGATTCTCGCCGAATCGGCGAGAATCAACTACGATTCTCGCCGAATTCTTCTTAATAGAATTCAATCTCCACTGATAATACAAGCCGGTGAGAATCGTCGAGAATCACAATTGATTCTCGACGATTCTGCCTTGGAAGAATTCAAGGCGGCTTTCGAGATAACCGGCAGCATTCGACGAGAATCAGTTCGTGATTCTCGATGATTCGGCGAGAATCACTAGTGATTCTTGTCGAATCGGCGAGATGAGTGATTCTCGTCGATTTGTACTTAGACGATTTTCATCTTTCTTCACGTGAGCTGGTCTTTGGCCCATCCTTGCTCCTTGTCTGCTCTTGATCTTACATAGCCCTGTGCTTGGAAATAAGTACACTCCAATAGAGAGAGTACACGTAAGCCAACACACTGATCTGCTCAACGAGGGATTACGTTGCACAGACCCGTGTATATTGACCTACTGCACCCTGATATTGGTGTGTACTTAGCGATGAATAGCTGCAAGCACAACTTGAAGGATTTCATCAAATACACTGTGAATTCATCTTAGCTTGACCGGAGGCTTCCTCAAATCCAGGTAATTGTGGATACGATACCCAACAATCTCCCCCTATTTGAAGAAGCCAAAATCCTACTAGCTAAGATGAATTTCACCAATCCAGATAATACATGCATTATACTACGAGAGGAATAATAAGAATAAGCAGACATAGGAAACAACCATCGAATCACATATACATATATATAAATATCCACAATAAGTTTTCATATGTTTACACGAAGATAACAATGAATACATACAGAGTTCATGAGTCAAATTCCTAAATCTATTTATTCTTAGCAATTTCATCTTTGAGCTGTTGTGCCAAGAACTTGCTGCTTTGTTGTTCAAAATACTCCTTAGGCTTAGGGTAGTATCTGGGAGGGGGAGCTTTATTTGCCATAGTATCGGACCTGAAGAAGATGTTTCTTTTGGCTTCAAAGGTCTTGTGCTGCTCCCACTCGTATTGACTGTAGACATCGTTCCTGTTTATCTCCCCCCTTTATTGCAACGCAAATGTGTCCAAAATGATGCTTCTTGATGCTGGGCTCCACCTTTCATTTCACACCTCTTCCTCCTTTAGTCTGAATATCTTTTCAGTTGGCGTTTCCTTTGAGGCTCCTTCTTGATTTTTTCTTTTCCCTTTAGCTTTTGCTAGGGCTTCTTGATCAAACCAGCGACAGCTTTCTGCTCTTGCAGCAGCCCTAGCAGCCTTCTTGGCTTCAGCCTCACTCAGTATAACTTCTTCAATACTTGCCTCTTCTTCAGCAGCAGCAGCAGTATGCTCCTCTCTCTCCGGAGGAGCAACGGGAACGTGTATGCCCGAGGCTTGTCGTACTAACCAATGGGCCGTTTCAAACACATATCTATTCGAATGACCAAATTTGTTAATTATTATCTATTAGATTGATTGAAGGCGTCAATTAAGATTTTGTTAGATTTTAAGAGCATACCTATTAGACTGATCGAAGTTTTCGATGATTATCTGTTGAAGCCCGACCATCTTAGCTTTGTAGTCTTCCTCCCCCTTTTTGGCTTCTACAGCAATTGAGTTTGCGTAAGCGTGCAGGGACTCATCAATGTGCTTCATAGTTTTTGAAAATTCATTCAGCAGGGTCTTTTGATCTGCGTTCAGAATCACCACGTTGGCATCAAATTTTTGGATGCTGTTAGCCACAACATGTGCATTCTGATTTACGATAGCCAGATCATCTGTGTTCTTTTTAAGACCTTGCATCAGCAGAGAGACAGCTGTGCCGGCTTCAGTATACTTTTCCTCGAATTTCTTTTCCATAACGTCCAACTTGTGATTGACTTCCACAATATTCTTTAACATTAGATCCTCAGATTCTTTTACCCTTTTTAGCACTACGTCTTGTGCTTTCACAAACGAGGCCTTCAGCTCATTCACGATTCCCTGAACAATGTTGACCGTATGATTGGCTATATTTGCTTGCAGTGGAGGACCTCTAGGCAAGCCCTGGTATGGCTCATCGGCAGAGGCACTGGGTGAACTGGACACTAGTACAGGTTCCACAGGGGGAATGCTGGCCGCCACAGCAGGTTGTCCAAGAATGCTTATCAACAGTTGCTGGAAGGGCTCCCCATCCATTCTTGCATCAGTCATCTCAGGAGCATGTTCCTTAGATGGAACTTCAGCAGCATCCCGAGGATTCACCACTTCCATCCTCTCACTTCCAGTTTCCTCCTCCTCATCACCCATGTGCTCTTTCTCAGCTGCAGCATTGTTTAAGTTTTCCTCGTCATCCTCCTCATTATCACCTCCATCTCCAAGATCACTGTCGTTCAGGGCCGCCTCATCTTCCACCACATCCTCACTATCTTCTTGCATAGTCTCAACAACATCTTTAGCTATCTAAGAGATGTCAGATATGACATTAACAGAAGGGGGTAGAGGCTCCCCCTCAGTTCCTGCAGTCAGTGCATCAGGAACTTCACTGGGGATTGCCACGGAATCTGCTGAAGTTATGTTGTCCTCGGTAGGAGATTCTTCTTGTTCTACTACCACGGCAGCTTGCCCTATGCGTCGCTCCCATCTGTCAAATACGCTGGAGTCCATTTTCTTCAAATAATGCAAAGGAACTCCTTTGCTCATGTCGAACCTATCTCCGTTCAACTGATTGAGATATAGGCTGATGATTCTTCCAAAACTTGGAGATCTGAGAGTGTCCTTAATCTTCTCAAAAAGCATAGCCCCCCAGTTGAATCTCTTTCGGCAGACTATCGCCACTAGAATCTTGAACATGTCAGCTGAGATGTGGTCGTATGAGCCGGGTTTGCATATCAGTACTTTCCCTATGATGTTGGACAAGAGTTTCCCCTCTTCATTCATTTCTTTTCTCTTTATCGATCTGGTTCCCCTAGCTAGTCTACAGAATAATAGGGTTCTGGCTCTATCATGTTCCTCCAGATAATCCACGTGCTCAGAACTGGAGAGCTGCAAGCATTGAGTCAGTTTCCTTGCAGACATCTTGATATTTGAACCTGCAACCTTACTCTTGATGATAGTGTCTTCATTCCGAAGTTTGGCGGTTGCGAAGAACTCCATCACTTCCTTATCCATAGTTTTGCAGGGGTGCTCCAGTATAAAAGTGAGTCCAGCCTCTTCAAGCATGATGATGATGTTTCTGAACTCATCCGAGGCATGTGAGAACCCGGTTCGAACTAACTCACATCCAGTGACCAGGCCTGAGTTGGTCCTTGGAGCCATTGCAAACCTAGGGAGGGAATCCCAAGTCAACGCCTAATCAGAAATCAAGAGGGAAGCTACACTAACAGTAAGTCACTGTAAGGGAGAGGAAGTGGTTACCCAAATGCGGAGGAAGCGAGAGTTGACGGAGACGACAGAAAACCTGGAGGAGCTCGCATCTTTGTTTGATCGAAACCACGGAGAATGAATACTTGGACGAGCACCCTGGACGCGAGAAGAGAGGTCTACGGAACCCGGAACGAGGTCGACGAGATTTGGAACCTAAGATGCGGGAAGTCGCCCGGAGGAGGGAAGGAAGGGTCGGCGGGATTCCTTCGGGATATCGACGGGTTTCTCTGCGAAATGCGGAAGATGAAGAGTCGGCGGGAGTTTTTCTAAATATAAATCGACGGGATTCTCAATAGAGATCGACGGGTTTAGAGGCATACCAGATTCTCGGAATCTTCTGATATCAAGGGGTTTAGGAATCTTCTAAATATATATTTCTTAATACATGTATCTATTGAGGGTTTGGAAGGAGTTTTCCACACAGCATTAGGAGGCATATCAACTTTGGTATACCCACGACAATAACCGTGGCAAGTAACTTTAATAGGTTATTTCTCGATCGAGATATACACAATATTCTTGATGTTAGTTGTAAGTTTTAGTGACTTCCAATGACGTATCTTCTTTAATTTTCAGTTGCCTGACTTATGCCTGTTGAGGTTCATTCTCTAATCTACCAGTGTATTTACAGATAAATCTTTAACAATGTATCTAAAGGTTATTTTTACAATTTTAATCTTTCCTTAGGTATACAAGCATATAAGTGTAAATCTACACAAGACCATTTACTTTCGAGAGAGGGAATTCATGACTTAGTGTGGATATATAGACATATATATATACATATATGTAAAAATCGATGCACTATGGCTCATATATTGAAGCTGATTGCAATTACCTAAGATTAAAAGATGTATCATTTAGATCTTTTGCTCAAGGCACACCAGGTGGTCAACTTGAATGTGCCTGTGTTGATGGCACTGCTCCTTTTCCAGATACTTATTCCACGTCATTCTTGGAACATCTCCTGTCTAGGTCCCATCATGTACCTGGGTACCTAGACTATCCTGCAAAAAAAGAATTATCTTTCCTTAGGAACCCAATATGTATTGGGTCCTAGGTTCTTGTCAGCATAGAATCTTGAATGCCTTCCTGCAGGAATCCTGTCAGGAAGACTAACTCTGCCCAGAGGAAGTGGACATACCCTTGCCCTTGGCACAGAGGGATTGTGCCAACAATCTACGACAATGTGACCCACCTTGCCACAACACCAACACTCGTGAATGTTGTATCACCATTTCTGACCTAATCTGTTGACTGAGGTAGTCATGATCGTAGGTCTAAACGGGATAAAGCCGGTTCTACTCACAAAATTGCCTTTTCCACCGTGACACATGGGACGGTGGAAAGAATGCATGTGATGAGTGTCAAGTGGCCTTGGAGGTGGTGCTTTCCTTTCAGTCAGCACGCTTCCAGAGGCCCCATGGGTACTTACCACATGTTTACTGACCCCCCTTTCCTGTGTCCTAGGGTGGAAAGTACTGCAGTGAGAGCTGGTTCCGGTAGATTCATGATGAGTTGGGGCTGAGGCCGAGAATACAAAGGGCTCAAAATGAGCCTTGGGTATTCTATCAGGGGTAGCCATGACAGCTCTGACACTGTGGGTATTTCCAAATGAGGGCTGATCATTCTTGCAGTGACCATGGTTGTTCCTATGGTCATACCTGAATGCATGATGTGTGCCCTTCCTGCTCGGGGTGGGGGGTCTGAACACAGTTTCCCCATTTCTCCATAAATTAACAATTTGGGAGATTCACCCATTTTCTGCTTTTCTTTTGATAGCATCTATCTTGGAAAAGTTAGAAACTATCCTCTTATCAGTCTCTAGATGACTCTCTAGATCCTAGATCTTTGAGTCCTTTACCTTGATGGATTCCAGTTGGAGATTCATCAAGATCTTCAGCTGAGCAATCTCCTTAGCTTGTTCCTCAACAAGTAAGTTGCTCGTCTGAAGGGCACTCTCAAGGGAATCAAGATTTTCAATCTTTTGATTGAAGCTATCTATATCCCTTGCATCACTTGAAGGACTACCCTCTGAACTATTCCTGTCTTCAGGAACTTCAAGAGGAGAGGGGCATGAGGAAGAAGTTACCTGCTTCTTGCTTTGTTGTTCAGGGTTACCGTCAAGATTGGCAGAGACTGTTGAGTCAGCTTCATCAGAACTGCTTTCCTTAGCTTCTTCTTCAGTCTCTAACAAGGACACAGGAGCCCTGATACTGACAGATTGATCATGCCCTTCATCTTCAGAAATGATAACCCCCACATAGGCTTCATCCTCTTGCTGACAACTGGTCCCTGCTTTCTCTGATCCCTCCATGAGGTCTGAGATTGTTTGCCACATGGACTTGGCCGTCCTACACTTGTCCACTCTTGAATGAGATACACCAGACCAGACGTCAGTGATGATCTGACGCATTAACTTGTCCAAGTTGAACAGTGAGAGCTCGGTCTCAAGCATCTCTTCGGGACTCTTGGGGATTTGGATATCCTTTCCTGAATCGGAAGCCTTCATGGGAATGAAGGGACCCTCTTCCAAGATGAGTGACGCCCGAGGGTCGATGGCCTCCAGATGAAACATAACTCTCATCTTCCAGATGGGGTAATACTCTGTTGTGCACGCAGGGAGTCTCAGAGGAGGGACATCAAATTCCAGCTCCATGCTTGAGTCTCGACTTCTAGTTGACACTAGAGGCAGGATCTTACTAAAGGTGTTAACCTTATTGCTGAGTAACCTCCCTCTGATACCACTTGAAAGTCCACCTAGTGCCAACTAGCTTCACCTATGGGGGAGGGGGAATAGGTGTCTTGTAGCATTTTTGCGGAATTAAAAAATTGTACCTGCACAAATAAATCAAACAACACAGCACAGAAAAGACTCAAGCAATTTATAGTGGTTCCCCGATTTGGGTACGTCCACTTTCCCCCTTCGACCTATCTCCCAACCAGGGACGACTCGGTCACTTCACTAACAAGATTGAAATCCAATCCTTGCACTAACGGAAGGAACCCTTCCACACGTAGGAGTCACCACTCCCACACCACGGGTTGCACCCAACCCTTACAACTAGGAACCAATCGTTCCTTTACAATAAAATTGAAAATAGAATGTATTCGAAATACAAACAACTTATGGAGGCTAAGGTGTCCCTCTTTGTTCGACGACGTGTTCTTGAAGTCAACGAAGAGTCCACAACCCTAGATCTCTCTTGGAGAGAATCTCCCCGAAACCGGCGGCGGCAAAGGGCGGCGGCTTGGCTCTCGGGATTGGCGGCGGCAACGGAGTACTGCGGCGATGCAATGGAGATTCAACCTTCGTAGCAAAGGTAGCAAGGTCTTCCAACGGTCACACTAGGATCGATCGTCTCGATCGATTCGGAAGGGGATGGTTTTCCCGATCTACGAATCAAGAGACAAAAGATCTCTGGTTAGACGCGTGAGACGCTGTGCTAGGCTAAGCTTCTGTCGCCGGAGATCTGGAAGAAACCATGATTAGCAACAGCGACTAACTGCACGAGCGGTGATGACGGCGGCGGAGCAAGATGCGCGATGTAGGTCACGTCGGCGGCTTGGCTTTCTTCGTTTTTTCTGTCCGTTTCTTTCTGTTCAAAAATGCAGATGTATTTATACATTAGGTCATCAAGATGACCGTTGTGGGACCCACCAAGAAGAAGACCTAAGTCCGGTTCGAAATAATCCAGGTAACTTGGACCGGTCCAGAGAACAGCAGGAATTTGCCCAAGTCAAATTCGGCGAGAATCGTAGGTGATTCTCGCCGAATCGGCGAGAATCAACTACGATTCTCGCCGAATTCTTCTTAACAGAATTCAATCTCCACTGATAATACAAGTCGGTGAGAATCGTCGAGAATCACAATTGATTCTCGACGATTCTGCCTTGGAAGAATTCAAGGCGGCTTTCGAGACAACCGACAGCATTCGGCGAGAATCAGTTCGTGATTCTTGATGATTCGGCGAGAATCACTAGTGATTCTCGTCGAATCGGCGAGAATCACTTAGTGATTCTCGTCGATTTGTACTTAGACGATTTTCGTCTTTCTTCCCGTGAGCTGGTCTTTTGCCCATCCTTGCTCCTTGTCTGCTCTTGATCTTACATAGCCCTGTGCTTGAAAATAAGTACACTCCAATAGAGAGAGTACACGTAAGCCAACACACTGATCTGCTCCACGAGGGATTACGTTGCACAGACCCGTGTATATTGACCTACTGCACCCTGACATTGGTGTGTACTTAGCGATGAATAGCTGCAAGCACAACTTGAAGGATTTCATCAAATACACTGTGAATTCATCTTAGCTTGACCGGAGGCTTCCTCAAATCCAGGTAATTGTGGATACGATACCCAACAATATGGTTTAGGTCCAAATTGGGTGTGCAAGGGTATAATGTTTAAGGTTTTGGGATTGAAAGGCTAAGGCTATAAAAAAGGAGGCCTAAGTAATTTCCACCCTTACTAATTAACTTGTGCAAAAGGTTTGAGGATCGCTAGCAAGTTCTAGACACCAATAGAGAGAATTCTGTATTTTGATTTCCTAATACAAAATTATAAAAATATTACACTCATCGACTCACTTTAGTATAGATAAATATATTTTCTAAAATGGAGTGATTATTAGTTAATAATATAAAGGGCAATCTTTTTAAAATAAATTATATGGAGAAAAGTAGGCTAATGTATTTTTATACATAGTTACTAAACTACAAATTTGAACATGAATTCGTTTTAATCAGCGTGCGAAAGTAAATTAGATAGTTATACTCCCAAATGAGTGAAGTAATGAAAGCTTAAAGAGAAGTGAAGAAAATTTTGAGGGGGGTTTATAACAACATTGAGTACTATGATAGAGAAAATATAATTAATTGTAATCATGTCCATTGCAAAATTTTTTAAAATTGAAAGACATCCACCTCCAGACTTAAATGTTGCAATGTCCTCATTGCAATGTAAAAAATTTGAGATAGCAATTGCACCAGCATATAAAAAACTTTCGATTATGAATATAAAGGAGCACAGAAAGGAACAAGGGTAAAGAATTTTTTTATAATAGATATTGAAATTGATAATACATGAGCATAAAAATAAAAACTACAACACTACATAGCCAAATATACAGTGATATATATCAGAAGTACATAGGAGTGTCATCCTGATCATCCTGATCAGCCAGAGCATGAGGTCGATGAGGAGCTGGCCGTGGTGGGCTGGTGATCCTCAAGTGAGCCCAGATCTGATATATCGCGTCCTAAGTCCGCTACTACATGTACTTGATCTGCTGAAGGTGCGGCGAGAGCTAGGTCTCATAGAAGTGTTGTAGCTCCTGCGCGTAGCGAGACTGCCGCGGAGGCTGGGCAGTAGAGGACTCCCCCTGAATATAAATCGAGCGGGCTGGTGGGATGAGAGGCTCATCAAGGTCAGGATCGACCTCATCGTCGTCGATAGCGGCATGTACATGTCGTCTATGGCTCGCAATGGTATATGTAATCCCATCCCGGCCCTGATGGGCGGTGACGAGGCGGATGGATTGAAGACTGGCCATGGTGATGGGCACAATCTTCACTACCACAGTCATCGGCGGGAGAGATGATAGAAGGCCCATATTTCTCTCCAGGCGAGTAATGTACGGGGCTACACAAATATAACCTATACGCGAGTTTTCGGCCTGATGAAGAATGAACTGGGTGAGCATGTACCCTAGGTGGATAGGATAACGGGCTGTCATGCTATGTAAATAGAGGATGTCCTGACGACTAACAACGCTGGAGCTTTTGCCCCGACCGCTCAGGGTATGACTAAGGAGATGGTGGATGTAATGTAGGGCGGGGGAATCCAGCCTTGAGGCCTTATACCTCTTGGCTTCGTAGGGATCGACGTCAAAGGATAGATGACGCCAAATATTGCCCGCCTGGTCGCGACTGGGGAGATCAAATTTTAGATCAGGGTAGGCGGCACTAAAGAGAAATGCCTCCTCATACACCCCTAAATGTTGGGTGAACTGGAGGAGGGATAGTGTATAGAAAGTGCCTGCTACCCGAAAGGAGATAATTCCCTCGGTTGGTCTTCCATTTGTGGTCAAGGAGGGTAGAAGGTTCAAATAGAAAGTGGACAAGAATTCGAGCATGAGTTCTCGAAAACCTATCTCCTCTATGGCAAAAAACCCTTGCCACACTACTACAGAAATTAGTTCCCGTACATTAGCCGCTAGATCTATGGTTTCCAGGACGTCCCAGTCTATTATTCGTATATCCTGGAATTTCTTATATTACAAGCGATTATAGCAATTTGTATGGAGTGCGTCTGTGAAGACTAGCGGTTGAGCGGCGTCGCGCCTCTCTGTAGATAATGCTTGAAGCTCCGGCCGACGTCGGCGACCGCCTTGGTTTCGTGATGATGACATGATCTGAAAACAATGGAAAAAACCTAAAGAGAATGGGGAAAAGAACAAAATAAGAAGAGATTTGAAGAATGTAAACCAAGGAATTGTACCGATGACGATTGATTGCAAAGAGAAGAGGCAGATTCACGAATTTGGAGAAGCTTGTGATGTACCCGGCTGGAAAAAGTGCAGGGATTGGAAGTGGAGAAGTTGGGGATGATGGTGAGAAATGAAAAATTCGGCCCCTATAAAAAGAAGACGAACACGGGTGGACACACGGCCATGTGTGTACCCGTGTTAGGGAATCGACGAGCGCGGGAAACATAGCCTCCAAGGAAACATGTGGTCAATTCACAGGAAAGTGTGTGTGCCAGTTTGACACGGTCAACAACTCGGCCATGTCCACAACCCGTATGGTCAAACTGACAGGTGATGGGCGCAGACATGGTCCACAACGCGGGTGTGTGTGGACCCGTGTCCTTCTGTGGGCGAAAACAAAATAATCGGCATATACAACACGGATGCGCACACGGCTGGGTGTACAGCCGTGTACTCCAAAACACGCTCGAGAACACGACCGTGTAGATACTCATGTCCTGCTCTGGTTTTTTTAATGGAAAATGTGTTGATTGACACGGCAAAACATACGAGCGTGTAGTTTCCCGTGTTGTGCTATGGAATTATGCCGCCTTTCCCAGGTTTATATGGGACATGACCAGGTGAATGGGTGTGTGCTTAACACGGCTATGCACACGGCCATGTGTGCAGCCGTGTCCTTCTCGGGAAAAAATTGCCTCTTGCTCATTTTTTCTACAGAACACGGCTATGACCAAGGGTGTGTTCTAGACACGGCCATGCACACGGGCGTGTGCTTGGCCATGTACTCCTCTGATTTAGCAATTTCTCCTAAGTGATTTATTTGCTCTTTTCCGGGTCAAATTTAACTAAAATTTTTATTAAAAATTCTATAAACTATATAAATAATTTACTATACTATTCTATACAGTCTCCTAGTCTAGATGGAGGCAGGATTCTAGATGAGCAAAGTCTTGGGGAAGTGCACCGTAATAAAGTTTAACCAGTGCCCGTTGACTTTAAAATCTCACTTTTCATGGTGAGTTAGCTCGACGATTCCATAGGGAAAGACTTCTTTAACCTGGAATGGTCCAGACAACTTAGACCTTAGCTTTCCTTGGAATAGACGCAGTCTAGAATTAAAAAGGAGTACCTGGTCACCCTTTTTGAATGTTTTGGATTTTCGAAGGTGACGGTCATGAAATAGTTTGGTCTTCTCCTTATAAATTCTGGAGTTCTCATATGCCATAGTCCTCCACTCATCTAGTTCATTAAGTTGAAGTTTACGTTTCTCCCCTATAGAATTAGTATCAAAATTTAGAGAGCGTATTGCCCAATATGACTTGTGCTCTAACTCTATAGGTAAGTGACAAGATTTACCATAGACTAATCTAAAGGGTGTGGTCCCTATAGGTGTTTTAAATGTGGTCCTATAAGCCCATAAACAATCATGTAGTTTCCTAGAACATTGTTTCCTATTCCCTTCTATAAATTTTTCTAGGATTCGCTTAAGTTCTCTATTGGATACCTCAACTTGACAACTAGTTTGTTGATGATATTGTGTAGCTATCCTATGTGTGACTCCTTTTTTCTGCAATACCTTATCTAGCTGTAGATTACAAAAGTGAGAACACCTATCGCTAATAAGTGCACGTGGGGTGCCAAATCGCGCAAATAAGGATTTCAAAAACTGAATTACTACTCTACTATCATTAGTAGGCAAAGCTTGCGCTTTAACCCACTTTGATACATAATCTACTACTACCAAAATATACTTATTCCCATATGAAACTGGAAAGGGTCCCATGAAATCTATCCCCCACACATCAAATACTTCACATTCAAGAATAAAGTTTTGCGGCATTTCATGTAATTTAGAAATATTACCTGATTTCTGACAAGAATCACATGAAAGAAAATACCTTTGGGCATCCCTGAATAGAAGGGGCCAATAAAAACCCGAATCAAGAACCTTTTTCGCAGAGCGATTTTCTCCATAGTGACCACCAATAGGACCTGAATGACACTGCTCGAGGATTCTCCACCCTTCCTCCGCTGATACACACCTTCGGATCACAGAATCTGCACATATCCGAAAAAGAAAGGGGTCCTCCCAAAAGTAATATTTCAAATCAGAGAAAAATTTCTTTTTCTGCTGATATGAAAAACTCTTTGGGAGGACCTTAACTACAAGATAGTTTGCGTAATATGCAAACCATGGGTAATCAGGATTTACATTCGAAGATAAGGCAAATAGCGATTCCTCGGGGAATGTATCAGAAATCTCAGATTCATCTAACATTGCTCGTAGTGGGTTTTCTAGACGTGAAAGATTGTCTGCCGCTAAGTTTTCTGCACCTCATTTATCCCTAATTTCCAAATCAAATTCTTGCAATAGAAAAACCCAACGGATTAAACGAGGCTTTGCTTCCGCCTTGGCTAGCAAATATCTAAGGGCAGAGTGATCTGTGTAAACTACCACCATGGACAATGTTAAATAGGATCTAAATTTATCAAAGGCAAAAACCACTGCTATAAGTTCTTTTTCAGTAGTAGTATAATTCTCTTGTGCATTATGAAGTGTTTTACTAGCATAAAATATAGGATGAAAATGTTTGTTTCGGCGTTGTCCTAAAACAGCTCCTACCGCAAAACTGTTAGCGTCACACATGATCTCAAACGGCTGAGTAAAATCAGGCGCTATCATAATAGGAGAATTAATTAGTCTCTCTTTTAAGAACTCGAAAGCATGTAGACATTCTTGATCAAATATAAAAAGTGTGTCCTTTTCTAAAAGTCTCGTAAGTGGTTTAGCAATTTTGGAAAAGTCTTTAATAAACCGGCGGTAAAATCCAGCATGGCCTAAAAAACTTCTCACTACCTTAACAGATGTGGGTGGTGGTAACTTTTCTATTATCTCTATCTTCGCTCTATCTACTTGAATCCCCTGATTGGAGATTTTCTGACCTAGTACTAGCCCTTTTTGAACCATAAAATGGCACTTCTCCCAACTAAGCACTAAGCTTCTCTCCTCACACCTCCTCAGAATTTTCTCTAAATTATTCAAATATAAATCAAAGGAATCTCCAAAAACGGAGAAGTCATCCATAAACACATCCATGATATCTTCAACATACTCGTTGAAGATAGCTAACATGCATCTTTGGAAAGTGGCGGGGGCATTACATAGACCGAATGGCATACGCCTATAGGCAAAGGTACCGAATGGGCAGGTGAACGTTGTTTTCTCCTGGTCTTCTAGGGCAATAGGGATTTGGAAATACCAAGAAAGTCCATCTAGAAAACAATAATATGAATGTCCTGACAAGCGTTCTAATATTTGGTCAATAAAGGGTAAAGGGAAGTGGTCTTTCCTAGTGGCATCGTTTAGTTTCCTATAGTCTATACACACACGCCAATCTGTTACTGTTCGCGTCGGAATTAATTCATTTTTATCATTTGCTACCATAGTTAAACCGCCCTTCTTAGGAATGACTTGGACAAGACTAACCCATGAACTATTAGAAATAGGGTATATCATACCAGTATCTAACAATTTAACAATTTCAGCCTTAACTACCTCTTTCATATTAGGATTAAGCCTTTGTTGCGGTTGAATAGATGACTTATAGTTTTCTTCCAAAAGGATTTTATGAATGTAAAAACTAGGATTAATACCTTTTATGTCTGATATTTGCCAGGCTATTGCACCTTTACATTTCTTCAACACAGTTAATAATTTAGTCTTTTTAGCATTAGAAAGTTTAGAAGAAATAATAACTGGGTACGAAGAATAAGCTCCTAAGAATGCATACTCAAGATGATCCAGTAATTTTTTTAGTTCTACTATGGGTGGATTATTAGTATTATTCTTATGAACATCATGATCTCCTTCTGTAAGTAAGATATATTCAGTACTTTTTATTGAAACAGAGTTATCTAGAAAAAGTTGATGTTCAACAATGTCTTCACTAATTTCATCTTCTAAATAACAATTAGTAATGCAAATTTCTAAAGGATCTTTACAATAAAAGCTAGAATTTATAGAAGTCATATAATTATCAACACCATGAGAATAATAATAATAATCATCATTATCTAAAGATTGTTTCATAGTATTGCCTATTTGAAAAGTGACTTCATCTTCCCCTACTCTCAAAACTAATTTACCATCAAAAACATCAATCAGGGCTCTAGAAGTGGCTAGAAATGGACGACCAAGTATAAGTGGTACTTAGATATTTTCGTCCATATCTAGAATAACAAAATCGGCAGGAAATATAAATTTATCTACCTTAACTAATACATCCTCCACTATGCCTCTAGGATACTTAACCGACCTATCTGCTAATTGAATACTCATCCTAGTCAGACTAAGCTCCCCTAGGCCTAGTTTCAAATATAATATGTAAGGCATTAGATTTATACTAGCTCCTAAATCTGCTAAAGCTTTGTTAACATGTAGATCACCGATTAAACATGGAATGGAAAATGAACCGGGATCCTTAAGTTTTCAGGCAATTTATTTTGCAAAATAGCAGAACATTCTTCACTAAGGGTGACTAACAATAATTCTTCTATTTTTCTTTTATTAGATATCAGATCCTTCAAAAATTTTGCATACTTAGGCATTTGAATAATTTAAGAAAAAGGTAAATTAACATGTAATTGCTTAAACATAGATAGTAATTTACCATATTGCGCATCCATGCGCTTCTTGTTCAGGTTTGCTGGATATGGTACGGCTAGTTGATACTCCATTGGCTTCACGTTCATATCATTCGGTGCTTCGCCACTAGACTCCTCTTGAGGTGCTTCTTGTGAAAGCCTTGGGTCTTGTAACTCCTTTCCGCTCCTCAACTTAATTGCTCTTGCATGTTCCTTCGGATTTGTCTTAGAATTACCTGGAAGTATTCCTTATTGTCTTTCAGACACCATCCTTGCCAACTGACCAATCTGATTCTCCAAGTTTCGAATAGAATCCTCTTGATTACAGAAAGCAACATCGGTGGTTTGCATGAACTTAGTAAGGACATCTTCCAATGTTGGCTTCCTTGGCTCCAATTATTATTGTTATTGTTGTCCAAAAACGGGTTGCTTGCCTTGATTGCCTTGCCCTCCCCATGAGAAATTGGGGTGGTTCCTCCATCCTTGATTGTATGTAAAACTATATGGGTTGTTTTCAGGGTTGAAAGGTGGTCTGAGATTATTACCCATATAATCTACATGTTCTTGCACTTGAGCTTCACCACTAGGCATTCCAATAAGGGAAGGGTCCCATTGTTGAGGTACCATGGAGGGTGTAGCTAAAGAAAGGTTGTCCATCTTTTGATGAAGCTTCTCCACTTGAATGGATAAGACAGTAATGACATCCACTTCATACATTCCTGCATGCTTATTAGGCTTTGGTCTCACGGTAGTCCATTGATAGTTGTTCATAGCCATATCCTCTATCAATTGTTGAGCCGCTTCAGGTGTCTTATTGTTCAAGGTGCCCCCACTAGCCGCATCGATCATTTGTTTGGTGGCTGGATTGAGACCATTATAGAAGTTTGAATCTGAAGCCATGAAGGTAAGGCATAATGAGTACATCTCCTTAATAGATCCTTGACTCGTTCCCATGTGTCGTACAATGATTCAGATTCCAGTTGAACATATGTACAGATGTCATTCCTTAGCTTCGCAGTTTTCTCGGTGGAAAGTACTTCATCAAAAACTTCTCAACCATCATTTCCTAAGTAGTAATCGATCCTCTAGGTAAAGAGTTGAGCCACTGCTTCGCCTTATGCCTTAGTGAGAACGAAAACAATCTCAATGGAATGGCATCATTGGAAACACCATTGATCTTGAATGTATCACATATCTCTAAGAATCCGGCTAAGTGGGTGTTGGGATCATCATCTTGCAAGCCATCATATTGAACATATTGTTGAACCATTTGTATAACACTCGGCTTTAATTCGAAATTGTTGGTTGGAATAGGTGGTCTAACGATGCTCTACCCAGTACCCTGGATATTAGGCCTAGCAAAGTCAGACATGGTTTGCTTATTTTGGTTTGCCATGGTATCTAAATCTTCTGGATGGTGTTCTCCTTGATTCACTGTTTCTTCTTCTAATAGTTCGTTTACAATATCTGTGGTGTTGATCCCCACATCTCTTTGATTGGTGTTGTGAATAATTCGTTCTGGATCAGAATGAAATGGTTCTAGCCGATAATTTATTCCCATGGTCATAGACTAACAAACTATAAAACAGAGATTAAGTAATATAATTATACTATAAACTAGTCTACTATAATTTATTACTAAACAAAAATGGTAGATTAATAGAGTTAAAGCTTTCAAAATATTAAAAAAGTGTCCCCGATAATGACGCCAAAAACTTGATGATTATTTTCACATAACATGGTAATAACTTGATGCGGATTCATTCTACAATTTAATAATAACTATGTAGACAGGCATAAGATAAATTGATTTAACATTTCACGCAAGTGCACCTATCAATCATAGTATAGGAGAATTCTACATCTCCTGTCGTATTCCATAGGGATTTTTCAAATACTCGTACTCACCCTCACTCTATTTTCACACCGATAATTAAAATTGAATTCTAACCTACAATAACCTAACTATGACTATTTAGATAAAATACATTGGAGTGTCAAATTCATGAAAGGGTGAAAGTTAAGAGAATTCACATGAAATTACTTTCACATTGATTCAAATCTATCTAATCATGTGATAGCAACATTATCAAATCCATTGTAATGTAAGGGTACGACATCCGTTAAATTCTCTCTCGAGCAATTAAAAATATAACTTAAGTGAGTAAATTTTCTCTCGAACAATTTACAATACTCAAATTTGCATTAAGTACGTTACCCAATTTACTACACAAACTCATGAAATCCTATCTCTAACATATCATAAATTCATTTATACGTATCAAAATTATACAATTAACATATCTCTCGATCATGAAAATTGCAATGTAAATAGAAATAACACCTAATTATGAAATTATTAACATCATTATAAACATCCAATTTTTTAATCTAGAGGTTTGAAATTCATGAATAACAAAAGCTAAATTCATATTTAGGATAATCATTTTTGTTTCAAGGATTATATACGTATAAACTACCACAAATTTGATGAAAACAATACAATGCATGATTAAACAAATTGTTCAAATACAAAGTTCATGTAAAATATAAGATAAGGAAAGTTGAATCACCAAGATAAGATCAAAATTAAGAAGATATATGAAGAATTAAAGGCATACAAAAATCCTCTTAAATTATCCTTCTCTTGGGTGCTCCACTTTCGTCCTCCAGAAAAGCTCCATTACAAATTGATCCAAAAGAGTCCAGATTAATTTTTTCTCCAGGTTTTTATAATCTCATAGCAAACATGGTCGAACACGGGTTCCAACACGGCCATTTTACAGGACATGTTGACAGTTCCAGGACGGTTCCACATGATAAGGCCTGTCTGGTCGTGGGCCGTGTTATCAGACACGGGTACTGACATGACCGTGTTGGCAAACACGACCGTGTTGTTCTTCATGTTCTTTAGACACGGGTTGGCCAGCTTTAATTCTTCACTTTGTCCCGAAAAGGACACGGGATTGGAACACGGGAGTGTTCCCACTCGTGTAGTGCTCTGACTCCTCCTCCATTAAATCGAATTCAGCCGGAATAGAACACGAGAAGGAACATGGACATGTTCCTACCCGTGTGTGACCAATTCTTCTCCTATGATCAGGCATGTTGGTCCGGTCAACTCCCCTATTTTCTCCAAGACTTTTAGTTCCACTGGTTCGCCGTACCTGTATCAGAATAATGAAGTAGTAAGTGAATAGCTCAATACATGAAATAATTAAAATTCCAAACTATGCTCGACTATTCATGATAATACCAATTCCTAACTATTCTCACGCAATTACTTGATAAAGAGGTAGAAAGTAGTGAACATGATTACAATTATGATAGTAAAAAGCCTATCATAATTGTACTCATCAAATACCCCCAGACTTGAGTGTTTGCTTGTCCCTAAGCAAACAAATTCAAATAATTGGGCTACCGATACATAATTCTTCTTCCACACACTGGTTGTTATGAATTCAAATAGAAATTTGATGCTGTAATTGTATAGGAAATAGTACAGCAGACTTTTCTAAATATAACTTTATTTTAAAATTCCTCCAATACATATCTTAACTATTTTTCGCTCTTTCTTAGAATTAGGATTATAGTTATCCATAACTATTGTAAGGAGAAAATAACAATCTTAATAAAATATTCATTAGTATTTCAAAAATTTAAAATATCCATATTGATAGTAATACACTTTCCTTTACACACCCTCTCCACGACACTAATGAGAATTAGTAAGGTTGGATACTTAGGACATGTATTATGGTGTAACCTTTTGGTTTAGGATAGGTGATTATAGGTGGGATAATCAATGATAAATTTTATGGTTTTCATTATACCTAGATCACAATTGAGCCCTTTGTATGGTAGATATTTTAACATACACCGATATTATTAGAGCACCCCCAGACTTTGCACTTATTATACTTCCCAAGTTTTTTTTTGGATACTCTATATTTTTTTTTAACCAAGGGTCCATAGTAGGGATCATTCCGAGTGGGTGCCAGTATACACTCACTCAGGCCACATATCACTATGTTTTTCTTTTAGGGAATTCATAGTAGGGATCATTCCAAGTGGGTGCAAGTGTACACGCACTCAGGCCACATATCACTATGAATAAACTCATTTCATGAAGATCTCATTGATAGGTGTGCTACTAGGTGAGGACTGACCTTAGTGAATTTTAGCGGTGGAGTATCAAAAGGTATAGGGATTAGGTCCAAATTGAGTGTCCAAGGGTATAATGTTTAAGGTTTTGGGCTTGAAAGGCTCAAGCTATCCAAAAGGAGGCCTAAGTCATTTCCACCCTTACTAATTAACTTGTGCAAAAGGTTTGAGGATCGCTAGTAAGTTCTAGACACCAATAGAGCGAATTCTTTATTTTGATTTCCTAATACAAAATTATCAAAATATTACACTCATCGACTCACTTTAGTATAGATAAATATATTTTCTAAAATGGAGTGATTATTAGTTAATAATATAAAGGACAATCTTTTTAAAATAAATTATATGGAGAAAAGTAGGCTAATGAATTTCTATACGTAGTTACTAAACAACAAATTTGAACACGAATTCGTTTTAATCAGTGTGCAATAGTAAATTAGATAGTTATACTCCCAAATGAGTGAAGTAATGAAAGCTTAAAGAGAAGTGAAGAAAATTTTGAGGGGGGTGTATAACAACATTGAAGACTATGATAAAGAAAATATAATTAATTGTAATCATGTCCATCATAGAAATTTTTAAAATTGAAAGACATCCACACCCAGACTTAAATGTTGCAATGTCCTCATTGCAATGTAAAAAATTTGAGATAGCAATTGCACCAGCATATACAAAACTTTCGATTATGAATATAAAGGAGCACAGAAAGGAACAAGCGTAAAGAATTTTTTTTATAATAGATATTGAAATTGATAATACATGAGCATAAAAATAAAAACTACAACACTACATAGCCAAATAGACAGTGATATATATCAGAAGTGCATAGGAGCATCATCCTGATCATCCTGAGCGTGAGGTCGACGAGGAGCTGGCCGTGGTGGGCATGTGATCCTCAAGTGAGCCCGGATCTGATATATAGCATCCTCAGTCCGCTGCTGCGTGTCCTCGATATGTTGAAGGCACGGCGAGAGTTGGGTCTCGTAGAAGTGTTGTTGCTCCTGCACGTAGTGAGACTACCGCAGAGGCTGGGCAGTAGAGGACTCCCCCTGAGTATAAGTCGAGCGGGTTGGTGGGATGAGAGGCTAATCGAGGTCAGGATCGACCTCATCGTCGTCGACAGTGGCAGGTACATGTCATCCACGGCTCGCAATAGTATATGTAATCTGAAGGCTCAAGCATGGACAACCCCATATTCGCGGAGTAAGGATCCCAAGCACGATATATGGCCTGCTTATAGGTTTTAAGCTTTTGAGCTGTTTTGCACTCTAAGGGGCCAATTTTGGCTTGACCTTGAGGATATACTAGTAGGGGGAGGAAAGATTTGCCTCCCCCTTGCCCCATTCTTTGAGGGTCGGGTGTAACAAGTTGGTCGGCACCCCCCGACGAGATAAAGTGCGAGGTGGGGGCAGCGGGGTCGACTGGAGACCAAGGTCTCGTCCCCCTTGCCCCTTAGCCCCGAGCAGGGGTGAGACCGGCCGGCCAGGAAGGGTCTCGCTCACGCAGCCAGCTCACCGGGCGAGACCGCCAGCCAGGCAGGTTATCGCCCGCGAGGCCAGCTCGCTGGGAGAGACCGCCCGCCAGGCGGGTTCTCGCCCGCGAGGCCAGCTCGCCAGGCGAGACCGCCGGCAAGACGGGTTCTCGCCAACGAGGCCAGCTTGCCGGGCGAGACCGACGGCCAGGCGGTTTCTCGCCCGCGAGGCCAGCTCGCCGGGCGAGACCGACGGCCAGGCGGGTTCTTGCCCGTACGGCCAGCTCGTCGGGCGAGACCGCAATCCAGGCGAGTTCTCGCCCGTAAGGCCAGCTCGTCGGGCAAAGACCACCGGCCAGGCGAGTTCTCGCCCGCGAGTCCAGCTCGCCGGGCGAGACCGCCGGCTAGGCGGGTTCTCGCCCGCGCGGCCAGCTCCCTCGTCTTAGGTGTCTAGGGGGGCTGGGGGGGGGGGGGTGGTTTTGCCTCCTCTCGCCCTTGGACCTCTTTGGGACGTGCTTTTACCCTTTTACCCCCGGGGTGGAATTTTTCTCTTTGCCCCCCGGTGTGGAGGTTTTCTATTGGCCTGAGGCATATTTACCTTAGGGGCATTTTGGTCATTTTACCCCCAGGACTTGGGAAAACTATAAATAGACACCCTTGGGTGCTTTTGGAGA
This sequence comes from Platanthera zijinensis, assembly GCA_039513925.1. NCBI lineage: Eukaryota > Viridiplantae > Streptophyta > Magnoliopsida > Asparagales > Orchidaceae > Platanthera > Platanthera zijinensis. Next base: position 47,593,120 of record CM077093.1, on the reverse strand, counting down.
GATGAGTTTTTCCTTACCTCCTCCTCCCTTAGCTTCATCTTGGTAGAGTAGAGAGAGCTCTCCAAGGCGCCCAGCTCAGCCACTTGGTAAGGGAGGGGAAGTGTTCTAGCAACCTTCCGGGTGTGTGGTGGGAGCTCCATGCTAGAGCCGAGGGTCTATTCATAGCTTCCTAGGTCTCTGGTCCGTGACGCCCTCCCGAGTGTAGTAGGTGTGAGGTAACCCCTCTTTAGGGATCCCGAACTCTACGGAGGTCATTTTTGGCTTCAACATTTTGGTTCGGTGAGCGTGGAGAGTTACCAGCACAGAAGATCTCGGGAGAGTGTCATGGCTGGAGATCAGGGAGGTAGTGATGACCTCGGTGGTCTCCCCAACCCAGGACCCTTTGTAGGAAGGGAAGAGTTCATGGCTTCCATCTCTGGCATCATGGAGATGTTGCGAAGCATTGCCCCTCGGGCTGGCAGCTCAGCCCCCACCCCCCAGGGACCGGCTCCCGGGGACCTTAGTGAGCTACCTCCCAGGGATTTAAGCGAGATCACCCCAGCAGGGGGAGAGGGAAGTACCCCAGGGAGGCGACCTGGGAAGGAGAGGATGGGAGAGGGGGTTGAGCGAGACCTCCCCATCCGGGAGCTATTCCCCAGCCCGTCGAGGGCTCGCCCTTTAGGCGGTCAGGTCGGGCCAGTAGAAACCGCAAGACCACCCCTCAGGGGGTCACCCTTCAGCGAGCTGATCCTCTCAGCTCCCATTCCCGAGGGGTTCAGGGAACTTGACAAGGCATACTATACCGGGAGGGATGATCCCATCCAACACTTGCAGTGGTTTGAGGATGCCATCTCCATCCTGCCAATGACGGACGCCTTCAAGTGCCGTCTATTTGCGATCACCTTAAAAGAGAAGACGAGAGACTGGTTCCATCAACTCCCTCTAAGGTCCATCTTCGGGTTAGAAGACTTGAGCCGGAGCTTTCAGCTTCACTTCTCCACTTCCAAGTAGAGGAAGAAGGGTCCTGAGTCCCTCTTCCTTATAAAGCAAAGGGCCGAGGAGTCGCTGGCCCACTACGTTGACAGGTTCCAGGAGGAGGTACTTGACATCCAAGAGGTGCCTGGGTATGCCTTCTAGATGGCGTTCACGGTGGGGTCGTACGAAAGGTTCTTCAAGATGAGCTTGACCCGGAAGACCCCCCCTTTTATTCGAGGAGTTGATGGAACGGGCGACAGAGGAGATAGCCATAGAGGCGGCCAATCTGGGATTTGTCAAGAAGTTGGCAAAACTGACAGAGTCGGAACTGAAGGATCAGGGTAGCTCGAGTCATCAAGAAGGAAGATGGAGAGAAGAGCAGAGAGCTCATGGGTTCAAGGGGCAGGAGGGTCCAGAACCAGGTTGGAGGCAGCAAGGAGGACCTGTACAGGGTCCAGGAAGAGCTCTCATGCAGGGGGGAAACTTCCACGGGGGCCAAGGGAAGTTCAACTTCCAGAGGCAAGCCCCGAGGAAGCTCCTACCCCCACCACAACAAGCCTTGGACATAGGTGAAGGAAGAAGAGGCAGCAGGAGAGATCGCTGGACCCACCGAAGGGGGGGGGGGAGGAGGAGCGTTATTGTACTATGACTTCCACCAAACGAAGGGTCACGCCACGGCTACCTGCCCTGAGTTCCTGGAGGTGAGGGGAGCGGAAGCTCCAGCCCAGCAATAGCCACTAGAGCGGTTTGAAGCTCTGCCCAGAGGCGGAGGAGATGGAGAAGATCATGGAGAGCCTGAGCAGGATAGAGGTGTCCAGTGGGATGGAATCCGAGGATGACCACCATGTCTAGACCCCCTGAAGAAGCTTCGCCTCGGCGGAGTCATGTATCTTTTTCTTATGTTGTAATGAGTCCAGCTCCCGACCAGCTAAGTCGGGGGGGGGGGGGTCATGTAACCACTGTTTTTCCCCCTTTTGTGGATGTTGGAATTGACAAAGCTTAGGTGACATGCCAAATCCCACCCCCGAGAGGACCTCCTCATGCCAGGCTCTCACTAGCTGGATGGGTCGAGGGTACCTCTCGTGGAAGCCTAGTTCCCTTGCTCTGATGACGGTCCCGCTGTCAGGCTCCCGCTAGCTGGTAGGTCCGGTGGTACCTCTCGTGGAAGCCCAGTTCCTTTGCTCCGATGATGGTCCCGCTGCCAGGCTCCCACTAGCTGGCAGGTCCGGTGGTACCTCTCGTGGAAGCATAGTTCCCTTGCTCCGATGACGGTCCCGCTGCCAGGCTCCCGCTAGATGGTAGGTCCGGTGGTACCTCTCGTGGAAGCCCAGTTCTTTTGCTCCGATGATGGTCCTGGTGCCAGGCTCCCACTAGCTGGTAGGTCCGGTGGTACCTCTCGTGGAAGCCTAGTTCCCTTGCTCCAATGACGGTCCCGCTGCCAGGCTCCCGCTAGCTGGTAGGTCCGATGGTACCTCTCGTGGAAGCCCAGTTCCTTTGCTCCGATGATGGTCCCGCTGCCAGGCTCCCACTAGCTGGCTGGTCCGGTGGTACCTCTCGTGGAAGCCTAGTTACATTGCTCCGATGACGGTCCCGCTGTAAGGCTCTCACTAGCTGGATGGGTCGAGGGTACCTCTCGTGGAAGCGTAGTTCCTTTGCTCCGATGACGGTCCCACTGCCAGGCTCCCGCTAGCTGGTAGGTCCGGTTGTACCTCTCGTGGAAGCCCAGTTCCTTTGCTCCGATGATGGTCCCGCTGCCAGGCTCCCACTAGCTGGCAGGTCCGGTGGTACTTATCGTGGAAGCCTAGTTCCCTTTCTCCGATGACGGTCCCGCTGCCAGGCTCCCACTAGCTGGTAGGTCCGGTGGTACCGCTCGCTGAAGCCTAGTTCCCTTGCTCCGATGACGGTCCCGCTGCCATGCTCCCGCTAGCTGGTAGGTCCGGTGGTACCTCTCATGGAAGCCTAGTTCCTTTTCTCCGATGATGGTCCCGCTGCTAGGCTCCCACTAGCTGGTAGGTCCGGTGGTACCTCTCGTGGAATCCTCGTTCCTTTGCTCCGATGACAGTCCCGCTGCCAGGCTCCCACTAGCCGGTAGGTTCGGTGGTACCTCTCATGGAAGCCTAGTTCCCTTGCTCCGATGACGGTCCCGCTGCCAGGCTCCCACTAACTGGTAGGTTCGGTGGTACCTCTCGTAGAAGCTGATGACTACATTTAGTCATCCTTTTTTAGGGTAGTTTATTATTCAAAATGTCTGAGTTTATTTATATTTCATGCTTATTATTTCATGTTTTAATGTCTCTTTATAATATATTAATTCCTAGTTTAATTATATGTTTTAAGTATTTTTGTGCTTATTATGTTTTATTTCTTATTTAAAAGTCTTTTATGTTATAATAATCTCTTATTTTATTTTATGTTTTATTTTATGTTATGTTATTTTATTTATGTCTTGTTATGTTTAATCTTTAATAATTATTGTTATGTTTGTTATTGTTATAATTATTGTTATGTTTGTTATTGTTATGTTATGTTATTAATATTATATTATAACATCTAACATATATTTGCTTTGTTTCTTGTAGGTTTAATGTCACATGATGCAGTCCACATGGAATACCCGAGCACATGAAGAAACAAGCCCAAACAAACCCAAGCAAGCCTCTACCTTAGCCATGGAGCAGCCCACCTACACCTACAAGCCTCTACCCGAGCCCATTGAAGCCCAAGAAGCCTCCCTCATGTCAAACCCGACCACATGCATGCATTTCTTCATGCATGTGGCCGGCCACCTCTCTCATCCCCTCCTCATTCATCTCCCCTTCTCTCCTCTTTTATTACTTTCTTTCCCTCTCTTTATTTCCCTTTCATCCCCCCTTGTTTATTTTTATTTTCACTTCTATTAAATATTATGTATGCATGTAGCCTCCTCTCTCTCCTTCTATTTATTATCATACAATGAATCTCTCCCTCTCTTCTCTCCCCTCATAAATAAAATGCATGAACCCTCTCCACCACCTATGACCGGCCACCCCTTTATCTCCCCTCATCTAGAATCTTCTCCCTCTCCTATAAAAGCACCCCCTTGCCTCTTATTTTGGGTTAAGTAGTTTTAGTTTAAAGTGAGATTTTTGTAGAGAGCAAGTGAGAGTCCTTTCCTTATTTCCTTGTTGTAGTTTTTATTGTAATCTCTTTTTTAGTAGATTAATTTTGTCTTGTTATAATTTTTGTGTACTTCTCTTTATTTAAGCAATGAAAACATTTTCTTCTTCTTTTATTTTGGTTTTCTTTCTTATCATGCGTAGCTAATTAGTTTTTGTGCCCGATCGTGATAATCTTTGCGATGAAATAACGCATTCTTAATTTTATGTTTGCACTTGTATTTTTCTATTTTTGATTCTTCCTTGATTTATTTTGTGTCGACTCTGTATTCCGGTATACGGTAGTAGGCATCCGATCTCATATTTGAGTAGCCGAGAGGCTCGTGAATATGAAAGATCACTCAAGGAAGGAAGGAGTTGAACGCACCCCTAGAGATAGGATGACGTAAATCCTCCGGATTGGAGTCAATTCCAATAGTGCGGGTCACTTCGATAATGCGACTTTAGGCCATTTTGACTTGTAAAGAGACTTCGGTCAAAACGTCTACAAGTTAGGGGATTTAATGCTCTAGCGAGATTATTTCCTAATATCGAATCCGTCACGGTCTTAACAGATTTACAAATGCTAAACTAATTTATTCCGTTATTTTATTTCAAAGTGAATCGTCGATCGAGCACTCTTTTCTCGTAATAGTTTATTTCTTTTTAAGTTTAGTTTATTTTAATTTTCAAACTCATTAATCGTTCGGTAAGATAATAGAGTCATTGTGAGTAATAGTACTTGCCTGCCCCGAGTTTTAAATATGACCTTGATACTATGATTCGACAGGCATGCTTGCCTGTTCGGGTTTTAGCGCATCATGTTTTTGGCGCCGTTGCCGGAGATTTTTTTTGCAATATTACGAAAGCCTCGAATTTATTACTTCTACTAAAAAAAACAAAAAAAATTATTATCATTATTATTATTATATATCAACCCACATCATCTTATTTCTACCCAACCTAAAATCTCTCGAAAAGGGTAAGGGGCTTTAAGCGCCACCATTTTACCTAGTACCTTGCAAACCCTTCACCGGGTAGCCCTTGGGAAGTTCGAGAGCCAATCCACTAAAAAAATCTATTTTTCAAAAAAATATATATATCTAAAAAAACAAATCAAAAAAATTAAGTTTTCTTTTTTTTCTTTTGGTAACAGTTTATTTTTTTATGGAATCATCGTATTTTTGCGCTTCTTGCGGGTCGCCCGACCACTTTTATTCTGAATGCCTTTCGGGAACCCCTCCCTCTTTTGATTTTAATTTTTCTGGGGAAGGTCAAAATGGCCAATTTGACCGTTACTCCAATTTTTATCCAACTTGGGAGATGGGGAACCCGTCTTCTTTTTCTTATGATTTTTCCCCACAAAGCGCCGCGCCTTCAAATTTTAATTTTAATTCTATCAATAATGGGTATCTTGAATTGCAAACCTCTATTAATAATATTAATTCGCATTTCAAGACCATTATGGATTATCTTTCTCGTGAAGCCGCATCTTTTTTTCGTCTTCTTCTCCGTCTCCTCCAATTTCTTCATGTAATGAGTCACCGGATATCCCGGCTTGTCTTGTTCCTCTCGAGGAGGATAACTATTCGAATATCCCGAATTGTTTCCTTCCTCCTTTGGAAGACACCTCTATGGATATTCCGGTGTGCTTCTTACCCGTTGAGGATGACGAGACGTCTCCTATTTCTCCTTCTGAAGACGTTTGTGATTCCAGTTCGCTTAAAAATTTAACTATTCCAAATTTTTGTAGTTTTAGCAAATCTTCTTCTTCTTCTTTTATTTTTGATGACTCTCCTTTAGTTCTTTCTTCCCTTCCTCTCCAGCAATTTCACAAGACTCTTCTTCTTCTTGTTAAATTTCTGATGATGAAATTTCTTCTTCTACTTCTTTTATTCCTCTTTCTATTTCTTCTTCTTTTTTTTCTTCTTCTTTCGACGACCCCTTCTTTCCCGTTCTACATACGGCAGAGTTCTTCTATAACTCCGTCCGTTCTTTTTTGGGCATCATTCTCTTGAAGTTTCCACCGCATGTCGGTGCGATTCTTCAATTTTTCATTTTTTTGATTTACTCCCCTAAGCGCATACTTAGGGAGTTACCACTTCACCTTAATTTTTATTATCCATTTAGCTAACAAATAACGTCAGGCTCAGATGACGTTAAACAAAGAGCGCTCTTGGGAGGCACCCCTTGCTTATCCTTTTTGTTTTTTCTTTTTGTTTTTTTTGTTTTGCAGGAATAAAACCCCCTCCGGTGGTTCATTTGGCTCCATCATTTCCTCTCTTCCTTAGGCCTGAGCCGGTGTCCTGCTTAAGCATGGGGGAGCGACATCTGCATTCGGCCTTACGAATCCGGGGAAGTCATTTTCTTTTTATTTATTTTCTTTATTGCATCCCCCCTCCCCTTTCTTCTATTTTCTTTCTTATTTTTATTTTTCATTGAGGACAATGCAAAATATAAGCATGGGGGAGGGTTTAGTTGTTTTATTTCTTCTTTCTTTTAAAAAAATGTTTTAAATTTCTTCAAAAAAAAAATTGTATTGTTTTATTAAGTTTCTCTAGTACTACTTTTTCTTTAGCTAGAAAATGCAAAGTCCAAAAAATTAGAAAAAGCAAAAATTCCAAAAAAAGATTATATTTCAAAAACCCCAAAAAATTGAAAAATGTCAAAAAATCAAAAAAATAATAAACCTCATGCTTAGCTTTTTGTTATTTTCAAAAATTTAGTTTGAGTTGTTTATAAGCATTACTTTTTTATTATGCTAATCTTTTATTTCATCATGTTTAGGTAAATCTAATATTTAGTGATTTATTTTTGAGGATCATCTTATGATTTTACTTTGCTTAGAGTAATTTATTTAGCACTTTTCTCTTTTATTTTAAATAGTTTCAATTTTGCAGTAATTTTGCTAAACAATTTTGGATTCTAATGATTATTACCTCATGCTTTTAGATTCTTAGGAAATCTCAATCTACTAGTAGTTGCTCTCTAGTATTTTAGTTTATTTTCTAAAAACTTATTTAACCTCTTATCCTTACCCAATTCTCTTTTTCTTTTTATTGTTAGATCATATGTCATGAGAATAAGGAGATGTTAGTTCCTTATTCTCTGGTACACATATACAACCCAAAAATGAAGAGAGGAATTTAAAAGTTCATATATGTCGTGGGAAGTGATAGGATGTTAGTCTATCATTTTCTGGTATTACATATAAAAATAATAAAAAAATTGTGTGGGGTGTGAAGAAAAATAATGATGATCACCTCCAATCAAAGACCTCTTTATGTTAATTTCCTCCCTAAACCCCTTAGCCAATATTATTGTCTTAGTCTTTAAATTAAAATATTGGGAGAGCATAAGTAGTAGGTTGCAATTTTTCCATAAGTTTCTTTTAAGTTATGGTTTTTATAGTTTCAATCTATACTTGTTTGCACTTTACTCAATTTTGAATACTAGTTAATTTATTAGAGAATTTTTGGCTAAATATTTCTCTCTTTTCACTTTAATTTCATAATTTAGGACTTAATTCTTAAATCTCTAAATTTTAGTTTTGGCTAGATTTTGATGTAAATAAATTTTTAGTTTAATTACAAATTCTATAATGCCTTATAAATATTTCTCTTCCTTTTGCTCTGGAATAGCAAAAGCCTAAGCATGGGGGAGTTTGATGACTACATTTAGTCATCCTTTTTTAGGGTAGTTTATTATTCAAAATGCCTAAGTTTATTTATATTTCATGCTTATTATTTCATGTTTTAATGTCTCTTTATAATATATTAATTCCTAGTTTAATTATATGTTTTAAGTATTTTTGTGCTTATTATGTTTTATTTCTAATTTAAAAGTCTTTTATGTTATAATAATCTCTTATTTTATTTTATGTTTTATTTTATGTTATGTTATTTTATTTATGTCTTGTTATGTTTAATCTTTAATAATTATTGTTATGTTTGTTATTGTTATAATTATTGTTATGTTTGTTATTGTTATTGTTATGTTATGTTATTAATATTATATTATAACATCTAACATATATTTGCTTTGTTTCTTGTAGGTTTAATGTCACATGATGCAGCCCACATGGAATACCCGAGCACATGAAGAAACAAGCCCAAACAAGCCCAAGCAAGCCTCTACCCGAGCCATGTAGCAGCCCACCTACACCTACAAGCCTCTACCCGAGCCCATTGAAGCCCAAGAAGCCTCCCTCATGTCAAACCCGACCACATGCATGCATTTCTTCATGCATGTGGCCGGCCACCTCTCTCATCCCCTCCTTATTCATCTCCCCTTCTCTCCTCTTTTATTACTTTCTTTCCCTCTCTTTATTTCCCTTTCATCCCCCCTTGTTTATTTATATTTTTATTTTCACTTCTATTAAATATTATGCATGCATGTAGCCTCCTCTCTCTCCTTCCATTTATTATCATACAATGAATCTCTCCCTCTCTTCTCTCCCCTCATAAATAAAATGCATGAACCCTCTCCACCACCTATGGCCGGCCACCCCTTTATCTCCCTCATCTAGAATCTTCTCCCTCTCCTATAAAAGCACCCCCTTGCCTCTTGTTTTGGGTTAAGTAGTTTTAGTTTAAAGTGAGATTTTTGTAGAGAGCAAGTGAGAGTCCTTTCCTTATTTCCTTGTTGTAGTTTTTATTGTAATCTCTTTTTTAGTAGATTAATTTTGTCTTGTTATAATTTTTGTGTACTTCTCTTTATTTAAGCAATGAAATCATTTTATTCTTCTTTTATTTTGGTTTTCTTTCTTATCATGCGTAGCTAATTAGTTTTTGTGCCCGATCGCGATGATCTTTGCGATGAAATAACACATTCTAAATTTTATGTTTGCACTTGTATTTTTCTATTTTTGATTCTTCCTTGATTTATTTTGTGTCGACTCCGTATTCCGGTATACGGTAGTAGGCATCCTATCTCATATTTGAGTAGCCGAGAGGCTCGTGAATATGAAAGATCACTCAAGGAAGGAAGGAGTTGAACGCACCCCTAGAGATAGGATGACGTAAATGCTCCGGATTGGAGTCAAATCCAATAGTGCGGGTCACTTCGATAATGCAACTTTAGGCCATTTTGACTTGTAAAGAGATTTCAGTCAAAACGTCTACAAGTTAGGGGATTTAATGCTCTAGCGAGATTATTTCCTAATATCGAATCCGTCACGGTCTTAACAGATTTACAAATGCTAAACTAATTTATTCCGTTATTTTATTTCAAAGTGAATCGTCGATCGAGCACTCTTTTCTCGTAATAGTTTATTTCTTTTTAAGTTTAGTTCATTTTAATTTTCAAACTCATTAATCGTTCGGTAGGATAATAGAGTCATTGTGAGTAATAGTACTTGACTGCCTCGAGTTTTAAGTACGACCTTGATACTACGATTCGACAGGTATGCTTGCCTGTTCGGGTTTTGGCGCATCAGAAGCCCAGTTCATTTGCTCCGATTATGGTCCTGCTGCCAGGCTCCCGCTAGTTGGTAGGTCCGATTATATCTCTCGTGGAAGCCTAGTTCCCTTGCTCCGATGACAGTCCCGCTGCTAGGCTCCCACTAGCTGGTAGGTCCGGTGGTACCTCTCGTGGAAGCCAAGTTCCTTTTCTCCGATGATGGTCCCGCTGCCAGGCTCCCACTAGCTGGCAGGTCCGGTGGTACCTCTCGTGGAAGCTCAGTTCCTTTGCTCCGATGATGGTCCCGCTACCAGGCTCCCACTAGCTGGCAGGTCCGGTGGTACCTCTCGTGGAAGCCTAGTTCCCTTGCTCCGATGACGGTCCCGCTGCCAGGCTCCTGCTTGCTGGTAGGTCCGCTGGTACCTCTCGTGGAAGCCCAGTTCCTTTGCTCCGATGATGGTCCCGCTACCAGGCTCCCGCTAGCTGGCAGGTACGGTGGTACCTCTCGTGGAAGCCCAGTTCCTTTGCTCTGATGATGATCCCGCTGTCAGGCTCCCACTAGCTGGTAGGTCCGGTGGTACCTCTCGTGGAAGCCCAGTTCCTTTGCTCCGGTGATGGTTCCGCTGTCAGGCTCCCACTAGCTGGCAGGTCCGGTGGTACCTCTCGTGGAAGCCCAATTCCTTTGCTCCGATGATGGTCCCGCTGCCAGGCTCCCACTAGCTGGTAGGTCCGGTGGTACCTCTCCTAGAAGCCTAGTTCCTTTGCTCCGATGATGGTCCCGCTGTCAGGCTCCCACTAGCTGGCAGGTCCGGTTGTACCTCTCGTGGAAGCCCAGTTCCTTTGCTCTGATGATGGTCCCGCTGCCAGGCTCCCACTAGTTAGTAGGTCCGGTGGTACCTCTCGTGGAAGCCCAAGTCCTTTGCTCCAATGATGGTCCCGCTGTAAGGCTCCCACTAGCTGACAGGTCCGGTGGTACCTCTCGTGGAAGCCCAGTTCCTTTGCTCCGATGATGGTCCTACTGTTAGGCTCCCACTAGATTGCAGGTCCGGTGGCACCTCTTATGGAAGCCCAGTTCCTTTGCTCCGATGATGGTCCCGCTGTCTGGCTCCCACTAGCTGACAGGTCCGGTGGTACCTCTCGTGAAGACCAAATATTTTTCACCCGAGGTGGTCTCGTCACCCAGGCTCCCATTAGCTCGCATGAAAGGTTGACCCCTCGGGGTGGCTAAGTGTTTTTCACCCCCAGGTGGTCTCGTCACCCAGGCTCCCATTAGCTGGCTTGACAGGTTGACCCCTCGGGGATACTAAGTGTTTTTTACCCCCAGGTGGTCTCGTCACCCAGGCTCCCATTAGCTTGCTTGACAGGTTGACCCCTCGGGGAGGCTAAGTGTTTTTCACTCCCATGTTGTCTCGTCACCCAGGCTCCTATTAGCTAGCTTGACAGGTTGACCTCTCGGGAAGGCTATGTTTTCAACCCTGAGGGGGGTCTCGTCACCCAGGCTCTCATCAGCTAGCATGGAAGGATGACCCCTCGAAAGAGGCCTCATAGTTTTTTGACACCGCGAGAGTAAGCTACACTCAGCGAATACGTTGAGTTAGACTTTCTTTTCGAGCTTGGACAACCCCGAAAAGAGCGGGGATTGTGTACAACCCCGTATTCGCGGAGTAAGGATCCCAAGCACGACATAAGATCGACTTATAGGTTTTATGCTTTTAAGATGTTTTGCACTCTAAGGGGCCAATTTTGGCTTGACCTTGAGGATATACTAGTAGGGGGAGGAAAGATTTGCCTCCCCCCTTGCCCCATTATTTGAGGGTCGGGTGCGACAAGTTGGTCGGCACCCCCTGACGAGATAAAGTGCGAGGTGGGGGCAGCGGGGTCGACTAGAGACCAAAGTCTCATCCTCCCTGCCCCTTAGCCCCGAGCAGGGGTGGGGTGAGACCGGCCGGCCAGGCGGGGTCTCGCTCGCGCAGCCAGCTCGCCGGGCGAGACCGCCGGCCAGGCGGGTTCTCGCCCGCGAGGCCAGCTCATCGGGCGAGATCGCCGGCCAGGCGGGTTCTCGCCCGCGAGGCCAGCTCGCCGGGCCAGACCGCCGGCAAGACGGGTTCTCGACTGCGAGGCCAGCTCGCCGGGCGAGACTGCTGGCCAGGCGGGTTCTCGCTCGCGAGGCCAGCTCGCCGGGCGAGACCGTTGGCTCGGAGGGTTATTGCCTGCGAGGCCAGCTCGCCGGGCGAGACCGCCGGCCAGGCAGGTTCTCGCCCGTGAGGCCAGCTCGCCGGGCGAACACCGCCGGCCAGGCGGGTTCTCGCCTGCGAGGCCAGCTCGCCGGGCGAGATTGCCGGCCAGGCGGGTTCTCGCCCGCGAGTCCAGCTCGCCGGGCGAGACCGCCGGCCAGACGGGTTCTCTCCCGCGCGGCCAGCTCCCTTGTCTCAGGTGTCCAGGGGGGCTGGGGGGGTGTAATTTGGCCTCCTCTCGCCCTTGGACCTCTTTGGGACGTGCTTTTACCCTTTTACCCCCGTGGTGGAATTTCTCTCTTTGCCCCCCGGTGTGGAGGTTTTCTATTGGCCCGAGGCATATTTGCCTTAGGGGCATTTTGGTCATTTTACCCCCAGGACTTGGGAAAACTGTAAATAGACCCCCTTGGGTGCCTTTGGAGAGATGAGTTTTTCATTACCTCCTCCTCCCTTAGCTTCATCTTGGTAGAGTAGAGAGAGCTCTCCTAGGAGCCCAGCTCAACCACTTGGTAAGGGAGGGGAAGTGTTCTAGCAACCTTCCGGGTGTGTGGTGGGACCTCCACGCTAGAGCTGAGGGTCTATTCATAGCTTCCTAGGTCTCTGGTCCGTGACGTCCTCCCGAGTGTAGTAGGTGTGAGGTCACCCCTCTTTAGGGATCCCGAACTCCACGGAGGTCATTTTTGTCTTAAACAAGCGCATACCCGACAGCACCAAAAGCCCGGACTATTGGAGAGGGCGCTACTTAATTTCTTAAATAAGTAGCAAAGCGCCACGGGTCAAGTGAAGGAACGCCAAACCCAACAATTCCCCCCCGATGTCCAGCACAACCCGTCGGCTCAGAGGTGGGGTTACCACATGGACCACATGGCTTAAAGGTGTGGTTACCACATGTCCACGGTTAAATAAGTAGCAAAGCACCACGGGTCAAGTGAAGGAATGCTAGACCCAACATAATCCCACCCCAGCCCTGACGGGCGATGATGAGGTGGATAGATCGAAGACTGGCCATGGTGATGGGCACGGTCTTCGCTACCACAGTCATCGGTGGGAGAGATGATAAAGGGCTTATATTTCTCGCCAGGCAAGTAATGTACTTGGCTACACAAATAGACCCTATACGCGAGTTTTCGGCCTGATGAAGAATGAACTGGGCGAGCTTGTACCCCAGGTGGATAGGATAACGGGCTGTCATGCTATGTAAATAGAGGATGTCCCGACGACTAACAATGCCGAAGCTTTTGCCCCGGCCGCTCAGGGTATTACTAAGAAGATGGTGGATGTAATGTAGGGCGGGGGAATCCAGCCTTGAGCCTTAGACCTCTTGGCTTCGTAGGGATCGATGTCAAAGGATAGACGGCGCCAAATATCGCCCGCCTGGTCGCGACTTGGGAGATCAAATTTCAGATCAGGGTAGGCAGCACTAAAGAGAAATGTCTCCTCATACACCCCTAAATGTTGGGTGAAATGGAGGTGGGATAGTGTATAGAAAGTGCCTGCTACTCGGAAGGAGGTAATTCCCTCGATTGGTCTTCCAATCGCGGTCAAGGAGGGTCGAAGGTTCAAATAGAAAGTAGATAAGAACTCGAGCGTGAGTTCTCAAAAACCTATCTCCTCTATGGCAAAAAACCCTTGCCACCCTACTACAAAAATTAGTTCCCGTACATTAGCCGCTAGATCTATGGTTTCCAAGACATCCCAGTCTATTATTCGTATATCCTGGAATTTATTAGATTGCAGCGATTATAGCGATTTGTATGGAGTGCGTCTGTGAAGACTAGCGGTTGAGCAGCGTCGCGCCTCTCTGTAGATAACGCTTGAAGCTCCGACCGACGTCATCGACCGCCTTGGCTTCGTGATGACGACATGATCTGAAAACAAAGGAAAAAACCTAAAGAGAATGGGGGAAAAGAACAAAAATAAGAAGAAATTTGAAGAATGTAAACCCAGGAATTGTACCGATGACGATTGATTGCGATGATAAGAGGCGGATTCATGAATTTGGAGAAGCTGGTGTTGTACCACCGGCTGGAAAAAGGGCAGGGATTGGAAGTGGGGAAGTTGGGGATGATGGTGAGAAATGAAAAATTCGGCCCCTATAAAAAAGACGAACACGGGTGGACACACGACCGTGTGTGCACCGTATTAGGGAATCGACGAGCGCGGGAAACACGGCCTCCAAGGAAACGTGTGGTCAATTCGCGGGAAAGTGTGCATGTCAGTTGGACACAGTCAACAACCCGGCTGTTTCCCAACCCGTGTGGTCAAACTGACAGGTGATGGATGCAGACATGGTCCACAATACGGGTGTGTGTGGACCAATGTTTCTCTGGACGAAAACAAAAAAAAATCGGCACATACGACATGGATGCGCACACGGCTGGGTGTAGTTAGCCGTGTACTTTTTCCAAAACATGCTCGAGAACACGGCGGGTAGATACCGTGTCCTGCTTGGTTGACTTTTTTTTAATGGAAAAAGTGTTGATTGATACGAAACAACACCACAGGCGTGTAGTTGCCTGTGTGGTGCTCTGGAATTATGACTTTCCAAGATTTTATGGGACACGGGGAGTGAATGGGTGTGTGCTTAAATGGTATGCACATGGCCATGTGTGCAGTCGTGTCCTTCTCGAAAAAAAAATTTCCTCTTGCTCATTTTTTCTACAGAACACGGCCATGTCCAAGGATGTGTTCTAGACACAGCCATGCACACGGGCGTGTGTTTGGCCGTGTACTCCTCTGATTTAGCAATTTATCCTAAGTGATTTATTTGCTCTTTTATGGGTAGAAATTTAACTAAACTTTTTATTAAAAATTCTATAAACTATATAGACAATTTACTATACTATTCTATACAATTTCCTAGTCTAGATGGATGCAGGATTCTAGACGAGCAAAGTCTTGGGGAAGTGCACCGTAATAAATTTTTAACCCGGTGTCCGTTGACTTTAAAATCTCACTTTTCAGGGTGAGTTAGCTCGACGGTGCCATAGGGAAAGACTTCTTTAACCTGGAAATGGTCCAGACCACTTAGACCTTAGCTTCCCTGGAATTCGACGCAGTCTAGAATTAAAAAGTGGTACTGGTCACCCTTTTTGAAGAAGTTTTTCCCTAGGTACAGTCGAAATAGTTCACCCTTATAAATTGGAGTTTAAATAGTCTACTCACTCCTAGTTCATTAAGTGTAAGTTACGTTTTCTTCCCCAATAATTAGCTCAAAATGAAGCGTGCCCAATATGACTATGAAATTGTATAGAATAGTATATAAATTGGTCTATAAAGTTTATAGAATTTTTAAAAAACAATTTTAGTTAAATATCGTACCCATATAAGACCTATAGATCACTTAATAGATTAATTCGCTAAAGTTCTTAGGAGACAGATAAAACACACGCCCGAGTGGCATGGATGTGTTCATAGAACATCATCCTTGTTACATGGCCGTGTTCTGTAGAATAAATGATGCA